>OX637463.1:32394063-33607256 GCA_951799995.1 Trifolium subterraneum
CCTTGACAATTTCTATGTTTATTCTTTGGAATTTGAAATCCTCCATGAGTCTTAAGAATGGTTGGTATATATTTCTCGTCATGAAAGGTATCTTTCACCTTATTGACATACTTTATTGCTTCATCGAGCAAGGGGTTGTCAGAGTTGTTCATCCTTAAGGAAAAAGTTAAGAAAACAACTTAATTTAATCTGTTCCAATTCAAAATAAAATTGAAGGCAAATTCAATAAGTATAGAGGGATCCAAAATAAAAATATTAATGAAGTAAATGAGTACATGAGATGAGATGTGTCGCCTTTATATGTAGAGTTAATATGGAATCATCAAACCAAATACCAACTAAAAACTCTAACTAATTTAGGTTCGGGTAAGAGTAAAACTAAAAGACAACTGCATTATTACAATAATTAAGAAAATAAGACTAAAGATACTTCTGAACACCAAATGAAATAAGCTAAGCCTAAAAAACATGAGTTGTAATGAACAGTCAAGAGTGAAAGAAATGAGGTGTTCCTCAAAATGCAATGAAGTCGTTGTTAGACTCATTTCTTTCACACTTGATTGTTAATTACAACTCATGTTTTTTAGGCTTAGCTTATTTCATTTCTTGTTCTGAAGTATCTTTAATCTTATTTTCTCAATTATTGTAGTGTAGTTATCTTTTAGTCTTACTCTTACTCGACCCTAAATTAGTTAGAGTTTGTTAGTTGGTATTTGGTTTGTTAATTCCCTATTAACTCTATATATAAAGGTGATAAATCTCATGTTCTCATTTACTTCATTAATATTCTTATGTTTCCATCCCTCTATACTTATTGAATTTTCATTCAGTTTTATTTTCAATTGGAACATATTAAATTGAGTTATTTTCTTAATTTTTTCCTTCATGATGAAAAACTCTAACAAACCCTTGTTCGATGAAGCAATAAAGTATGTGAATAAGGTGAAAGATGTCTTTCGTGACGAGAAGCATATACCAACCATTCCTAAGACTCATGGAGGATTTCAAATTCCAAAGAAAAAAACATAGAAATTGTCAAGGCAGAAATGTTTCAAGACCATAGTCATTTAATTTCGGGATTCAACTTCTTCTTCCCAGCAGGACATTTAATATAATGTCACTTCCATTGGATGATGAACAACAAGATGATGATGAATCAACATCCAAAGATGATTAGTGTGGGAGAAAACCATTGTGTTGAGTCATTGCTTGTACTCTTGTTGTGTACTCTATTGTTTGTTCTCTCTCTCTCTCTCTCTCTCTCTCTCGCTCTCTCTCTCTCTCTCTCTTGCAATTTATTTGTTGATCAACATTTCTATTTTGCATGATTGTTTTTCACGTTCATTGTTTTTAATTGTGATTGCCATACACATCAATCTTAACGAAGTGGAAACAAAAATTCTATATAGATTGGAAGTTTTGCTCCCACCTTTATAACTCCATAAGTAATAAATTTATAGTTTTTGTTTGAAAGTTATGACCTTATTGAAAAAAAAGACGTCCATATGTACCAAAATTATTCTTCCATATAAGATTGAAAGAATTCAAGGTGGTTTTCTGTGGGGTGACACTGAGCAAATTTGGAAACCTCACCTAATTAAGTGGGAAGTTTGTTGTTTGCCAAAAAAAATATGGGGGTCTGGGGATCAAAAAACCACACCAAACAAACATCACTTTCTTGATGAAGATGCTTTGGAATATGATTAACAAGCCTGATGAATTGTGGTGTAAGGTCGTTTATAATAAATATGGTCGTAACAAAGATTCGCGGTTTGGTATAAAATCTCAGCCTTACAATTCCCCTTTATGGAAGGCTATTGCGGGCATTTGGGATCAATTTCATCAGCATATTTGGATGGACAGATGGGTGCCCAATGGTTCTCTTCTCATGCCGACAGCTACCAATGAAATAATTGACTCAATTCTTATAGTGAAAGACGTGCTTACATCTGAGGGAAATTGGGACCTTAATTTCCTGTACAATAATTTGCCTCATAACATTGTGAACCAGGTGGTAGCGCTCCCGGCTCCTAGAGAGACAGATGGTCCAGATATAGTAGGATGGAGAGGCACCAATACTCGTCATTTTACAGTTTGGAGCGCCTATGATTTGCAACAAGGGAATGTTAATCGAATAGAAGGGGATTGGTCTAGTTTATGGAATTGGAAGGGCCCACACAAAATTCAAACATTTATGTGGTTAGTGGCGCATGGTCGCCTTCTTACCAACTACCATAGAAGCATATGAGGGGTGGGAATCTCACCAGTTTGCCAGATATGTGGGAACAGTGATGAAACAATCATACATACCATGAGGGATTACATTTATGTAATCAAAATATGGATCTGGTTAGTTGCTTCCATTCATATTACTAATTTCTTTTCTTTAAATTGCAGGAAATGGTTCTTCAAGAACCTCGGAAACAAAGAGTATAGAGTGCAAATAGAAGGGTGGAAGACCATTTTCATGGTGGCTTGTTGGTACTTTTGGAAGTAGAGAAATAAATCCATTTTTGACGAAGACTTTTGAAGACCTGTAAACCCTATTCCTACGATCCTCATGATGGCAAAAGATATTGACAAGTATGAGCACAACCACCTTACTAGAGTTCAGCGGAGGATGGACACCATATACATAGGCTGGAAGTGTCCACCAGAAGGTTGGATCAAGCTTAATTGTGATGGGGCTTATAAAAAGGTTCAAGATGTTATTGGGTACGGCGGCTTACTGCGAAACTCAGATGGTTGTTGGATACGGGGATACACTCAAAAGATTGGAAGTTGTGACGCCTTACATGTTGAAATGTGGGGTATGTACATAGGAATGGAGTTGACAGAAAGACAAGAAGTCACTTAACTCATAGTCGAAAGTGATTCCAAGGTGCTCATTGATATGGTTACAAGGAATTGAAATCTCAATGGGGCGACACCCATTTTGATCAGTCGTATTTAGGAGCTCATTAGCAGGAATTGGTAAATTCAATTCAAACACACACGACGAGAAGGAAATAGAAGCGCAAATTGGTTAGCGAATCATAGTTTTACCCATAACTCTTTTGATTTAATGATGCTAGAGACTCCTCCGAGAGAGCTCCAAAGCATCCTCTTTGATGATATTTCTGAGGCTTGCATGCCTAGGATTGTGTGCATAGCACTGTAACTTTTCTTTTTTCTTTTTTGGGCATTGCCCTCTTCATGTACCCAAAACAAAAAAAGTTTACCTTGAATGCTAATGCGATAGCAGCTGTGGCCAAGAAAGAAAGGAGCAGTACACCATCGATACCAATAGAGGACAATGACTTTAAAAAAATAGAGCAGAGCTAAAAAGTTATTCAATATCCTTAGTTATTTAAACTTAAGCAGAAAGATATACATACAATATTTAAAATATTTAATTTCTCAGTCACTTGACATTCTAATATTTCTAAAATTCTTCATTCTTTGATATATATATATATATATATATATATATTGAAATTCTGGCACGTGAGGGACCAATGTGGTGCACGATGTTGCAACACTGGTCCTCCTGAACACACAAAAATAAAATGACGGAAAATTAAATACACAAGTTATTTGTTAACCAAGTTCGGTGCAACTCACCTACTCCGGGGATACCAATCCAGGAAGGAAATCCACTATGGTAAAGTAGTTCAAAGCTCTCCGCAAATGCTCCGTTTACAGCTTCTCACCTAACAACTACCCGTATAGACTACTACCTAGGAACGTCCTAGATATGAGACCCCTCTCACTTCCTTCACTCACACAACCTGTGTTTAATTCCTGTTCTAAAGAACAAACTAAACTCTATGCTTAAAAGCTTAAGAGTGATTTGCGATTACAATAATTCTAATCAAGTATCAATTGTGATACATGAAAGAATAACAATGAACAAAAGCCTAAAACTTAACTCTCACTAACCGCGTTTGTATCTTCAATAGTTTCAGGTGCTCTTCAATGAATGAAGCTTGTTCTTTATATTGAGTTCTGAATCTCTTTGGCTTCATGAAAGATAGGATCATTTGTTGCAAGCTGGATCCTTGAATCAAATTTATTCTTATAAGGAATTTCGCTTTACAAATCAAATAATATTTAATTTGTTTTTATCCTTTAAAACTCCAGCTGTAGATCTTCAATCTTCAAATAACAAACTCGTTCCTTGCTGCATAAGATAATGCGAGTTTGTTTCTTCATTCATTCAAACATATCCGCGTGCTAAACAAAGATAATTAATGATAAGGCGCGTTATCAGGCCGTGGTTCCCAATGTTACAACATTGGGACCAACATTTGACCTCAGACTTATTTTACCAAAAATGAAGCCAATCTTCAAAACTCAAGGTTGCATAAATTGAGAGCAAAGTTTTAATGGTCAATTTTAGACTTTGACATATGAATAAAGAAATGTGGTGGGTTGTGTGCTTTTGATAATGTAATTCACAAGTGAAAAAAATTAAAGATTACTTTTCTCTTTGAAATTTATTTTCTTCATAATGGAAAAAATTACTTTTAGAAATATTTTATGCTTTGGAACTAATTATACATGTACCTTTGATGAAAATAATAAGGAAATTTTCAATTGGAGAGTCGTTCTTTCTTCCTTGAACCACCTTCCCTCTACAAATAATTACATTGCATCAACTCATTCTTTTCTGGCCCTAAGATATGAATCTTGCAGCAACCTATTTTTCAAACAAGGTGCTTAAATTAAGCCATATATTCTACACATGCATTGGATGCAAAAGAAAATGAAGATCTGATAACTCCACATATGCAATTTATGATGTCACTTTTGCTTAAATCAAATTCTGAAGAAAAAAACAATGCATAACCAATCAATTTCAAAGAGATATTATTAAATTTAAATATCATGATATATATATATATATATATATAAGTCCCAAAATCATTTTAAGCGACAAAACAATTATAAGATTCAATTCAAATTTGGGAGGAAAGAAGATTAAGCTCTCGAAGAAAAATTTGGACTTGAAGAATATTCAAAATTTATTACAAAACGATGTAATTAGAAAATTTAACACTAATTCCATATTACAAAATTTGGACTTGAAGAGTATTATATCTTCTCTAAAAGGTGAGTAAATTTATAGTTTCTTTTTGAAATTATGACTTTCACGATTTCTTTTGTCTTCTTTGATATATTCAATAGCAAAACATACCTAAAAATTCATCCCTCCATTTTATTTGTATATTATTTTTCTCCACATAATGGGTATCAACCACAAACACATGCAACAACAATGAAAATCCACATATAGAAAACAATTAAAACATAGCACAAATGATATTAAATAGAAGAAAACATTTACTAGAAATCTCAATGTCTCTCTTTTCTCATTCACTCAGTTGTCCTTTTCTTTTCTTTCAAACACGTTGAAATCTTGATAACATGGATAATCAATCTAACTCACATGACTACATTTACTCAATGAAGAATTAAAATTCAATAGAAAGTTTAAATTTCCTATAAAAAATCAATGAGGGTAATATAACCAAAAAGTTCAAACTATCAAACCCTATTCCAAAAAAATGGTTGATTGATTATGAATCCCCAATTAAAAGCACCACTCTCTAATTAAATACTAATCTACCTCTAATACAGTAAAATTGATTACTACTAAATTTACTAATTTGTCCTTATCATTTTTAATAATATTCCAAATTTTATATTTCTCATTGTAATTTTACTCTATATAAACAAAATAAACATATGGATCTATGCATAAAAATTGGAACAAAACAGAAAAAAATAAAAAGATATAGGAAGTTTAGTAAACAAAAATTATAAAATAAAAAAAATATAAACAATAAAAAGATTATATAAAGTTTAGTCAATAAAAAAAAATTATATAAAGAATATAGATACTATTTATATAATAAAATTAATTACTACCAAGTTTGCTTCTTTTTTTTTAATAATATAATTACTACCAAGTTTGCTAATTTGTCCTCATAAGTTATAGTAATATTTTAAATTTTTACTATTCTATGTAATTTTACTATAGTAAGAATGAACTACCAAATTTATAATTTATTTTCAAAATATACACGAGACTAATACTTACCTATGATACATAAAAAAAATTGGATAGATATTTATCACTGATTATGGTGAAAATATTTTACAAGAAATAAAATAATAGTTCACTTATATTTTAAAAATATTTTATAACAAATTTTTATATTTTTATTCTATAAATTTTCTACCTTAATATAATGACAAACTTAAATATCGAATAAAAATTAATAGACCCGTGTGAATGCACGAGTCTCTAAATAAGTTTGAAAGTAAAATACTTTGTATGGAATCTGTACAAAAAGAAAGATTTTTTTGAAAAAAAAAAACATATACTTTTATTTAGTTAAACAGTTTCATCAAAAGATAAGTTGTTAATTAGAAAACTTAACAATAATAATTGCTAAAATCAAATATATTTTCTGTAAAAATAGAATAGAAAAATATACAAAAAATATGGATTAGATTTTCTACATACAAATACAAAACAATTAAAATGAGGGAGTAACACATACCCTTGGCTACAACTGAAACATTGTTGACTGTGGCTTGAAGCTCCAACAACGAGAGTCCAACATGGCTGGAAAAAAAGAGAGAAATATATCATATTTAAATAGGAGGGAAGGGAAGATTCCAATAGAGCATGAATTTGTGTTGTTTATGGGTTCTTTATCTGCAAACAGATCTGAAAAAAAATGAAAGAAACAAGACTTTAAGGAAAAAAATAAGAAAGAAGATGAAAGAAACAAGAAGAAGAAGAAGAAGAAAGAAACAAGAAGAAGAAGATGGAATGAGTGAAGAGCCAAGAAAAAAGAGCAGAGAAAAAGAGAGTAAGAAAGAAGAAGAAAGAAAGCGTACTAAGATGAAAAGATATGGCTGGGGGCGGCAGCTGAATATATATTCTGAATAGGAGTGAATGAAACATCAATTTTAGGGTTATAACAACTTATAAATGGGCTTTTGGGTCAAGTAAATATGGTAAATAATGGCCCAAAGTAAAATAAGCCTCTCTTTCTTTTTCAACCATATGAATAAAATTATCAAATATATTGGACCTAAAATGATTATTTATTTTTTATTCTTCTTATGTCATCTTCTCATGTAAACTTTAAGTTTAAGTTTGTTAGGAGACAAGCGAATTTGATTGCTCATACTCTTGCTAGGGCGGCCAAAACTTGGGCTAGTTTTCATAGATTTGAGATTATTCTTTTATGTATTGAACATTTATTAGTTAATTAGTTAATGATATGAATTAAGTTTATTTGTTTAAAAAAAATGATTATTTATTTTCAGCATTGTATTTTATTTATTATTTATTTTTTAATTATCTGGTACAACATCCGGTCCAGTTTTTATAATATTGACTCCAACAAAGTGAATTTCGCTAAGTTTCCAGAAATGTATTAAATATTAAAAACGAAGTTACGGTTCGAAAGATATGACTCACTTGCTGAAGGTATATCTATAAGAATTATGTAGAAAACTTTCCTTCTTCATCCAACTTCCAAGTTTTGATTTTGAATCATTTTCTCCATTCCGATATCAGTTCCTTAGCCCACCCAAGTACTCCAAATCATAGCACATGCAATTAACCCAAATGAGTGAAAGTTTAAGAATCAGTTTAGGGTTCATTAAAAGGGGAAAAGAAAGGAATACAAATTTTCAAGTTTACCTTGATTTCTTAATGACATCAATTGATGGTTTTTATCAATTGATGGTTTTTAACTATGGAGAGACACCTGGCAAAAGAGCAACATAAACTTTTTTCTTTTTTATTTCAATATCAACTAGTTTTTGTCTATTAATGCATTTTCTCTCAACCAATATTTAAATGTTAAATTTTTTACTCTAGTAAATTTTATTTTTGTTTTCTATTTCTCTTCAACAATTGCAAATTTGTAGAAATGTTTTTCTTGCCTTTTATAAAAAACAGTATTTGATATTTATTTAATTTGGTTGGAAAAATAAATCAAGTATGTCATCTACTAATAATAAATTGGTATAAGTGGTGATTTAAGCAAGGTTTTTGACGTTCTACTTTCAACTTGTGTTTATGGAGAAAATTTTGATAGAAGAGGAGAATTTGGTTTGTGTACCCAAGAAGTTTTTCGGTGATGATTATGAAGGTGAGAAAAACACAAGAAGGGGAGTTGAATTGTGTTTTGATAGTTTAAAAATTCTTCTAGATTCAAGAATCTATCAGAGTCTATTTTGCAGCGGAAAGATCAAAACAACAATCAGTAAAGAGGAGAGAATTAGGAAGAGATGAACACACATATTTTATACTGATTCCCCTCACAAAACGAGAGTACTCCAGTCCCCTTGTACTAACAAGAGAGTTCACTATAATCACCAAAGATTACTCAATTTGCTCAAGCACACAAGCAAGAGACTTCACAATGCTCAAGCACACAGGAAAGAGGCTTCACAATGCTCAAGCACACAGGAAAGAGGCTTCCAGTTTGCTCAAGCACACAAGCAAGAGGCTTTCAGTTTGCTCATGCACAAAAGCAAGAGACTAGCTTAAATTACACCTATTGAATAAACTCTATTACAAATGTAATCAAAACTCCAAGTCTTGATTTTGAAATTAATGCAGTTTAGAGTTGTAGTCTTGTGCAGATATCTTCAATTTAGCTTTTTGTAAGAACACTTCTTTGTGTAGTTTATAGGAGCTTTTTGTGTTCAATGATTTCTCTGTTTTTCTTCTCTTGTTCTGCACAGGTTCATCGACACATTGTTAATTCAGAGAGGTCTTCTATTTATAGACAGATTGAATAGAGACGTTTGAAATGAGACCGTTGTGAGTACAACAGTTTGCCTGGAAAATTATCCTTGTCTTTTTCCCAAAAAGGGCAAACAGCTTCTGCTCCTTTGTTCCTCGAAGGTAGATGTTTGCACATAAGAGGTAATAATGTACCGTTGTCTCCATATCCCTTTTTGACTGATTTAGATGACGTGAATTTGTCTTTGTTGTAGTCATCTTGTAGTTCTTTTAAACTTAAAGGGAATGTCTTGAGACTTGGCCTTATCAGAGTTGTTATTTTAAGGATCAATGCAGCTTCTGAGTGTATACTGTATTGCTTCTGATAAGTTCTTCTGGCTTCTGAGATTCTTTGTCCTCTGATAGGTTTAAAGCACTTCTTGGTGCACTCAGATCCTCTGAGTCATTCAGATGCTTTTATTCTATTCTTGACTTCTCAGATTCTATCTTCTTATAATCTGCACACTAAAGTAAATTATCAGTGTTCTCCAATTATGCATTAATACTTTGTTATCATCAAAACTCCATTAAGTTCATAGAGTTTGTATGGAAGACCATTCTTGTTTCAACAATCTCCCCCTTTTTGATGATGACAAACATAAGTATTATTTGCTAATTGTTGTTGTAATAATTTATCATGTTTTCCTCAGATTTGTGAGTTTTGCAAGCTCCCTCTGATTCAAATGAACTATAGGGTTAGGTTTGTAAGCTCCCCCTACGTTTATCCATGATTAATTAAAACAGTTTTAAGAACTAATCATTATATATTTAGATCAAATCCTCATATTTTGACATTCAGAGGCTAGGTTTGCAAGCTCTCCTCCGATGTCACGTAAGATTAAGACAAGTTCGCAAGTTGTCTCAGATCCTACATATGATTTTCCAGTCATAAGATTATAATTAGATCTCCTTCAGTTACAGTTCAGTTTAATGACATACTGTGAATTTAATCCATGCTTGAAACTTAAAATACTGAATAAAAGAGAATTCAATTTCTAGTTAAGCAGTTTCAGATACTTGAAATTAATTTAAACAAAACCAAAGACTTTCTCTATATTTGAGAATGAATGTAGTTGTTAATGAAGGTTTTTCTCCCCTCTTTGAAAATTAAACATTTTCTTACCCTTTAAGAAGTATTTGCTCACCAATTTTCCCCCTTTCTCAAAAGAGAATTTTTTTTATGCTTTCTGCTACAATGGCAATTAATTATCCAACAATTTTATGTTTTCTTTAACCTTAACTTATTACTTTGCCACTTAATTACTCCAATTAGCAATTAGTTACCCCTAAGTTTTTCTCCCCCTTTTGTCATCAGTCAAAAAGGATGGGACAAACATAGATGGTAAGCGTGCAAACCAATGTGGTCAAGTTGAAACAGCTGTGGACGACCAAGCTATAAATAGGAGAACAAATATCTAGTATGACTCAACTAGGGTTAGAAGACTATAAAAGGACATTATTCTTTGTCATTTCACTCACACCAAACAATCCAAAGAACAAAGTTTTTAGAGAGAAAGACATTTGAGGTACAATGAGAAGATCCTCACGCAGGATTGCAGAGTCTCAAAAGAAGGTTCAGGCAGAAGCTGTTAAGAAGAAACATCCAAAGCATGGTTCTAAGCCTGAAATCATAGAGATTTCATCTGATTCTGATAGGGCAGATTCAGATTATGCACAATACTTAGAGACATACACTGAAGAAACTAGCATTAGGAGTTTGACTACTGGTGAGGAAGAGTCTCAAACGACTGTAGAGTCCAAGTTTGAGAGAACTAAGTCATCAGAGCTAGAGCCTATGGCTAGATACCAAAGTCAGAATCTGGTTCTACTTAGGTTTTCTTCAATTTTATGTATCCAAGTCATTGATTAGACAATAAAGAGATGATGCCAATAAATAAATCAAGACAATAAAATAATTCTTTTGTTCCTTTTTGCACATCTTGCATTTAAATTTTCTCGTTGATTAGACAATAAAGAGATGATGCCAATAAATAAATCAAGAAGAGCTTATCAAATCAAAAGGATGTCATAATCAAAATAAAATTCTATGACGAATGCAAGAATAAAAGGTTAATAGTGCCTAAAGAGGTCCTCTGGGATGGAGTCTAGTTTGTTTGACAAAGTTTCAATCATCGAGATGGTCTGTTGCTGAGATGATCGAAGATTGTTAACTTGTTCTTTGATAATTTTTGACTCCTTCTCTTGGATAAACATCCTCTTGACAAGTTGAAGCAGAACTTCCTCATGTCCTTCACTTGTAGGCAGCCCTTGTTCCTTGCTTCTTGCAGCTTCCAAATCTCTTCTCAGCCTTGTGACATCATCTTCCTCTTGATGAAGCACTTCTTCCAAATTCTTCAGCTCTTGCTCTCCTGCTATCATCTGAATATCTTTAGCTACACTGCTTTCTCCAACAACCAGCTCCATTTCCACAAACTCTTCCACAATTTCTGGAGTTGGATAGTTAGCCTGGGAGGATCCACTCTTTTGACCAGTTCCATTAGATAGTGGAAATCCTCTATTCCTTTCTGAGAAACTTCTTCCTCCATATGCTTGACATAGAAGTCCAAAGCATATCCAAATCGGGCTTTGATTTCCCTTACTTGAGCTTCCAGATCAGAGGAAAAGACCATGAAGTCCTCATGTCTTGTGAAGAGGTTCTTGGGATCAAGATGCAGGTCATTCTCGAGTTTGATAAGGTTTGGCCAGGTTTGAGAAAGAAATTGTATGGGTGTTTGCAGGTAATTGGTTATTTGGCTCCCTTTTGTTTGTATGTATGCCTTTGTTGAAGAAGGTCAAGCAGTTTGATTGTTGGTAGAGAGTTGATGGCTTTTTCTAGTTTGATGGGATCCTCTGAAAATTCTAATGACTGTTGAAAGGATGTTTCAAACTTGTTCTTAAAGTAGTCATTAGTAATAGGATCAAGGGTGATTTGAAGTGGAAGGTGAAGGTTTGAGGGCATGTTAAGACTTCATCAGAATCTGAATCACCATTCTCAATCAGTTGTAACTCAGCTCCTGATGAATTTGGTTGAGAGGTTGAAATGACAAGATTCTGGATGGGAGAGTCTGAAGGTTGGTTTGTTTCTGGTTGAGTTGGAAGGTCTTGGGTATTTTGATTGGTTTCTTGGTGTGATGGTGGAGGTTCTTGGTTAGAAGATTCTTGTTGATGTTGATGGGGTTCTGATTGGGATGGTTGAGAATCTTGATGGTCAGGTACACGGTTCTGGGTACGAGAGGCTGGCTCATCTAGGAAATTAAGATTCCTAGTGGCATTTGAATATGAAAACATTATGTTAGTCATGTTCTCAGTAGATGGGGTGCCTGAGTTTGGTATGGGGATGGATTTTGATGATGTTGGTTTGGGAGATGGAGAGTTTTGAGAATGAACTACATTAGACTCAGATGCAGAGGCTTTACCTTTGTCAGACCCAGAGTCCTTCTCAGTAGCTTCTGACTTCTTTTCCTCTTGAAGAGTTGCTTCTCCTGATCTAGCAACCTTTGATTCCTTCACAATTTTGGAGTCATCAGCAGTGAACTCCAGATTTCTCTTCATGGACGTTCTGAGGGAAACTTTCATTTCTTTATCCATAGCTTTCTTATACTTTAAAAAGATAGTTTCAGCTTTTTCTTGAGGTATGCGAGGGAAATCTTCAAGCTTTTCTGGATTCTCTTTTGTTAGAAAGATGGAGTGTGCAGGCTTATTCAGAAATTCAATGAATCCAATTTTCTTTAGAACGCTCAGACTTAGCTTTGCTGGAGGATGACTTATTTGTACTAAACAAGGAACTGTTTTATCAAGACAATCAACAAATCCAGATTGATAGAGTAACTCTGATAGGAGTCTTGCATGCCTTACGATGGTTTTCTTTTCTGTCAGCCCTTCTGTTACATTCTAACATAGATCATCAAAAAGAAAATCAGCAACATTGAAGGGTTTGTTGTTCATTGCACAGTGGATGAACAATTGATGCTCCCAAGCAAGAGTTTATGAGTACTTCTTTGTAGGAGAAATGGCAGCATGGAAAATTTCCAGATGAGTTCTTCCAAATGCATTTACCTTGTTTCTTTCCTTGGTTACCATCTCATCCCTTATTCTTTTCTTGAGATTGACATCTTCGGGAATATCTCTTAACTTAGTTCCACGGAGCTCTAATCCAAAAAGTTTGGCTATGTGATTAACTGTGATCGCAACATCCACACCAACAACATTTGACCTAATCTCAGTGGTAGTAAATTTCTTTAAACCCATTTCACTTCTCGGATGACCTCGTAGTTTGGGGTTCTTGTTGATCATTTCTTGTTCTTCTTTGATGGCAACTACCCTGTCGTATACATGTGCTCTTTTCTAGAAATGCTTGATTAAGTTTTGGAATGTTGGGCCATTTATCAATTCAAAATACCTTTTCATTCCCAAGGTTGATTGATAGCTTGTACTCCAATTTTTACCATTACACTTGAGTTCTCTGAAATCAACAACTTGTTCGTAAAGAATTTCCAGAAAGGCTCCAAAATCATATTGCAGAGTGTTTTGAAAGGCTCCATAAATTCTTTCGCACACAACAATGGATGAGATATTTTTTGATTGTTGAGAAGATGAAGATGCCATTGTGGAGGATTTTTTATTATCAGAGATTTTGGGAAATTTGGGAGAGAGAAGATTGTAACTTGGGGAAGAGAGATTGTAACTTGTTCTTGGAAACTGAACAAATTAGGTGTAGGTAGTGAGAGAGTATAAAGTGTGTGATCGTGTATGATGTGACTATTTATTGAAAATATAATGCATATGATTTGATAAAAATGGCGTGAAAACCTTAACGTTTAGAATTTGGTGAGTTTTCATCATTAACTACATTATCATCCAATTGAAATTAAGACATGTGGTGAATCACGTATTTAGTAACTGTCACTTAAGTGAAGAATAGTCAATTTGAAATAATATTTAACCTTTTTCACTTCTGTGTCAGAGCCACTGATTGTATTGGAATACTTAAAGTCTCAGAGTTTGAAAGTGAACAGAGGCAAAGTTGTCTAGTGAGAGACTCTTGGACAGCTGCTTCTGATATCAATCAGAGGCTGAATTTTTCAAAAGAATTGGCTGCAACTTTAATAAAAGTGTTGCTTACTTAAAAATTGTGATCACACACATCTTAATTTCTTTTGGCAAATAATTAAATTCTCACATACCTTTTATTCATGAACTTGAGGATGTTGGAACAATGTGTTAATACACACCCTTAGGTTTTGATGATAACAAAGTATTAAATGGACAATTGATGGTACTAATGTTTAAATTAAGTGCAGGAGAATTCAACGTTAGATCAAGAGCACACTTAATTTAGACTCTGATGAAACCTATGGAAGTCTGAATGATTACACTCTGAAAGAGTTCAGAAGCTACAACGTGGTCAGGAGCTAAACAATGTTCAGAAGATCATAGAGGATCAGAACGTCTGAAGGAGTTCAGAAGCTCAGATGAGTTTAGAAGCTCAAGGATGTTCAGATGCCTACAAGAGTTCAGATGCTCTGCTAGTCATGAGTCATTCAGAGGATGAAGACGTTCAGAAGCTGAATTGCGAAGGACTATCAGAGGTCAACCATTCAAAGACCAATCAGACTCCAAGTTATCAAAGGTTCATTAGAAGCAAAGGAATTCCCCAAATCATCAGAAGGGCTACTTCAACTGCAACTTATCAAGCCTGATGATTTGTTCTAAGGTCAACTAATTGCAACGGTCACAAAGGATGTGATCTGTCTCTCCAGGAGCTTGTTGTACCTTATAACTGTACTATTGGACAAACAGTAAAGGTGAAGCCTCTCTGCAAAGGAAGACGTGGCTTTACTCAACGGATCTTCAAAGACTACAGCTGTCCATTTTACAACGGGAATTTCTCCAACGTCTCAATGTCTTTCTCAACTCATATAAATATGCCAAAGAAAGAATTGATGACTAGCGATCTTCATTAGAAAACATCTCTCAGAAGAAAGTGAGAATTTGCATTGTAATAGAAAATATCTCTCAAATGAAGTGAGCATAGACACTAGCTTAAGCCTCTGAAGTTATTATGTTTGTAATAAGTTTAAGCTTATAAGTTAGTAGTAAGTCTTCTGCTTAGTGTAGAAGCAACAAAGTCTTCTGCGTAGTGTAGAAGCTCTTCTGCTTAGTGTAGAAGTAAGAAAGTCTTCTGCTTAGTGTAGAATCATATAAGTCTCAATCTTAGTGATTAGAGCAATGAAGTCTTCTGTTGAATGTAGGAGCAAGGAAGTCTCTCTGTCTTGTGTGACTTAGAGCAGGAAGTCTTAAGCTTGTGTGCTTGATCAAGGAAGTCTCTGATCTTGTGTGATCAGAGCAAGGAAGTCTTTGATCTTGTGTGATCAGAGCAAGGAAGTCTCTCTGTCTTGTGTGACTAAGAGCAGGAAGTCTTGAGCTTGTGTGCTTGAGCATCTATTGTAATCTTTGTGATTATAGTGAACTCTCTTGGAAACAAGGGGACTGGAGTACTCTCAATTTGTGAGGGGAACCAGTATAAATTGTTGTGTGTTCTTCTCTCTCTCACTCTCTCATTTACTCCTTCATCATTCATAACGCCATAAGTTAATTGTGTGAACAATCCGCTGTGCTTTAAAGACTCTGAAAAGGTTTAAATATCTTGGAAAGTTTTTAAATATCCAAAACACAATTCAACCCCCCTTCTTGTGTTTTCTCCACGCACCTTCAATTGGTATCAGAGCTCCAGTTCTGTTGGTAAATCACTTAACCGTGAGAAAGTCAAGATCCAAAGGAGAAAACCACCATGGCTCAAAACATGGATGATTGGAAGCAGAAGTTATATCAACAAGTTGCTGATCTTGTCAAAGAAATTGAAGATGGACTGAACTTAAATGAAGATCTGAGCAACAATCAAAATCCTTCCACATCAGGGGCTAATCAAACTTCCAGTATTGTATCTACAACTACTACTCGTTGCCTCATTAGTGATGATAATGAAAGCATTCAGTGGGCAACAGTAAATGGGTTGTTAGATCAATATGAGGAGTTTAGGATGGAGGAAAATGAAAGTATTGAAGAAATGAACTTAAGGTTTCAAGCCATCACAAGCAAGCTTGAAGACCACAACAACAAACTCAGCAACAAAGAGCTTGTAAGCAAGTTGTTGAGAAGTTTGCCTCTGAATTGGAATGAAATTCTAAACACTATAGAGGAAACTGAAGACATCAATTCAATGAGTCCTGAATCATTGATTGATTTACTCAGAGTCCATGAATTGGCTCTGAAGGAAATGTAAGAGTTGAACGGTGAAGAAGTAGAAGCAGCAAGGAAAGGAAAACAAGCATTGGAGCATGAAGATCTTGTTGAAGAACCTGATGAAAAGTATCTTGAAAGGTTTTCAAGAAAAATTGAAAGATGGTACAACTTCAAGAAGAATGGAGGAAGACCGGCTAAAGGAATGACAACATGGGATGTACTAGACAACTTCTCTGAAGGTGAGTCTGAAAGAGCACCAGGAGCTGAAGGATCAAGTTCTGAAGATGGCTCAGACTCTGAAGACTCAAGTTCTGATGAAAAGTCAGAACCTGAGAGCATAGACAGCATCCAGAGAACAGTGAATCAGGTATATTCTTGTCTTTCTAAAGCAAAATTGATCAAGCATCTTAAGAAGACTTTACTTAAACTCTCTAATAGTCAGCAGAAGTATAAAAAGCTTAAAGCAGACTATGAGAATTTAAGTAAGCAAGCAAATCACTCTGAAGGTCTTGTTCAAAAAGATTTTATCAAAACAAAAGACCTTGAGAATGATTATGCTATATGTTACAAACCCCTTGAGCACTCTCTGTTTCTCAAAGAGTATTGTAACATAAATGCTGATCAAAATAAAATTGTTTCCATGCTATGCAACCTTAACACCAACAATACTAATGGGATTGGATACTCTAGTGATAAAACACTAGAGGAACCAAGCTCATCAGTTATTGATGGAAGCTTCTCACTTCCTAATCTTTACGCTACATTTGTATCTGATAGCACTCAGATGAAACAAATGGAGGATGAAGATTTGGCAACTAACAGTCTAGGACCCTCAAGCAAGTGGGTACCAAGAGACAAAATTGTTTACTTGTTTGCAGGTGAAACTAAGACTCTGAACCTTCCAATCACATGGATGCATGTGACTGTGAATGGAAGAAGAGCAATTGTGCATAGGAGGCACATTTTTGAAGAGTCAGATGGAGAAGAAGATGAAGTGGAGTACATGCGCAACAGGAAGGAGCATGAAGAATTTGAAGCTTGTTTTGAAGATGACAACAACTCAGTGTGGTGGAGTGATTGCTCAGGCTATGACTCTGACTACAATTAAATCAAGAAAGCTTCAATGCAAGGTAAGTATGCTTAACTCCTGGATGACATTTCAGAGGAATAACTTTCAAAGGTTGAAAGTGTCTTCTTAGGACACAAAATGTTCAGAACTAAAAACTTTGAAAATCTTATCTGAACATATATTTTTGCGTCCTGAAAGGTTTGTTTTCAGCCTCTGAAGTTCTTCAGGTTTCAGCATCTGAAGAAGCTTAGACTCTGAGAAACGTTTCAACCTCTGAAGGTTAAGCCTCTGAATAGGAATTGAATTGGAAACGTTTAAGTATTTTATACTGAAACGTTTTGGTGCTAAAAAGACAACACGTACACATGTTCTGATTGGTTTGAAACAGTTAATGATGGTTTTTTTTCTCATTTAATCTAAAGTATTGCGTGCCTTAATTTGTGTTATTGTTTTGAACAAAATCATTTAAATACTTGCACACTTTACATTATCTCATCCCATTTTGTTGTCTTCAACATCTCTAGAACAAAACTCTTTCTCTCGCCACTACTAGAAATCTCGTGTTTAGAGACCGAAATTTTTTGGTCACTTTAGAGACCGAATTAGAGACCGAAATTTTGAGCGTGAAAGTCAAAAATTATTTGGTCTCTAAATCGGTCACTGCCTAATTGTAGAGACCGAATTGGTGACCGAAAATTAGTGACCAATATTTCGGTCTCTTTAGAGACCGATTTAGAGACCAATTTTGTGAGCTCAAAAGCAAAAAATAACCGGTCACTAAATCGGTCACTATAGAGACTGAATTGGAGACTAATTGTTAGCGACCAACAACTCCAACACAAATGATTTTTTTTTTATTTTACAAATCACTGGATAAATATTATTATTATTTTATTAAATTAAATTAATAGTAGTATTATTTGATTCCTTCAAAAAGTAGTATTGGCTTTTGTTTTTTAAAGCAAAAAGATAACGTTTATTATTATCAAAAAGAAAAACTACTACGTATAAAGAAAAGAAAAAAAAAAACTAACTTTGTTGTTGCCAAACAGATTGAATCCTGAATATTATTGAATCCTCTCTTCCAAACCCTACTATCTTTGTATCGAGATCTCAACTTCCTTTACCATACTCTCTCAATTGCATCAATCTCTCTTACCTTTCCTCTCACGCCACCCATCTCGTCTCTCTCGCCTCACAATTCTGCGCAGCCCTTATTCTTCTTCAAGTCTTACTCGCATCTCTCTTTGTCACTCGCGCTAGGTTGCTTTGAATCAGGTGATTGAATCACAAAACTCATATTTTATTATTTTCTCGTTTGCTACACCATGTTGTATTTTAGGGTTTTGATTTGGGGTTTTCGATTTTGGTTTTCTGATTTGCTGCACTTCTCTGTTTTGTTTATTTTTGTTCTAATGTTCTAATTTATGTATGTTGGTTTGTTTTAACAAGGTTTCGTTCCAATTTTCCTTCTCCATACTCATCGAACTAGCTACTTCAAGTTTCGTTCTCCAATAGAGCTTCCAACATTTAATTTGAACCTTTAATTGCGGCCAGAGGTAACTTTTTCTCAATCTGCTCGCAATACCAAACATGTTGCAGTTATTAATTAATTAATAATGTATGTCTACCACTTGACATGTTGCAGTTATCAATTTGGGTTAATTAGTTCACTTAGCTAGTTCTTACTCTGCCAAAGAAGGTGGAGTTTAAGCTAATTGGCCATGTTGATCGTGGTGATTTATGCTAGTAAACTAATTAATGTTCAAATTGGTGACCTATCTTAATTCTTAAGTGCTTCAAAATATAAGTAGATAGAAACATTTTAAGCATTGAAACTTTGCCTTCCTTTTTTAAAGAGAAGTAGTATTTACTTCCAAACAACTCATGCTTATGCTGGGGATAGATTTAGACAAGGCTTTGGTTTTGAATGGTAATCTTGATATTGATGTTTTTTTATGCTGGGGTAGATGTTTTGAAGAGAGTTTTGAGCACAAAGTTAAAGTAATGATGGGGCAAAGGACCGGTGTTGGTACAGCGACAAATAGTGGTGGTGGAAATGTCACAATAACAATGAAGAGAGTAAGAGTAGACTATGGTGATTTGAACTTTGTTTCCCCACAAACCCATCTAATTGAACTTCTTTAACTATTACTGATATTGATTGTTCTATGTCTAGTGTTGTGGTGTTTTTATAGCTTGGTCTTTTTCTTTGTCGTATGATTAGATCACTGAAATTGATTATAGTATATCTCTTAAAAAGGTCGACATTACAAATATTTGTTATCTAATTTTATGTTTTTTTCCTTTGTAGTTCATCGTTATTAGCCACAATGGACAAAGTAAGAAGTGTAAATATTAGGATATGTGAAACTATATATGAAGCTAATGCATTATTTGCTTATGTGGTTGCAGGTTTAAATCATGAACAGTTTGAATCTTGTTGCACAGAAAATAAATAACAAGGAGCCTGCATTTATTTATATCAAAGGGCTTGGACAATCTTAACAAATAATAGCTCTATGAAGTTGAGGCATAATAAAATGTGAGTCACATTCACTTCTTTTTTTCATTTTTGTCGTATGTAATTAACAATGTGATATACTTTGCCTAATATAATTTGCAAGAGATGAACAAAGAAAGAAGGAAAAGGCCAAATTCTCTATGGCATGTTTGTTTTCTAGGATATCATGTTGATTAGCTAAAATAATACAGAAAGCATGTAAAAGATTTGTAATAGTTCATAATTTGTCAATTAGAAAGGCAAAAACAGACCCTCCAGTCAATCCAAACAGTTGGCGTTTATTCTTGAATCTATGTGTGTGATAAGCTCCAATAAATCAATCCAAACAAAACCATATTATTTTGGATTTTGGTAAAAGTTATTTTAGAATTATGATTTACTTCTGTAGTAGGCTTTTGTCATCTGTGCATTGCAGTAGATGCCTCTTTTTATTGTCATATAATTGTTCTCAAAATTTCAGTAGGTACTGAAGTGAGGTTTGAGAGTGTTTCCTATCCATTATAGTTGAGTTTTGGGTAAATCAAAAGATTACTAAATAGATAGACAACCCTATTGTGTTAATACCATTCATTGTATGGTCATATTTTATGCCTCACTTATTTCTTTGAGTTAGTGACTCTATTTACTCATATCTATTCTACATGTTTTTGTCTTTGTTTGCTGTCATTTGAGTTATCGACTAGTACTAGAAATCTACATTTTCATAATTTAATTTCAATTCATATGTGTTCTGCTTGCAAAATCCTTTATGGGTGAGTTAACGACTTTAAACAGTCGTTCTTCACCTTCATCGGTCTTTATTAAGTTGTCCATTCCTGAAACTTTTGGTAAATTTCTTTTTGGAGGCAAGTTTCTATTTGTGTTGATTATTCATCTTACTATGGCGCTGTTTGTGTTTATTATTCATCATACTATGGTGATGTTTGTGTTCTTATGGTGCAAAGTATTTATTCACACAATCAAAGTAGTATAAAATCAACTCTATTGAGATGTCCTACTTTAGTATGGCATAGGAGTACATTAGAAAATAACCCCATAAGAATAGTAAACAAATATTGTCCTATTTTTTTTAATCGTTCTTTGTATCTTTTTAAACCTGAAATTGTTCTCAATTCTTGTATGGTTTCATTTTGGTTGCAGCTAAGGAAACTAAGGTGGTGGGCACAGAGTAGGAGTTGGCTCAGTGGCTTGGAACAGTCATATTCTTAGTTCTGACTACGGGAGGAATGAATGATAAACAATGATGTTAGAGTGATGTCTCACATCTAATGAGCCATTTGCTAATTTCAACCATATCTAGTGAAGATGAAGACTTTTGTGTCACTCATGTCATGTGGACCAGAGATGCAATTTCTCCTGAGAAGGCATAGACACATGTATATAATTAGGTATTAGGCATTGAACATTTAATTATTAGTAGCATAGCATTTTATTGTTGTACTGTATGATATGCACTATTTCATGTCCTTTGAGCTTGCTTACTGATATGATAAGTTAATTTATGCAGTAGTATTAGTAGTGATAACTTAGTCTTGGTTATATTTTAGATTGATTATGTATTTTTTTTATAAGTATATGGTAATACTTCAATATGTTATGTTAATATTGTTGTGTGAATGTTTAAAAAAAAAACAAATTAGACCAAAAGAATTGCTTTTAGGGAGTGTAAATTTAATATTTTTTTTTAAAAAAAAAACCCTCCTTAGAGACCGAAATAGAGACTGAATTTAATGTATAGCGTCGCACAATCGGTTGCAACGCACCTGAACTAAACGCAGTCACTAAATTGGTCGCTAAACTCAGTCACTAAATCCGTCGCTATAGCGTCGCATACTGCGTCGCAGGCAGAAGTCGCTGATCCGTGGCTAAATCCGTCGCTGATCCGTGGCTAAATCAGTCGCTGAAAGCTGTCGCTAGATCGGTCGCTGATCAAAACGGTCGCTAAGATGGTCTCTACCCATCAGCGACCAAGGGTTTTGCCACATCTAATATGTCCGTTGCTAAATCGGTCGCTAAGGCATTTAGAGACCGATTTTTGCGATTTTCGGTCGCTAAATCGGTCTCTAAACGCGAGATTTCCAGTAGTGCGCTTTAGCAAACTATTCACCCCAACCGTCTGTAATGGCATCTACTTCTACATCAGTTTCAGACTCCTCGTTCATTTTTCCTAAAAACTTCCCGATCAACACCATCGCCTGCAAGGAAATGTTTTCTACAGATTTGTCTCTTAAGATGGAGGGAAAATCTTTGAACCTGGTTATGGAACAACCGGTGGAATTTGATAGTTTGGAAAAGAATCAGTTTGATGTTCTAAAGTTCTTTTCTAATCATAAAGGGAGCTTTAGATACATGAATCTATTAAATGGTCCAATCTATCCTACTCTGGTAAAAGATTTCTGGATAAGAAGCAAGGCGAAGACAGTTGAAGATTATGATAAGGAGCTAGCTGCAAGAAGAAAAGAAAAGGTTGAAAATGAAGACAATACTCCTGAAGAATTAGGTTTGAGAATCGTTGAGGAAACGGAGGTACACTCTGTTGTGTGTGGCTTTGAAGTAATTCTCACTGCTTCAAACTTGGCTAAAGTGCTATCCATTCCAAATGAAGGATTCTACTACACCTGTGGTCACAATAAAGCAAAGAAGTCTGAGTTTCTAAAGATCATGACAAGACTGAGTTACATCAAAGGAAAAAGTTGTGAGAGCGACAAGATAGATGATCTGAAGCCCACTCAGAGAGTATTAGCCAAGATTATGTTGAGCTCTATATTTCCTAGTAGTGAAAGTTCTGACAAATTGTCATGGGATCATAGACATTTTGCTTATTTTCTCTCAAGGAAGTATGACTTAAATTGGGCTGAATACATCTTCAAACACCTATGCAAAGCAGTGTTGAGCACTCAGAATCAGGACAAGTCTATTGTAAATGTCATCTGCCCTAGGATACTTAGTGAGATCTTCTATCAATGTGGGGTGATTGACATAATCAAAGCTGCGGGTCATGACTGCTTGATAAGGGAAATCAGAGCCTCCATAGTATATGTTCATACTTTTTCTCACATGAACTTGCTGTCAGGACATGAGATACAACCTTCAGATCCCTTGGTGCCTCAGTCTCACTCAGGACCTTCTTTGGTGAAGAAATGCAACATTGTTATACCTACTACCTCTAGTGATATCGTCAATCAGTACGTTCAACTACTGGACAACTTAGGAGAAGGGTTTGAAATTAAAGAAGAAAAATTGAAGAAAAAGAGAAGAAGGCCAGATGAAGCTGCAAATGAAGGAAGACATTCAGACTCAAGAGGACACAGAGAGGGATCATCCTGAATCCTCTGCTGCAAGATAAAATATTGGGCAAAAACCTTAGGGAAAGGTTAGCCTCAATAATGGATAATCTGAATGTACCTCTTAAGAAGTCTGAGGGGTAATCAAGGCAATCAACAACATTTGAAGAATACTGTCTATGGAAGTATTATCAGAAGGTTTGAAGACAAAGTGGACAAGCTTATGGAAATGATGAAAAAGTAGATGCTAATCATAAAAATATCATGATAACCCTAAACTTCTATCTCTAGACAACCTCAACATTAGGATTATCTTGATTTCTTATATGATTTCATAAACTGATTAATATTTTAAACACATTAATAGGATAGAGTTTATATGGCTATATAATTTCCAATTCTGTGTTAAGTCTATTCTGATTAATCACTATGCTTATATAAATGCGTTGATTAACAATATCTGATTGATTGAAACTAAAAATTCTCTTTCATTAAACAAACAAATCTTGGACAATCAATACTTCAAACTCTTGAGCTTTTATTTATAAAATTTGATGTTCAATAAGTACAATATGAGGCATTCCTAAAAGATCAAATTACATAACAAGAGAAGATTTTTCAAATAAGAAATCAAAGATAAACTTTGTTTCATTGAGAACATAAGTTCTGGATTACATATAAAGTTTTCCCAAGGATTGTCTTCTGGTTGCTTCAAAGGCCATATTTGAAGGTTGCACGCCTAAAATATGACCTTTGCAGAGGGGAAAAGTTGAGATTTTGGCTAAAGCCATGTAACCAACTAGTAGTCTTTCTTGAAGAAACCGAATCAGATGCATCTGTTTCGTTTTCCTCAGGAAAAGACTCTAGCCCCTCTAGAGCCTTGGATATCAGTTTGATTTTCTTCAGGAAGATATGTCTTCAGAACTTGAAACAGTCAGAGTCCAAAGATTTCTCTTCAGACTCTGAACTGAGTTCTTCTGTGACAGACACTGGCCTTGTTTCCATTGATTTCTTCTTATGTTTTCTCCTATCTTGACTATCTCTCGTTGAAACTACTTTCTTATTCTCTGAGCGTTTCATTTTTTCTCTCAAGAGATCTATCAATTACCTAAGATTATTCTGTGTGAGTAAAATGACTAGGTGTCTCTCTCCTTTTATAAGCATAATTCAATGGCCGAGTATTAAATGTGTTCAACCACTCCTGATTTGACGGCATTGAAAGTTGAAACTTCTATTAATTGCTTATACTACCTTTTTGATAATGACAAAAGGGGGAGAAAGAATATTGGTAAATCAATTGTTAGAAGAAGCGAAATTACTTGGCTTTTTAGGGCCTTGTAGTGCTTCAGAGAGAGAACGTAGGAGAGTGGTCAAAATAGTAGCATGAGGTACATGCTTTGATATGACAATCTGATCTTTGAGGATTTCAAAATATTGTACTAAAGAGCTCTGAACTGTTTTCAAATTTTTGTTCAGACTCTGAGCTATTTTCTTTGAAAAGATTTTTTTAAGCTCTGAACTGTTTGAAATTTTTTTTTGAACTCTGAAACTGTTAATGATAACCATCAGAACTAAGTGTGTGTGTAGACGTCTCTAAGTGCCTCTGATCCTATTTTGTCATTCAATTTAAATATTGCTTCATCTTGCAACTGCATTAAGGGCTTAATTTCAAGGAGAATGCATTTATTAATTGAAGTTTATTATTCATAGTTATTTCGTGAGTAAGGGTGCAACTTTATTCAAAGATTATCACACTATGAAAAGAAGAAGCTTGCAAACCTTGTTCTTTATATAGTGAAATATGAATAATTTAAGTCATATAATAAAGTAATTCTGAAACTGATTAAAATTAACTATGGATACAAAATAGGGGGAGCTTACAAACCTAACCCTATGGGTTATCAGACTTAGGGGGAGCTTGCGAAACTCAGAAGCCTAATGTCAACATAGCTGATTTTTATCAACAACAATTGTATTTAATACTTATGTTTGTCATCATCAAAAAGGGGGAGATTGTTGGAACAAAATATGTGTTAATACACACCCTTAGGTTTTGATGATAACAAAGTATTAAATGGACAACTGATGGTACTAATGTTTAAATTAAGTGCAGGATAATTCAACGTTAGATCAAGAGCACACTTAATTTAGACTCTGATGAAACCTATGGAAGTCTGAATAATTACACTCTGAAAGAGTTCAGAAGCCACAACGTGGTCAGGAGCTAAACAATGTTCAGAAGCTCAAAGAGGATCAGAACGTCTGAAGGAGTTCAGAAGCTCAGAGGAGTTCAGAAGCTCAAGGATGTTCAGATGCTCTGCTAGTCATGAGTCATTCAGAGGATGAAGACGTTCAGAAGCTGAATTGCGAAGGACTATCAGAGGCCAACCATTCAAAGACCAATCAGACTCCAAGTTATCAAAGGTTCATCAGAAGCAAAGGAATTCCCCAAATCATCAGAAGGGCTACTTCAACTGCAACTTATCAAGCCTGATGATTTGTTCTAAGGTCAACTAATTGCAACGGTCACAAAGGATGTGATCTCTCTCTCTAGGAGCTAGTTGTACCTTATAACAGTACTATTGGACAAACAGTAAAGGTGAAGCCTCTCTACAAAGGAAGACGTGGCTTTACTCAACGGATCTTCAAAGACTACAGCTGTCCATTTTACAACGGGAATTTCTCCAACGTCTCAATGTCTTTCTCAACTCATATAAATATGCCAAAGAAAGAATTGATGACTAGCGATCTTCATTAGAAAACATCTCTCAGAAGAAAGTGAGAATCTGAATTGTAATAGAAAATATCTCTCAAATGAAGTGAGCATAGAAACTAGCTTAAGCCTATGAAGTTATTATGTTTGTAATAAGTTTAAGCTTATAAGTTAGTAGTAAGTCTTCTGCTTAGTGTAGAAGCAACAAAGTCTTCTGCTTAGTGTAGAAGCTCTTCTGCTTAGTGGAGAAGTAAGAAAGTCTTCTGCTTAGTGTAGAAGCATATAAGTCTCAATCTTAGTGATTAGAGCAATGAAGTCTTCTGCTGAATGTAGGAGCAAGGAAGTCTCTCTGTCTTGTGTGACTTAGAGCAGGAAGTCTTAAGCTTGTGTGCTTGAGCAAGGAAGTCTCTGATCTTGTGTGATCATAGCAAGGAAGTCTTTGATCTTGTGTGATCAGAGCAAGGAAGTTTCTCTGTCTTGTACTGTGACTAAGAGCAGGAAGTCTTGAGCTTGTGTGCTTGAGCATCTATTGTAATCTTTGTGATTATAGTGAACTCTCTTGGAAACAAGGGGACTGGAGTACTCTCAATTTGTGAGGGGAACCAGTATAAATTGTTGTGTGTTCTTCTCTCTCTCACTCACTCATTTACTCCTTCGTCATTCATAACGCCATAAGTTAATTGTGTGAACAATCCGCTGTGCTTTAAAGACTCTGAAAAGGTTTAAATATCTTGGAAAGTTTTTAAATATCCAAAACACAATTCAACCTCCCCTTCTTGTGTTTTCTCCACGCACCTTCAGAGGACACTGAGGTAATTTTGAATATTTGAAAATAAGTTCATGCCTCTTAGATAAATCCTATTCAGATTTTGATGAAGCTCTTTGTCTTGATGGTTCTGAATGGTTGTGTCCTCTACACCGAGTCTTCCTATCACTTATAGCTGAAATTTTCATCCCACCATGAAGTATCTTCATCATCATTGTTGAGATAGCCGTAGGGATCATATTCTCTAGCTTATGATTCACTTCCAGTTGAGTCATTATCAGATTCTTCTTCCTTAAGATCTGACTCATCCTTGAGCTCATTTTCATTTTCTTCTATATCGAGTATAGGTTCTTCATCATCAATATAATCCTTGAAAATGACATCTCTTTGTCCTTTGTATGTGATGTGTCTCCATGAGCTGAGAATTTCTTTGTTTCTTCTTGAGAAACCTGAAATGTGCACAATTTTATCTTATGGTACCCATTTTCTTGATGGTCCTGAAAGATTTAGTTCCTTTGATTTTTAAATCTTAGGTTCTGACTCCTTCCATCCTATTCCTCTGAAACCTCGATTGCTCGCAGAAGTTGTAGCCAATCCTTTCTTTCTTTCAGAAATAAAAGTGGAGTAGAGATGGGGAAGAATGACTTTTATTTTAGTTTTCTCAGTGTTCTTATCACAAGTTTCTTTAGAAATATTTTTGTGTTTCTTGTGAGACTTGTCATAAGTATCACAATGTTTTTCAAAAATATTTAATTGTTCACTGAGCAAATTATAGTATTCCTTTAGAGTTCTACACTTTTGTATGACCGTTGAAAGTTTAGACAGCAGTTTAACACAGACTCCACGAAGTTGATCTGTGGATAAGTAGTTGATTACCTGTCCAACTTCCTCTGGTTCTAGTTCAGAGTTGTCGCGGTGATTTTTGGATATCGAGTTATTAATTAACTTCGAACCACAATTTAATATTCCACCACCGATCTTTAATTTATCCGAGGGAAAGGGAAAAAGTTCGAAAAAACCCTATTTTTTAGAGAACAAGGTTTGGGGGTTGGTTATACGAAGGGAAGGTATTAGCACCCTAAGTATCTATAGTACTCTATAGGAACCTCTTGTTTTTATTTCTAACTTTGCGCTTAATTTTAATTGCTTGTAAAATGTATAAGTGTGGGAACTAAAATAGTGATCAGAAAAAAGTTTAAAGTGACGGAAAAGAAAGAAAAATGTTTTTGTTGATTTTATTGATTGGAGAGATAAGTCTCATGCCTACGTACCCGAGGGATCAAACCACCGTAGTTCGGGGTAAAAAGCCGAGTAAATTTGTTTGTTTTGATTTTAAGGTTTTGAAAAATGGTTTTAAAGACAAAAGCCAAAAGTGGCAAAATGTGAGTTTGATTGATGTTAATTTGTGAAGAAAGTCTATATGGTTAAGTTGATTGAAATTTGATTACGAAATAAGACGCGGACACTTGGTTTAAAATCCAAGGTTTATTGAGAAAATGTTTTGAGTGATAAAAGTCACTTGGTTTAAAATCCAAGGTTTATGCATGATTAAAAATGTATGAATGAGGAAAATGTACTTGGTTTAAAATCCAATGTTTTTGGTGAGAAAAAAGACACTTGGGTTAAAGTCCAAGGTTTTAGCGATAAAAGAAGCCATTGGTTTAAAGTCCAAGGCACTTGGTTTAAAATCCAAGTTCGCAATGAAAAAAGACACTTGAGTTAAAATCTAAGGTTTTCGCGGTAAAAAGAAACGTTTGGTTTAAAGTCCAAAGTTTTGAAAATGTATGATGACAAAATATTTTTGATGTTTTTGATGATGTTGAAAAGAAATGTGTTGATATTTTTTGAAAGAGGTTTTGACCTCATTTTTGAGAATAAAGTGACTAACTATTTTTGAAGAGGTGTTGACCTCATTTTTGAGAATAAAATGACTAACTATTTTTGAAGAGGTGTGTTGGGTTCCAAATGAAAAAGGTAGCGCTAAAAGAATAATAACGTCGCAATAAGCAAATTAAGCATGAAGACAATCCGTAATGATATTTTGATCAAAACGGTGTCTTTTCCCTCGGAATTAATATGCTAACGTTTTTGCGGAAAGCGATAAATAAATATGCATGAGATGCAAGTTTTTTCATTTATAGTGTACATTTATTCCTAATTACATTCTAAGGTATTTGCAAGAAAAATAAATATGAAATGAATGCAAGAGGATGCTATGCAATTTATTTTAAATTTACATCAAATCCTAAAAATACAATCTAATGTAAAAAATAAAGACAGAAGGGGGTGCAAATAACAATAAAAACAGAAAGGGGGTGCAAACAGCAACTCTGGGCCCAAGCCCAGCTGGGGGGTGTGGCCCAGAGGGGGGTGCTTGAAGTAAAACGTCCAGACAGAAACAGAGCCGTCTGATTGATCAGACAGCTCTGATCTGATCACAAGCAAAAACTAATCATGGACGCATGATCAAAATCAGACGGCTAAAACTCATAGGTGCATGATATGGAAATAGAGTAGGATAGTTGGGGAGTATAAATACAGAAACCCTAAAATAAAATCACAAAAACACATAAATCTCTCTCTCCTTCTTCTCACCGCCGTCCAACTCCTTCTTCTTCCTCACTCTCTCGTTTATTTTTTTCCTTCACCTTCTCTCTGTTTTCAAATCAATTCTCAAACCCAAAACAAACAACAATAAACATACAATAAACACAAATTGTAGCTCGAAATAAACAAACAGATACCCTACAGTCCAGATCGAACGAAAGGAAAAAAACAAAACGGAAATGGAACTAGATCAACCTTTTGATAGGTTTTCACTTCTGATTCTTCTTCTTCTCCTTCGTTTCTCTGTTTTTCGTTTTGGATTTCGAGTTTTGTTGATGATCCGCGATCTCGTTTTGGGTTTGAACGATGGCTATCTTGGATTCGGTTTCTGATTTGTTTACAATTTGGTTTTGGTTTTGACGGTTTTGTGGAGGATTTGAGTTTGATTGTGGTTCTGATTTTTGTGATGATGGATTTGATTCGTTGATGATGATGATGGGTTTTCTGGGTTTGTGATTTTTTGAACTGTGTTTTGATGATTTGTGAATGGTTCTGAGTTTCTGTTTTGGACGATGATAAAGGAGATGATGAACTTGATGATTTTTGATTTTTTTGATCTGTTTTTGATTTTTGTTTTGTTTTTTGATTTTGGAAGAAGAAGCTGCGGCTGACTTTTTTTTCCTGGGAACTGCGCAATTAATGAGCTATTTGTACTGTTTCAGACCTAGGGTTTGCAGATGAAATTTACCCCATTTGGACAAAATTGCCCCTTTGGGCTTGGACAAAAAACACATATCTGGACTTCTTTAAAAAAAATTGGCAAAAACACCAAAAATGAAAAAATACACAAATAAAAATAAAAATAAAAATAAAAATATATATAATAATAATAAAAACGAAAATAAATAATAATAATAATAATAATAATAAAATAAAAAATAAAGAAATAAAAATAATAATAATAATAAAAATAAAATAAAATGAAACCAAATAAATGAGGTATTTTAAAATACCTCTCTGCCGAAATTTCGTCAGAAACGAACAAAGAAAATCCGTCTTAAAAAGACGTATAAAAGCGATCGGTCAAAAAATGGGGTATGACAAGAGTCATCTTCTGAATTAGAACAATCCTCATTGGCCATAAGTGCATAGTTGCCTTCATCTTCTGATTCTCCACTGGAGAATTTGCTTATCTCCTCCCAGGTTGAGCTTTGACTATATACTGACTTTCCTTTCTCTTCTGCTAGCTTCCATCTTTGAAACTTCCTTGTGAATCTTTCAAGATAGTAATCTTCTAGGAAAGATTCCAGAAGACATTCTTCCTTTTCTTCCTTCTTTTCTTCATCTTGTTTTGAGGTTTGATGAATCAAGTCATTTGATAGATTCTTCTTCGTCCATTCTAGAGGTTGATCAGCATCTTTATCTTCAGAGTCACAACTTAGAGAGTCTGACTTCTCTTCTTCTTCTTCTGACTGGTTGATCTTCTTCTTTCCTTTGTCTCTCAGAGCCACCTCATAGCATATGAGTTTACTTCGAAGACACTCAAGGTCCATTTCTTCAACATCTTCATTTTCTACAATAGAACTTTTTACGTGCTTCCATTCAGAGGATAAGCTGCTCAGAACTTTTACTACTAGCTCAGTAGTACGATAATTCCTTTTTACCGTTCTGAGTTCATCTATTAGACTTTGAAACCTCGCACACATGGTTTCAACGTCTTCTCCTTCTTCCACAGTGAACAGTTGATATTGCTGCGTAAGTGTGTCAGCATTGCATTCTGATTTGCTGTTTTCACTGCATGTCCAAAGAGAATCATAAATTCCTTTGACTTAATTGATCATTCCATCAACAATACTTTCTGCATTGTAGGAGATATATGTGCTTTCCTCTTGAGATTCTTCTTCCTTTTTAACTTAACCATCTTCTTCTTTATCATCATTACCATAGAACTTTTGCTTCCACCAGCTAAAGTTCATAAGATCTTCATTCGAGTAGTATGGTAGCTTAGACATGGTGTTTTTCAGGATCTACTGTCTCACTGTTAAGTGATTTCAACAGAACCGGAGCTCTGATGCAATTGAAGATGAGAAAAACACAAGAAGGGGGGTTGAATTGTGTTTTGATAGTTTAAGAATTCTGCTAGATTCAAGAATCTATCAGAGTCTATTTTGCAGCGGAAAGATCAAAACAACAATCAGTAAATAGGAGAGAATTAGGAAGAGATGAACACACAAATTTTATACTGGTTCCCCTCACAAAACGAGAGTACTGTAGTCCCCTTGTACTAACAAGAGAGTTCACTATAATCACCAAAAATTACACAATTTGCTCAAGCACACAAGCAAGAGACTTCACAATGCTCAAGCATACAGGCAAGAGGTTTCACAATGCTCAAACACACATGCAAGAGGCTTTTAGTTTGCTCAAGCACAAAAGCAAGAGACTAGCTTAAATTACACCTAGTGCCTAAACTCTATTACAAATGTAATCAAAACTCCATGTCTTGATTTTGAAATTAATGCAGTTCAGAGTTGTAGTCTTGTGCATATATCTTCAATTTAGCTTTTTGGTAGAACACTTCTTTGTGCAGTTTATAGGAGCTTTTTGTGTTCAATGATTTCTCTGTTTTTCTTCTCTTGTTTTGCGTAGGTTCATCAACAAATTGTCAATTCAGTGAGGTCTTCTATTTATAGACAGATTGAATAGAGACGTTTGAAATGAGACCGTTGTGAGTACAGCAGTTTGCCTGGAAAATTATCCTTGTCTTTTTCCCAAAAAGGACAAAGAACTTCTGCTCCTTTGTTCCTCGAAGGTAGATGTTTGCACAGAAGAGGTAATAATGTACCATTGTCTTCATATCCCTTTTGGAGTGATTTAGATGACATGGATTTGTCTTTGTTGTAGTCATCTTGTAGTTCTTTTAAACTTAAAGGGAATGTCTTGAGACTTGGCCTTATCAGAGTTATTATTTTAAGGATCAATGCAGCTTCTGAGTGCATACTGTATTGCTTCTAATAAGTTTTTCTGGCTTCTGAGAGTCTTTGTCCTCTGATAGATTGTAAAGCACTTCTTCGTGCACTCAGATCCTCTGAGTCATTCAGATGCTTATATTCTATTCTTGACTTCTCAGATTCTATCTTCTTATAATCTGCACACTCAAGTAAATTATCAGTGTTCTCCAATTATGCATTAATACTTTTTTATCATCAAAACTCCATTAAGTTCATAGGGTTTGTTTGGAAGAGCATTCTTGTTCCAACAGATTAATCTATACTACAAGTAATAGAAATTTCACATCTTTAACATGGTAACAAAAAAAAAATAAAACATAATAAAATATTTTCATTGATCGTAATATTGTTGAGCCACCACCGAAGAAAATTTCTGGATCCGCCACTGTAGGACATCGTGCCCAAACTGAAGGCCGAAGATCGTAACTTATCCATCAAGGCGCGCCATCTCTCCAAAGTTGTTACAAGGCGTGTTTTGTGAAGGATGGATAACAAAGTTTGTTATCTGTCTCATGTGTTAGATATGATTGGGAATCATAAGTAACTTGGATAAAAAAAGTTAAATGTAAATCTTTTATCTTATGAGAGTAATTTGAAGGGTTCATTAGAAGGGGAAAAAAAAGGAATACCGATTTTCAAGCTTACCTCGGTTTCTTAATGACATCTATTGATGGTTTTTAATTATGGAGAGACACCTGTGAACATAAATCCAAGTGAATTGAAGATTGAGGCTTAAGAGGTTGCTTCAGCCATGACATAAAGGGAGGTAGGCTAAGTTTTCTATTACTTCTTTTGAGCTCCATTAACGGTGGATTGAAGGAACAACAAGATGCACCCACAAACTTTCTTAGAAATTGATTTGGGATTTAGGGTTGGAAGGTTTTTTATGCAAGAGAGAAATGAAATATAAACTGACCCTTGGTTCAAGTTTGTAATGGGTGGTTGTTGGAGAAGTACACTCATGAAAGCTTGAACGAGGAAGAAATGATATAGTGAGTTGGGTTGTGATGGTTTGTTGATAGCGTGAAAGAGAGGAGGGAGTGGGTTATGTGAGAGTGTTGTTTGCTGACAATAGATGAGAAAAAAGAGTGAAATGTAGTGCTTTACCTTTTATAGTTACCATGACATGAACATCTTGTATAGTTACTACCTTTGCCCTTCCATTTATCACAAAAATACTTGTATTTTCCCCCTAATAATTTCCTCTAATTGACTCATTAATCCCAATATGCATCCCAAATTATATTACTTCTATTAATTTAGAATCAGGATGCTATAAAGAATTTACAGTCATAACAAAAAAATTGTGGTGCACTTTACTAACAATCCCTTTATGCAAATAGACAATGAAAATATGGGATTACTAACAATATAGTTTACAATTGAATATTATTAAAGAGAACACCCTTCATAGTTTCATTGATATACACATAAGCATACAAAGTTTATAGATGTTTCTAATCGGTTATTATTTTAGTTCATTACACAATCATGCAAAACAGATATGTTGATCAAGAAATAAATTGCAAGAAGAGAGAGAGAGAGAGAACTAACAATAGAGTACACAACAAGAGTACAAGCAATGATTCAGTACGATGGTTTTCTCCCACACTAATCATCTTTAGATGCCGATTCATCATCATCTTGTTATTCATCATCCAATGAAAGTGACATTAAATTTCATGTCCTGCTGGCAATAAGAAGTTCAATCCCGAAAGTAAATTTCTATGGTCTTGAAACATTTTTCCTTGACAATTTCTATGTTTTTTCTTTGGAATTTGAAATCCTCCATGAGTCTTAAGAATGGTTGGTATATATATTTCTCGTCATGAAAGGTATCTTTCACCTTATTGACATACTTTATTGCTTCATCGAGCAAGGGGTTGTCAGAGTTGTTCATCCTTAAGGAAAAAGTTAAGAAAACAACTTAATTTAATTTGTTCCAATTCAAAATAAAACTGAAGGCAAATTCAATAAGTATAGAGGGATCCAAACATAAGAATATTAATGAAGTAAATAAGTACATGAGATGAGATGTGTCGCCTTTATAAGTAGAGTTAATATGGAATCATCAAACCAAATACCAACTAAAAACTCTAACTAATTTAGGTTCGGGTAAGAGTAAGACTAAAAGACAACTGCATTACAATAATTAAGAAAATAAGACTAAAGATACTTCTGAACACCAAATGAAATAAGCTAATCCTAAAAAACATGAGTTGTAATGAACAATCAAGTGTGAAAGAAATGTGTCTAACAACGACTTCATTGCATTTTGAGGAACACCTCATTTCTTTCACTCTTGACTGTTCATTACAACTCATGTTTTTTAGGCTTAGCTTATTTCATTTCTTGTTCTAAAGTATCTTTAATCTTATTTTCTCAATTATTGTAGTGCAGTTATCTTTTAGTCTTACTCTTACTCAACCCTAAATCAGTTAGAGTTTGTTAGTTGGTATTTGGTTTGTTAATTTCCTATTAACTCTATATATAAAGGTGACAAATCTCATGTTCTCATTTACTTCATTAATATTCTTATGTTTCCATCCCTCTATACTTATTGAATTTTCATTCAGTTTTATTTTGAATTGGAACATATTAAATTGAGTTATTTTCTTAATTTTTTCCTTCATGATGAACAACTCTAACAAACCCTTGTTCGATGAAGCAATAAAGTATGTGAATAAGGTGAAAGATGTCTTTCGTGACGAGAAGCATATACCAACCATTCCTAAGACTCATGGAGGATTTCAAATTCCAAAGAAAAAAACATAGAATTTGTCAAGGCAGAAATGTTTCAAGACCATAGAGATTTAATTTCGGGATTCAACTTCTTCTTCCCAGCAGGACATTTAATATAATGTCACTTCCATTGGATGATGAACAACAAGGTGATGATGAATCAACATCCAAAGATGATTAGTGTGGGAGAAAACTATTGTGTTGAGTCATTGCTTGTACTCTTGTTGTGTACTCTATTGTTTGTTCTGTCTCTCTCTCTCTCTTGCAATTTATTTCTTGATCAACATTTCTGTTTTTCTTGATTGTTTTTCATGTTCATTGTTTTTAATTGTGATTGCCATACACATCAATCTTAACGAAGTGGAAACAATAATTCTATATAGATTGGAAGTTTTGCTCCCACCTTTATAACTCCATCATAAGTAATAAATTTATAGGTTTTGTTTGAAAGTTATGACCTTATTGAAAAAAAATACGTCCATATGTACCAAAATTATTTTTCCATATAAGATTGAAAGAATTCAAGGTGGTTTTTTGTGGGGTGACACTGAGCAAATTTGGAAACCTCACCTAATTAAGTGGGAAGTTTGTTGTTTGCCAAAAAAAATATAGGGGTCAGGGGATCAAAAAACCACACCAAACGAACATCACTTTCTTGATGAAGATGCTTTGGAATATGATTACCAAGTCTAATGATTTGTGGTGTAAGGTCGTTTATAATAAATATGGTCGTAACAAAGATTCGCGGTTTGGTATAAAATCTCAGCCTTACGATTCCCCTTTATGGAAGGCTATTGCGGGCATTTGGGATCAATTTCATCAGCATATTGTATGGCACAGTGATGAAACAATCATACATACCATTAGGGATTGCATTTATGTAATCCAAATATGGATCTGGTTAGTAGCTTCCATTCATATTACTAATTTCTTTTCTTTAAATTGCATGAAATGGTTCTTCAAGAACCTCGGAACAAAAGAGTATCGAGTGCAAATAGAAGGGTGGAAGACCATTTTCATGGTGGCTTGTTGGTACTTTTGGAAGTAGAGAAATAAATCCATTTTTGACGAAGACTTTTGAAGACCTGTAAACCCTATTCCTACGATCCTCATGATGGCAAAAGATATTGACAAGTATGAGCACAACCACCTTACTAGAGTTCAGCGGAGGATGGACACCATATACATAGGCTGGAAGTGTCCACCAGAAGGTTGGATCAAGCTTAATTGTGATGGGGCTTATAAAAAGGTTCAAGATGTTATTGGGTACGACGGCTTACTGCGAAACTCAGATGGTTGTTGGATACGGGGATACACTCAAAAGATTGGAAGTTGTGACGCCTTACATGTTGAAATGTGGGGTATGTACATAGGAATGGAGTTGGCAGAAAGACAAGAAGTCACTTAACTCATAGTCGAAAGTGATTCCAAGGTGCTCATTGATATGGTTACAAGGAATTGCAATCTCAATGGGGCGACACCCATTTTGATCAGTCGTATTTAGGAGCTCATTAGCAGGAATTGGTAAATTCAATTCAAACACACACGACGAGAAGGAAATAGAAGCGCAAATTGGTTAGCGAATCATAGTTTTACCCATAACTCTTTTGATTTAATGATGCTAGAGACTCCTCCGAGAGAGCTCCAAAGTATCCTCTTTGATGATATTTCTGAGGCTTGCATGCCTAGGACACTGTAACTTTTCTTTTTTCTTTTTTGGGCATTGCCCTCTTCATGTACCCACAAAAAAAAAGTTTACCTTGAATGCTAATGCGATAGCAGCTGTGGCCAAGAAAGAAAGGAGCAGTACACCATCGATACCAATAGAGGACAATGACTTTAAAAAAATAGAGCAGAGCTAAAAAGTTATTCAATATCCTTAGTTATTTAAACTTAAGCAGAAAGATATACATACAATATTTAAAATATTTAATTTCTCAGTCACTTGACATTCTAATATTTCTAAAATTCTTCATTCTTTGATATATATATATTGAAATTCTGGCACGTGAGGGACCAATGTGGTGCACGATGTTGCAACACTGGTCCTCCTGAACACACAAAAATAAAATGACGGAAAATTAAATACGCAAGTTATTTGTTAACCAAGTTCGGTGCAACTCACCTACTCCGGGGATACCAATCCAGGAAGGAAATCCACTATGGTAATGTAGTTCAAAGCTCTCCGCAAATGCTCCGTTTACAGCTTCTCACCTAGCAACTACCCGTATAGACTACTACCTAGGAACGTCCTAGATATGAGACCCCTCTCACTTCCTTCACTCACACAACCTGTGTTTAATTCCTGTTCTAAAGAACAAACCAAACACTATGCTTAAAAGCTTAAGAGTGATTTGCGATTACAATAATTCTAATCAAGTATCAATTGTGATAGATGAAAGAATAACAATGAACAAAAGCCTAAAACTTAACTCTCACTAACCGCGTTTGTATCTTCAATAGTTTCAGGTGCTCTTCAATGAATGAAGCTTGTTCTTTATATTGAGTTCTGAATCTCTTTGGCTTCATGAAAGATAGGATCGTTTGTTGCAAGCTGGATCCTTGAATCAAATTTCTTCTTATAAGGAATTTCGCTTTACAAATCAAATAATATTTAATTTGTTTTTATCCTTTAAAACTCCAGCTGTAGATCTTCAATCTTCAAATAACAAACTCGTTCCTTGCTGCATAAGGTAATGCGAGTTTGTTTCTTCATTCATTCAAACATATCCGCGTGCTAAACAAAGATAATTAATGATAAGGCGCGTTATCAGGCCGTGGTTCCCAATGTTACAACATTGGGACCAACATTTGACCTCAGACTTATTTTACCAAAAATGAAGCCAATTTTCAAAACTCAAGGTTGCATAAATTGAGAGCAAAGTTTTAATGGTCAATTTTAGACTTTGACATATGAATAAAGAAATGTGGTGGGTTGTGTGCTTTTGATAATATAATTCACAAGTGAAAAAATTAAAGATTACTTTTCTCTTTGAAATTTATTTTCTTCATAATGGAAAAAATTACTTTTAGAAATATTTTATGCTTTGGAACTAATTATACATGTACCTTTGATGAAAATAATAAGGAAATTTTCAATTGGAGAGTTGTTCTTTCTTCCTTGAACCACCTTCCATCTACAAATAATTACATTGCATCAACTCATTCTTTTCTGGCCCTAAGATATGAATCTTGCAGCAACCTATTTTTCAAACAAGGTGCTTAAATTAAGCCATATATTCTACACATGCATTGGATGCAAAAGAAAATGAAGATCTGATAACTCCACATATGCAATTTATGATGTCACTTTTGCTTAAATCAAATTCTGAAGAAAAAAACAATGCATAACCAATCAATTTCAAAGAGATATTATTAAATTTAAATATCATGATATATATATATATATATATATAAGTCCCAAAATCATTTTAAGCGACAAAACAATTATAAGATTCAATTCAAATTTGGGAGGAAAGAAGATTAAGCTCTCGAAGAAAAATTTGGACTTGAAGAATATTCAAAATTTATTACAAAACGATGTAATTAGAAAATTTAACACTAATTCCATATTACAAAATTTGGACTTGAAGAGTATTATATCTTCTCTAAAAGGTGAGTAAATTTATAGTTTCTTTTTGAAATTATGACTTTCACGATTTCTTTTGTCTTCTTTGATATATTCAATAGCAAAACATACCTAAACATTCATCCCTCCATTTTATTTGTATATTATTTTTCTCCACATAATGGGTATCAACCACAAACACATGCAACAACAATGAAAATCCACATATAGAAAACAATTAGGCTTAATTATACTTTTGGTACCTTATCTTTATTTTAGGTTTCAAGTTGGTACCTTATCTTTTAAAAGTTTCAATTTGGTACCTTATCTTTTCTGCAGGTTTCAAGTTGGTACCTTCCGTCAATTTTTTAACTATTACCGTTAAATTTGGACACGTGTCATTGATTTATAGGTCCAAAAAATTGCCACGTGTCCAAATTTAATGGAAATAGTTAAAAAATTGACGGAAGGTACCAACTTGAAACCTGCAGAAAAGATAAGGTACCAAATTGAAACTTTTAAAAGATAAGGTACCAACTTGAAACCTAAAATAAAGATAAGGTACCAAAAGTGTAATTAAGCCAAACAATTAAAACATAGCACAAATGATATTAAATAGAAGAAAACATTTACTAGAAATCTCAATTAATGTCTCTCTTTTCTCATTCACTCAGTTGTCCTTTTCTTTTCTTTCAAACACGTTGAAATCTTGATAACATGGATAATCAATCTAACTCACATGACTACATTTACTCAATGAAGAATTAAAATTCAATAGAAAGTTTAAATTTCCTATAAAAAATCAATGAGGGTAATATAACCAAAAAGTTCAAACTATCAAACCCTATTCCAAAAAAATGGTTGATTGATCATGAATCCCCAATTAAAAGCACCACTCTCTAATTAAATACTAATCTACCTCTAATACAGTAAAATTGATTACTACTAAATTTACTAATTTATCCTTATCATTTTTAATAATATTCCAAATTTTATATTCCTCATTGTAATTTTACTCTATATAAACAAAATAAACATATGGATCTATGCATAAAAATTGGAACAAAACAAAAAAATAAAAAGATATAGGAAGTTTAGTAAACAAAAATTATAAAATAAAAAAAAATATAAACAATAAAAAGATTATATAAAGTTTAGTCAATAAAAAAAAGTTTATATAAAGAATATAGATACTATTTATATAATAAAATTAATTACTACCAAGTTTGTTTTTTGATAATATAATTACTACCAAATTTGCTAATTTGTCCTCATAAGTTATAATAATATTTTAAATTTTTACTATTCTATGTAATATTACTATAGTAAGAATGAACTACCAAATTTATAATTTATTTTCAAAATATACACGAGACTAATACTTACCTATGATCCATAAAAAAAATTGGATAGATATTTATCACTGATTATGGTAAAAATATTTTACAAGAAATAACATAATAGTTCACTTATATTTTAAAAATATTTTATAACAAATTTTTATATATTTTATTCTAAATACATTTTTTACCTTAATATAATGACAAACTTAAATATCGAATAAAAGTTAATAGACCCGTGTGAATGCACGAGTCTCTAAATAAGTTTGAAAGTAAAATACTTTGTATGCAATCTGTACAAAAAGAAAGATTTTTTTAAAAAAAAAACATATACTTTTATTTAGTTAAAATGTTTCATGAAAAGATAAGTTGTTAATTAGAAAACTTAACAAGAAAAATTGCTAAAATCAAATATATTTTCTATAAAAATAGAATAGAACAATATACAAAAAATATGGATTTGATTTTCTACATAGAAATACAAAACAATTAAAACGAGGGAGTAACACATACCCTTGGCTACAACTGAAACATGGTTTACTGTGGCTTGAAGCTCCAACAACGAGAGTCTAACATGGCTGGAAAAAAAGAGAGAAACATATCATATTTAAAAAGGAGGGAAGGGAAGATTCCAATAGAGCACGAATTTGTGTTGTTTATGGGTGTTTGATCTGCAAACAGATATGAAAAAAGATGAAAGAAACAAGACTTGAAGGAAAAAAATAAGAAAGAAGATGAAAGAAACAAGAAGATGGAATGAGTGAAGAGCCAAGAAAAAAGAGCAGAGAAAAAGAGAGTTAGAAAGAAGAAGAAAGAAAGCGTACCAAGATGAAAAGATATGGTTGGGGGCGGCGGCTGGATATATATTCTGAATAGGAGTGAATGTAACATCAATTTTAGGGTTATAACAACTTATAAATGGGCTTTTGGGTTAAGTAAATATGGTAAATAATGGCCCAAAGTATTACAAAATAAGCCTCTCTTTCTTATTCAACCATATGAATAAAATTATAAAATATATTGGACCTAAAATGATTATTTATTTTTTATTCTTCTTGAAATTCTGGAGTAACGAATGGGGTACCAGATGTGCCAACCTTTCGCGTCAACAGTGAATACAGCAAGAATAATATTGAACAATTATAAAGTAACTGGAAATAAAAGATGCGCAATAATTGTTAACCCAATTCGGTGTATAACACGACCTACTCTGGGGAATACCAATCCAGGAGAGAATCCACTATGGTAATACTAGTTAGAAGCTATCAGCAAACAACCCGTCTACACTTCGTCACCTAGTCACTACCCGTGCTATCTTCAACCTAGGACCACCTAGATCAGAAAACCTGTCTCTTCTCCTCTTAACCACACGTGCAGTGTGATTGCTCTAAACTCAAAAATAGCGAAGACACACTTCAAGACTAATACCTAACTCCGTGCTTATAAGCTTAGGAGTAGATTAAACCTATTACAACTCAAGACTCAGTCCTGATCAAGTATCAAGGTGATACTAGTTAGACTCACAACTAAAAACAAAGAACACGCTAAAACCCTAGATGCAATTATGAAAAAGCTTTAAGAGTTTCAGTAACCTAAACCTATCTATAATCTTCAGTATATATAGCATACGATCAGTCATAGTTGTTCCTTTGGCCTTCAAAAATAGTCTTCTTTCATAGTTTATCCGATAACATAAAGCTTATTTGAATAAATCTCACTAATCCCTAAGATATAGGAATATAGTTCAGTAGCGATCCATTGGAGAAACAATCAGAAAATTCGCTTGATTATGTGCCTTGGGAAGCACGATAAAACGCTTAAAAGATAAACATAACAAACGCGCGCTGTTCAACTGATTTTGCACTTTGTTAGGCTTCAGGTTGTAGTACCAAGATGTTGCCCCATCTTGTCCCACATCTGTCATGATTTTGTTTTTGCAAAATGTAGCCAATTTCAAAAACCCAACAAACTCCCCCTTTGGCAAATTTTGGCTAAAAACAATATCAGACCAGTTATGATGAGATGCAGTTCACATCTTCTTTTAGGTCAACGTACACACACAACAATACCAAAAAGAATAGAACACAAGATGGCCATTATCACATCCATACTTCAAGTAAATTAGATCATATGAGACGCATCAGAGATTAGCATCAGCGGAGTACACACAATCAGTCTCATAGAGCACACTTCAGTGAGATATAAGCTTTCTAAGTGGATTCACATGTTATAAGTTAATCTTCAACAACTATATGCTTCACATCAGAAGATTAATATTTACGTCCAGTATACTTAGAGAAAAATAAATTCTCCATCACTTCAGAACATAAGGCATAGTTCCAGTCAAACAGAGAAAAATAAATTCTCTTCTGACCTTCTGGAAAGGTATCCAGGATGGGGTAGTATCGCCTACCTCATCAATCAACAACTCCCCCTCAACAGATAAACTTTTACTCCCCCTGCACTCATGCATATATTTTTTTTATTTTTCTCCCCCTTACTGCAGGCATATATATATCTAATCAAACACAGACTACCTATCAGAGGCTATTCATCATTACACACACAAGCTACCACATGCAATAAACACACAAGCTACCACATGCAATCATATACCACATGCAATCATATAATAGCACAAATCATAACCAAAACACACTCCCCCTTTTTAGCCACTAAATGTTGTCAAAGTGAAGAGTGGAAATAAGAAGCACAGGAGCATAGTATAGGAGTTACAGACCAACAGCATACGAAGATGCATTAGAAATCCAGGGCCTTGCCAAAAAAAAACATCAAAATAACCAAAAGAAAATAAAGTCAGAAAGGACACAAGTTCAGAAGCCAAGACTTTCTTCAGAGTCTGCAACAGTCTCAGGAAGTCCAGAAATAGGATTGGGTTCATTCACCACATGCTCATCAGATTGCTCTTTTGAAGATCCAACACCACCATTCTTGTCTTCAAGCAGTAAAGCTTCAATGATCTTATCAACCTTCAGCTTTTTATCTCCTAAGGTTCTGCTCACATCTCTCAAATCTGTTATCATCTGCTTTCTAGACATGACTGGACCTGATGGGATTATAGAGGGTGCGGCAATATCCACCACATGTGGGCTTTCCATCAGCTTGTAATCAAATGTCAAAGCAGCCTCTCTTTTGCAAGGTGAGTCAGTACTCCTAAGTAAATTAGGGTGCTGAGAAAGCATGATATCACAGAGGAGTGTTGGAAAAGCAATAGGCATACGTACAGCAGAGGATTTGGCATGCAGAATTGTTTGATCAAAAATAAAAGAGCCAACATCAAAAGGGGATTTAGTTCCCACAGCATATATAAGCTTACCAAGTCCAGTAGCCACTGTATAGGTGTGAGAGGTTGGCACCCAGTTGGCTGCAGCAATCTTGTTCAACAAAGCATACTTAGTAGTAAGATTGGCTGAGGATAGCTTCTCCTTCTTTGGCCAGTTTTGAATTGTATTCCCTGTTAGCACACGACAAATTTCATCTTCAGAGACCTCTAGGTCAGCAACACAATCTTCAGATCTCCCGAAGTATTGATTAATAATGGCAGGAGAGAAGTTGACACACTGTCCACGAACAAACACTTTTCTAAATTCAGGGCTCTTAGGATCATAACAGTCGAGACCAATATTGACCAGAAATTCCTTTACAAGGAGTTCATAACAAGCTCCCAAATCCTGCACAGTTTTCAATAGCCCAGCTGCAGTAATCAAGGCAACAAGTTCAGTACACTCCATCATTTCCTTACTCAGACTCCTTTCCAAAGCCAGCCGTCTGTTGAACACAAATTGCCATTTAAGGACATTGCGAGCATTATGAAATGAAATGTTGTCCAGAGGGGCCTGAGGTGGTGCTGCAGATGGTGCCCTGCTTCTTGTTCTTTTTCTAGAGGTGCCAGCAGATGGGACAACATCCTTAGTCATATCATAATCAGAATCACTTGATGACATTTCTTTTCTCTTCTTACCCTTTGTGGGTGGAAGAATTCCTTTGCTCCAAGTCCTTGGAGGTCCATACAGGTTTGGTTTACATCCAGATTTCTGAACACTCTTAGGAGCCACAGTAGGAACAGTAACGGGAGAGAGATTAACTTTACTAGTTTTGAGCCTAGTTCTTCCAGCAACACTTTGAACAGGAGTGGAGTGATTCACATTCTCAGTCGTAACAACTAAATCAACATCAATAGTATCAGTTTGAATTTCAGAAACATTTGTACCTTGTTTCACCAGATGCAGACACAGTCTTTTCAACAGGAGTAGGAGATCTACGAGTCCCATCCTCATTCTCGTCTGTCCATGTTCCACCATCGACATCAAGCACAGTATTATTAGGTCGAAGGATTGGGGAAATCAGAGAGGTGTCAACATCTGCTGCTTCAGTCTGTTGTGGCGAAGATCCATTTGGCAAACCTTTATCACTTTCCAACTTGTTGACAGCATTGTCAACTTCATTCAGAACAGTTTGATCAGCCTCATTAACACCTGGATTTGGACTATCATCGTTACCCTCTTCTTCATTATCCAACCCGTCAGCATTGTTAGGGTTTTCTACAGTAATGTCTTCAGCGAATTTTGGAATTTTCCCAATTTCATCAGTCACCATATTAATCAGAGGATCAGGATCAGTGTTCATACCTGAATCAAGTGGCGTTACATGCAAATCAGTCATGGACAGTCTGCGATTTGTTTCATGTTTCTTGGATTTCTTCTTCTTACTTTTCTTGATTTTCTTCATGTTCGAAGAATCAGAACCCTTTTCTTTGCGATGTTTTCTTTTCTTGGCAGAATCAGAGGATGCCTTCTTGACTTTCGAAGACTTCGACTTCTTCTTATTCATGGAGGAAGCTTCTGCTTGAGAATTGTACAGAGAGAAATCACATGCAATCGGTTCAGGACTAGGGGATTTTTCTGGTGATTGATTAACAACGTCGTTTTGTTGATTCATATCGGAGAAGGATCGTGAATCGCTGGACATGGTGATTAAGAATTTTAACAGTTGCGTGAGTTGTTGAGAGAATGAAGGAATAGAAAGAGTTTTTCTGACAATAAGGGAGCAATAGAAATTGAAAGTAGTGGAGATAATAAGTTGAAAGGAGACAAATTGTGACTTTTGATGTATAGAAATCTCTCCTTGATCAGCGTGCATGGGATATGAGAAGTTGGTCTTGATTGCACGCTTACACCACACTAATTGCTATAACTCCTCAAACAGGCAAATTCCCAACTTGCCCCTGAGTTTTTCAAACTGATTAAAATCTAGCGCCTTCGTAAATATCAGCTAGTTGCTCACCAGTGGTAACATGCTCCAATATCACAACCTTGTCTTCAACTAATTCTCTGATAAAATGGTGCCTTATATCGATATGCTTAGTTCTGCTGTGCTGAATTGGATTCTTCGCTATGTTAATAGCACTCATATTATCACAGTAAAGAGTCATAGTTTCCTGACGAATACTATATTCACTGAGCATTTGCTTCATCCAGACTAACTGAGAACAACTACTACCGGCTGCAATATATTCTGCTTCAGCCGTAGATAGTGAAACACAATTTTGTTTCTTGCTAAACCAAGAAATCAAATTATTTCCCAAAAAGAAACAGCCACCAGAAGTACTTTTTCGGTCATCTGCACTCCCAGCCCAGTCAGCATCACAATAACCAAGTAGCATTGTATTATCACCATGAGAGTATAGCATACCATAATTACTAGTACCATTCACATATTTCAAGATTCTTTTGACTTGAGTTAGATGACTTACCTTTGGTTCAGCTTGGTATCTAGCACAAACTCCAACTGCAAATGTTATATCTGGTCTACTGGCCGTTAGATATAGTAAGCTCCCAATCACACTCCTATATAAGCTTTGATCAACCTTAGTCCCCTTCTCATCTTTGCATAACTTCAAATGAGTGGGAGCAGGAGTTCTTTTGTGACTTGCGCTTTCCATACCAAACTTTTTCACTATGTTCTTAGCATACTTGCTTTGTGAGATAAATATGGTGTCTTCCATCTGCTTCACTTGTAGGCCAAGAAAGAAAGTTAGTTCACCAACCATACTCATTTCAAATTCAGATTTCATTTGTTGGACGAAATGGTGCACCATTCTATCAGACATTCCACCAAACACAATATCATCTACATATATCTGGGCTATCATCAGATCCTTTTTCTCTTCTTTAACGAACAAGGTTTTATCATTTCCTCCTTTTCTGTAGCCTTGTTTTACTAGAAATTCAGTGAGCCTCTCATACCAAGCTCTCGGTGCTTGTTTGAGACCGTATAAGGCTTTCTTCAATTTGTACACATGATTAGGGTGCTTTGGATCCACGAACCCCTTTGGCTGCTCAACATAGACATCTTCATTTAAATATCCATTCAGAAACGCGCTTTTCACATCCATTTGATAGAGTTTGATTTTTAGAATGCACGCCACCCCAAGAAGTAACCTTATGGATTCTAGTCGAGCTACAGGAGCAAATGTTTCTTCGAAGTCAACACCTTCTATTTGAGTATAACCCTGAGCCACTAGCCTGGCTTTATTTCTTGTAACTACTCCTTGTGCATCAGACTTGTTTTTATATACCCACTTGGTACCAATTATATTTGTGTTAGTCGGCCTTGGTACTAAGTCCCACACTTCACATCTCTTGAATTGATTCAATTCTTCCTGCATTGCTTCAATCCAAAACTCATCTGTTAATGCCTCTTTAACATTCTTTGGCTCAATTTTAGACACAAAGCATGCATTGGACACAATATCTTGTGATCTTCTAGTAGTAATGCCCTGATCAGGATCACCAATTATAAGGTCTGTGGGATGGTTCTTCTGAACTCTTACTGAAGGACCTTTGTTCACTGGAGCACTGCTCAGTTCAGCCCCTTTGCTTAAATTTTCAATTTTGTCTATACCTGTGTCATCCTTCAGAATAACAGATGGGGCAGTATATGGGTCAGCATTTGCATCAGCATCTGGTTCTTTTGTAGAATAAGTATCCTCAACTACAACATTTATTGACTCCATTACTGTGTTAGTTCGTGAGTTAAACACTCTAAAAGCTCTGCTGTTTGTTGAATATCCAAGAAAAATTCCTTCTTCACTTTTAGGATCCAATTTTCTTCTAGGTTCTCTATCTGCAAGGATGTAACATTTACTTCCAAATATGTGAAAGTATTTTATAGTAGGCTTTCTTCCTTTCCATAGTTCGTATAGAGTATTTGAAGTACCAGTTCGTAAGGTGACCCTATTGTGAATATAACATGTAGTACTCATTGCTTCAGCCCAAAAATGATAAGGTAGCTTCTTAGCATGCAACATTACTCTGGCACATTCCTGTAGCGTTCTATTCTTCCTTTCCACCACACCATTTTGTTGGGGTGTAATGGGTGAAGAGAACTCATGCCCAATTCCTTCTGAAGCACAGAAATCAGCAAAGCTGGAGTTTTCAAACTCCCTACCGTGATCACTTCTGATTCGTATAATACCCTCATCTTTCTCTCTTTGTAATTGCATGCACAAGTCTTTGAAGACAAAAAAGGTATCAGATTTTTCTCTAAGAAAGTTGATCCAAGTATATCTTGAGTAATCATCCACTACAACAAAAGCATACTTCTTTCCTCCTAGACTTTCCACCTACATGGGACCGATCAGATCCATGTGCAATAGTTCAAGCACTCTGGATGTGGTTAAATGGGGCACGGTAGGATGCGACATCTTGACCTGTTTCCCAACCTGACATTCTCCACAAATCTTGCCCTCTTCTATTTTTAACTTGGGCATTCCTCTCACTTGACTCACTTTCTCTTCAGTTTTAGGTTTATTTTGAAAAACAGAGTTCTTGTTGATGTCGAGTGACATGGGTGACCCATTCTGCTTCACATTCTGTGTCCCTCGCCTGTCCATTCTTCTTAACACTTTATTGAATTGTTTTCCTAGAAGAGCCATGGCTTCAGATAAGCTTTCATCAGTCTCTGGATCATCTTGTACAGCATTGGTTTCTGCATTTGATACGAAAGCTATACTTTTGCTTTTGCTTCCAATTCCAGCACGTTCATTCGCAGAAATTTCATAAGTTTGTAAGGAACCCACCAGCTCATCCATTTTTATCTCAGATAGATCTCTGAATTCTTCTATGCAAGTGACCTTCATATCAAACTTTTTGGGCAGAGACCTCAACAATTTTCTCACCATCCTCTCTTCAGAAAGTTTTTCACCTAGAGAGTCAAATGTGTTAGCATAATCTAAAATAGTCATATAAAAATCATGTACCGTCTCATCTTCTTTCATCCTGAGATTCTCAAATTTGGTGGTTAGCATCTGAAGTCTGGAGTTCTTGACTTTTGATGTCCCTTCCTGAGTAGTTATCAGTATTTCCCAAGCTTCTTTAGCCGCAGTACATCTCTTTATTAATCTGAACATGTTTTTGTCAACCCCATTGTACAGGGCATTCAAGGCTTTGTGGTTTCCAAGAGCAAGTTCATCTTCACCCTTTGTCCACTCTCCTTCAGGTTTTAGAGACACATTTCCCTCCTTGTCAGTAACTGTAGGATGTTCCCAGCCATTTATAATAGCCTTCCACGTCTTGCTATCCAATGATCTCAAGAATGCTTCCATGCGTGATTTCCAGTAATCATAGTTAGTACCATCCAGTAAGGGTGGCCTACTCACAGCTCCTCCTTCCCTTTCCATATTGTCCAGAATCGTTCCCTGGAGCTCACCCTAATAGCAGAACAGGGTGCCTGCTCTGATGCCAATTGAAATTCTGGAGTAACGAATGGGGTACCAGATGTGCCAACCTTTCGCGTCAACAGTGAATACAGCAAGAATAATATTGAACAATTATAAAGTAATTGGAAATAAAAGATGCGCAGTAATTGTTAACCCAGTTCGGCGTATAACACGACCTACTCTGGGGGATACCAATCCAGGAGAGAATCCACTATGGTAATACTAGTTATAAGCTATCAGCAAACAACTCGTCTACACTTCGTCACCTAGTCACTACCCGTGCTATCTTCAACCTAGGACCACCTAGATCAGAAAACCTGTCTCTTCTCCTCTTAACCACACATGCAGTGTGATTGCTCTAAACTCAAAAATAGCGAAGACACACTTCAAGACTAATACCTAACTCCGTGCTTAAAAGCTTAGGAGTAGATTAAACCTATTACAACTCAAGACTCAGTCCTGATCAAGTATCAAGGTGATACTTGTTAGACTCACAACTAAAAACAAAGAACACGCTAAAACCCTAGATGCAATTATGAAAAAGCTTTAAGAGTTTCAGTAACCTAAACTTATCTATAATCTTCAGTATATATAGCATACGATCAGTCATAGTTGTTCCTTGATTTTTGGCCTTCAAAAATAGTCTTCTTTCATAGTTTATCCGATAACATAAAGCTTATTTGAATAAATCTCACTAATCCCTAAGATATAGGAATATAGTTCAGTAGCGATCCATTGGAGAAACAATCAGAAAATTTGCTTGACTATGTGCCTTGGGAAGCACGATAAAACGCTTAAAAGATAAACATAACAAACGCGCGTTGTTCAACTGATTTTGCACTTTGTTAGGCTTCAGGTTGTAGTACCAAGATGTTGCCCCATCTTGTCCCACATCTGTCATGATTTTGTTTTTGCAAAATGTAGCCAATTTCAAAAACCCAACACTTCTTATGTCAGCTTCTCATGTAAACTTTGAGTTTAAGTTTGTTAGGAGACAAGCGAATTTGATTGCTCATACTCTTGCTATGCGGCCAAAACTTGGGCTAGTTTCCAAAGATTTGAGACTATTTTTTTATGTATTGTACATTTATTAGTTAATGATATGAATTAAGTTTATTTGTTTAAAAAAAATGATTATTTATTTCAGCATTGTATTTTATTTATTATTTATTTTTTAATTATCTGGTTCAACATTCGGTCCAGTTTTTAAAACATTGACTGAAACAAAGTGAATTTCGCGAGGTTTCCAGAAATGTTGTTGGAACAAAATATGTGTTAATACAGACCCTTAGGTTTTGATGATAACAAAGTATTAAATGGACAATTGATGGTACTAATGTTTAAATTAAGTGCAGGAGAATCCAACGATATATCGAGAGCACACTTAATTTAGACTCTGATGAAACCTATGGAAGTCTGAATCTTTACACTCTGAAAGAGTTCAGAAGCTACAACGTGGTCAGGAGCTAAACAAAGTTTAGAAGCTCAAAGAGGATCAGAATGTCTGAAGAAGTTCAGAAGCTCAGAGAAGTTCAGAAGCTCAAGGATGTTCAGATGCCTACAAGAGTTCAGAAGTTATCTGCTAGTCATGAGTCATTCAGACGATGAAGACGTTCAGAAGCTGGATTACGAAGGACTATCAGAGGCCAACCATTCAAGACCAATCAGACTCCAAGATATCAAAGGTTCATCAGAAGCAAAGGAATTCCCCAAATCATCAGAAGGGCTACATCAACTAAACTTATCAAGCCTGATGATTTGTTCTAAGGTCAACTAATTACAACGATCACAAAGGATGTGATCCCTCTCTCTCTAGGAGCTAGTTGTACCTTATAACTGTACTTTGGACAAACAGTAAAGGTGAAGCTTCACTGCAAAGAAGACGTGGCTTTACTCAACGGATCTTCAAAGACTACAGCTGTCCATTTTACAACGGGAATTTCTCCAACGTCTCAATCTCTTTCTCAACTCATATAAATATGCCAAAGAAAGAATTGATGACTAGCGATCTTCATTAGAAAACATCTCTCAGAAGAAAGTGAGAATATGAATTGTAATAGAAAATATCTCTCAAATGAAGTGAGCATAGAAACTAGCTTAAGCCTCTGAAGTTATTATGTTTGTAATAAGATTAAGCTTATAAGTTAGTAGTAAGTCTTCTGCTTAGTGTAGAATGTAACACCCCACTTAATTCTACCCAAAGTTTCGCGACTAAACAGCAAATTAAATCAAGTAAATCAAGTATAGCGTTACATGTATAATTTTAGAACCAAAAATTGCATGTCGTATCATACAAAATATGATTAAGAGATCATCGCAGCGGAATAACATAGCATGTCATCATGAATATAGTTCAAATCATAAACATTAATCATGGCTAAATAATCCATCAACATAATAACCCACATTCACATAAATCACCTACACATATCGTGTTATCAACAAATAGATAATTAAGTGCTTGGCATAAAGCCTTACAACATCACACAAAACAAGGTCTAAAAGCAACGCTAGACATAAGTTCGATAAGACTAAACCCCAACACGGTATTACAACTACCAGAGCAAATGGACAAGACTCGATGCTAGAATAGCGACTCGTCTCCTCACCCTAAATACTAGCAACAAATGCCGGGTACTCCTCCTAAGCAAGCAAAGCAAATCCTCACGCCTGAGAATCTGAATCGCCCAACGATCCATTACATACAAAAATAGAGAGTTAGTTACTTATAATCAACATATAACAAATGTAAGTAAATACTAACATTTAATCCAACACATACAATGCATACATTAATCTATCGTACATATATTGGCATGTATATAATAGCAATCCAGCGACATCAATAAGACATGTACATTTAATCATTTGATATACATATCCATATTCACACCATCAATGATCGACAACTTATATGCACAATCACTTAACACATAATTAGACAAATATCACATCATCATCACATATAGCACATTTAAGGTTCACCTTCCTAAATGCATCTAATGTCACCTTCATGCCATGTCCCCTAGACGCGACTACATGCATGCGGTACCATTCACCAAAATAAGGATACAAGAATCCTATGCGTTATGGATCAAACGTCCAAGCTTCATCAATTCGTTATGGGTCAAACGCCCAAGCTTCATCAATAGACTCAATCATGATGCATGAACATATATATGACGTATGTTATTCACCACTATTATGTAACCTCATGTATACATAATCTTCACCATCAATTATTCATCAACACATAACATACTTATATACATTCATCATCATTATCAATAAGCATGAACAATCATTCATATAGAAACATCACCATCCGTCATATTCATTATAAATCCAACATCAATCATTTATGTATTAATATAATACTAGCAATCCATACATCAACTACACCTTCAACAATTAATAATCAAGTAAGCCTGACTACTTCGCCAGCTCTCGCTAGCTCTCGCCATAGCGAGGCAAGTCAGAGGCTTCTCGCTATCCCTCGCTAGTTCTCGCCGTAGCAAAGCAAGTCAGAGAGCACTGGGCTGGCTGGCGAGCACTGGCGAGCCCTGGCGAGTTCCCTCGCTAGCTCTCGCTAGTTCTAGCCTAGCGACGCGTGCCCAGAAGTGCTGCTCTGTTTTACGACCGTTCGGATTCCACTCCCAAAATCATCCGAAACGTGTTCCAGTTTTAAAAAGGTATTTTCTTTGGATCATAAACATGTTATCATACATAGGAGTACAAGTTTCATAACTTAAAACCATTAAAATCATCATTAATTAGGATTTATCATATTTTTCATCAAAAGCTCATGAACATGCAATTTCAAACCAACAACTCTAGATTTTCGAAATTGAAATCATCCACATATATTTCTAGCATTATAATACATGAATAACACTAAATCAACAAGAAAGATAACATTTTGATTCATAGAAACTCATAAAGTTATGAACTTTAGAGTGTGAAAGGTGAGAGGGTTTGGGCAAAGAGAAATGTAATTTCTCCCCCCTCTTGGTCACCACAATCATAAATAACTACTCTCTTACCTCCAATTCTTCAAGAACTAGCTCCCCAATCTTCCCCTCTTAGCTCCTTCTTCTATGTTCTTCCTCTTCTTCTCTAGCTTTCTCTCTCTCTATTTCTTCACAAACTTATGACAAATGATTTCTCTCTCTAAGTTTTTCAAAACTTATACCTAGGTTAAAACCCTTTCAATTTACCAAATTACCCTTCCTCATAAGCCCACTCAAATCCTCTATTCACACCTCCTAAAAACACTACTATTCTATTCACACCACTACACTAAAAGCCACATATTTAAATAAATCACACAACATGGAATTTAAATAAATAAATTAAATCAAATAATTAATTAAATAAAAAAAAAAAAACGTGATGTTACCAAAACACAAAACACTGATAGATTTAAATATCTTGAAAAGTTCTTAAATAACCAAAACACAATTCAACCCCCCTTCTTGTGTTTTCTCCACACACCTTCAATTGGTATCAGAGCTCCGGTTCTGTTGGTAAATCACTTAACCGTGAGACAATCAAGATCCAAAGGAGTAAATCACCATGGCTCAACAAGTGAATGATTGGAAGCAGAAGATTCATCAACTTGTTGCTGATCTCATTAAAGGAATGGAAGAAAGACTTAATATGAATGAAGATCTGAGCAACAAGCAAGTATCTACATCAACATCTGATGTTTGCACTTTAAATGCAAGAGACAAGGAAGCAGCCCGAAAAGGAAAGCAAGAAATGGAGCTTGAAGATATTAAGGGAGAATCTGATGAAGAATACTTTGATAATTTCTCCAAGAAATTTCAAAGATGGTCTGAATTCAAGAAGAATGGAGGAGAGATAGCCAGCAAGAAGAAATTGACAACCTGGGAAGAGCTGGACAAGCTTTCTGAAGAAGAAAAGAAAGTCAAGCTACCAAGGAGATCAAGACCTGAAAGGCAAGCAAGACCTGAAGTAGCAGCAGAGTCTGAAGAGGAATCAGAGTCTGAACAATCAAGTTATGACTCTGATCAAGACATCCTGAATCAGGTATATTCTCAACTTCCTAAACTTGAACTCATAAAACTACTAAATGCTGGTTCACGTAAGTTTAAAAAGCTCAAAGTTAATTGTGAGCACTTAAGTGAACAAGCAGGTCAATTTAAGTGTTTATATCTAGAGGCTCTAGAAAAGATTGAAGTTCTTGAAAAAGGGAATGCCAGCAGTAGCAAACCTTATAAGAATTCAATTGATTCTAAAGACCTCTGTAATACACACATTGACAGTAGTGACATTATTTCTTTACTGTCCTCTCTTAAAAACAAAGGTGTAGATGGAATTGGTTATTCATGTGCTGATACATATGAAAAACCAAGTTCATCAAGCATATTTGAAAATGCTTCACCTTCTGATCTATATTCAACATTCGTACCTGAGAGCTTTCAGGTGGTACAAATGGAGAATAGAGGTCAGGTAACTAACAGTCTAGGACCCATCTGCAAATGGGTACCAAAAGACAAAATTGTGTATTTGGCTGCAGGACAAATGAGGAAAATATACTCTTCACTCACATGGACTCATGTGACTGCAAATGGAAGGAGAGCAATTGTGCACATAAAGCACATTTTCGATGAATCTGACGGTGGAGAAGATGAAGAATATGAAGCTTGTTCTGAAGATGACAGTAACTCAGCTTGGAGGCGTAACTATTCAGGCTATGACACTGATTTCAATTGAAACAAGAAAGCTTCAATGCAAGGTGAGTATTCTTAAAGTCTCAATGACAACTCAGAGGAATAACACTCAAAGGTTAAAATATTCTTTTAGGACACCTGATGTATTTAGATTTTTCAGAAATAAAACCTTGAAAAATCCTGTCTGAACATATATTTTTGTGTCCTGAAAGATTTGTTTTTAGCCTCTGAAGTTCTTCAGGTTTCAGCAACTGAAGAAGCTCAGACTATGAAAACTTTTCAACCTCTGAGAGATAAGCCTCTGAATAGGAAATGAATTGGAAACGTTTAAGTATTTTTACTGAAACGTTTTGGCGCTAAACAGTCAACACGTACACACGTTCTGATTGGTTTGAAAGCAGTTAATGATTAGTTTGTTTTACTTTTTAATTAATGTATTGTGTGTTTTAATTTGTCTTATGTTTTTAACAAAATCACTTAAACACTCACACTTTACACTATCACATCCTTCACTCTTGTCTTTCAAAACTAGAACAAACCCTCTCTCTAGTTTTAGCAAAATCTACACCCTAACCTTCTAAAATGGCATCTACTTCTACATCAGTTTCAGACTCTTTGTTTATTTTTCCTAAAAACTTTCCGATCAACACCATCGCTTGCACGAAAATGTTTTCTACAGATTTGTCTCTTAAGATGGAGGGAAAATCTCTGAACCTGGTTATGGAACAACCAGTGGACTTTGATAGTTTGGAAAAGAATCAGTTTAATGTTCTAAAGTTCTTTTCTAATCATAAAGGGAGCTTTAGTTACATGAATTTATTAAATGGTCCAATCAATCCTACCCTGGTAAAAGATTTCTGGATCAGAAGCAAGGTGAGGATAGTTGAAGACTATCACAAGGAGCTAGCTACAAGGAGAAAAGAAAAAGCTGAAAATGAAGACAAGACCCCTCAAGAGTTAGGATTGAGAATCGTTGAGGAAACGGAGGTGCATTCTGTTGTGTGCGGTTTTGAAGTAATTCTTACTGCTTCAAACTTGGCTAAGGTGCTATCCATCCCAAACGAAGGCATCCACTACACCTTTAGTCACAATGAAGCACATAAATCTATGTTTCTGAAGACTATGACAAGACAATGCTATGTCATGGGAAAAAGTTGTGAGAGCAACAAGATAGGTGATCTGAAGCCCACTCAGAGAGTATTAGCCAAAATCATGTTAAGTTCTATATTTTCAGGAAGTGAAAATTCTGATTAATTGTCATGGGATCATAGACACTTTGTCTATTTTCTCACAAGGAAATATGACTTAAATTGGGCTAAATACATCTTTGATCACCTATGCAAATATGTGCTAAAAACTCAAAATCAGGCCAAGTCTGATATACATGTAGTCTACCCAAGGGTCCTCAGTGAGATTTTCTATCAATGTGGAGTGATAGATATAATCAAAGCTGTTGGTCATGACTACTTGTTAAGAGAATTCAGAGCCTCCACAATATCTGCTCATACACTATCTCTCATGAACCTATTGTCAGAACATGAAGTACAACCTTCAGATCCCTTGATACACCAGTCTCACTCAGAACCTTCCTTGGTAAAGAAATGGAACATTGACATGCTTATAGTTTCTAGTGGCATTGTCAATAAGTATATTCAACTGCTGGATAACCTAGGAGAAGGGTTTAAGACTGAGAAGGAAGAATTGAAGAAGAAGAGAAGAAGGCTAGTGAAAGCATATAAGGTTGAAGGCTCAGAGAGTGATGATGAACCTCTCAGTGTCAGACAAAAGCAACTTACCAAAGAGCCTGAGGAAAAGATTGCTGAAAGCTCAGATCATAACAAATCAGGTGATGTATCTCTTTCTAAACCTGTTGTTACTTCTGCTCAAGACATTCATTTAACCTCATCATCAACCCAACCCCTTTCAAATTATAACCAGACAAGTTCTGAAGATAATCTTACCATAAAACAACTCACCATGAACCAGTCTTTATCAACATCTCTTCATCATCATCTTCGACTGATTCTGACCCTAATGAGTTAGATGAAATTCTAGCTAATTTTGAACTGCTTAATGCCAAATCTAAGCATAAAATAGCTCAGCCATCTATGACTCAAACATCTTCAGACCCTCATACACCCACACACCAAACCTCATCTGAACATGTTGTTTCAGAAGAAAACCTAAACCTCTCACCATCAAACCATGTTGAGGCTATGGTCAAAGAACTCTTTATAGAAGATTTCCACCTCAAAAGCTTTGACCAAACCAGCCCTAGTCCTAAACAGTCCCAACAAATACCGATTCACTCCAATCCTAAACTCACAAATACATCCTTATCCAATGAACCTCTTCCAACCCAATCAAACAATCCTGATGTCTTGAGCAAATGCAATGACTTGTTTAAACAAATACATGGTCTTTATGACCTAAGGCAAACAGATATGCCTTCATCTGAGTATGCTGCTCAATGGGTAAGTCTGACAGAGGAACTAGTAAAAGAGTTGTACAACCTTCAGAAGATAGTTGTGGAAGAACAGAAGAAATTTGACAAAGGGAAGGTCATCAATGCTACATAAGACATTCAGACTCAAATGGATACAGAGAGGGATCATCCTGAATCCTCTGCTGCAAGAGAAAATATTGGGCAAAACCTTAGGGAAAGGTTAGCCTCAATAGTGGACGATCTGAATGTACCTCTTCAAGACAGTCTGAGGGGTGATCAAGGCAATCAACAGCATCTGAGGAACCCTGTCTATGAGAATGACATCAGAAGGTTTGAAGCAAAAGTGGAAAAGTTTGTGGGATTGATGGAAGAAGTAAATACTAATCAGAAAAACATAATGACAACCCTAGCATCTTTCTGTAGTCAACCCCAACCTTAGGACCTATTTGATTGCTTATATGACTTCATGACTGATAATTTGCTAAGCACTTTGACTAGGTTAAACTTTTGGTTAGGATAAAACTCTGCTTGTTAATCTAACATATCTATCTGAATGCTTATTTGTCTGTCGTTAATTCTGTTTAGTGTGTCGTTTGTGTGTTTTAATTCTTTAACTGATTTTCATTTTCATTAAAACAAACAATCTTGCAAATTGATTTTTCAAACTCTTGAGTTTCATTCATATAATTTGACAAGTACAATATGTGGATATTATTAAAGAATCAACTTACATAAGAAGAGAAGAAATATTAATAAGAAATCAAAAATTAAACAAGCCAAAAGTAATGAATTTTATTTCATTGAGAACATAAGTTCTGGATTACATATTACATTTCTAAGAACTATCTTCTGGATGCTCTAGAAGGTCATATTTGTGGTTACAAGCCTATATGACCTTTGTAGAGGGGAAAGGTTGAGGTTTTGGCTGAAGGCATCCAACCAGTAGTCTTTCTTGAAGAAACAAACTCTGTTGCATCAGTTTGGTTTTCCTCAGGAAAAGACTCTAGCCCCTCTAGAGCCTTGGATATCAGTTTGATTTTCTTTAGGAATATATGTCTTCAGAACTTAAAACAGTCAGAGTCCAAAGATTTTTCTTCAGACTCTGAACTGAGTTCTTCTGTAACGGACACTGGCTTTGTTTCCTTTGGTTTCTTCTTATGTTTTCTCCTATCTTGACTATCTTTCACTGAAACTACTTTCTTGTTCTCTGAGCGTTTCATTTTTTCTCTCAAGAGATCTATCAATAACCTAAGATTATTCTGTGTGAATAAAATGACTAGGTATCTCTCTCCTTTTATAAGCATAATTCAATGGCCGAGTCTTAAATGCGTTCAACCACTCCTGATTTGACGACATTGAAAGTTGAAATTCTTATTAATTTCTTATACTACCTTTTTGATAATGACAAAAGGGGGAGAAAGAATATTGGTAAATCAATTGTTGGAAGTAGCGAAATTACTTAGCTTTTTAGGGCTTTGTAGTGCTTCAGAGAGAGAACGTAGGAGAGTGGTCAAAATAGTAGCATGAGGTACATGCTTTGATATGACAATCTGATCCTTGAGGATTTCAAAATATTGTACTAAAGAGCTCTGAACTGTTTTCAAATTTTTGTTCAGGCTCTGAGCTATTTTCTTTGAAAATATTTTGAACTCTGAAGTTGTTAATGATAACCATCAGAACCAAGTGTGTGTGTGGACGTCTCTAAGTGCCTCTGATCCTATTTGTCATTCAATTTAAATGCATTAAGGGCTTAATTTCAAGGAGAATGCATTTATTAATTGAAGTTTATTATTCATAGTTAGTTCTTGAGTAAGGGTGCAACTTTATTCAAAGATTATCACACTATGAAAAGAAGAAGCATGCAAACCTTGTTCTTTATATAGTGAAATATGAATAATTTAAGTCATATAATAAAGTATTTCTGAAACTGATTAAAATTAACTATGGATACAAAATAGGGGGAGCTTACAAACCTAACCCTATGGGTTATCAGACTTAGGGGGAGCTTGCAAAACTCAGAAGCCTAATGTCAACATAGCTGATTTTTATCAACAACAATTGTATTTAATACTTATGTTTGTCATCATCAAAAAGGGGGAGATTGTTGGAACAAAATATGTGTTAATACACACCCTTAGGTTTTGATGATAACAAAGTATTAAATGGACAATTGATGGTACTAATGTTTAAATTAAGTGCAGGAGAATCCAACGATATATCGAGAGCACACTTAATTTAGACTCTGATGAAACCTATGGAAGTCTGAATCTTTACACTCTGAAAGAGTTCAGAAGCTACAACGTGGTCAGGAGCTAAACAAAGTTCAGAAGCTCAAAGAGGATCAGAATGGCTGAAGAAGTTCAGAAGCTCAGAGAAGTTCAGAAGCTCAAGGATGTTCAGATGCCTACAAGAGTTCAGAAGCTATCTGCTAGTCATGAGTCATTCAGAGGATGAAGACGTTCAGAAGCTGGATTACGAAGGACTATCAGAGGCCAACCATTCAAGACCAATCAGACTCCATGTTATCAAAGGTTCATCAGAAGCAAAGGAATTCCCCAAATCATCAGAAGGGCTACATCAACTAAACTTATCAAGCCTGATGATTTGTTCTAAGGTCAACTACTTACAACGGTCACAAAGGATGTGATCCCTCTCTCTCTAGGAGCTAGTTGTAACTTATAACTGTACTTTGGACAAACAGTAAAGGTGAAGCTTCACTGCAAAGAAGACGTGGCTTTACTCAACGGATCTTCAAAGACTACAGCTGTCCATTTTACAACGGGAATTTCTGCAACGTCTCAATGTCTTTCTCAACTAATATAAATATGCCAAAGAAAGAATTGATGACTACCGATCTTCATTAGAAAAGATCTCTCAGAAGAAAGTGAGAATCTGAATTATAATAGAAAATATCTCTCAAATGAAGTGAGCATAGAAACTAGCTTAAGCCTCTGAAGTTATTATGTTTATAATAAGTTTAAGCTTATAAGTTAGTAGTAAGTCTTCTGCTTAGTGTAGAAGCAACAAAGTCTTCTGCTTAGTGTAGAAGCACATACGTCTCAATCTTAGTGATTAGAGCAAAGAAGTCTTCTGCTGAGTGTAGGAGCAAGGAAGTCTCTATGTCTTGTGTGACTTAGAGCAGGAAGTCTTGAGTTTGTGTGCTTGAGCAAGGAAGTCTCTGATCTTGTGTGATTAGAGCAAGGAAGTCTCTCTGTGTTGTGTGACTTAGAGCAGGAAGTCTTGAGCTTGTGTGCTTGAGCATCTTATTGTAATCTTAGTGATTATAGTGAACTCTCTTGGAAACAAGGGGACTGGAGTACTCTCAATTTGTGAGGGGAACCAGTATAAATTATTGTGTGTTCTTCTCTCTCTCACTCTCTCATTTACTCCTTCATCATTCACTTAGCCGTTAGTTTAATTGTGTGAACAATTCCGCTGTGCTTAAAGACTCTGATAGATTTAAATATCTTGAAAAGTTCTTAAATAACCAAAACACAATTCAACCCCCCTTCTTGTGTTTTCTCCACGCACCTTCAAATGAATCAAACATTAAAAACGAAGTTACGGTTCGAAAGATATGACTCACTTGCTGAAGGTATATCTATAAGAATTATGTAGAAAACTTTCCTTCTTCATCCAACTTCCAAGTTTTGATTTTGAATCAGTTTCTCCATTCCGATATCAGTTCCTTAGCCCACCCAAGTACTCCAAATCATAGCACATGCAATTAACCCAAATGAGTGAAAGTTTAAGAATCAGTTTAGGGTTCATTAAAAGGGGAAAAGAAAGGAATACAAATTTTCAAGTTTACCTTGATTTCTTAATGACATCAATTGATGGTTTTTAACTATGGAGAGACACCTGGCAAAAGAGCAACATAAACTTTTTTCTTTTTTACTTCAATATCAACTAGTTTTTGTCTATTAATGCATTTTCTCTCAACCAATATTTAAATGTTAAATTTTTTACTCTAGTAAATTTTATTTTTGTTTTCTATTTCTTTTCAACAGTTGCAAATTTGTAGAAATGTTTTTCTTTCCTTTTATAAAAAACAATATTTGATATTTATTTAATTTGGTTGGAAAAATAAATCAAGTATATCATCTACTAATAATTAATTGGTATAAGTGGTGATTTATGCAAGGTTTTTGACGTTCGACTTTCAACTTGTGTTTATGGAGAAAATTTTGATAGAAGAGGAGAATTTGGTTTGTGTACCCAACAAGTTTTTCGGTGATGATTATGAAGGTGAGAAAAACATAAGAAGGGGAGTTGAATTGTGTTTTGATAGTTTAAAAATTCTTCTAGATTCAAGAATCTATCAGAGTCTATTTTGCAGCGGAAAGATCAAAACAACAACCAGTAAAGAGGAGAGAATTAGGAAGAGATGAACACACAAACTATATACTGGTTCCCCTCACAAAACGAGAGTACTCCAGTCCCCTTGTACTAACAAGAGAGTTCACTATAATCACCAAAGATTACACAATTTGCTCAAGCACACAAGCAAGAGACTTCACAATGCTCAAGCACACAAGCAAGAGACTTCACAATGCTCAAACACACATGCAAGAGGCTTCACAATGCTCAAGCACACAAGCAAGAGGCTTCCAATTTGCTCAAGCACACAAGCTATATGCTTTCAGTTTGCTCAAGTACACAAGCAAGAGACTAGCTTAAATTACACCTATTGAATAACTCTATTACAAATGTAATCAAAACTCCAAGTCTTGATTTTGAAATTAATGCAGTTCAGAGTTGTAGTCTTGTGCAGATATCTTCAATTTTTTTTTTTTGTAAGAATACTTCTTTGTATAGTTTATAGGAGGTTTTTGTTTTCAATGATTTCTCTATTTTTCTTCTCTTGTTCTGCACAGGTTCATCGACACATTGTCAATTCAGAGAGGTCTTCTATTTATAGACAGATTGAATATAGACGTTTGAAATGGGACCGTTGTGAGTATAGTAGTTTGCCTGGAAAATTCACCTTGTCTTTTTTCCAAAAAGGGCAAACAGCTTCTGCTCATTTGTTCCTCGAAGGTAGATGTGTGCACAAAAGAGCTAATAATGTACCGTTGTCTCCATATCCCTTTTTGACTGATTTTTCTATGTTGTAGTCATCTTGTAGTTCTTTTAAACTTAAAGGGAATGTCTTGAGACTTGGCCTTATCAGAGTTGTTATTTTAAGGATCAATGCAGCTTCTGACTGTATTGTTTTTTATAAGTTCTTCTGGCTTCTGAGAGTCTTTGTCGTCTGATAGGTTGTAAAGCACTTCTTGGTGCACTTAGATCCTCTGAGTCATTCATATGCTTATATTCTATTCTTGACTTCTCAGATTCTATCTTCTTATAATCTGCACACTCAAGTAAATTATCAGTGTTCTCCAATTATGCATTAATATTTTGTTATCATCAAAACACCATTAAGTTCATAGGGTTTGTATGGAAGACCATTCTTGTTCCAACAATCTCCCTCTTTTTGATGATGACAAACATAAGTTATATTTACTAATTGTTGTTGTAATAATTTATCATGTTTTCCTCAAATTTGTGAGTTTTGCAAGCTCCCTCTGATTCAAATGCACTATAGGGTTAGGTTTGTAAGCTCCGCCTACGTTTATCTATGATTAATTAAAACAGTTTTAAGAACTAATCATTATATATTTAGATCAAATCCTCATATTTTGACATTCAGAGGCTAGGTTTGCAAGCTCTCCCCCTATGTCATGTAAGATTAAGACAAGTTCGCAAGTTGTCTCAAATCCTACATATGATTTTCCAGTCATAAGATTATAATTAGATCTCCTTCAGTTACAGTTCAATTTAATGACATACAGTGAATTTAAACAATGCTTGAAACTTAAAATACTGAATAAAAGAGAATTCAATTTCTTGTTAAGTAGTTTCAGATACTGGAAATTAATTTAAACAAAAACAAAGACTTTCTCTATATTTGAGAATGAATGTAGTTGTTAATGGAGGTTTTTCTCCCCTCTTTGAAAATTAAACATTTTCTTACCCTTTAAGAAATATTTGCTCACCAATTCTCCCCCTTTCTCAAAAGAGAAATTTTTTTTTATGTTTTCTGCTACAATGGCAATTAATTATCCAACAGTTTTCTGTTTTCTTTAACCTTAACTTATTACTTTGCCACTTAATTACTCCAATTAGCAATTAGTTACACCTAAGTTTTTCTCCCCCTTTTGTTATTAGTTAAAAAGGATGGGACAAATATAGATGGTAAGCGTGCAAACCAATGTTGTCAAGTTGAAACAGCTGTGGACGACCTTGAAGCAATAAATAGGAGAACAAATATCTAGTATGACTTAACTAGGGTTAGAAGACTATAAAAGGACATTATTCTTTGTCATTTCAGTCACACCAAACAATCCAAAGAACAAAGTTTTTAGAGAGAAAGACATTTGAGGTATAATGAGAAGATCATCACGCAGGATTGTAGAGTCTCAAAAGAAGGTTCAGGCAGAAGTTGTTAAGAAGAAACATCCAAAGCATGGTTCTAAGCCTGAAATCATAGAGATTTCATCTGATTCTGATAGGGCAGATTCAGATTATGCACAATACTTAGAGACATACATTGAAGAAACTAGCACTAGGAGTTTGACTACTGTTGAGGAAGAGTCTCAAACGACTGTAGAGTCCAAGTTTGAGAGAACTAAGTCATCAGAGCCAGAGCTTATGGCTAGATCACCAAAGTCAGAATATGGTTCTACTTAGGTTTTCTTCAATTTTTTGTATCCAAGTCATTGATTAGACAATAAAGAGATGATGCCAATAAATAAATCAAGACAATAAAATAATTCTTTTGTTCCTTTTTGCACATCTTGCATTTAAATTTTCTCATTGATTAGACAATAAAGAGATGATGCCAATAAATAAATCAAGAAGAGCATATCAAATCAAAAGGATGTCATAATCAAAATAAAATTCTATGACGAATGCAAGAATAAAAGGTTAAAAGTGCGTAAAGAGATCCTAGGGGATGGAGTCTAGTTTGTTTGACAAAGTTTCAATCATCGAGATGATCTGTTGCTGAGATGATCGAAGATTGTTAACTTGTTCTTTGATAATTTTTTACTCCTCCTCTTGGACAAACATCCTCATGACAAGTTGAAGCAGAACTTCCTCATGTCCTTCACTTGTAGGCAGCCCTTGTTTCTTGCTTCTTGCAGCTTCCAAATTTCTTCTCAGCCTTGTGACTTCATCTTCCTATTGATGAAGCACTTCTTCCAAATTCTTCAGCTCTTGCTCTCCTGCTATCATCTGAATATATTTAGCTCAACTGCTTTCTCCAACAACCAACTCCATTTCCACATACTCTTCCACAATTTCTGGAGTTGGATAAGTTAGCCTGGGAGGATCCACTCTTTTGATAAGTTCCATTAGATAGTGGAAATCCTCTATTCCTTTCTGAGAAACTTCTTCCTCCATATGCTTGACATAGCAGTCCAAAGCATATCCAAATCTGGCTTTGATTTCCCTAGCTTGAGCTTCCAAATCAGAGGGAAAGACCATGAAGTCCTCATGTCTTGTAAAGAGGTTCTTGAGATCAAGATGCAGGTCATTCTCGAGTTTGATAAGGTTTGGGCCAGGTTTGAGAAAGAAATTGTATGGGTTTTTGCAGGTAATTGGTTGTTTGGCTCTCTTTTGTTTGTGTGTATGCCTTTGTTGAAGAAGGTCATATAGTTTGATTGTTGGCAGAGAGTTGATGGCTTTTTCTAGTTGGATGGGATCCTCTGAAAATTCTAATGACTGTTGAAAGGATGTTTCAAACTTGTTCTCAAAGTAGTCATTAGTAATAGGATCAAGGGTGATTTTAAGTGGAAGGTGAAGGTTGGAGGGGCATGTTAAGACTTCATCAGAATCTGAATCACCATTCTCAATCAGTGGTAACTCAGCTCCTGATGAATTTTGTTGAGAGGCTGAAATAACAAGATTCTGGATGGGAGAGTCTGAAGGTTGGTTTGTTTTTGGTTGAGTTGGAAGGTCTTGGGTATTTTGATTGGTTTCTTGGTGTGATGGTGGAGGTTCTTGGTTAGAAGATTCTTGTTGATGTTGATGGGGTTCTGATTGGGATGGTTGAGAATCTTTATGGTTAGGTACACGGTTCTGGGTACGAGAGGTTGGCTCATCTAGGAAATTAAGATTCCTAGTGGCATCTGAATCTGAAAACATTATGTTAGTCATGTTCTCAGTAGATGGGGTGCCTGAGTTTGGTATGGGGATGGATTTTGATGATGTTGGTTTGGGAGATGGAGATTTTTGAGAATGAACTACATTAGACTCAGATGCAAAGGCTTTACCTTTGTCAGACACAAAGTCATTCTCAGTAGCTTCTGAATTCTTTTCCTCTTGAAGAGTTGCTTCTCCTGATCTAGCAACCTTTGATTTCTTCACAATTTTGGAGTCATCAGCAGTGAACTCCAGATTTCTCTTCATGGACGTTCTGAGGGAAACTTTCATTTCTTTATCCAGAGCTTTCTTATACTTTAAAAAGATAGTTTCAGCTTTTTCTTGAGGTATGCGAGGGAAATCTTCAAGCTTTTATGGATTCTCTTTAGTTAGAAAGATGGAGTGTGCAAACTTATTCAGAAATTCAATGAATCCAATTTTCTGTAGAAAGCTCAGACTTAGCTTTGCCGGAGGATGACTTATTTGTACTAAAGAATGAATAGTTTTATCAAGACAATCAACAAATCCAGATTGATAGAGTAACTCGGATAGGAGTCTTGGATGCCTTATGATGGTTTTCTTTTCTGTCAGCCCTTCTGTTACATTCTTACATAGATCATCAAAAAGAAAATCAGCAACATTGAAGGGTTTGTTGTTCATTGCACAGTGGATGAACAATTGATGCTCCCAAGCAAGAGTTTTTGAGTACTTCTTTGTAGGAGAAATGGCAGCATGAAAAATTTCCAGATGAGTTCTTCCAAATGCATTTAGCTTGTTTCTTTCCTTGGTTACTATCTCATCCCTTATTCTTTTCTTGAGATTGGCATCTTCGGGAATATCTCTTAACTTAGTTCCACTGAGCTCTAATCCACAAAATTTGGCTATGTGATTAACTGTGATCGCAACATCCACACCAACAATATTTGACCTAATCTCAGTGGTAGTAATTTTCTTTAAACCCATTTCACTTCTCGGATGACCTTGATCATTTCTTGTTCTTCTTTGATGGCAGCTACCCTGTCGTATACATGTGCTCTTTTCCAGAAATGCTTGATTAAGTTTGGGAATGTTGGGCCATTTATCAATTTGAAATACCTATTCATTCCCAAGGTTGATAGATAGCTTTTACTCCAATTTTACCATTACACTTGAGTTCTCTGAAATCAACAACTTGTTCGTAAAGAATTTTCAACTCATCATCATCATATTGCAGAGTGTTTTGAATGGCTCCAGAAATTCTTTCACACACAACAATGGATGAGATATTTTTTGATTGTTGAGAAGATGAAGATGCCATTGAGGAGGATTTTTGATTATCAGAGATTTTGGGAAATTTGGGAGAGAGAAGATTGTAACTTGGGGAAGAGAGATTGTAACTTGTTCTTGGAAACTGAACAAATTAGGTGTAGGTAGTGAGAGAGTAAAAAGTGTGTGATCGTGTATGATGTGACTATTTATTGAAAATATAATGCATATGATTTGATAAAATTGGAGTGAAAGCTTTAACGTTTAGAATTTGGTGAGTTTTCATCATTAACTGCATTATCATCCAATTGAAATTAAGACACGTGGTGAATCACGTATTTAGTAACTGTCACGTAAGTGAAGAATAGTCAATTTGAAATAATATTTAACCTTTTTCACTTCTGTGTCAGAGCCACTGATTGTATTGGAATACTTAAAGTCTCATAGTTTGAAAGTTAACAGAGGCAAAGTTGTCTAGTGAGAGACTCTTGGACAGCTGCTTCTGATATCAATCAGAGGCTGAATTTTTCAAAAGAATTGGCTGCAACTCTAAGTGTTGCTTACTTAAAAGTTGTGATCACACACATCTTAATTTCTTTTGGCAAATAATTAAATTCTCACTTACCTTTTATTCATGAACTTGAGGACACTGAGGTAATTTTGAAGAATTGAAAATAAGTTCATGCCTCTTAGGTAACTCCCATTTAGATTTTGATGAAGCTCTTTGTCTTGATGATTCTGAATGGTTGTGTCCTCTACACTGAGTCTTCCTATCACTCATAGCTGAAATTTTCATCCCACCATGAAGTATCTTCATCATCATTGTTGAGATAGCCGTGGGGATCATATTCTCTAGCTTATGATTCACTTTCAGTTGAGTCATTATCAGATTCTTCTTCTTTAAGATCTGACTCATCCTTGAGCTAATTTTCATTTTCCTCTATATCGAGTATAGGTTCTTCATCATCAATATAATCCTTGAAAATGACAGCTCTTTGTCCTTTGCATGTGATGTGTGTCCTGAAATGTGCACAATTTTATCTTTTGGTACCCATTTTCTTATGGGTCCTTTTGGGTTAGTCCAAGAGCTTTCCAAATTGTTTACAACCTTTGAGTCTTCAAGATTCTCTTTACAAGAACTGTAGAAGGTTTGTGTCTTATTATCATGACGACTTTGCATTCTGATTTCAGAGGTTGATGGTCCTGAAAGATTTAGTTCCTTTAATTTTTCAATCTTAGGTTCTGACTCCTTCCATCCTATTCCTCTGAAACCTCGATTGATCTCAGAAGTTGTAGCCAATCCTTTTGCTCTTTCAGACCTAAAAGTGGAGTAGAGATGAGGAAGAATGACTTTTGTTTTAGTTTGCTCAGTGTTCTTATCACAAGTTTCTTTAGAAACATTTTTGTGTTTCTTGTGAGACTTGTCATAAGTATCACAATGTTTTTCAAAAATATTTAATTGTTCACTGAGCAAATTATAGTCTTCCCTCAGAGTTCTACACTTTTGTATGACCGTTGAAAGTTTAGACAGCAGTTTAACACAGACTCCACGAAGTTGATATGTGGATAAGTAGTTGATTACTTGTCCAACTTCCTCTGGCTCTAGTTCAGAGTCATCTTCTGAATTAGAACAATCCTCATTGGCCATAAGTGCATAGTTGCCTTCATCTTCTGATTCTCCACTGGAGAATTTGCTTATCTCCTACCAGGTTGAGCTTTGACTATCTACTGACTTTCCTTTCTCTTCTGCTAGCTTCCATCTTTGAAACTTCCTTGTGAATCTTTGAAGATAGTCATCTTCTAGGAAAGATTCCAGAAGACATTCTTCCTTTTCTTCCTTCTTTTCTTCATCTTGTTTTGAGGTTTGATGAATGAAGTGATTTGACAGATTCTTCTTCATCCATTCTAGAGGTTGATCAACATCTTTATCTTCAGAGTCACAACTCAGAGAGTCTGACTTGTCTTCTTCTTCTGACTGGTTGATCTTCTTCTTTCCTTTGTCCCTCAGAGCCACCTCATAGCATCTGAGTTTACTTCGAAGACACTCAAGGTCCATTTCTTCAACATCTTCATTTTCTTCAATAGACCTTTTTACGTGCTTCCATTCAGAGGATAAGCTGCTCAGAACTTTTACTACTAGCTCAGTAGTACAATAGTTCCTTTTTACCGTTCTGAGTTCATCTATTAGACTTTGAAACCTCGCACACATGGTTTCAACGTCTTCTCCTTCTTCCATAGTGAACAGTTGATATTGCTGCGTCAGTGTGTCAGCTTTGCATTTGGATTTGCTGTTTTCACTACATGTCCAAAGAGAATCATAGATTCCTTTGACTTGATTGATCATTCCATCAACAATACTTTCTGCATTGTAGTAGATAGATGTGCTTTCCTCTTGAGATTCTTCTTCCTTTTTAACTTGACCATCTTCTTCTTTATCATCATTACCATAGAACTTTTGCTTCCACCGGCTAAACTTCGTAAGATCTTCATTTGAGTAGTATGGTAGCTTAGACATGGTATTTTTTAGGATCTACTGTCTCACTGTTAAGTGATTTCAGCAGAACCGGAGCTCTGATGCCAATTGAAGGTGAGAAAAACACAAGAAGGGGGTTGAATTGTGTTTTGATAGTTTAAAAATTCTCCTAGACTCAAGAATCTATCGGAGTCTGTTTTGCAGCGGAAAGATCAAAACAACAATCAGTAAAGAGGAGAGAATTAGGAAGAGATGAACACACAGATTTTATACTGGTTCCCCTCACAAAACGAGAGTACTTCAATCCCCTTGTACTAACAAGAGAGTTCACTATAATCACCAAAGATTACACAATTTGCTCAAGCACACAAGCAAGAGACTTCACAATGCTCAAGCACACAAGCAAGAGATTTCCCAATGTTCAAGCACACAAACAAGATACTTCACAATGCTCAAGCACACAAGCAAGAGACTTCACAATGCTCAAGCACACATGCAAGAGGCTTCACAATGCTCAAGCACACAAGCAAGAGGCTTCCAATTTGCTCAAGCACACAAGCAAGAGGCTTTCAGTTTGCTCAAGCACAAAAGGAAGAGACTAGCTTAAATTACACCTATTGACTAAACTCTATTACAAATGTAATCAAAACTCCTAGTCTTGATTTTGAAATTAATGCAGTTTAGAGTTGTAGTCTTGTGCAGATATCTTCAATTTAGCTTTTTGTAAGAACACTTCTTTGTGCAGTTTATAGGAGCTTTTTGTGTTCAATGATTTCTCTGTTTTTCTTCTCTTGTTCTGCACAGGTTCATCGACACGTTGTCAATTCAGAGAGGTCTTCTATTTATAAACAGATTTAATAGAGACGTTTGAAATGAGACCGTTGTGAGTACAGCAGTTTGCCTGGAAAATTATCCTTGTCTTTTTCCCAAAAAGGGTAAACAGCTTATGCTCCTTTGTTCCTCGAAGGTAGATGTTTGCACAAAAGATGTAATAATGTACCGTTGTCTTCATATCCCTTTTTGACTGATTTAGATGACATGGATTTGTCTTTGTTGTAGTCATCTTGTAGTTCTTTTAAACCTAAAGGGAATGTCTTGAGACTTGGCCTTATCAGAGTTGTTATTTTAAGGATTAATGCAGTTTGTGAGTGCATACTGTATTGCTTCTGATAAGTTTTTCTGGCTTCTGAGAGTATTTGTCCTCTGATAGGTTGTAAACACTTCTTGGTGCACTCAGATCCTCTGAGTCATTCAGATGCTTATTTTCTATTCTTGACTTCTCAGATTCTATCTTCTTATAATCTGCACACTCAAGTAAATTATCAGTGTTCTCCAATTATGCATTAATAATTTGTTATCATCAAAACTCCATTAAGTTCATAGGGTTTGTATGGAAGACTATTCTTGTTCCAACAGATTAATCTCTACTATAAGTAATAGAAATTTCATATCTTTAACATGGTAACAAAAAAATAAAACATAATAAAATATTTTCATTGATCGTAATATTGTTGAGCCACCACCGAAGAAAATTTTTGGATCCGCCACTGTAGGACATCGTGCCCAAACTGAAGGCTGAAGATCGTAACTTATCCATCAAGGCGCGCCATCTATCCAAACTAACTTGGATAAAAAAAATTAAATGTAAATCTTTTATCTTATGAGAGTTTGAAGGGTTCATTAGAAGGGGAAAAGAAAGGAATGCCGATTTTCAAGCTTACCTCGGTTTCTTAATGACATCAATTGATGGTTTTTAACTATGGAGAGACACATGTGAACATAAATCCAAGTGAATTGAAGATTGAGGCTTAAGAGGTTGCTTCAGCCATTAAATAAAGGGAGGTAGGCTAAGTTTTGTATTACTTCTTTTGAGCTCCATTAACGGTGGATTGAAGGAACAACAAGATGCACCCACAAAGTTTTCTATTATGAATTTTATATGCAAAAAAAAATAAAAAATTCATATTTAATTCATCTCTTGTTAAAAAAAATTTTAACTTTTATAGGAGAGATTCATATAATGTACTAAACAAGACAGCAAAAGTTTTTTGAAATTTCGAATGATATCACGAGTTGAATGAAAAGTAGGGACTAAAAACACTGACGGAAAAAACTTTAGGGACTTAAAAGTGTCAAAAAAATCTTCAGGGACTAAAAACAAAATTCAACGAAACTATAGGGACCAAAAACATATTTAACCCTATTTTCATTGATATAGACACAAGCATACAAAGTTTATAGATGTTTCTAATTGATTATTATATTACTTCATCACACACAATCATGCAAAATAGAAATGTTGATCAAGAAATAAATTGGAGGGAGGGAGGGAGGGAGGGAGGGAGGGAGGGAGGGAGGGAGTACACAACAAGAGTACAAGCAATGATTCAGTACAATGATTTTCTCCCACACTAATCATCTTTGGATGCTGATTCATCATCATCATTGGTTTTCATCATCCAATGGAAGTGACATTAAATTTCATGTCCTGCTGGCAAGAAGAAATTGAATCCCGAAAGTAAATCTCTACGGTCTTAAACATTTTTGCCTTGACAATTTCTATATTTTTTCTTTGGAATTTGAAATCCTACATGAGTTTTAAGAATGATTGGTATATATGCTTCTCGTCACGAAAACTATCTTTCACCTAATTCACATATTGTATTGCTTCATCGAACAAGGGGATGTTAGAGTTGTTCATCCTTTAGGAAAAAATTAAGAAAATAACTTAATTTAATTTGTTCCAATTCAAAAAGTATAGAGGGATGAAAACATAAGAATATTAATGAAGTAAATGAGTGCATGAGATGTGTCTCCTTTATATGTAGAGTTAATATGGAATCATCAAACCAAATACCAACTAACAAACTCTAACTAATTTTGGTTCGGGTAAGAGTAAGACTAAAAGACAACTGCATTACAATAATTAAGAAAATAAGACTAAAGATACTTCTGAAAAACCAAATGAAATAAGCTAAGCCTAAAAAACATGAGTTGTAATGAACAGTCAAGAGTGAAAGAAATGAGGTCTTCCTCAAAATGCAATGAAACATAGGGACAATCTCAGTCATCGACTTCATTGCATTTTGATGAGAAAACACCGAAAGGTATAGGTATCGACCATTCGACCTTGAGGTACTGATTGAGTTAGACTTGAAATTTTCAATATATGAGTAGGATCTCAATAATGGATCCTTCATTCATGAAAAATTCAAGTCTCACATTAAATAGATACACTGTTATGATATCATGACAATTTTAATATTTTGATTTGGATCTAACTCAATCAATACCTCTATAACCCTCGATATTTTCATTCGATCAAGGTTGAATTGTCGATACCTACTCCTCTCAGTGAAGACCGAGGCTTTCCCAATCAAATTGCAATAAAGTTGATGACCGAGGCTTGTTGGAACAAAATGTGTTTTAATACACACCCTTGAGTTTTGATGATAACAAAGTATTAAATGGACAATTGATGTTACTAATGTTTAAATTAAGTGTGCAGGAGAATCCAACGTTATATTATGGAAGTCTGAATCATTACACTCTGAAAGAGTTCAGAAGCTACAACGTGGTCAGAAGCTAAACAAATTTCAGAAGCTCAAAGAGGATCAGAATGTCTGCAAGAGTTCAGAAGCTCAGAGAAGTTCAGAAGCTCAAAGATGTTCAGATGCCTACAAGAGTTCAGAAGCTATCTGCTAGTCATGAGTTATTCAGAAGATGAAGACGTTCAGAAGCTGAAATACGAAGGACTATCAGAGGCCATTTATTCAAGACCAATCAGACTCCAAGTTATCAAAGGTTCATCAGAAGCAAAGGAATTCCCCTAGTCATTAGAAGGGCTACATCAACTACTCTTATCAAGCCTGATGATTTGTTTTAAGGACAACTAATTACAACGGTCACAAAGGATGTGATCCTACTCTCTCTAGGAGCTAGTTGTACCTTATTACTGTACTTTGGACAAACAGTAAAGGTGAAGCTTAACTGCAAAAGAAGACGTGGCTTTACTCAACGGATATTCAAAGACAACAGCTGTCCAACTTACAACGGGAATTTCTCCAACGTCTCAATGTCTTTCTCAACTCATATAAATATGCAAAAGAAAGAATTGATGACTAACGAACTTCAATAGAAAATATCTCTGAGAATAAAGTGAGAAACTGAATTGTAATAGAAAAACATCTCTCAAATTAAGTGAGAATAGAAACTAGCTCAAGCCTATGAAGTTACTATGATTGTAATAAGTTTAAGCTTAGAAGTTAGTATTACTCCTGCGTGAGTAATTGATAAGTCTCAATCTTAGTGATTAGAGCAAGGAAGTCTTCTGCTTAGTGTAGAAGCAAGGAAGTTTCTTGTCTTGTGTGACTTGAGAAAGGAAGTCTTAAGCTTGTGTGCTTACCCAAGGAAGTCTCTGATCTTGTGTGATTAGAGCAAGGAAGTCTCTCTGTCTTGTGTGACCTAGAGCAAGGAAGTCTCATGCTTGTGTGCTTGAGCATCTGAATTGTAATCTTAGTGATTATAGTGAAATCTCTTGTAAGTACAAGGGGACTGGAGTACTCTCAATTTGTGAGGGGAACCAGTATAAATTGTTCTGTCTCTTTCTCTCTCTCACTCTCTCATTTACTCCTTCATTTTTCACTTAGCCTTAAGTTGATTGTGTAAACTATTCCGCTGTGCTTAAAGACTCTGATAGATTTAAATATCTAGAAAAGTTTTTAAATATCCAAAACACAATTCAACCCCCCCTTCTTGTGTTTTCTCCACGAACCTTCAAGGCTTTCCCAATGTTGAGTTTGAGCATGTTACAACTGAACTTTTTACGTTATGTTAGACCTCATTTCTTTCACTCTTGACTGTTCATTACAACTAATGTTTTTTAAGCTTAGCTTATTTTATTTCTTGTTCTGAAGTATTGTAGTGCAGTTATCTTTTAGTCTTACTCTTACTCGACCCTAAATTAGTTAGAGTTTGTTAGTTGGTATTTGGTTTATTAATACCCTATTAACTCTATATATAAAGGTGACACATCTCATGTTCTCATTTACTTCATTAATATTCTTATGTTTCCATCCCTCTATACTTATTGAATTTTGATTCAGTTTTATTTTGAATTGGAACATATTAAATTGAGTTATTTTCTTAATTTTTTCCTTCATGATGAACAACTCTAACAACCCCTTGTTCGATGAAACAATAAAGTATGTGAATAAGGTGAAAGATGCCTTTCATGACGAGAAGCATATACCAACTATTCCTAAGACTCATGGAGGATTTCAAATTCCAAAGAAAAAATATAGAAATTGTCAAGGCAGAAATGTTTCAAGACCGCAGAGATTTAATTTCGGGATTCAACTTCTTCATCCTAGCAGGACATTTAATATAATGTCACTTCCATTGGAGGATGAACAACAAGGTGATGATGAATCAACATCCAAAGATGATTAGTGTGGGAGAAAACCATTGTGTTGAGTCATTGCTTGTACTCTTGTTGTGTACTCTATTGTTTGTTCTCTCTCTCTCTCTCTCTCTCTCTCTCTCTCTCTCTCTCTCTGTCTCTCTCTCTTGCAATTTATTTCTTGATCAACATTTCTATTTTGCATGATTGTTTTTCATGTTCACTGTTCTTAATTGTGATTGACATACACATCAATCTTAACGAAGTGGAAACAAAAATTATATAGATTGCAAGTATTGCTCCCACCTTTATAACTCCATCATATTCTCTAATAGGTAAGTAAATTTATAGTTTTGGTTCGAAAGTTATGACCTTATTGGAAAAAAAAAGTCCATTCATGCCAAAATTATTCTTTCATGTTTTGAGTAAAAGAAGTCTACCTTGAATGCTAATGTGATAGCAACTATGGCCAAGAAAGGAAGGAGCAGTACACCACCAATACCAATAGAGGACAACGAGTTTAAAAAAAATAGAGAAAATTTAAAAAGCTATTGAATATACTTAGTTATTTACACTTGAGTAGAAAGATATACACACATTATTTAAAATCTTTAATTGCTCAGTCACTTGACATCCTGATACTTCTAAAATTCTTCATTCTTTGATACATATACATACATTGGACACACCACAGTAGCACCTTCATTGGACTACTTGGCATGATTTTGTTCCGCCGTCGACTTCTTTTATCGCCTGGAGATGTTTCCATAATAGAATTCCTACGGACGAAAATCTCATGAAATGTGGGTGCACATTAGTTAGGGCTTGTGACCTTTGTTTCTCTCACTTGGATTCCACTCCTCATCTGTTTCTTTCTTGCAATTTTTCAAGGCAATTATGGTCTTATCTAGGCTCTTTATTGAGCATTCAGTTTGACACAACCAGTTTGGATTAAATTTTCCTCAGTTTTAATCTCACTTGGAGTTCGCTGTTTACAAATTTAGCTACTGCGGCTGTGCTACATGTATTTCATGTGATTTGGTTAGCGCGGAATGGGGTACAATTTAGCAACGCCAAGATCACTGCTCATGCAGCGAAGACCAAAATCTTACCTCCATTCAATTGTCCACGCAACTGTTGTCGGGTCTACAATTTTTGGACACGCGAACACTGCTGCCCCTGTCAGCAGCGTCTAATGTTTCGGGAGGTCCAACTGTATTGGTTCTTTGGAGGACTCTGAGAATTAATTGGATGAAGGAAAACACGGATGGCTCAGTGATAAATGCGTCTGCTGCAAGTGGGGGAATTTTCGGAGATTATATGGCCAACTTCCGCGGCGGATTCAAACAAAAAATCAGTTGTAGCTCTGTCTTACATGCTGAAATTATGGCTTTGATTCTTGCTATGGAGTTAACAAACAGTCGGCAATGGCAATTCCTTTGGGCGGACAGTGATTCTATGGCTGCTCTCCGCGCTTTTGAGAATGCTAACGTGGTGCCTTGGGACTTATGAAATCGTTGGTCAAATTACTTGACTCTTGGCCTTACATTAAAGTGGACTCACATCTATCGTGAAGGCAATGCTTGTGCGGATAAACTCGCTAACCATGGCACGAGTATACACAAATGAGGTGGTGGGATTCTTTACCACCTATGCTTTGAGATGACTTTCTACACGATAAACTTGGACTCCCTCAATATCGTTACACTTGATTGTATTTTGTCTGGTTCCTTAATTTGGGTAAGGCCTTTTTCCCCCGTGTAATTATTTATTTTCTCTTTTTAATATAATATGGGACATAGGTAGAGGATAGAGACGGATGGGGGTGCCAACATAGTTGGGATGTCCATCTTTGCCTTGATATCTAAATGCCCTTAATTTATCAAATACACACACACACATTTTAAAAAAAGGTTGCATATGAAGGTTTGAAAACACAAGAAGGGGGTTGAATTGTCTTCAAGAATCGATCAGAGTCTATTTTGCAGCGGAGGAGTTAAAACAACAATCAGTAAAATAGAGAGAGTAAGGAAGAGGTGAACACACATAATTTATATTGGTTCCCCTCACAAAACGAGAGTACTCCAGTCCCCTTGTACTTACAAGAGAGTTCACTATAATCACTAAAGATTATACAATTGCTCCAGATCACACAGCAGGAGACTTCACAATTGCTCCAGATCACACAACAGGAGACTTCACAATGCTCCAGATCACACAGCAGGAGACTTCAACAAGTTGCTCCAGATCACACAGCATGAGACTTACACTTAATGCTCAAGCACACAAGCAAGAGACTTCCAAATTGCTCACGCACGCAGGCAAGAGGCTTCCAATTTGCTCAAGCACTAAAGCGAGAGACTAGCTTAAATTACACCTATTAACTAAACTCTATTACAAATGTTAAGCTCTTTGTGAGAACACTTCTTTGTGCAGTTGATAGGATCTTTTATGTTCAACGAATTCTTCTATCTTAATTTTCTTTTTCTGCACTGGTTCGTTCTCAACACTTTGTCCATTCAAAGAGGTCTTCTATTTATAGACAATTTGAATAGAAACGTTTGAAATGTGACCGTTGAAAGTACAACAATTTGCCTGGAAATTTATCTCTGTCTTTTTCCCAAAATAGGCTAAAGGCAAACAGCTTCTGCTCCTTTATTCCTCGAAGGTAGATGTTAGCATAGAAGAGGTAATATTTTACCGATGTCTTCAACTCCCTTTTTGACTGATTTAGATGACAAGGATTTGCCTTTGCATTGGTCATCTCGTTGTATCTTTAAGCATAACGGGAATATCTTGAGGCGTGGCCTTATCAGAGTTGTTGACATTAAGATCGTCGTAGCTTCTGAGTGCATATTGTGTGTGTCATACCCCAATTTTTGACCTAAGATTCCGCCTCATGTCCATATGTCATGCATTTTTGTCCGGGATTTTACTTCGCTTTTTCAAACGAAATTTCGGCAGAGAGGTATTTTAAAATACCTCATTTTTGTGTTCATTTATTATTTATATATTTATATTATTATTATTTTGTTTTTCAATTTTTATTTTTTATATTCAGTTTTATTATTATTATTATTTATTTATTTATTTGTTTCTTTATTTCATTTTCCTGTTCTTTAATTAATTAAAAAAAGTCAAAAAAAAGTCAAATTTTGAATTTTTTTGTTTGGTCCAGCAATGTCCATGTCTTCTTCCCCAAAAGGGGAGATTCCATTTTCAACTAAGCAAAGGTGATCTCTGCACTTCCTCAATAATCCAAACCCTAAAAAGTTTGGGTTATAAAACAGATGAAAAATCAGAGACAAAGGGGGCAGCCGCAACACAAAAAACTCATACAGATCCAAATCAAATCCGTCAAACAAAAAACCAAAAAATCAGAAATCAAAACAGAAATGAAACCATCACAAATTCAGCACAAATAATCATCATCTTCATTCATGAAGAACAACCCAAAAATCAACGAACTTTTCTCAAGTTAGAACCACAAACCTTTCTCAACTGAAATCAAAAATCAAACTCACAACACAAACCCAGAATCGCCAAGGTTTTTTTCTTTTTCCACTCATTTTTTCGAAGGTTTTTTTAGAACAGATCAAGGAGTTTAAACCGAGAAAGAGAGATTGAAATTGAGAGTGTGAGAACCGAGGAGGAGGAAGAGAAGGAAGAAAGAACCGTGAGAGAGGAAGAAGAAGGTTGTGGTTGACGAAAAAAATGGAATGAGAAAGAATGGAAATCGCCGGCGGCGAGGTGAGGTTTGAGAGAAAACAGTGGAGAGAGATATCACCTGCGGCGGTGAGAAAGAGAGAAGAAGAAATGAAAATGGAAATTTTTAGGGTTTTTGACTTTTATACCCTGTTTGGATCCTGTGCGCGCAGGTGCACAGCCTTATCGTGCACCTGCGCGCCCGTAACCCTCTGATGTTGATCAAACGCTCCAGATTTAATCTGGCTGGGATCAGATCAGGGCTGTCTGATTTAATCAGACGTCCCTGATTCAATCCATCATTTTCTTCACACGCCCATGGGCTGCACCCCCTTGTGGGCTGGGCTTACTCAGGTTTTGCTATCCCCACCCCCCTGTTTTGCTATTAACACCCCCTGCTATATTTATTTTTTATTTTTATTTTATTTATGTGTTCTATTATATTCAAATGTCATTTAATTTATTTATTTTTGTACACTATTTATATGTTATATGCTATGTTTAAATATCAAAAATGTCAAAAAATATGCCATGTTATTTGTTTCGTTTATTATTGCTTAAATATTAAAAATGCAAAAAAAATATTATTGTGTGATTTATTTTGTGCAAGTCCAAAGGAAATGGGAAATTTTTCGTTAACCTCGTGTTACGATTGTTTTTGCGCATTTGCTTGTTCACTATCTTTTAACCTTGAAATAAAAATCATTTTTGTTCAAATAAAAAAGAATGAAAAAAGGAGTGGTTTGGCGGATGACTTTTCACTCTCCGGTGACTTCGGGTTTCCTGCCGGATGGCTTGCGATCCGAATAACCGACGTTCTAAAAATACAAATTTTTCTTAACATAATAAAAAGCAAAAACATTCAAATATTTTTTTTCAAAAAAAAGAAATCTTTTATAATAAACTTCGACTTTCGTCGAGAAACCTTTTTCAAACCTTTTTTTCAATAAATGCTCTAATACACTTAAGCATATTTAAATATTTTCACAAAGACTAAAAAATACAAAAACAATTCAAATCTTTTGCCGCTTGGCTTTTCCAATTCAAACTTTTTCTCAAGAGAGTTTAGACGTGAGTCATCTCTAGTTGAAATTCATTTTCCCACGACATATGGCAGGAAAAGATATAAACTTTTCAGTATGTTCGTGGCGGATTTAAAAGGAGTTTAAACTTAAGATGGCGACTCGTCTTTTCTCCTAAAATCAATCAAACAAATCACTTTACAAATTTTACCCCGAACTACGAGATTTTGATCCTTTACGGGTACGTAGTGCAAAAGACCTTGTGTCTTCCCAATTCAAAAATTAATAAAACTTTTTTTCTCCTTTTCTTTTGAATATCTCAAAAATTAATAAAAAATTCTCTTATCGTTACTCAATCATTTATAAGCAAATTTTACAAGCAAAACATTTTAGCACAAAAATACGTATTTTACAAGAGGTTCCCGTAGAGTACTACGGATACATAGGATGTTAATACCTTCCCTTTGTATAACTAACCCCCGAACCTTAAATCTCAAAAAAATTAATTATGGGTTTATTCGATCTTTTCCCCTTCCCTTGGATAAATTAAAGCTCGGTGGTGAATCATAATTTTTGAGAACCAAAGCTAACCAATAGCTTGGCGTCCGAAAATCACCGCGACAGTGTGGCCTCTGATAAGCTCTTCTGGCTTTTGAGAGTCTTTGTCCTCTGAAAGGTTGTAAAGAGCTTCTTGGTGGACTCAGACCTTCTGAGTCATTCAGATGTTTATATTTTATTCTTGACTACTCAGATTCTATCTTCTTTCTATCTGCACACTCAAATAAATTATTAGTGTTCTCCATCTTAGCAATAATACTTTGTTATCATCAAAACCTCATTAAGTTCATAGGGTTTGTATGGAAAACATTTCTTGTTCCAACAATCTCCCGCTTTTTGATGATGACAAACATAAATATTAATTGCTAATTTGTTGTTGTAATAATTTATCATGTTCTCCTCAGATTTGGAGTTTTGCAAGCTCCCACTGATTCAGATGCACTATAGGGTTATGTTTGTAAGCTCCCCCTACGTTTATCCATGATTAATTAAAACAGTTTAAGAACTAATCATTATATCTTTAGATCAAATCTTCATACTTTGACACTCAGAGGCTAGGTTTGCAAGCTCTCCCCCTATGTCATGTAAGTTGTCTTAAGTTTTACGTATGATTTTCCAGTCATAAGATTACAATTAGATCTCCTTCAGTTTATAGCTCAAATTTAATAAACATAAAACGAATTAACACATGCTGAAACATAAATGCTGAATTTAAATAGAATTCAATTTCTTGTTAAGCAGTTTCAGTTACTTGGAATTCATTTAAACGTGAACAGTAAAACTTTCCCTTTATTTGAAAATGAATGCAAAAAGAATGTAGTTTTTAAGTTTTTCTCCCTTCTTGAAAATAAAACATTTTCTTACCCTTTAAGAAATATTTGCTCACCAATTCTCCCCCTTTCTCAAAAGAGAAAAAAGAATTTATGCTTTCTGCTACACTGTCAATTAATTATCCAACAATTTTATAGTTTCTTTAAACTTAACTTATTACTTTGCCACTTAATTACTACAATTAGCAATTAGTTACCCCTAAGATTTTCTCCCCCTTTTGTCATCAGTCAAAAAGGATGGTACAAACATAGATGGTAAGCGTGCAAACCAATGTGGTCAAGTTGAAACAGCTATGGACAACCATAAAGCAATAAATGGGAGAACAAATGACTTAACTAGGGTTAGAAGGCTATAAAAAGACATTATTCTTTGTCATTTCATTCACACCAAACAATCCAAAGAACAAAGTTTTTTTAGAGAGAAAAAAAAATTGAGGTATAATGAGAAGATCATCACGCAGGATTGCAGAGTCTCAAAAGAATGTTCAGTCAGATGCTGCTAAGGAGAAATATCCAAAGCAAGGTTCTAAGCCTGAAATCATAGAGATTTCTTCTGATTCTGATAAAACAGATTTAGATTATGCGCAATACTTAGAGACATATACTGAAGAAACTAGTACTAGGAGTTTGACTACTAGTGAGGAAGATTCTCAACTGACTGTAGAGTCCAAGTTTAAGAAATCTAAGTCACCAGAGCCAGAGCCTGTGACTAGATCACCAAAGTCAGAGACTGATTCTGCTTAGGTTTTCTTCAATCTTATGTATCAAAGTCTTGAGACTTAATAAAATGTTTCTTTTGTTCTTCTTTGCAAAGCTTGCATTTTAATTTTCTCATTGATTAAATAATGATGATATCATGCCAAGGAATAAATAAATCAAAGGAAATAAGCATATCAAATCATAAAGAGTCTAGTTTGTTTGCAAGATTGCTAATCGCTGAAATAATCTTTTGCGTAGATTCTTCTAGATTAGCAACCTTTTCTCTGACAATCTTTGAATCTTCTTCTTGAGCATTCATCCTTTCTAGAAGCTGAAGCAATACATCTCTTGGTATTGAATCATGTGCTTCACTTGCAGACATCCCTTGTATGCTGCTCTGAATTGCTGTTAGATCTTTTCTCACTCCATCAGTTTCATCCTCCTTTTGATGGAGTACTTCCTTCAAGTGCTGCAGCTCTTCTTCTCTATTCTCCATTGTCTGCTCTTGAGTACCAATGCCTTCACCAACCGCCAGCTCCATTCCCACTAATTCTTCAATAATTTCTGGTGTTGGGTAGGTTAGCCTAGGAGGATCCACTCTCCGCACAATATCCATTAAATAGTGAAATCATCTTTTGCTTGCTTAGATACCTTATCCCTCATAATTTCAACATAGCAATCCAAGGCATATCCAAATCTAGCCTTGATTCCTCTAGCTTCAGCTTCCAGATCAGAGGGAAAAGTTATAAAGTTCTCATGCCTTGTAAAGAGACTCTTGAGGTCAGAATGTAATTCATTCTCCAGTTTGGTAAGGTTTGGGCCAGGTTTAAGAATGAATTGTATGGGCAGTTTTTCAGGAAATGAGATTTGGCTAATTTTTGTTTGTTTGAAAACCTGCGTTCAAGGAGTTCATACAATCTGGCTTTTGAGATTGGATAGAGGAAGTCACTTAAGATAGAATCTTCTGAGAATTCTAATGACTTTTGAAAAATAGTTTCAAATTTTTGTTCCAGAAAGTCATTGGTGATTGAGTCAAGGATGATTTGAGATGGTAGGTTAAGGGTGGAGAGGTCAGTTATAACTTCATCAGAGTCTGAATCATCACTCTCAATTAGTGGTAGAACTAATTCAGATGAGTGTGGTTGAGATGTTGAGATGATAAGACTCTGATCAGGTGAGTCTGAGGAAGGTTGGTTTGTTTCTGGTTGAGTTTGAGGATGTTGGTTATTTTGATTTGTGTCTTGGTGTGATGATGAGGGTTCAGACTGGGACGGTGGAGATTCTTGATGGTCAGGTATAGGGTTCTGGGTATGAGAGGTAGGCTCATCTAGAAAATCAAGATTTCTAGTGACATCTAATTCTGAGAACATTATTTTAGCCATGTTCTCAGCAGATGGAGTGCCTGGGTTTGTTGTGGAATCAGATTTTGAAGATTTTGGTCTGGGAGATGAGGATGTTGGAGAATTAACTAAATTAGATTCAGAGATCTTACCTTTATCAAAAGTAGAGTCCTTCTCACCAGCTTCTGATTTTTCCTCTTCTTAATGAGTTGCTTCTGAATCATCAACCTTGGCCTTCTTAGCAGACTTGGAACACTCAACAGTGGATTCTAGATTCCTTTTCTTGAGCATTCCGAGAGAGATTCTCATTTCTTCGTCCAGAGCTTCTTTATACTTTCAGAAAAACAGTTTCAGCCTTTTCTTGAGGTATGCAAGGAAAACCTTCAAGCTTCTTTGGGTTTTCTTCAGTTAGGGAGATGGAGCGTGTAGGTTTATTCAGAAATTCAATGGCTCCAATTTTTTGTAGAAACTTCAGACTAAGCTTTGCTGGCGGATGACAGAGTTGTACCAGAGCGGGAACAGTTCTATCAAGACAATCAACGAAACCAGATTGATAGAATACTCAGATAGAAGTCTTGGATGTCTCATGATGGTTTTCTCTCCTGTCAACCCTTTAGATATATTCTTACAAAGATCATCGAAGATAAAATTAGCGACATTGAAGGGTTTCTTGTTCATTGCACAGTGGATAAACAATTGATGCTCCCATGTAAGAGTATATGAGAGTTTCTTTGTTTGAGAAATAGCAGCATGAAAAATTTCCAGATGAGTTCTTCCAGATGCATTTAGATTGTTTCCTTCTTTGGTTGTCATCTCATCCCTTATCCTTCTCTTGAGATTTACATCTATGAGAATATCTCTCAGCTTGACTTCAGTGAGCTCTAATCCACATAATTTTGCAATGTGATTAACTGTGATTGCAACATCCACCCCAGCTATATTTGATTTGATCTCAGTGGTAGTGAATTTCTTCAAACCCATTTCATTTCTTGGACGCCCTCGTAGTTCCGGATTCTTGTTGATCATTTCTTGCTCTTTTTTGATGGCAGTTACTTTGTCGTAAATGTGTGCTTTTCTCCAGAAATGCTTGATTAAGTTTGGAAAGGTTGGACCATTCAATAAATTGAAATACCTTCTCATTCCCAAAGTTGATAGATAGTTCTTTTTCTAGTTTTGACCATTGCAATCGAGTTCTCTGAAGTCAACAACTTGTTCGCAAAGAATTTCTAACTTATCGTCATCGCATTGCAAAGCGCTTTGAATGGCTCCAGGAATTCTTTCACATACAGCAATGGATGAGATATCTTTTTGAAAAGATGATGAGGCCATTGAAAAAGATTTTTTATTATCAGAGTTCTTTGAGAATTTTGGTAAAGAAAAGATTGTAACAAGTTCTAGGAAACCGAAACAACTTAAGTATAGGGAGTGAGAGAGAGTAAAGTGTGTGATCGTGTATGATGTGACTATTTATTGAGAAATATAATGCATACGATTTGATAAAAATGGCGGGAAAGTCTTAACGTTTAGAATTCAGAAGTTTTTCATCATTAACTGCATTATCATCCAATTAAAATTAAGACACGTGGTGAATCACGTATTTAGTAACTGTCACTTAGGCGAAGAAAAGTCAATTTAAAAGAATACTTAACCTTTTCTACTTTTGTTTCAGAACCACTTATAGCATTGGAATACTAAACATCTCATAGTCTGATGATGCTTCTCAGAGGTACAGTTGTCTTTCAGAGGATCTTGGACAATCTGTTTCTGATATCATTCAGAGGCTGAGATTTTTCTAAGTAAAAGTTGTGGCAGCAACATAATTGCTTACATAAATACTATGATCACTTACCTTAATTTCTCTTGGCAATCAATTGAATTCATACATACCTGTTATACTTTGATTTGAGGACACTGAGACTGTTTAAATTTTCTTGAAGTACTTTCTTGCCTCTTAGTTGACTTCCATTCAGATTTTGATGACGCTCTTTTGACCTCTTTATGGTTCTGAATGGTTGTGTCCTCCACTCTGAGTCTTCTCTACCAATCATGGTTGAGTTCATCATCCCACCATGATGTATCTTCATTATCTTTGTTGAGATGTCTATAGGGATCAAATTCACCAGCTTCTGATTCACTTCTTGCTAAATCATTATCAGATTCTGACTCATACTTGAGCTCATTTTCATTTTCTTCTATATCAAGTATAGGTTCTTCATTATCAATATAATCCTTGAAAATGACAGCTCCTTATCCTTTGTAAGTGATGTGTCTCCATGAGCTGGAATTCCCTTGTTTCTTCTTGGAAGATCTGCAAAAAGAACAATTTTATCTTTTGGTACCCATTTTCTGATGGGTCATTTTGGGTTAGTCTGAGAGCCTTATATCCTATGTACAGCTTCTGAGTCTTCTTAATTCTTACGACTAGAATCATAAGAAGTTTGAGCCTTATTTCTAAGACTTTGTAGCTTTCTTATTTCAGAGGTTGATGGTCCAGAAATATTCAGATTCTTTGATTTTTCAATCTTGGATTCTGACTCTTTCCAGCCTAAACCTCTGAAATTTTGATAGCACTCAAAAGATGTAGTTGGTTCCTTTGCTCTTTTAGATATGAAGAAGGAATAAAGATGAGGAAGTATGACATTGAATCTAGTTTGCTAAGTGTACTTATCAATCTAACTCACATGACTAGATTTACTCAATGAAGTATTAAAATTGGATAGGAAGCTTAAATTTACCATAAAAATTCAATGAGGGTAATTTAAGTAAACTGTTCAAACTATTAAAACTATTCCAAAAAATATGTTTGTTAGATCATGAATCCCCAATTAAAAACATCACTTCCCCCAATTAAATACTAATCTACTTCTATTATAGTAAAATTGATTACCACTAAACTTACTAATTTGTCCTTATCATGTTTAATACTATTCTAAATTTTATATCCCTCATTGTAATTTTACTTTTTTAATAAGATATGAATATATAAACAAAATAAAAATATATGGATCTATGCATAAAAATAGGAACAAAACAGAAAAAATATAGGAAGTTTAGTAAGCAAAATTATAAAATAAAATAAAAACATAAATTTTTATTGTTTAGTCAATAAAAAAAGATTATATAAAGAATATAGATACTACTTATATAATAAAATTAATTACTACCAAGTTTGTTTTTTTTTTTTTTTATAATATAATTACTTCCAAGTTTGCTAATTCGTCCTTATGTAAGTTTACTATAATAAGAATGAACTACCAATAATAATATAATAAAGTTAATTACTATTAAATTTACTGATTATTCCTAGACAAATTTCTAATTTATTTTTAAAATATACACGAGACAAATATTTACCTCTGATACATAAGAAAAAAATTGGATAGATAATTATCATTGATTATGATAAAAATATTTTACAAGAAATTACACAGTAGTTCACTTATATTTTATAACAAATTTTTAAATATTTTATTCTAAATAAAGTTTCTACCTTAATATATGGACAAACTTAAATATCGAATAAAAATCAATAGACCCGGGTGAATACACGAGTCTCGAAACAAGTTTGAAATAAAAAGCTCTGTATGCAATCAGAACAAAAAGAAAGAATTTTTTTTTTAAAAAAAAAAAAACTTTTATTTTTTTAAAAAGTTTCATCAAAGATAAGTTGTTAATTAGAAATCTTAGCAAGAAAAATTGTTAAAATCAAAGGATATGGAAATATATTATCTGTAAAAATAGAACAGAATAATATACAAAAAGATATGAATTAGATTTTCTACATACAAATACAAAACAAATTAAAACGAGGGTGTAACACATACCCTTGGCTACAACTGAAACATGTTTGACCGTGGCTTGAAGCTCCATCAATGGAAGTCCAACATGGCTGAAACAAAAAGAGAAATATATCATATTTAAATAGGAGGGAAGGGATAATCCCAAAAGAGCCAGAATAATATAGCAAAATACCGTCAATATTGATCCTCCCAGCGGCGATGACTTTTGGTATTGTGGTCGCCAATAACAGTGCCCAAATCGTGAAATTAAGCAGTTCATAGAGGGTACATATGATGAGGATTACATATCTGGAAATGAACTCAACGGTGAAGGTGCGTGGAGAAAACACAAGAAGGGGGGTTAAATTGTGTTTTGGATATTTAAAAACTTTTCAAGATGTTTAAATCTTTTCAGAGTCTTTAAAGCACAGCGGATTATTCACACAATTAACTTATGGCGTTATAAATGATGAAGGAGTAAATGAGAGAGTGAGAGAGAGAAGAACACACAACAATTTTTATACTGGTTCCCCTCACAAATTGAGAGTACTCCAGTCCCCTTGTTTCCAAGAGAGTTCCACTATAATCACACGGATTACAATAGTTGCTCAAGCACACAAGCTCAAGACTTCCTGCTCTTAGTCACACAAGACTTATAGAGACTTCCTTGCTTAAGCACACAAGCTTAAGACTTCCTTGCTCAAGCACACAAACTTGAGACTTCCTGCTCTAAGTCACACAAGACAGAGAGACTTCCTTGCTCTGATCACACAAGATCAGAGACATCCTTGCTCAAGCACTCAGGCTCAAGAATTCACTGCTCTAATCACTAAGACTGAGACTTACGTGCTTCTACACTGAGCAGAAGACTTTCTTGCTTCTACACTAAGCAGAAGACTTACTTGCTTCTACACTAAGCAGAAGACTTACTACTAACTTAAGAGCTTAAAACTTATTACAAAACATAATAACTTCAGAGGCTCTAAGCTAGTTTCTATGCTCACTTCATTTGAGAGATATTATCTATTACAATTCAAATGCTCACTTTCTTCTGAGAGATTTTTCTAATGTTGAGCGCTAGTCTTCAATTCTTTCTTTGGCATATTTATATGAGTTGAGAAAGACATTGAGACGTTGGAGAAATTCCCGTTGCAACTTGGACAGCTGTAGACATGAAGATCCGTTGAGTAAAGCCACGTCTTCCTTTGCAGAGAAGCTTCACCTTTGCTGTCTGTCCAATGGTACAGTTATAAGGTACAACTAGCTCCTAGAGAGAGAGAGATCACATCCTTTGTGACCGTTGCATTTTAGTTGACCTTAGAACAAGTCATCAGGCTTGATAAGTTGTAGTTGAAGTAGCCCTCTGATGACTGGGAATTCCCTTTGCTTCTGATGAACCTTTGATCACTTGGAGTCTGATTGGTCTTTGAATGTTTAGCCTCTGATAGTCTTTAGTAATTCAAATTCTGAACGCCTTCATCCTCTGAATAACTTATGACTATCAGACAGCCTCTGAACTCTTTGTAGGCCTCTGAACATCCTTGAGCTTCTGAACTACTCTGAGTCCCTGAACAGCTTTCAGACGTTCTGATTTCTGAACATCCTTGAGCTTCTGAACTCCTCTGAGTCCCTGAACAGCTTTCAGACGTTCTGATCTACTTTGAGCTTCTAAACTTTGTATAGCTTCTGACCACGTTGTAGCATCTGAACTCTTTCAGAGTCTTAAATATTCAGACTTCCATTGGTTTCATCAGAGTTTAAATTAAGTGTGCTCTTGATTAAACGTTGAATTCTACTGCACTTAATTTAAACATTAGTACCATCAATTGTCCATTTAATACTTTGTTATCATCAAAACTTAAGGGTGTGTATAAACACATATTTTGTTCCAACAATCTCCCCCTTTTTGATGATGACAAACACAAGTATTAAATACAATTGTTGTTGATAAAAACCAGCTATGTTGACATTAGGCTTCTGAGTTTTGCAAGCTCCCCCTAAGTCTGATAACCCATAGGGTTAGGTTTGTAAGCTCCTCCTATTTTGTATCCATAGTTAATTTTAATCAGTTTCAGAAATACTTTATTATATGACTTAAATTATTCATATTTCACTATGTAAAGAACAAGGTTTGCAAGCTTCTTCGGTCCATAGTGTGATAATCTTTGAGTAAAGTTGCACCCTTACTCAAGAACTAACTATGAATAATAAACTTCAATTAATAAATGCATTCTCCTTGAAAATTAAGCCCTTAATGAAGATGCAAGATGAAGCAGTATTTAAATTGAAGCAATATTTAAATTGAATGACAAAATAGAATCAGAGGCGCTTAAAGACTTTTACATACACACACGGTTCTGATGGTTATCATTAACAGCTTCAGAGTTCAAAATATTTTCAAACAGTTCAGAGCTTTAAAAAAATCTTTTCAAAGAAAATAGCTCAGAGTTTGAACAAAAAATTGAAAACAGTTCAGAGCTCTTTAGTACAATATTTTGAAATCCTCAAAGATCAGACTTTCATAACAAAGCATGTACCTCATGCTACTATTTTGACCATTCTCCTACGTTCTCTCTCTGAAGCACTACAAGGCCCTAAAAAGCCAAGTAATTTCACTTCTTCCAACAATTGATTTACCAATATTCTTTCTCCCCCTTTTGTCATTATCAAAAAGGTAATATAAGCAATTAATAGAAATTCAACTTTCAATGCCGTCAAATCCGAAGTGGTTGAACACATTTAATATTCGGCCATTGAATTTTGCTTATAAAAGGAGAGAGATACCTAGTCATTTTACTCACACAGAATAATCATAGGTTATTGATAGATATCTTGAGAGAAAAAATGAAAGCTCAGAGAAGAAGAAAGTAGTTTCACTGAGAGCAAGTCAAGATAGGAGAAAACATAAGAAGAAACCAATGGAAACTAAGCCAGTGTCCTTTCCGGAAGAACTCAGTTCAGAGTCTGAAGAGAAATCTTTGGACTCTGACTGTCTTAAGTTCTGAAGACATATTTTCCTGAAGAAAATCAAACTGATATCCAAGGCTCTGGAGGAGCTAGGGTCCTCTCCTGAGGAAAACCAAACTGATGCAACAGAGTTGGTTTCTTCAAGACGGACTTTTGGTTGAATGGCTTCAGCCAAAACCTCAACCTTTCTCCTCCGCAAAGGTCATGTAGGCTTGGAACCACAAACATGATCTCTTAGAGCATCCAGAAGATAGTTCTTAGAAATTTTAGTCTTGTAAACCAGAACTTATGTTCTTAATGAAATAACATTCACTACTTTGGCTTGTTTTATTTGATTTCTTTCTTTTATGCCTTCTCTTGTTATGTAATTTGATGCTTTAAGACTATCCACATTTTGTACTTATGAAAAGTGAATGAAATTCAAAAGTTTGAAAGATCATTTTTAGAAATCAATTAAAGAGTTAAACCAACCAATCATCATACCAAGCAAAATTAACAACTTGCAAAAACATATAAATATAATGAATAGGTATGTCCGATTAAAAAATTAGACTTTTAACCTAAACAAAGGTTTAACTTAATCAAGATGTTTTGCAAATTATCAATCATAAAGACATATAAACAATTAGACAAGTCCTAAGGTTGGGTTTGACTACAGAGGGATGCTAGGGTTGTCATGATGTTTTTCTGATTGGCATTTACTTCTTCCATCAATCCCACAAACTTGTCTATTTTTGCTTCAATCCTTCTGATGTCATCTTCATAGAAAGGATTCCTTAGAAATTGTTGAGTTGCTTGATCATCCCTCAGACTGTCTTGAGGAGGAACATTCAGATCGTCCACCTTTTCTCTTGCAGCAGAGGATTCAGGATGATTCCTCTCTGTGTCCATTTGATTCTGAATGTCCTTTTCAGCATCGATAGTTTTTCCTTTGTCAAACTTCTTCTGTTCTTCCACAGCTGCCTTCTGAAGATTGTGCACTCCTTTCACCAGTTCCTCTGTCAGACTAATCCATTGAGAAGCATACTCAGATGAAGGCATATCTGTTTGCCTTAAATCATAAAGACCATGTAACTGTCTAAACAAGTCATTGCAAATGCTCAAGACATCATGATTGTCTGATTGGGTGGGATGAGGTTCATTTGGTAAGGTTGTATTTGTGAGTTGATACCAATTTGAGAGGGTAGGCAAATGTTGAGATTGTTGAGGATTAGGACTGGTATGATCAAAGTTTTTGAGGTGGAAGTCTTCTGTAGAGAGTTCTTTGATCATAGCCTCAACATGATCTGATGAAGGGTGATTCAAGTTTTCTTCTGAAACAATATGTTCAGATGAGGTTTGATATGTGGATGTATGAGAGTTTGAAGAGGTTTGAGCCATTGATGATTGAGCTATTTCATGCTTGGATTTAGCATAGAGTAGTTCAAAATTGGCAAGAATCTCATCTAACTCATTAGAGTCAGAATCAGTTGAAGATGATGATGATGATATGTTGATGAAGACTGGTTCAAGGTGAGTTGACTTAACAGATTCTGATATGAGTTGTTTTGTGGTAAGGTTATTTTCAGAATCTGTCTGGTTATAGTTTGAAAGAGGTTGGATTGATGATGAGGTAAACTGAATGTCTTGAGTAGTAGCAACAACAGATTTAGATACATTACCTGATCTGTTATGATTTGAGCTTTCATTAATATTTTCCTCAGACACCTTGAGAAGCTTCCTTTGTCTGACGTTGAGAGGCTCATTATCACTTTTTGAGTTTTCAACTTCATAAGCTTTCACTAACCTTCTTCTCTTCTTTTTCAGCACAACCTTTTCAGTCTCAAATCCTTCTCCTAGGTTGTCCAATAGTTGAATACACTTATTGACAATGTCACAAGAAATTGTAGGCATGCCAATGTTCCATTTCTTAACCAGGGAAGGTTCTGAGTGAGACTGATATGCTAGAGGTTCTGAAGGTTGTTCTTCATGTTCTGACATCGGTTTAATGAAAGCTAGTGAATGAGCAGATAATGAGGTGGCTCTGCATTCTCTTAACAAGTAGTCATGCCCAGCAGCTTTGATTATATCTATCACCCCACATTGATAGAAAATCTCACTGAGGACCCTTGGATAGACTACATGTATATCAGACTTGGCCTGATTTTGAGATAAGAGCACAGATTTGCATAGGTGATCAAAGATGTATTTAGCCCAATTTAAATCATATTTCCTTGTGAGAAAATAGACAAAGTGTCTATGATCCCATGACAAATTATCAGGATTTTCACTTCCAGGAAATATAGATCTTGACATGATTTTGTCTATCATCTGCTGAGTGGGCTTCAGATCACCTATCTTGTTGCTCTCACAGCTTGTCCCCTTGACATAGCATTGTCTTGTCATAGTCTTCAGAAACATAGAGTTATGTGCTTCATTGCGGCTAAAGGTGTAGTAGATGCCTTCATTTGGGATGGATAACACCTTAGCCAAATTTGTAGCAGTGAGAATTACTTCAAATCCGCACACGACAGAATGCACATCTGTTTCTTCAATGACTCTTAAGCCTAACTCTTTAGGAGTCATGTCTTCATTTTCAGGCTTTTCTTTCCTCCTTGCAGCTAGCTCCTTGTGATAATCTTCAACAGTCCTCACCTTGCTTCTAATCCAGAAATCTTTCACCAGAGTAGGATAGATTGGACCATTTAATAAATTCATGTACCTAAAGCTCCCTTTGTGATTAGAAAAGAACTTTAAGACATCAAAATGGTTCTTTTCCAAACAATCAAAGTCCACTGGTTGTTCCATAACCAGGTTCAGAGATTTTCCCTCCACCTTGAGAGATAAATCTGTAGAAAACATCTCCTCGCAAGCAATGGTGTTGATCGGAAAGTTATCAGGAAAAATAAACAAGGAGTCTGGAATTGGTGTTGAAGTAGATGTCATTTTAGAAGGTTAGGGTGTGAGAGATGCTTAAAAACTAGAGAGAGTTTTGTTAAGGAGATGTTTGAAGACAACATAATAGAATGAAAACAGAGTAAGTATGCAAGTATTTAAATGATTTTGTTTAAAACATATTAAGGCACACAATACATTTAATCAAGAATATAAACCATCATTAGCTGTTTTAAACCAATCAGAACGTGTATGCGTGTTGTCTTTTTGGCGCCAAAACGTTTTAGTAAAAATATTAAAACGTTTCCAATTCATTTTGTATTCAGAGGTTGAAACGTTTCTCAGAGTCTGAGATTCTTCAGATGCTGAAACCTGAAAAACTTCAGAGGCTGAAGAAACAAGTCTTTCAGGACACAAAAAAAATATGTTCAGACAGGATTTTTCAGGGTTTTCAGTACTGAACACTGTGTATCCTAAGAAGACATTTTCAACCTTTTAGAGTTATTTCTCTGAATATGTTATTCAGGAGTTAAGCATACTTACCTTGCATTGAAGTTTTCTTGATTAGGTGCAGTCAGAGTCATAGCCAGAGCAATCACTCCACCACACTGAGTTGTTATCATCTTCAAAGCAAGCTTCCATATCTTCATACTCCCTTCTGCTCCTTATGTATTCCTCTTCATCTTCTTCTCCATCTGACTCTTCAAGAATGTGCCTTCTATGCACAATTGCTCTTCTTCCATTCACAGTCACATGCATCCATGTGATTGGAAGGTTCAGAGTCTTAGTTTCACCTGCAATCAAGTAAACAATTTTGTCTCTTGGTTCCCACTTGCATGAGGGTCCTAGACTGTTAGTAGCCAAATCTTCATCCTTCATTTGTTTCATCTGAGAACTATCAGATACAAATGTAGTGTAAAGATTTGGAAGTGAGAAGCTTCCATCAATAACTGATGAGCTTGGTTCCTCTAGTGTTTTACTACTAGAGTATCCAATCCCATTAGTATTGTTGGTCTTAAGGTTGCAAAGCATGGAAACAATTTTATTTTGATCAGCATTTATGTTACAGTACTCCTTGAGAGCTAGAGAGTGCTCAAGGGGTTTGCAACATATAGCAAAATCATTCTTAGGGTCTTTGGTTTTGATAAAATCTTTTTGATTAAGACCTTCAGAGTGATTTGCTTGCTTACTTAAATTCTCATAGTCTGCTTTAAGCTTTTTATACTTCTGCTGACTACTAGAGAGTTTAAGTAAGGTCTTATTAAGATGCTTGATCAATTTAGCTTTGGAAAGACTAGAATATACCTGATTTATTGTTCTCTGGATGCTTTCTTTGCTCTCAGATTCTGACTTTTCATCAGAGCCTGAGTCTTCAGAGTCTGAGTCATCTTCAAAACTTGATCCTTTAGCTCTTGGTGCTCTTTCAGACTCATCTTCAAAGAAGTTGTCTAGTACATCCCATGTTGTCATTCCTTTAGCTAATCTTCCTCCATTCTTCTTGAAGATGTACCATCTTTGAATTTTTCTTGAAAACGTTTCAAGATACTCTTCATCAGGTTCTTCAACAAGATCTTCATGCCCCAATGCTTGCTTTCCTTTCCTTGCTGCTTCTGCTTCTTCACATTTCATCTCTTGCATATCCTTCAGAGCCAATTCATGGACTCTGAGTAAATCAATCAATGATTCAGGACTCATTGAATTGATATCTTTAGTTTCCTCTATAGAATGTGAAATTTCATTCCAATCCAGAGGCAAACTCCTCAGCAACTTGCTTACAAGCTCTTTGTTATTGAGTTTGTTGTTGTGCTCTTCAAGCTTGCTTGTAATAGCTTGAAACCTTATGTTCATTTTCTCAATGCTCTCATTTTCCTCCATCCTAAACTCCTCATATTGATCTAACAAGCCATTTACTGTTGCCCACTGAATGCTTTCATTATCATCACTAATGAGGCAAACAGTAGTAGCTGCAGAAGCAATATCAGAAGTTTGATTAGCCCCTGAAGTGGAAGGATTATTATTGTTGCTCAGATCTTCATTTAAGCTCAGTTCATCTTCAAATTTCTTGCTAAGATCATCAACTTGTTGATGTAGCTTCAGCTTCCACTTATCCATGTTTTGAGCCATGGAGGTTTTCACCTTTGGATCTTGACTGTCTCACGGTTAAGTGATTTACCAACAGAACCGGAGCTCTGATACCAATTGAAGGTGCGTGGAGAAAACACAAGAAGGGGGGTTGAATTGTGTTTTGGATATTTAAAAACTTTTCAAGATGTTTAAATCTTTTCAGAGTCTTTAAAGCACAGCGGATTATTCACACAATTAACTTATGGCGTTATAAATGATGAAGGAGTAAATGAGAGAGTGAGAGAGAGAAGAACACACAACAATTTTTATACTGGTTCCCCTCACAAATTGAGAGTACTCCAGTCCCCTTGTTTCCAAGAGAGTTCCACTATAATCACACGGATTACAATAGTTGCTCAAGCACACAAGCTCAAGACTTCCTGCTCTTAGTCACACAAGACTTATAGAGACTTCCTTGCTTAAGCACACAAGCTTAAGACTTCCTTGCTCAAGCACACAAGCTTGAGACTTCCTGCTCTAAGTCACACAAGACATAGAGACTTCCTTGCTCTGATCACACAAGATCAGAGACTTCCTTGCTCAAGCACTCAGGCTCAAGAATTCACTGCTCTAATCACTAAGACTGAGACTTACGTGCTTCTACACTAAGCAGAAGACTTTCTTGCTTCTACACTAAGCAGAAGACTTACTTGCTTCTACACTAAGCAGAAGACTTACTACTAACTTAAGAGCTTAAAACTTATTACAAAATATAATAACTTCAGAGGCTCTAAGCTAGTTTCTATGCTCACTTCATTTGAGAGATATTATCTATTACAATTCAAATGCTCACTTTCTTCTGAGAGATTTTTCTAATGTTGAGCGCTAGTCTTCAATTCTTTCTTTGGCATATTTATATGAGTTGAGAAAGACATTGAGACGTTGGAGAAATTCCCGTTGCAACTTGGACAGCTGTAGACATGAAGATCCGTTGAGTAAAGCCACGTCTTCCTTTGCAGAGAAGCTTCACCTTTGCTGTCTGTCCAATGGTACAGTTATAAGGTACAACTAGCTCCTAGAGAGAGAGAGATCACATCCTTTGTGACCGTTGCATTTTAGTTGACCTTAGAACAAGTCATCAGGCTTGATAAGTTGTAGTTGAAGTAGCCCTCTGATGACTGGGAATTCCCTTTGCTTCTGATGAACCTTTGATCACTTGGAGTCTGATTGGTCTTTGAATGTTTAGCCTCTGATAGTCTTTAGTAATTCAAATTTTGAACGCCTTCATCCTCTGAATAACTTATGACTATCAGACAGCCTCTGAACTCTTTGTAGGCCTCTGAACATCCTTGAGCTTGTGAACTACTCTGAGTCCCTGAACAGCTTTCAGACGTTCTGATTTCTGAACATCCTTGAGCTTCTGAACTCCTCTGAGTCCCTGAAGAGCTTTCAGACGTTCTGATCTACTTTGAGCTTCTAAACTTTGTATAGCTTTTGACCACGGTGTAGCATCTGAACTCTTTCAGAGTCTTAAATATTCAGACTTCCATTGGTTTCATCAGAGTTTAAATTAAGTGTGCTCTTGATTAAACGTTGAATTCTCCTGCACTTAATTTAAACATTAGTACCATCAATTGTCCATTTAATACTTTGTTATCATCAAAACTTAAGGGTGTGTATAAACACATATTTTGTTCCAACAAACGGAATCGCTCACATGTCGTCGAAAATAGAGCTTTTGACGGTGATGGTGTCCTTTGGTGATTTTGGCCTGATAGATATAGAGAAAGTTGAGGAGATGAAGAAAATTAAGTTGGGATGTTGCAAATACCAGCTGTATTTTGAAGCAAAAAACGTGCATGGTTAGGAATCTTCAGAAGGCGGTTACTTGTTCCTCAAGTTTGTTATAAAAGATTAAGGAATTAAAAAAAAAAGATTTGTTTTGTGTCAAATATATTTGATGCAAATATATTTGTGAAAGATTTAATTTTAGAATATAACCACTGAAGATTACTGTTGAAAATATAAAAGATATATTTCAAATATATCTTGTGCTTCAAGAAGATTATTATGGAAATATATGTGAAAAATATATTTGGTGCAAATATATTTATGGAAGGAATATTTGGTGCAAATATATTTGTGGAAAATATATTTTGCTTTTAGAAGATTTCTTGGAGCTGAAGCTTATTGTTAATCAAGGCCCATGATTGCTAGTGGCTATTTAAAGGAAGACTCATGCCTAATTTTATACACTGAAACTGAAGCAAAACCGATATATCAAAGATGTAGTCTTTTAGGGTTTCGTGTCTTTGTAAGCCTTGTGCTTTAGTTGTGAGCCACTCTTATATCATCTTGATGCTAGAGTAGGACTGTTTTATTGAGTTGTAATTTGTGAATTCACTCTTAAGCTTTGAAGCACATAGTTGATTTGTTTTAGTTAAGTTGTATTGTGATTTACTCAAGAGCTTTTAAGCGAGAGTAAAGTCTATTTGTGTCTAGGAGTGTGTCTCCACCATTTGATAGTTCTGATTGTAAACAACGTTGTTTGTGTTTTTTGAGGGAAATGAGAGGTGTCTCATATCTAGGAGTTCCTAGGTAGAATTTAGCACGGGTAGTGGTTAGGTGATAAGTCGTAAACAAGACATTTGCTGAGGGCTTTGAACTAACATTATCATAGTGGATTTCCTTCCTAGATAGGTATCCCCCAGAGTAGGTGAGGTGCGCCGAACTGGGTTAACAACATACTGTGTTATTCACTATTCTACACTTTACTGCTTTTAATACTTACAGCGTGATTTATTGCTACGAACGTTGCTGCAGCATCTTGCGGAGCTTTGTCCTATGCGCCAGAATTTCAAAAATGATTAAAGTGATATTGATTGTTGAGACCATTTTATTTTAATTTTTTTAATTTATGTGTCTGCCTAAATTTATGTCTATATCATTTGTACTTATGTAAGAATACCTCTTAACAATATTGGTCTTGACAACTTAATTTATTTGGTCCTTTATCTTTTTTCTACGTCATTCTATTCCTCCATTCATCAATAGTTTTTTATGTCTTAAACTTATTTATGTTCATCTGATGTTAATGTTTCAGTCAGTTTTCAACGTCACCAATTTTCTTTGCGTGTGTTTGTTTTGTAATGACTATTAACAAAATAAGTATGGTTTGGTTTGTTTTATTTTTTCTTATATCTCATTTTTTCAATCAATTTAAATTATAAACAACACGAATAAAATCATCCGTGCGACAGCACGGGTACAAAAACTAGTACAATACCTTTTTTTTTACAAACACTAGTATAATACTTTTATGTATAATTTGTTGTGGTAATGGAAATGAACCTCAAGAGAAAAACTATAGAATTAAAATTAGTCATCGACAAAAAAATAGACCCTATTTAATCCTTTACAACATTAAATCGGACCATGTTAGTCCGTCATTATTATTTTTCTTAAATTGGTTTTTTTTTCTTCTAATTTTGAATCGTGACTGGACTGTCGTGTGTATTATTTATGCCACGTGTATTATTTACAAACATAAGAGACATTTAGGTCCCTACATTATTTTATTTTGGGACAATTTGGTCCCCATAAATTAAAAAACAAAAAACGAAAAATTATACAATATTCAATATACCATCGTTGTTTGGTTATGACTTACGAGTGGAACGTCACTAAATATTTTTGGTACATCCTTTTCATGTTCTTCACCTTCCTTTACTATACCTACTTTGGCATGATGACAACAGACATGTCCCCAAACCCAAATCCTAGCTATTGCTACTTTGCTCAGTAGTGCCTTATTATGATTTTACATTAATATGAGGATTAAAAAAGTGGCATATATGCATATCATTATACCATCGTTGATTTAGTTTGAAAAATCCATTACACCATTCTACAGTATACTATTGTTGATGTTAAGGTTATAATAACAACGAAACTTACATTTGGCTTCGTCTATCGTTGAATTATTTGTTATTAATGTCACCATCAGAAATTGATCTTGTTCGAAAGGAAAGGTCGTGGCCGTGTGGGAAGAGAAAAACCAAGGAATGAGAATATGAAAGACGTGAGGCTAAGAGAAAACCCTTGTATTCTCTCTTTCTATTTTATGAAAGAAAAACACTTTAAATCATTTTATTTTATTTTGTTATTATTATTATTTTCAAATGAGGAACTAACTTGTCCCATAAGAATTATTAAAATTTCATGGTTGCAGTTAACTATAACACCGTTAATGCCATGTAGATAAGTTAATGGTACACGTCATCTGTTAGAAATTGTTCAATGGTCTAGGGACTAATATGACCCGGTTTAATTTTGGAAGGGTTTAAATAGAGTCCTTTTTTTTGTTGGGGACTAATTTGAGTTCTGTAGTTTTTGTGAGGGATCAAAATGGGTCTTCACTCTTTATTATATGAAGGAAAAAATGAAGAAAGCAAATGTGTAAATAAAAGTTATCTTTGATTTATTATTAACTTACACATGTATCAATAACAATGTTAGATGAATGAATAAATTCATTTATCCGTGTTCTTATTATAACAGTCCCCGAGCCCCATCTTGGCGATCCCGGAGCTGTCTCCTCACGATCTTCTTCACCCCCTCTCTAGTGGAGTTTTTGTCTTCCGTGAGAATCGAACCACGTACTCTGGAGTTCAAATACGTGTTCAAGTCACTAGATTTAGTCTAGTGGTGAGGGGTTTGGATAGCATGCATGAGGTCTTCTGTTCAATCACTATTATTCGTGTTGCTTGCGCCCCCTTCCCTCATTCGAAACATTTGTAAACCAAAACAAGCAGATATCTGCTGCTTGCGCCCCCTTCCCCCATTTTCTTTTATTTATTATTATTATTATTATTATTATTATTATTATTATTATTATTAACTAACACAAAAAAAAGAAAAAAGATAAATGATAGAACACAGAACAACAGCAACAACAGAGTTTCTACTCGCTCAAATGATCTCAAACATCCTAATCTTTTCCTATAAATAGAAGGTTAATTTCATGAAACCAAGGAGGAGAAAAATCAAAGAAAAAACAATGCAGCAGCATCTCTGCTCCTCCTCCTCCACCATTTTCCAATTTCCATCTCCACCATTCTCCATCTTCTAACATCAACATAGAACCCCCATTTTTAACCACAAATCAACATCACCCATAGAACAAACAAAACCATAAAACAAAAAAGATGAGGCAACAGCAAATCAATCATAAACAACTTCCATCTTGATCTTACTAACCAAATCACCTCCACCCATAACCACCACAGAAAAAAAATTAAAATCATACTGCTCCATCATCATAAGCCAACTTCCATCAATAAAGTAGCAACAACAATACAGTAGTAACACCACCAGACCTCCACAATCACATCACCTTAAACCTTCAACCTCAAACACCACCTCCATTATCCAAAAATCATAACAAACAACAAAAGAAACAAAAATTAAAAATAATAAACAAAACACAAAAAGAACAAAGCGCGGTCGATACAGAGAAATAGGAGGTTTCCATCGTCGCCATGCCGGAATCGCGCCAGTGAGATTGGTAACCGAGAGAGATGAGGCCGAGAGTGGGACCAAGAGAGATGAGGGTGAGAGAAGGAGAGAGACCGGCGACAGCGGAAATTATAACCACTCTCCCTGTTTGTTTCAATAACAAATTATAACCACTCTTAATACTATAATTTCCACAAACATCATCATACCATACCAGTTTATCTTCATCAACCAAGTCAAATAAAGGCACATTTAGTATAGTATTAGCAACATCTACGGATAATAGTGATTGAACATAAGAAACAATTGAGTGACATACATATGATACACACCTTGCATTTGTGGTGAAACCCTTAGTCCATCCTCCTCTCTAAGCCACGCTTCCCCCATAACTTTAATATTGGTACGGTTTCCTATCTTTCACCTACAACCATTCATAAGTATTTGACGTGATTTCCGAATACTCCGCCAAGCATAGCTCGAGTTTGTAACACCCTAACTCTTACATATACTTATTAGCTTAAATAAATAAATACAAAAAGCATCAAGGTTTACACATCTTCATATAAACATGCATGCATCAGTGATATTATGTTTACATAGCAACAAAATTAAATTTAGAAACATCATACAACTCATAACTAAGACCAAATAAAGATCTAATGCATATGTTGGAACAAAATGTGTTTTATTTATACTTTTCAGTTTTCTTCCCTAAGCGTTTCTTTTTCTCAATTGAACTATTATTGCCTAAGATTATTCTGTGAGAATAAAATGAATAGGCTCTCTCCTTTTATAAGCTCATTTCAACGTCAATGTCTTAAATGCGTTCAACAAGTTCATTTATGATGGACATAGTTGTAACCAACTTTATGACTTGACTGCATTGGTTGTTACAATCGCTTTAACTGTGTTAGACAACCTTTTTGATAATGACAAAAGGGGGAGAAAGAGTATTGGTAATTCAATTGTTGAAAAGAGATTTCTACAACTTTTTATAGCCTTGTATACTTTCGGGGAGAAAGAGTTAAAGAGTATTGGTCATACTTTTGGCAATTGTCTTGAAATATGTATTTTTTTTAAACTCTGAAATCGTTCACATGATATCCTATGAGAACCTAATGTATACGTATCTTATCCTACTGCCAATAACGCATCTGATGTTATCTTCATTATGCATCTGATGTTATCTTCATTCTTTTAAAAATTTATTTTCTGGACTTTATTTATTTTCTTAAATTATATTGTGAAAGGAGAATATATTTATTAATTGAAATTTATTATTCATAGATAGTTTTTAAGTAAGGGTGCAATCTTATTCAAAAATTATTTCACTATGAAGAGAAGAATCTTACAAACCTTGTTCTTTACAAAGTAAAATATGAATGATTTAAGTCATATAATAAAATTATTCTGAAACTGATTAAAATCAACTATAGATATAAAATACGGAGAGCTTACAAACCTAACCCTATGGAGTATCAGACTTAGGGGGAGCTTGCAAAACTCAGAAGCCTAATGTCAATATAGCTGAATTTTGTCAACAACAATTGTATTTAATACTTATGTTTGTCATCATCAAAAAGGGGGAGATTGTTGGAACAAAATGAGTTTTATTTATAAAACACCCTAAGTTTTGATGATAACAAAATATTAAATGGACAATTGGTATTACTAATGATTCAAATTAAGTGTACAGGACAAACTTATATTTATGAAAGAGCACATTTAATTTATGCTCTGAAGAAACTTTGATAGAGTCTGAAGCATTACACTCTGAAGGCGTTCAGAAGTTAAAAGGCGATCAGAAGCAAAAGGCGTTCAGAAGTCCAAAGACATTCAGAAGCCTACAACGCTCAGAAGCAACATGGATCAGAAGCTAATTGGTATTTAATCTAAGAAACTACAAAGTCAAGTGTCATTCAGAAGACAAAGACGTTCAGAAGCTGAATTACAAAGGACTATCAGAAGCCAAAGATTCAAAGACCACCAGACTCCAAGAAATCAAAGTCTATCAGAAGCCAAGAATTCCAACATTCATCAGAAGGCTATGTCACTCTACTTTGGAATATACCAAGCCTGATGACTGTATAAAGGACAACACTACTGCAACGTTCAAATGGAATTTGATCTTATCATCAAGGAGTGTGCTGTACCTTTATTTCTGCATTTAGACAAGCAGAAAAGCATGGACGAAGTTGTGGAGCAGAATTACTTCTTCTAGGAAGAAATTCAAAACCCACGTTTCAAGCAATTGGAGATTAACAGCTGTCCATCTCAACGGAATTATACAACGTCTCAAATTCTCTCTTCTCTCATATATATATGTAGAGTCAGAAGAATTTTAAAGAAGACACACATATGCTATACTGAATATCATCTCTCAAATCAAGTGAGAAGTAAAAACTGTCTGAGCCTCTGAAAGTTATTTTGTGTAATAGTTTTTAAGCTTAGAAGTTTAGGATGTACTCTTGTGTGAGTAATTTGAAAAGTCTCTTATTAGTTGTAACTTGAGCAATTGTAAAAGTCTCCTGCTGTGTGTTCTGCAGCATTTTGAGAAGTCTCTTGTCTTGTGTGACTTGAGCAATAGAGAAGTCTCTTGCTTGTGGGCTTGAGCACTAGGATTGTAATCTTTAGTGATTATAGTGAAATCCCTTGGAAGTGCAAGGGGACTGGAGTACTCTCGATTTGTGAGCGGAACCAGTATAAAATCCTTGTTCTCTCTCTCTTGCATTTTATTTTCTGCCTTGCCATCGTTTGATTGTATTATTTATTCCGCTGCTAAAAGACTCTGATAGATCCTAAATCTTGAAAAGTTTTTTAAACTCTAAAAACACAATTCAACCCCCCCCCCCCCCCCCCCTTCTTGTGTTTTCCTTCCACCCCTTCAGCATATACCAATTAAGATTATCCATATTAACCAAATACATTGATTAGGAAAATAAACGTCTACCCGACTCGATGTTATATATCAGAGAAGCATAAAGCTAATCTTCTCACCAAAACAGTCAAATAAGCAAGCTAGATGCACTATTCAAGAGGAATGGAATCCTCAACCTGCAGCTCTGAACCCCCAAAGGTTCAAAAGTTACACAAAACAAAAAGTTAGTAAATGAAATCCAAATAAAGTGTAAGCTTGTCGAATACTAGACACTTGAATAACAAATAAAGACATAGCTTCATAACATTTCTATTCTAACCTCTTTCACATATGTCTAAATGCATTCATCACAAATAACTACAATTATAGAATATAGTAATCTATATTCACAACATAATCACATTACTCATAATTAACAACTAATAACTAGTGCACAACCATTAATGTCAATTACCAAGTAGTTCACATAATGATAACACATTCATCTCCTAATGCAACTAATGCCATATTCATGAAATGCTCCCTAGCATTTTATGAATGCATGTGGTACCTAATCATCAATTATTGGAAAACTTATTCAAAATATTTTAGTCAACCTACTAAAATATATATACTTTAGCCAACCTACTAAAGTATCTGCTCATAGTACATACACATGAATGCATGAATGTACAATTACCATACATATGGTTTAACTTAGCCCATTATCAAAGTGGATAGCATAATCCAAAGTATTCTAGCACACTTGCTAAGAAATACAACTCCTCTATTAATTAACCACATTAATTAATCATCACAATTAGCATTGATACAAGATTATCATCTTCATCAAATTATTTGCACGTTACACGTTCATATCTTAGTCATATACCTCATTACAAAATTATATGATCATAATCTAAACATGGTATAAGCATACAACTCATTTCAGAAAGCAAACAATAAAATTATGCACAGACTGCCTCGCTAAGGGAGCCCTAGCGAGAGCCAGCGAAAACAAGTCAGAAAATCTCAGTGTCAAAGCGAGACACAACGAGTCATGGCGAGACGTAGCAAGCAACCCTCGCTAAGCGAGATACTTCTCGCTAAGCGGGCATTCAAAGCTCAACTTGATGAACATGAAGAACAAGCTCCTTGCTAAGCGAGCATTCATCCCTCTCTAAGCGAGAAAGCACAAACAGACAACTCTTCTATTGGGTTTTGAATAGAAAACCCTAAAAATCACGAGAATAAACACACAGAAGCATAAATATGACAACTTTAAGCATATAGAAGTATAACAAACAAAGAAGTACAACTTAAAACATGTATTAACATCATTTTATACCAAATTTATGAGATTCTTCAAATTTTTACAAAAACTCCTAAAAACTCATAAATCCATACAAACATCTACAAATTCCCATTTTCATTCCCCATAATTCGTACTTTCGATTAATCAAATTTTTAACAAACATCATAGCATAAAAAATTCACATTTTTGTTAACAAATTATCTCACCCAAAAAGAAAATAGTGTAGAGAGATTGGGATGGAGAAAATAAGATTTTCCTCTCTCTTTTAGTCACCATAGAGTTTAAAAACTACTTTCATATCTTTAATTTCCGATTTCTCTAGTCCTTCCCTTGTGATTCTCTAGCTCCTCTCTTGTTCTTCCTTCTTTAACTCTTTGTTCTTTCTCTCACTACCCCCTTTTTTCTTTTACAAGTTTATGACTTTCTCTCTATGTTGTCATAACTTAACCTATTTCTCTACAAAATTATTCCTCATACCCCCATTTATTTACTACTCATATGACCTAATGTCCAAAACATAACAAGCCCAATTAGCCTTATTATAATTAATTAATCGTATTAATTCTCATTACTCTAAAACCGCATAACCGCTATAAAATATCATAATGACCAAAATATCCTCAAACACACATAATACACAATTATTCACAAAGTCACATAATTACATATAAATAATTGGTAAAATAACTAAAATAAATATTAATAATTCTAATACAGCTGTTACAAGGTTACTACCAAGATAAGATTCAAAAAGTGATGAATTAGGAATTTAATTACCTTGCTTTATAGATTTTTGCCACTAAATATTTCGGTTGCATCATGAATTTCCAACCTTGAAATTCCGAACATTTGAAATTGCACATTCCAAGAATCCATTTATGTTCTATGCCATATGTAACATCCCGATTTTCGTATGTCAATATATTTTACTTTACTTAAAATTTGGATATTTTATTTCTTTATAACTTGGTCGTTTTCGCCGTGTTTAAAATATTTTTGGTTTTTAAAGTTTTGATTTAAATTTTTAAAGGGCTTGAAAAGGGATAATTATTTATATAAAATAATATTTATTTTATGCTATCGTTTGAAGAAATATTTTATCATGAAATAAAAAGAAATATTTACACAAGCTAGTTATACTAATTTATGAGATCACTATCTTAATTTAATTAAGCTTTATGTGTTAAATAAATGACACGAATCTTTATTTTATTTAAGCTACTAAATATTTATTATTATGTAATTTCATTTGTTTTATTTAAATATAAGAACTTGATAGTTTTTTAACTTATTATATGTATATTAATTAAATACACGTTTGTTTTTATAAATATAAGTTAAAGTCAGTTTAATTTTATATGTATATATATGATTAGTTAGAAAACAAACAGCCATATACATATAGCCATTATATGTACTATGAGTGTTAAACTACACTTGTTTTATTTTAAGCTAGATTTTAAGTGAATTATCACACTAATACAAAAATACATTTATAAAAGATGTTTAAGTCAGTTCAATTAGCCATCCGACTTAACAAATTACGAGTAGGTAATTCCGTAAATATTTATAACTTTGTTAGGTCGGTTGCATGTCAAACTGACTTAACAAAGATTAAATAAAAAAATTATAACACATATTAAATTCCTTAAGTCACCAATATAAACTAACTGACTTAAGAAAGTAACTAGTTAAGTTCGGGGTGTAACGCCCCGAAATTTAGAAATATTTATTTAATATTTAATTTATTTCGGTAGAAATATATGTCGAACCAATTAATAATGAGGTTATGCGTAGGGAATAGGGGGATATTTAATTAAAATAAAACCATATAGTATTTTAATAATTAAAATAAGAAAGGTAAAGAATAGAGAAATAATAGATTACTATCAGGAATAAAATATAATTAGATTACAATGATTTTTATTTTCATTGAAGTAGAAGGAAGGAATAGTAAAGTTCTTTGTTGGTGGGTTTGTGTTCATGCTTGAAGAAATTCATCGTTTCCGAACACTGATGAAAACCAAAACAAATTAGTACTTTGTACTAGCTCAGAAGAAGAACAAGAACAAGAACAAGTAGAACTGAAAATCGATGAAAATGGCAAGTACAAAAACAAGCAGCGATGTTTCCGACAATTCCAACAACAGCAGTAGTAGCTCTCAAACTGAAATTGAAATTTCCCCTTACGAAGAAGGAGAAAAAGTCTTCGCTTATCACACTGCATGTCTTTATGAAGCTAAGGTTCAGCGAATTGAGTACAAGCATAAACGATGGAGATTCTTTCTTCATTATCTTGGTTGGAAGAAAAGTTGGGATGAATGGGTTGTTATTGATCGATTGATGAAACATACGGCGGAAAATATGCAGAAAAAACTTGATCTTGATAAGAAATATGGCAATGAAAAGAATGCCAGAAAACCTCGTGCGTCAACCAAGGGTTCTAATGCAGCGAAAGGCAGGAAACGAAAGGGTGATTCTCTGGTTAAGGAAAAAATTGCGATTCTTCCTGATAAACTTGTCAACATTCAAATTCCACCAACACTGAGGAAGCAATTAGTTGATGATTTTGAGTTTATCACTCATCTTGGCAAGCTTGTTAAACTTCCTCGTACTCCTAACGTGAACAACATATTCAAGACTTATTTTGATTACAGATTGAAGAAAAGTGGATCGATAGCTGATTCGGTTGAAGAAATTATGAAAGGACTGTGTTGTTACTTTGACAAAGCACTGCCAACAATGCTCTTGTACAATAATGAGCGTCAACAGTACCAAGAAGCTTGTCCAAATGATATTGTTCCTTCTGATATATACGGTGCAGAGCATTTGTTACGTCTCTTTGTTAAGCTGCCAGAGTTATTGTTCCATGCTAACATTGAAGGCGATACATTAGTAGAACTCCAGGCTCAAATACTTGACTTTCTCAGGTTCTTGAGAAAAAATCAGCGCGCATTTTTCCTTTCGTCTTATCATGTCCAGGTGGATGTTGAGAACAGCAACAAACAATTTTGAATTGCACATAATATCACATAGCTTCTGCGATTGCAGAATGCTTGTTACAACTGCAGTTTACTAACAGATCAAAGCGTTGTCAAATTAGATTTGTTAAGTGTTGCTTGTAGTATTGGAAATGTAAACCTTTTCAGGGTAAAGGGAGAGGAACTATTAAAGGATGCTACTGACCCTCTTTTTTAAATGTCAGTTGTATCTCTGAAATTTGTTAAATTTAATCTGTTGTTCATCGGAAAAAAAAAAAATGTTTGAAATTTTAAAAATAAAATAAATCAGAAAAAAAATTTATATAATATCTTAAAACTAATTGTGAGAGAGATAGGAATTAAAATAGATACATTATTTTATATAAATAGAGAGTTAAAAGTTAGAAAATTAGGATTCTCAAACCTAATGAGCGAAGGCATAACAAAGAAATTCAAGGTAAGGGGTTTGTCCAACTCATTTAGGATACACATGAACATAGTCCTTTTCTTTTTCTTTATGATGTTGTTGATTCCTTTGTGATGATATATTCATAGCTACATGTATGAGCTTGATCAAATTGGATTAATCATGATCTTTTGGTCTTGTGGATATTTTGTTTCGGATTCAATTTTATTTCATGAAAACTTTAATACATGTGATCTTGTCGGTATAAACTTGACCCTGTTAATTTTGATTCTGATTAAATAGGTTCGATCACATGATTATTATAATTTTGTATTCGGTATAAGCTGTTTATAATTTATACTTTCGTCCATAGCTATGTGCCATTTGGAATTTGATTCCCACATTTTCTAGTTCTTGAATATGATTGAAAATTGTATCATGTAGTCTATTATGTAAAACAATTGGACTTCATTGTGCGTATGTAACAATTATATATAATATGATTTGTGTTGTTGTTATGGATTAAATATTCCTATAATCAATATTATGATATGGATTAGAACTTATCTATTAAAATGTTTGTTATTGGCGTGAGTGGTTTTACAAGTAGCTGCTTTTCACAGTAGTATGTATCACGTTTTTTAATAGGAATATAGTTGGTTTGGGTAATTTAATTCAAAAATGTCTTTGATTTGATTGAATTACTAAATTTAATGATTAGAGAATTAATAAAGATTTAATTAAAAATGAATAGAGTCGGGATCAAATGACACCAAGGTGTCAAAATTTATTTGACACCAAATCTCATCCATTTATTTCATTAGATCCAAAGGTTTAAAACTATCACCAAAATAATTAATATACACCGATATCACCAAATTAAAAACAAATCTTTATCATCATAAATTCATAACCAAATATTCCTTATTAGTTTTCCCAACTTTTTATTAGCTCATCTCATCAGCATGACAAACTTATTTTTTTTAAATATAATTAAAACTCATACGTTTTCTATTTTCTTTTATGGAATCAATTTTTTTTCTCGTAGTGAATCATTTGAATTTTTTATTACAATTTATTGAACTATAAAAAAATTATGGGCATCAGAGAAAGGTAACAAACTGAAGTACTACAATCATAATCATAAGTCATAACAAAAACATTTGCAACGATTTTTAATTATAGAAAAAAAATTATGAGTTTGTCATGCTATTAAGCTAACAAAAGTCAAAGAAACAATATTTTATTTCATTAAAAAAAAAAACTAATGGGAATTCGTACAAAAATAACAATGGAAAAGGAAAACACTTGGAAAAAAAATCAAATAGGGATTAATGTTTGATTATGAATTTATGATGAGAAAGATTTGTTTTTAATTGTGATATTGGTGTATATTAATTATTTTGGTAATAATTTTAAGCCTTTGGATTTAATGAAATCAATGGATTAGATTTGGTGTCAAATAAATTTTGACACCTTGGTGTCATTTGATCCTAACTCATTAAAAATATTTGATATAGAACTTCTTTGAGATAATTGACGTTGATTAATTGCCGTTGTTTGATGTGTTGCTATGGTGGCCTCTGAGCTGCCGTTTGTCGTGTTGTTTAATGATAACCGGAAAATTAATGATGTTGTTTAATGATGACCGGAAGTTAATGATGTTACTCAATGATGCTTAGATATATATAATAATAATGATGTTGAACTATATACTATTATATTATTACAATGAGTAGCAATGATGTAGCAATGAGAAGTTAAAATTATTTTTGTTTTTGAATGGATTGTTGAATCAGATGAGTTGCGTGTGTTTATGTGTCTAATTTAGGAATTGTGTTTGCTTTTGTAGGCGATCAGAGAACTTATTGTAATGCTTTATTTCACTCTTGTTGATGTAATTTACTCTTTAATTATGTCTAGCTAAACTTCCATGATTGGATCTTAGGGGATTCTAATTGTTATGAATTGTTCTTGAACCATGTAATTTCATATGTTATTTTAATTAATTACGAAGTTAGTTTCAGTTAATTATTCCTTGTATCTAATGTTTTACATAATCCGATCAATTGTGTGATGATTTAAATAATTTATTTTACTATGAGAATAGGAACGAATCATCGACCTAGGAATAATTATTCAAGTAATCCTACTTAAGAGATTTCATAGAGTTACTTGAGAATTTAAAAATTAAAGCGCAACTTTCTCCCGGATCATAAATCATCCTAAGAGATTAGAGGGGTTTATGATCAAGGGAGAGGATTATGTTATCATGTGATTGAACATAGTTATTTATTTTAATCAAATCGTGAAACTAGTTTGTTAATTTGTTAAAATACATGAACTACCGAGACAATAGTAATTAGATGAACCGAAAAGGGCCAATCACCTTTCCTTCTTAAGTCAAACCCTATTTTCAAAGTATTTTCTCAAACAAACCCTAGAAAACTCCCCCTTTTTATATTATTGTCAATTTACATAAGTATGATTTCAGTTTACAATTGTTGATTTATTACAATCCATGTGGATACGAATCTTATAAATTTTATTACTTGCGACGAAATTAGTACACTTGCTAAATTATTCATCATGTACGTGGGTCAAATCAACGAGGCCTTAAGGCTATTAATGACTGTAAGAATAATAGGTGTAACGCCCCGAAATTTAGAAATAATTTTTTTGTTAGTATAGAAATAAAATAGAATTAAATATGTTTGAAATTTTAAAAATAAAACAAATCAGAATTTTTTTATAATATCTTAAACTAATTGTGAGAGAGATTAGGAATTAAAATAGATTCATTGTTTTATATAAATAGACAGTAAGAGTTGGAGAGAAAATTAGGGTTCTCAAACATAAGGAACGAAGGCAAGGAAATCTAAGGTAAGAGGTTTGTCCAACTCATTTAAAATTCTGAAGGTGTATAGCATGAACATGGTCCTTTTCGTTTGAATGTTTTGATGTCCTTCCTGAATTAGAATTGATAGTTAACCATGTGAATTATCAAACCAATTATACTTCTTTTCATCCATTCAGTTTTAATAATTAGAGTATCTCTGAATTAATCATAACTGTGCCACTTATTTGTTCATATATGCTTAGCTGCTAATAATTTTCGGTTGATATACCTTCATATATGTGAGCCAAATAAATTCATTTGATTTGTTCTTTTACTGCGCGATTCAAATTCTTACCAACTCTTTGATACAATTGCTTCAACTTTTGATTTTGGTCAATAGTTATTAAGGATCTGTTTATCTAATTATTTTGATAAAAGAACTTATTTCTTGTGCTAATGGTTGCAGCTCTTGTTTATATATAGATGCTTCATATGTATATATACTATATGAAAACATTGACTAAAATAATAATTATGGTGTTGTTTAAGCTGCTGATTATTGATGTTGTATTTTTAGTCGTTGATAATTAGTATTAATATAAATTATTGAGATTAATTTCCGTTCTTACGGTGACCGTTGTGTCGTCGTTTATCGTGTTGCCGGTGTTGTTTATAGTTGTTGAGTAATGATGTTGGAATATATTATTATTAATGATGTTGAATTATATATTATTATATTATTACAATGAGTAGCAATGAGTAGCAAAATGAGTAGTAATGATGTTGAATCATATATTAATATATTATATTATTATAATGATGTAGCAATGAGAAGTTAAAGATATAGTTTTTGAGTGGATTGTTGAATTGGATGAGTTGTGTGTGTTTATGTGTCGAATTTAGGAATTGTGTTTGCTTTTGTGTTCGGTCATTCCAAAGAATGTTGCCGTGTTTGTTATTCCCTTATATGGTCGGCTTACATTGTGATGAATCTGTTATTTAAGTGATGTTGTTACTTACCCTCTTCTGGCTTGGCCCTGCGGTTCACACCCGTAGATTTTCAGGTAACCAGTGACGCTTAGTTGAGAGTCCGGAGGTGGCGTTAGGAGTTACCTTTCTTTTCCAATTTCAATAATGGAGTCGCTCTGTTAGGAAGTTGTCGGGGAAAAACTATATTTACTTTTCGCTAAAAGTTTCTTTTGAAAAAAGGAATTGGTCCATGTTATTTGTTCAGTATTTTTCTTATTATTATTGGAATTCAGATGAAAATTTATAAGTTCATTTTCCGCTGTGTTTTCTTTAAATGCTTATTAATTAGTCCCGTTGAAGATTAGTAACATCCTTTGTAAATAAATCAATCAAATTTTATAAATAAAATCAATGGGATTTTGAGCCTGTTACAATAGGCCTTGCCTTTTCTATTGATTTTGTCATGATATATATACAAGAAATTTTCTATATTTATTTGCGATAGGGTAAATAGGGTTTTACCCCCTACAAAGTTTGCGAATTTTGGTTTACCCCCCTGCAAAATAAATTTTTTGGATTACCCCTACAAAATTAAAATTCCTTCAATTACCCCCCTCTGTTGAGAACTAGGCATGGAATATTCATTTTTGATGATGTGGCATGTCTAGGTGGCTTTAATTTTATTTTTGATTAATTTATTTAAAAAATATTGACATTTTATTTTAAAAATAAGAAAAAAAACCAAAAAGTAAAAAAAAAAAAAAATCTGGTTTCAATTTTCTGATTTTATTTAAAATTAATGTCAATTTTTAATTTTTTAAAAAATTCAATAATTTAATAAAAATGTCAATTTTTAAATATTTTCTGATTTTTTTTTTAAAAACGTCAATTTAAAAATTCAATTATATAAAAAAATTCTGATTTAATTTTTTTTTTGGTTTCAATTTTCTGATTTTTTTTTAACAAAAGTCAATTTTTAATTTTTTTTAAAAATTCAATTATTTAAAAACAAAATTCTGATTTTTTTTAAAAAATGTCAATTAATTTTTTTAAAAAATTCAATTTTTAATTTTTTTCCTGATTTATTTTTTAAAAAATGTCAATTTTCGGATTTTTTTAATTCAATTATTGAAATAAAAAATTCAATTTTCTAAATTTTTTTAATAAAATATCAATTTTATTTTTTAAAATAATTAAATTGCCTACCTATTTTTAAAAAATAAAATTACTTAAATTGACTATCTTTAATTGAATTTAAAAATAAAATAAATTGACTTTTTTTTTATAAAAACAAAATATGAAAAAAAAATTAAAATTAACATTTTTTTTAATTAATTGAATTTTTTTTAAACATTAAATTGACATTGTTTTTTAAAAACTCAGAATTTTTTAAATGAATATTTTTTTATATAATTGAATTTTTTAAAAAAAATCAGAAATTTTTTTAAAATTGACATTAATTTTAAATAAAATCAGAAAATTGAAACCAGGAAAAAAAATTAATTTTTTTTTTTTAGTTTTTTTTCTTATTTTTTAAATAAATTAATGAAAAATAAAATAAAAGCCACCTAGACATGCCACGTCATAAAAAATGAAAATTCCATGCTTAGTTGTCAATAGAGGGGGGTAATTGAAGGAATCTTCATTTTGCAGGGGGTAATCCAAAAACAAAAATTTGCAGGGGGGTAAACCAAAATTCGCAAACTTTGCAGTGGGTAAAACCCTATTTACAATTTGCCATATAATCAAGACTAGAATATTCTAATATTGACAAATAATATTCTAATACACCCCCGTAATCGAAACGGGAGGCTGGCGAATGTTGAGACTATCATGGAAATCATCAAAGAGTGGCGACGGAAGTCCTTTGGTGAAGATGTCAGGGATTTGGTAACGTGAAGGAACATGTAAGACTCGTACTTGGCCGTGGGCAACTTTTTCACGCACAAAATGTATATCCATCTCGATGTGTTTGGTTCGCTGATGTTGAACTGGGTTGTCGGATAGATAGACAGCACTCACATTGTCACAATAGACTAGAGTTGCGGTTGTGACTGGGCAATGTAGTTCCAGTAGTAAGTTTCTAATCCAACACGATTCAGATACTACATTAGCGACTCCGCGGTACTCGGCTTCTGCACTGGACCGAGAGAGAGAGTGTGTTGTCATTTGGCAGACCATGAGATTAAATTGTCACCAAGATAGACACAGTAACCAGAGGTGTGGAACGCCTGGTGTCTGGGAAACCAGCCCAATCTGCATCAGTCTAAGAAACCAATGCTTTCATGTCATATTAATTACTAGACTAATAATGTTTATTTTGAAGGTTTCTACCCACTCCTACCCATAGGAGGATGAAGGAAATTGCCAGAGATGTGAATGCTTCCCTTACTGATATGATTAACAAGAGAGAGAGCGCTCTAAAAGCAGGTGAAGCAACTAAGGACGATTTATTAGGTATACTTTTGGAATCAATAGTGTCGTGAATATAGCGAATTATACGCTTCAGTGCTGACATATGTTGTGTTTTAGGGTCATGCATGAATAGGCATACTTGTTGTACTGCATAAGAGATATCAGGTCTTGTGAAAGTCAGATATTGTAATGCTCCTGCAAGACTGCGATATTCAGTTGGGTCATGATATGGATTCCCATATGAGCTACTCAGTTTTTCCTTGGTGTCGACCGGTGTGGGTGATGGCTTGCAAGAGGACATGCCTACTCGTTCGATAATTTATTTTGCATATTTTCTTTGAGATAAGAAAAGACCACTTGTATTTTTAGTGACAGATATTCCCAGAAAATAACTCAGAGGACCCAAATCCTTCATGGCAAATTCAGAGTTAAGTTTGGACATAATAGAGTCATGAAGAGCATCAGAGGAAGCAGTGAGAATTATGTCATCCACATATAGAAGGATATAAGCAGTATCAATACCATTATGGTAAATGAATAAAGAGTGATCAGAGATGATGTGAGAGAAACCTAAAGTGGCAACATAGTCAGTGAATCGTTGGTACCAGGCACGAGGTGCTTGTTTGAGACCATAAAAAGACTTTCTGAGGAGACAAACATGCTCAGGATACCGGGGATCACGAAATCCAGGAGGCTGGTGCATATACACGGTTTTGTCGAGATTTCCATGCAAAAAGGCATTCTTGACATCTAATTGATGGAGACACCGTGATTTGGATAATGCAATACTCAGTACCATGCGAATAATGGCCGGTTTGACGACGGGGTTGAAAGTTTCACCACAATCGATACCTGATTGTTGATTTGCACCATTACCTACAAGACGAGCTTTGTATCGCTCAAAAGAACCATCTGATTTCTTTTTGTCCCTGAAAATCCACAAACTTCGAATAACATTAGCATTAGAGGGACGAGGAACTAATTCTCACGTCTTATTTTCAATAAGAGCATCATATTCGTCTTTCATGGCCATTTTCCAATTATGGTCATTTAATGCATCAATGGAATTTGTAGGTAAAGGAGAGATAGATTTATGGGTTGATGTATGTAGGTTGAAAAGTTGACGGGGTTTGAAAATTCCATGTTGAGCTCGAGTCGTCATTTGAGGTGAATGAGGCGCAGGAGGAAAAATAGGTGTCTGAGTAGGTGGAGAGGAGGTGGTAGGTGTTGTTTGTGTAGATGAGGTCGCTGTTTGAGAAGAAGAAGAAGAAGAAGGTGTTTGAGTTGTGGGTGTATGTTGTTGGGCTGAGGAGGTTGGTGAGAGGAGAAAGGTTGTTTGGTTCGTGGTTTGAGGGGGAGAAGTTTGTTGGGTTGTTGGTGATGGTGGTTGGGTGACTGTTATAATGGGAGAGGAGGTTGGTGGAGGTGTGGTGTACACTTGTGAGGTAAAAAGTGGGTTTATGCCGTCATCTAAGAAGTTATAGTTAGTCGTTTTAGGAGCATTAAGTGTGGAAAAGGGAAACGTATTTTCCTCAAAAATGACATGCCGAGAAATAATGATTTTACGACTTGACAATTCGTAAAACTTATAACCTCTATGATTTGAAGGATATCCTAGAAAGACACATGGTGTAGATCGAGGTTGATGTTTATTCCTAGTGCTGGACGTTATTAAGGGATAACAAAGAGACCCAAACACTCGGAGGTATGGATAAGACGGGTCTTTTTGTTAGAGAATTTTGGTGGGTGATTGGAGAGTGAGTTTCTTATTAGGAAGTATGTTGTGTAGGTAAGTGACCATTGAAGAGCAAGTAGGGTTCAGATTATGTTATTGATTGTACGAATTTTTCTTTCGGCTTGTCCATTTTGAGGGGAGGTGTGAGGACAAGAGAATCTAAAAGACATTCCATTTAGTTCACAAAATTTATGAAAGAGAGCATTATCGTATTCTTTTCCATTGTCACATTGAAAACATTTTATTTCACACTCAAATTGTGTTTTAATGTGAGCACGAAATTGTAAAAAAATAGAATGTACTTGTGATTTGTTTGAGATTGGAAAAGCCCATAAAAAATCAGTAAAATCATCGAAAAATAACACATAGTAACGATGTCCTCCGGAGCTTAATACCGGAGAAGTCCAAAGATCGCTATGAACGTGTCAAAAGGCATACAAGTAAATGACAACGAATTATAGAAAGCCAATTTTATTTGTTTCCCAACTGGACAAGAGTGACAAAAGAAATCATTTCGACTATGCCATATCTCGGGAGACGAAGCGGCAAAGGCTGATGGTGGTAATATTGTTATTTTTGCTCTTGTGGGAATAGGGTAAAGGTCACCAGAACTATTACATCTCATTAAAAGTGTTCCTGTCTGAAAATCCTTCACAGAAAAACCAAAAGGATCGAATTCAACACATACATCATTATCGATAGTAAATTTTCTGACAGAAACAAGATTTTTTATAAGTTTCGGTGCATGTAAAACATTGTTTAACGTTAGAGAATTAGGTAAGATGCATGTCCACAACCAATAACAGGAATATGATTACCATTCCCAACAGTAATATTATTACTCATATTAAAATAAGATGTGAGATTACCTCATTTGCCCGTCATATGAGAAGTCGCTCCGCTATCCATATACCATTGATCATTAGGAGGAGAGAAAGTATGCATAGCAGCATGAGTGTCGGTCGGAGCATTAGAAGATGAACTTTGCAGATTGTCCACATGAGATGCAGCAAATGTCATGTGAGTTTGCCGAGGCTTGGGACCTAGTATGCCTGACAGAAGCTATAGCACTTGTCGTACGTAACCAGTCGTAAAGCTAAGACAAATGCTCTAGCGTGTGTCCAGAGTAGTATATAATGAACAATTAAATCAACAGACAGTAAACGTAAATAACACAGAGTATTGTTAACCCAGTTCGGCGTAAACAACGACCTACTCTGGGGGGCTACCAAGCCAGGAAGGAATCCACTATAATAGATCTAGATCTAAGCCCTCAGCAAACATACAAGTTTACGACTTATCTCTTAGACTCTACCCGTGCTAACTCAACCTAGGAACTCCTAAGTTTGAGACCCCGTCTCACTTCCTTTCAATCAGACACCCTGTGATTATAACAGCAATACAAACAATGTGGTTTCACTCACCAAAAACAAACAGTCTCCGTACTTAAAAGCTTAGGAGAAGTTACACAAAATACAACACAAAACAGTCCTAAGCTTGCATCAAGTAGGCATAAGAAAGGCTCACAATTAACAAGACTCAAACCCTAAAACTATATTCTTCAAATACGGCTTCAGTAGTCTTTAGGTTTTTAGTCTTCACATATATATATGACCTAAGTTAGCATGGGTTAGGTCTTCATCTTGGGCTTTAATCTTCAGTTGTCCTTTTGCAAAGTCCAGCACACATGAAATGGAAAGAATCACTTGTTTCCATAAATGGCGTAGCATCTTCTAGAAATACTTCTTGGTGCAGCCGCCTTATAAACCCTTGTTTAAAACGTGCGTCTTGATATGCAAGTAAGGCGATAATAGTGCTTCAGCGAATCTTCAAAGATATGGCCCGCAAATAGAACATTAATTACCTGCATGACAGATGTTGTACCCACATGCTACGGCATCTGGTCCAACATCTTGCTAAAACTTGTTTTTGCAAAATGAGGCCAACATACAAAACACCAACAATTTTTATTATTCTAGATTTGATATATTTTTTCTACAAAAAAAAAAAAAAGATTTGTTATTTTTTTATTTCCCTTACTATTTAAACCAAACTATTGTAGCCTTGAGATGCAGTTTTTCATTCAATAAAATATTCGAGTTTTATCTCAATCTTTGGTGGACTCCAAAACCCTATTTTGACAAGTTTGTGCTTGCGGCTTGTTTTATCAATTAGGTTTAGCGTTTTGCTAACCTAGCGCTTCCGTTTTGCGTCAGTTGGTATCAGAGCAAACAGAAGCGCTAGGTTAGCAAAACGCTAAACCTAATTGATAAAACAAGCCGCAAGCACAAACTTGTCAAAATAGGGTTTCGGTGTCCACCGAAGATTGAGATAAAACTCGAATATTTTATTGAATGAAAAACTCCCTCTCAAGGCTACAATAGTTTGGTTTAAATAGTAAGGGAAAAAATAACAAATCTTTTTTTTTTGTAGAAAAAATATAGCAAATCTAGAATAATAAAAATAACAAATCTTGAATAATAAAAATAATAAATCTAATAACAAATCTAAATAAACCCTCCTACATCATAATCCACCACCTCAAAAGAACTCGACCCCGAGTTCTCATCTTGAAAAGAGCTTCCTTTGCATGTTGACTCCTCCGATGAATAAGAGACCACCCTCCTGGATCCCATTGAGTGAAGTGAGAGGACTTGTTTCGTGTCAACACATCCAAATGACCACCGGGGTCCCATTGCTCAAAGATGGCACACAAAATTAGAATTTTATCATAAGATTTATGGTAAAACGTGAACTGAACCCAATCTACATGTAATTCCTTGAGTTCAATGTGACGGCTGTGATGCGACGGTTTTGCTGATATGGAAGTCGCTGCCTGCATCTTGTTGTCTGGAGGTTCTGGTAGAGGTGAGATTGATGTCGTATTTCGCACAAATACATATGGCTTAGATAGAGTTGTCACATGTAGGCCGACATCTATATGTGGTTCGCCAGACTTGCACAAGACTAAATTTTTTTATCCTAGTTGGAGTCTCTTTTCCTCGATGCTTTCCTCCTATTATGTTCATATGTTCCTCTGTTTGTGTTGTCCTTGAAGTCGTATCATATTGCGTTACTAAAGACGATAAATTTGTTACACACGCTTCTATCTCCTTTGTTTCTTCACCAATTTCTGGTGTCACCTCTACTTGAATGTCGCAATCCATGTCATTGTTGTTCACGTTGAAACTACCTTCCGATTCTAGATTGAACACTTCTTCCTCATTGATTGTAGTTTCTACCATTTTAGACTTCACCCCCGTTTGGACCTTTGATTCTATATTCAACTTTTTTTCTCCACCTTCATCTGCATCACCTTTCTCCGAATCATCCTGTTCATCGATCTCTTTCTTCTCACCTTTGGATTCGTCAACTTCAACCGAAGCATCTTGTTTGGAAACTACTTCAGTTTCTTTCGGTTTCTTATTAAATTGTAAAACAGGTGCCATAGCAATTTTATGGGTGCCCCGAGTAAATAGAATCACATTATCACGTCCCCGATAAGTAATATCATTATCAAACTGTCAAGGTCTACCAAGTAAAATATGACAAACATCCATATCAAGAACATTACAAAGTACCTCTTCTCTATAATGTTTGCCGATGGATATGGGAACTTTGCAGGACATTGTCACTCGTACCTAAGATCCCTTGTTGACCCAGCGAAGAGAGTATGAGTTTTCATGAGGCTTCATGGGCAACTTGAAATAATCCACCAATCTTTTTGACACCAAGTTCTCCGTGCTCCCATTATCTACTATTAGGTCACGTAATTTGTTATTGACGGAACATCGAGTCTTAAACAAATTTTTGCGTTGGCTTTCCTCTTTGGATGCTAGTAACATCTGTTGAAGCACAAAATTCACTCTCTCATCAAATTCTTCTTCGGTCACGACTTCCTCATCCTCGCAACTTGAGTCATCAGTAATACGGTTGTTGTTATTACGAACCCTAATAACCGAAATTGGTCCCCCTCCTCTTTTGTCGTGGTTGTAGTTGTTTCGGTTGTTGTCGTATCTATTGTTGTTGTTGTTATTGTTGTTGTTGTTGTTGTCGTCGTTTCTGTTGTCGTTGTTGGCGGTGGTGGTGGTGGTGGTGGTGGTGATGTTGTTGTTGGCGTTGTTGTTCGAACCATTTGATAACATCATTATTTGTGCAGCCAAAACAGTTAGGGATGCGGTAAATCCCTCGATGTCTACCCTGGTTATTGGTTGATCTTTCATGGCTGTTCAATTCACGAAAGAACAGGAAAAACCTGCTCTGATACCAACTGACGCAAAACGGAAGCGCTAGATTAGCAAAACGCTAAACCTAATTGATAAAACAAGCCGCAAGCACAAACTTATCAAAATAGGGTTTCGGAGTCCACCGAAAATTGAGATAAAACTCGAATATTTTATTGAATGAAAAACTGTCTCTCAAGGCTACAATAGTTTGGTTTAAATAGTAAGGGAAATAAAAAAAGGGTTAATAGGGTTTTACCACCCTGCAAAGTTGGCGAATTTTGGATTACCCCCCTGCAAAAAAAAAAATTAGTATTACCCCCATGCAAAATGCAGATTCTATCAATTTGCCCCCTGCCTGCACAACTAGGCATGTGACGTGGATAGAATCTTGACGTGGCATGACACGTGGCGGTTATTTGATTTTTTTAAAATTGTCACGTGTAAAAAAAAATTTAATAATAAAAAATAGTTCAAAAAATGATTTAAAAAAATGGGAAAATTGAAATAAAAAAATAAAAAAAATGATTTAAATAATAAATTTTTTTAAAAAAAATTAGAAATTTGAAATAAGAAATAAAAAATTTGATTTCAAAAAATAATAAATATTTTTTTTGACATTTGGATTTCAAAAATAATAATAAAATGATTTAACAAATAGACATTTTTTTTAAAATCAGAAAATTGAAATAAGAAATACAAAATATGATTTCAAAAAATAATAAAAATTTATTTTTGAAATAAATTTTTATTATTTTTTGAATTGATATAAGAAATACAAAATATGATTTCAAAAATTAATAAAAATTTATTTTTTTATTTCTTATTTGAGTTTTCTGATTTTAAAAAATTGTTTATTTTTTGAAATATTTTTTATTTCAATTTTGTTTATTTGTTTTTTAAAATATTTCAAAAATAAAAAAATTTAAATAAAACATATTTCAACAAATGATTTAAAAAAATCAATAAATTGAAATAAAAAATAAAAAAATGATTTAAAAAAATAATAAATATTTATTTTGACGTTTTTTTTCTTTCAACTTTTTATTTTTCTAAATTCAATTTTTTTTATTTTTTGAAATCATATTTTTTATTTCTTATGTCAAAAAAATGTCTATTTGTTTAAATCATTTTATTATTATTTTTTAAATCAAAATATTAAAAAAATATATTTATTTTTTTAAATATGTTTTTATTATATTTTGAAATCAAATTTTTTATTTCTTATTTCAATTTTCTAATTTTTTTAAAAAATGTATATTTTTAAATCATTTTTTTATTTTTTATTTCAATTTTCTAATTTTTTTAAACTGTTTTTTGAGTTATTTTTTATTTCAATTTTGTTTATTTATTTTCTAAAATATTTCAAAAAATGTCTATCTGTTTATTTGTTTTTTAAAATTTTTCAAAAAAATATTTTAAACAATAAAAAAATGATTCCAAAAATAATAAAAAAATGATTTCAAAAAATAAACATTTTTTTAAAATCAGAAAACTCAAATAAGAAATTAATAAAAATTTATTTAAAAAAATAAAAAAAATTTGACATTTTTTTCTTTCAATTTTTTATTTTTTTAAATTAAATTTTTATTATTTTTTGAAATCATATTTTGTATTTCTTATTACAATTTTCTGATTTAAAAAAAAAATGTCAAAATAATGTCTATTTGTTTAAATCATTTTATTATTATTTTTGAAATCAAATGTCAAAAAAATATTTATTTTTTTAAATAAATTTTTATTAATTTTTGAAATCAAACTTTTTATTTCTTATTTCAATTTTCTAAATTTTTAAAAAAAATTTATTTTTTAAATCATTTTTTATTATTTTTGAAATTTTTTTTTTTATTTCAATTTTTTTATTTTTAAAAAAGAAATTATTTTTTTACACGTGGCAATTTTAAAAAAATAAAATAATCGTCACGTGTCATGCCACGTCAAAACTCTATCCACGTCACATGAATGATTGTGCAGGCAGTGGGCAAATTGATAGAATCTGCATTTTGCAGGGGGGTAATCCTAAAAAAAAACATTACAGGGGTAATCCAAAACTCGCCAACTTTGCAGGGGGTAAAACACTATTAACCCTAAAAAAAATAACAAATCTTTTCTTTTTATTTTTTTTTGTAGAAAAAATATAGCAAATCTAAAATAATAAAAATAACAAATCTTGAATAATAAAAATAATAAATCTAATAACAAAACTAAATAAACTCTCCTACATCAGAATCTCTGTGTATGACTAGATAATTTGTTTGACTATGTTTGTGTGTGTAACGCCCCAAAAATTAGAATTTTGTCGTATTTAATTATCCAGGTATTGTGGTGTTGATTGATGGTGTGTGCTTAATTATTTTGTATGACGAATCATTAAATAATTAAAAATATATATATTTACTGACGTTTCTAATTAGAAAAAGAAATCAAAAATAAAATAAAATTAGATAATGAGATGTTGAGAGCATAGGGGGGTGTGGATAAGATTATAGTAGAGATAGTAGAGACAAGAATAAAAGAAAACATGATTTTAATCCCAATGAATTCACTTTAATTGTATTAAAAATTTTGTCCCTTGGAATTAAGTGATTTAAAGCGGTGAGGTTAGGGAAAGTCAGGAGACTGATACAAACAAACAAACAAACAAATTTAAGAGTGCAAGTGTGAGGAAAAGAAGAGACACGTAGAAGAGAAGAGAAAGCAGGGAAAGAGGGAAGGCAATCTCAATCCTTAGGAAAATCACTGCAATCCAAGTAAGGGGGTTAATTTTTTCGTTTAATTCTCTTAATTTACCAATAGCGGTGATTGTTTTGTTATTGTGTTGTGCTGTTGTGTTGTTGTTACTGTCGTTGTTGCTGCGTTGAATTTGCCTAAATTTGTAATTTCATTCTATGATGATTGATGATTATACATTATGTTATTCGGATAAATTTGTGCTCTGAATTGTCATTGGAAAAACTATGAGTAGTAAGTGGTTTAAGGGTGTGGTTAGTAAGCTTTTGAAAGAAAAAAAAAATATATGATTTTGTCCCATAAAACATAAGTCCGAAGGTTTTACATTTAAAAACGTTTCTGGGATTTGTAGGAGTTGAAAACCAATCAAAACCAAAGCTTTTGAACATCCAACAATGGAGTTTTTATTTGAAATTTTGTGAGAAACTTGTCCTCTTTCAAACGTCCGGTTCAATTGCCGATTTTAAAAAATAACACCGGTTATCTTTCTAAAATTGAATGGGGATCAAAACGATATAAAGAACGTTGTTTTTCGTGGAGTATAATAGGAGAACGAACCGGGTCGGATCGCGGGTCGCGAAACCCGTTTTCCTGCAGGCTGGGCGAAGATGATGATGAACAGTGCGCGAGTGGCCTCGCCCACTCGCGGCACCAGCGCGTGGGGGCGCGTGCGTGGTCAGGAAAGGTCCAATTTTTTTTAATTTTTTTTGTAGAAAATGGAAAATAATATTTTTGAAATTTTGGTATATTTTACGAATTTTTTTGAGATCGGGAACTATTTTTAGTTAATTAAATGAGATAAAAGTGTAATTAAAAATAGTATAATTCCTTAAAAATTTCCCAAAATTTTATCTACAGTAGTATGAATTATATTTAACCCTATGGTATACCTAACTCTCCCTAGTTCAAGTCATGGGATGTTTTTCACAAACTCCGCTAATTAAATTAAATTAAATTAAAAGCTATGTATGTCGGGGACTGTTTTGGAATTTTTATCTTGCTGTCCAGCAAGATGAATTGGTCGAGTAAGAGTCTTATAGTGAGCAAAACAAACCATAGACGAGTGAGTTGTTGTTGTTGTATATTGACGTTTTTTATTGATGTTGTTATAATGATGGTGAAGTTGTCGAATGGTGTTGTTATAATGATGTTGTTATATTGATGTTGTTAAATGGTGTTGTCTATCGAAGATGTTTTGGCATGCATTCATTCATGTGTCAAATGGTGTTGCTTATTGGTGTTGTTCAACGAAGTTGAGAATAATGGTGTTGCTTATTGGTGTTGCTCAATGAAGTTGAAAAATATTGGTGTTGTTATTGGTACCACATGCATGTAGTGAGTCTAGGCGCATTGCACGCATTTTCGTTTATTGAAGTTGTATTATATTTAAATTGTTGTCGTCGTGTTGTATTTGAACTAATGAGGTTATACTCTACCTATTGGGCGTGTTTTCTCGTTGTGTGTTGTCGCTTACTCGTCCATAGACGGGTTTTATTTTAATTAGTATTCGAGGTTGATTCCTCGCACTTCGTGATCGAATTACTCACCCCTTCTGGTTTGACCCTACGATGTGCAATCGTAGGCTTTTCAGGTAACTGATGGTGCTTAGCCGAGGTGTATTGAGGATGGCTTTAGAAGGCCGTCGATAATTTCATTCCAGTCAGAGTCGCTCTGTTAGGATGTTGTTGGGGATTTTATAATTGTCTTTCATTTTAATTACTTTTCTTGAAGGACCGATGTTCTTTATTTTGGAAAACGATGTATGAGACTTTGGAGTTCTCAACTTGACGAACTTTTTTTTATCTTCCGCTAATAATTTCATTAATCGAGTAAATTGGGTGTGTAACGCTCGGTTGTTTTCTTTAGCTTAAAATTAAATACGATATTTTTATAAATAATATAAAGGGGTAAATTTGGGCGTTATAGTGTGTATTTTATTGGAATCTTCTGGTAAGGTTGTCGGTATTCCTGATGAGTGATGAACAACAAGTTTGCGCTATAGCATAAACTTAAGACACCGGTTTATTTAATGTTCTCGTGGGATGTGATAATTGGTGGTGTATGTTTGTTTCTAAATAATATAGTATAGTAGTATTTTATATCATTAACTTTTCAGAGAAAATTACAAAGTTATCACAATCGCCAAGCGAATGAACTTTTTGTGTAACATCTTCGATAATTTTTTACCGGATAATTGTATAAAAAAATTAACCGTTAGATTGAAAAATACTATAACAAGATCATATCTATATTCTATAATAATATTATTTAGAACCTCTTTCTCAAAGAATTTTGTACACATGGCGTTATGAAAACGATTATCTTTACATATGGTTTTGACAATTAATTCTTATATTGAAATTAATTCTCATTCTCATATTAAAATAGGTCAAATGATTCTCATAATTATTAAATCAATTTTAATAAATGTAATTATTCTACTCATGCATTTCATATTTGATGTCATTATTTTCACCAAACTTATTAAGGAAATTAAGGAAAATGATACTGTGTTTAATGTCCACAAATAATTGTGTTGATTCTCCTTTTTTTTTTCCTTCTCAAATAACCAGTTTAAATTTCTACAAAAAGAAGTTTAAATTTCATATGTTTATGGCGCATTCTCAATGAAATTATTTGTGTTTCTATACCATCAGTCATCATTTTGATTTTCAATATAATTAGAATTCAACTTTATTATTCAAATTGTTATATTTAACTTATTTTTGTTCTTTTGAGTGGTTTAAATTCTTTATTTTGTGAATGTTCAAATACTAATTTTTTGTTATCATTTTTTATTTGCAAGTGGTATCAAAGATTGATGTTATCTGGTACACAAATATATCAAACTTTTCAATGAAATTATTTGTGTTTTTATACCATTAGTCGGCTTTTTGATTACCAATATGAATTAGAATTAAACTTTATTATTCAAATTGTTATTTAACTTCTTTTTCTTCTTTTGAGTGGTTTAAATTCTTTATTTTGTGAATTGTCAAATACTAATTTTGAGTTATCATTTTTTATTTGCAGGTCTGTATCAAAGAATATTGATGTTATCCGTACATAAGTATATCAAACTTTTCAATGAAAATATTTGTGTTTTTATACTATTAGTCAGCTTTTTGGTATCCATATATGAATTAGAATTAAACTTTATTATTCAAATTTTTATTTAACTTCTTTTTATTCTTTTGAGTGGTTCAAATTTCTTTATTTTGTGGAATGTTCAAATACTAATTTTAAGTTATAATTTTTTATTTGTAGGTATGTATTAAAGATTGATGTTATTCCGTATACGGATATATCATACCAAGAAATATTATCTGATAATATAATTGTAGTGTATTCTTTGGTTAAGAACTAAATATTAATTTTACTTTAATTTTGATTTGATTTGTGCCATCCACCATAGTTCTACTGGTTTCAGTCGAAATTTTGTTCACTTTTCATACACTTCTTGTGCTGCATTTGAGTGTTTTAATTAAATTTTTATTTGTGCCAAAAACAATGTACAGTTTTTTTTCCTCATTCACTTCATCATTTTACTATTCACCTTTTTTTAGCTTTTGAATGTAATGATAAAGAAAGTTATTAGTGAGAGGATTTATAATTGACATTTCAATGTTAAGAACACTTTGAGACCCAAAATTATTAGTGTCTCACACTGTCAATTATACAGGAATGAATATGAACACATGCCTCTTAAACTAAAACATCGAAAAAAAATGTAAAGAAATTACAACAATTAAAATTGTTCATTTCAACGAAATCAAAATATACAATTAATATTCTTGAAACAATGAATACGCAGTCAATATAATAAAAAGGAAAACAAGTTAATATTTTCATATTATTGAATATATACACTATTCATGGAATTCAACACTTAAACATATAAATAATTTGAAAAAAATAATTGACTTCTATCATCATCATATGGATATTGGATACAATTGGATGATATGAAATTAATAATTTCTGTCATCATTAATTGAATTTCATATCATTAAAATAAATACAATAACCCTAAAATAAAAATATTGAAATACAACAAAATATATTTTTAGATGCTTAAATACTATGTACAACATTTTAATTCTAATTTTTTGTCAAGCATACAACATTTTATTTTTTATTTTATTTTTATAATTACAACATTTTAATTTTAAATGTTAAATTTTTTAACCATTTGTATATTATCTCTGCAATTTACAGAATAAATAGTTATTAATTAAATTATCATTTAAATGAAGTGGAAGGTCACTACCCAATTAATTGTAACAGTAAAAAATTACCATTTTTATATTACACTAATCAATTCTAAATGGTTACATAAAAGACCGGTAAAAAAAATCGGTATAAAATCAGTAAAATAATTCTTTATCAAAATATATATAGAACTTTCTACTAATTTCTGTATTTATAAAAGCATCATGTGTGTGTGTGCGCGTGTTTTTGTGTTTTTAAAATCGAAATTTTTTATTGCGAAACTAAGATTTTCTTTTTTATTTTGTCCGGACTTTATAAATTAATTTTTTTTGTTCAAATGATGATTCTTTCTTATTTAAACGAGATCCTATATTTCTACTCACATTTTAATACGAAGAACTATTTTTTTTGTAATCTCTACGAGAACTTATATTTATATTAATATATAGGCTTTAATGCAGTTTGATCCCCCTATTTTGAAAAACTTGAACTTTTGATCCCCCTATTTTGAAAATCAACTTTTTGATCCCCTATTTTGAAAAACATGAAGTTTTGATCCCCCAACTCATTTTGGTCAAATTTGTGATGATGTGTCAACCGCATTGATGATGTGGCAGTGTCTATGTGTCAACCTCATATTCCAAGTCATTATTTTTTTTTAAAAAATTAAATATTATGTTTTAATATTATTTTTTTAAATCAATTTTTTTTTATCAAATCTTTAAATCAAATATTAAAACAATATATTTAAATCAAATATATTTTTTTATCAAATATTAAAACAATATATTTAAATCAAATATTTTTTTATCAAACCTTTAAATCAAATATTAAAACAATAAAATAATTAACAATAATTAAAAAACGCAGATGATCAAAAGGGACGAATTGTAGAAGAATCAGACACGCACGAATAGTAACCCAGTTCCCAAATCATGGAACCCTAGCGCCACCCATCTTCGACGATCTCTGTCTTTCATCTTCTTTGATTCATCATCACACTCGTGTTCATCATTCCTCTGCATGTTATCATTCCTCTGTTTGATTCATCATCCGCTCGTGTTCATCATTACGCTCGCTTTACAAAATAATATTCGGAAGCCATCTTATGAATATTACTAGTGTTTTGGTATCAAGTAATCTACATCTGAGATGTTAGATAATACTACTAGTGTTTTGGTATTTTGAATTCTAGTGTTTTGGCCAATTTATTTGTAATTTAGTGATTTTTAATTATATATTTGGATAATTTATTGACTTTTAATTATATATTAGGTAATTTATTGATTTTTAATTATATATTTGGATAATTTATTGGATTTTAATTATATAATTGGGCAATTTAGTGATTTTTAATTATATATTTGGATAATTTAGTGATTTTTAATTATATATTTGGATAATTTATTGGATTTTAATTATATATTTGGACAATTTAGTGATTTTTAATTATATATTTGGATAATTTACTGATTTTTAATTATATATTTGGATAATTTATTGATTTTTAATCATATATATGTATAGAGGTTAATTTTACTGTTTTTTAATTATTATTAATTAATTATTTTATTTTTTATTTTTTTAATACTTTTAATACATAATATTTTATTTTTTAAAAAAATAATGACATGAAATATGAGGCTGACACATAGACACCGCCACGTCATCAATGAGGTTGACACATCATCATAAATTTGACCAAAATGAGTTGGGGGATCAAAACTTCAAGTTTTTCAAAATAGGGGGATCAAAAAGTTGGCTTTTAAAATAGGGGGATCAAAAGTTCAAGTTTTTCAAAACAGGGGGATCAAAACTGCATTAAAGCCTAATATATATTAAGATGAAGTCCTGTCTTTTTTTTCAATTTTTACGAAATCTATATTTTTACTCATATTAATACGATCAATCCTTTTTATAATTATTACGTAAACTTATATTTCTTTTCATATATTAATACGGGATCTTTTTTATTTTTGTAATTATACTGTAGTATATATTTTTACTCATATATTAATACGAAAAACTTTATATTTTTTTTAACTTCCACGTGGTGAACGAAAAAAAATAAGTATATTAAAATATATTATTTATAAGTCAATAAATCGACAAACGCATTTTTACATGTGCTTGGCACGAGTCTGAATACTAATTAATTTATAAAATATAACACTAATCGAAAATCATTTAATACGTCAATGAGATATATTAAAATTAACGTCTAACATCAATGAAATATATTAACTCTATTTGGATGGCTATGAATAAGGCTAGGTTCAATAATAGAACTTTTCATTGGAAGAATGCTGTGTCTTGGGTGTTGGCCAATACCACTCTTGCAGGTAACAAAACAAGCATGTGCTCAAACTCCTCTTTGACTGATTTTAGAATTTTAAAGATCTTCAATATCAGTATACAACCTCCTAAGGCTCCTTGTATTAAAGAAGTGATTTGGAAGCCTCCTTGTGTAAGCTGGGTAAAATGTAACTCTGATGGTGCTTCAACACATTTATCCTCAGCATGTGGAGGTATTTTTAGGAACCATAATGCAGAATTTATTTGTTGCTTTGCTGAGAACACAGGCTTAAACACAGCTTATTTTGCTGAATTGTGTGGGGCTATGAAAGCTGTTGAAATAGCTGCTGACAACAGTTTGAGTAACCTTTGGCTCGAAACTGACTCCTCCTTGGTTGTGTTAGCTTTCAAATCTTCCTCTTTAGTTCCTTGGAGGCTAAGAAACATATGGCATAATTGTATTCAAACCATTGCTTCTATGAACTTCATGATATCCCACATTTATAGAGAAGGTAACAAGTGTGCCGATGGCTTGGCAAATATGGGTTTAAGTCTTGTGCAGCACCAACAGTGGGATACTATCCCTCAAGTTATCAGAAGTAGTTATAATATGGATAGACTTGGTAGACCAAATTATAGATTTATAAATATGTAAGGAGGTTTTGGTATAGTCCCCCTCCTCTTTTTTTTGTATCTATCTTCTCTTATTAATGCATATTTTGAGGTAGTAGCACTATGTTACTCCTCTTTTTGAGAAAAAAAAAAAAAAAGAAATATATTAAAAATATTGGTAAAAAATAAATAAATAAATAAATAAGACGGAGAGAATATGCATGCTTATGTAACATTATAAGCCATTGCACATGTCATCCATTTTGCAAGTGCCTCTTTACATTATAAGCTTTACATCCGATTTATATTCTTTATGTTTAAAAATTATATACTAATTTATCTTAATTTTTAAAGTCAATTTTGTCATTATAATTTATCATATTATTACACTTCATTTTCTTTCTTAGCTTTTTATACTAAATATAAGTGAATCTAGCTGAATGTAGACATTTTGAATGTAAAGAACTTAAATCCGTTACATCTTTATTTGCACCCAATTAGGTTATGCGTGATTGATATTGTATTCAAATTATGATGGGTAGATTAGAAAAAATCTAATATAATATTTTCCCGTTCTAAAATTTTGGTACAAAACTAGTATGGATAAAGAATGTAAACATGCTTATATTTGCCGATGTTTTGGAAATTCTATATATTTGACTTAAGTTTCAAAATAACAGTTAACTATTCTTATTTCATAACATAAGTAGATAATAATTAGCTAAGCAATGACTGAATCAAGTAATTTGTAAGTAGATAATAATTAGCTAAGCAATGACTGAATCAAGTAATTTGTGGAAAAAAATTAAGTTATTTGCTTACTGTTTGGTTCCGAAGATGGACTTATGATCATTTGAAAAAACAAATCATACATAGAAGTCAAAGAAATCTGCCAATATTAAAATAATAAAAGATAAAATTTTGTATTCGATATTTTGTTTATTTTAAGAAATATTCTCTTAGTTGGTTCAGTGATAATAGGCGCTGAACTTGGTAGATAGGACCACGGTTCGATCCCCGCAATTGCGATCGGAAGGGAGCTGAAACCACTTGATGACAGAACTGACCCCGAACAAGATTAAACTGGTGGTGAAAACAAAAACAAAAAAAAAATATATATATATATATTCTCTTCAATTTTTATTTTTTATTTTTATACTCATTTCTATCTTATTTATAATTAACTAAAAGTAAATAAATTATTTTGGCCTTAAATATAAATATAAGTAAAAGTTACTGAATACAACTCTATTTGGGGCCCATTTGAATTAGCTTATTTTTGAGCTTATACAATATAAATTACTCCCTCCGTCCCAAAATTTTGGTCCTTTTAGATTTTTGCACGGAGATTAAGAAATGACAAAGATGAGTGAGAGAGAGAGAGAGAAGAAAAGGTGGAGGCAGATGGTGGTGGAAAGCAGAAGATGAGTGAGAGGCGTGATTGAGCAGATCGGTGGTGGTGGAGGGAGAGGGTGTGTGGAGGTGGAGCAGAACACGCGTGTGTGTTTGCTGTGAGAGAGAAGAAAAAAAAAGAATTAAAATATAATAAAAAGTCATGTATATTTGATTTGGAAAATACCAAACTACCCCTAATGTTGTATAGATGTTTGAGTGTTTTGATGTTTAGATAACATTCCTCTTTCATTAATAGTTTTACTTTTTATGACACATGTTAAAAAATATAATATAGAAATATTTTTTTTTATACTTGTGTAATCAACCTTTTCAATATTAATTTTCTTGTATTATTATTTATTGTTAAGTTTTTTATTTGAATAACTTATCATATATTATAACGACACACTTTAACATTGCCCTACTTTTTAAGACGATTATTGTTCTGATTGAATTTTTGGATTGGACCAATCTCAATGTCACAATTAGCGGCCCAATTTTAAATTCATTGGCTTATATACAATCTTTTACAACATCATAATGTATGCATTATTCTCACCTCAATCTCTACCTCAAACTTATACAAACTTACGCTCGAATTTCAAAGTCTAACGGAAGTTTTCAAATTTGTTGAGATTTGCAGGACATTTTTTTTAATTTGTTGATGGTTTTCAAATCTGTTGAGATTTACAAGTCTCTTTGTATCTTGTTGAATTGATCTATAGCGTTGGTGTCGACGGTTTGGAGGCGGCCTGCGTGCTAAGATTCATCTGCCTAGGTTCTCATTCTATCAGTGCCCATCAAATTTTGACTCAAGGAACTGTCTTTTGATTCTAACGAGCCGATCACTTTTTGATTTGAGATCGGGAGTTAATGTCTAGTGACATCTCTATAGATTAATTGGGTTGTTGTTTTCTGGTGGTCTGAAAACCGATGAGTGTAAAATATTTGCCATTAAAAATAAAAATAAAAATCCAATAACCTCCGATAGGTGTGAAACCTCGTATCCAATTATCCACAGCCAGAGAAAATCTGATGATACTTCTCTGCCAAGCCAAACAAGTTTTAAAAGTCAAATTAGTTACATATACTTTAAAAGTCAAATTAATCACATAAATTACTCCATGCATCCAAATCCACCTCTATATATAATCCTTCAGCAGCAACATTTACAACATTCTTCAAACGTGCAACAGAACAAGAATATCATTCCAAACAAATTTTGTCTCCAAAGAAACAAATTACGCCAACATCACCAACAGCAACCAAAAATACACAAAACCAAACCAAACTAAACTCAGCAATCTCATCTTTTGTAAAAATGAGACTATTTTGCTTGAATCCTAAAACGCCATCGTTTTCAATACACCGAAACACTTCACCATCTTCAACTTCAAGTTCATCCTCCACTACCATACCGTCAATCAGAAAAGCTACAGTACGCATAGAAGCAGCAGAAGCACTTATCCTAAAATGGAACTCCGAAACTTCCGATTATGCCAAAGTAACTTCTCTCTTCTACGACGACAAAATCAAAGCAATTCAATATATTCACAGCTTAAAAAACCTTCAAAAAGCAATGCATTCATTACTCAAACTCGATCCATCGTCTCCAAAACTCATCAAAGCTCAAAACCTAATGCAAATTGCCATGAAAAGGCTCCAAAAAGAGTTCTACCAGATATTATCCATGAACCGAGCCTACTTAGACTCTGAATCCGTCTCTGTCAGATCATCTAGCACTAGCACTTCCTTGTGTTCTTACGATGGAATACCGGAAGAAGACGATATTCGCGCTGCAGAGAATTGTATCTCTGAAGTCGAACGTGTTTCTTCCGATGCTGTTGATGATTTGAGAATTATTGCTGATTCTATGGTTTCTAACGGTTATGGAAAAGAATGCTTAAAAATTTATACTACAGTGAGAAAATTGATAGTTAATGAAGCAATTTATAAACTCAACGTGAAGGAAAGAAGCTTCTCGAAGGTGAATAAGATGGATTGGAAAGTTCTAGAGATGGAAATCAATAGTTGGTTAGAGGCGGTTAAGATCTCAGTGAGAACGCTTTTCGCCGGAGAGAGAATCCTATGCGATCGAATTTTTGCTTCCAGATCCGTCGGAGAAGCTTGTTTTGCTGAGATTTCTAGAAATGGAGCTACTCTGCTTCTCCGATTTCCTGAATTTGTTGCCAAAACAAAGAAATCGACGCCGGAGAAGATTTTCAGTTTGCTCCATATGTACACCGCAATCACGGTTTTGTTGCCAGAGATTGAATTGATCTTCTCGTTCAATTCAACCTCCGGTATTAAATCTCAAGCATATGATTCGAAAAATCGATTAATGGAGTCTGTAAGAAATATTTTCTCCGAATTTGAGTACGCAATCTTGAAGGATTCTTCCAAATCGGTGGCAAATTTCGGCGGTGTTCATTCCCTTACAAAGCAAACAATGCAGTACCTAACTAGTCTTGCAGATTATAGCAATGTGCTTTCTGAAATATTCTTGGATGTTCCTCCGTCGTCAAAGTTTCCGTTGTCGGAATCTTACTTATCTAGTCCAGAATTATCCAACAACGTGACAGAAAACGCGACGCGATTTTCTGTTCAAATGATGAGGTTGATTCTGAGTCTTCTTTGCAAAATCGACGTCAAATCAAAGCAATGCAAGAATGTATCGTTGTCTTACCTATTTCTCGCCAATAATCTTCGGCACATTGTAGAGAAGGTCCAAGGGTCGAAATTGAAATATATCCTTGGCGACGATTGGTTGTTGAAGCACATGGCGAAGGTGAAACAATTTATGGAAAACTATGAGAGAGAAGCCTGGGGCGAAGTACTTTCGTCATTGCCAGAAAATCCAACTGCCGCTTTATCGGTGGCAGAGGCGAGGGAGGTGTTTATGAAATTCAATTTAGAATTAGAGAAGGCTTATAGAAAACAAAGTGCATTTGTTGTGCCAGAATCGAAATTTTGTGAAGAAATAAAAGCATCTCTAGCGAGAAAAATAGTTCCGATTTATCGCGAGTTGTATGATAGGCACTATATTATGGCGGGAAACCATGGGGAAATGAAGGAATATGTCAAATTTATCCCTGAAGACGTTCAGAATTACCTTGTGAATCTCTTCTGTGGGATAATAGCTTAGGCAATTTGTGTTAGAGTGAGCTTTATTGTAAATACAAAATGGTATGAGTATAATTAGGATGAGAAAAATGTATAAAAATGTGCAATATATATGAAACATGGCATGCATCTAAGAATTAAGATGAGAAATTTGTATTAGGCATACTGAGATTTGGATCTCTCCCTTCCATTTTTTGTCAATCTCTCGATCAGCAAATTATAACCTTTAGATTAATCTAATGATTCAAAAATCTAAAAATATAATTTATTAAAATAAAACCAAATGTACAAAATAAAACATCTAAAAATAGCATTTGAATAGTATAACATATAACAACAAAATAGTTCTAAAATTCTTGAATACGCGTCGTCAACATTTACAAGAGGTCTGCAATCATCCAATCGTTGGGAATTCCCCTCTTGTATTTTCTTTTTCATATACTTATAATGTTACATGCATTGAACCAAATACCTATTAGAATTTGAGAGGCTTATACTCAACAACAAAAGTTAGCTTGAGAGTTAAGGTTTGCACTACATTATAAAGGCTATATTTGTCACATCTCTAGCCAATGTGGGACTTCTAACACTCCCCATCACTCCCAGCACTATTGACTTGGTGCGTGGAATCAACAATAACGGATGGCCCAAATATGGGAGGTCACCACAACAAACAACAAATGGATCTAGGATAGGCTCTGATACCATATTAGAATTTGAGAGGCCTATACTCAACCACAAATTTTGTGGTTGAGTATAGGCCTCTCAAATTCTAATATGGTATCAGAACCTTTATGACTAAGTGGTCTAGAGTTCGATCCCCGCTCCCCTCACTTTTTAATTAAAAGTGGAATTTAAGCATATGGTAGGTGAGCCAATGCATATCCACGCTTCAAGCCCAAGTAGGCTCTTGCGTGAAGGGGCGTGCTAGAAATAATATAAAATCATTGATGTAGCTCTATCCTAACAACTTAAGCTTTTGAGATAATCGATTATTTGACAATACCTCCCAAATACCTATGATCTTGTATTGCCTTTTCTTGTATAAGATAGTAATAAAATTCTGCATTTTGTAATAAAAGTGCAATAGAACCCAAATAAAAATGAAGTGCAGTAGAACACAGAAAAAAAAATGAAACAATAAAGTGAAATTGATGGAAGAGACATGGGTAACAAAATGAGCAAAGGGGTGCAAAAATTGATGGAAGTTGCAAAGCCCCTTCCATGAGAAATTTATTAAAGAGGATGAAGAAATTGATGGAAAAATTGATTGAAGAGATGAGGAACTGATCAAAGAGGATAAAGAAAATGATGGAAAAATTAATGGAAGAGGATGAAGAATGCTTCATGTGTATTTGAATCCGTTTTTGGTTGAAAAGGAATTTATTTGAGTATTTTATTATTTTAGTAGTGTTAATGTGGACTATTAATTTTTCAATCATTAGATTAATTTGAAGGTTATAATTCACCGATTAAAGGGCCACATTTTATATTTGTATATGGCCTCTAAAAACTCAGGACCGGCTCAGTGATGGACAATATGAATCCAACGTGTATTGTTGTCTTGCACTTTTACCTTTTGGTGTTTTTGTTTTCCTTTTTTGATAACCTTTTGGTGTTTCTATCAAGACATCATTTGTTTTTTCTGAAATTGTTGTATCAAATCAAATAATCGATTAATCAACAGTTACTTACTTCCAAACTACACTTGAAAATTTCATGTGTCTTTGCACCGTTGGTGTCTGAAGCAAGTGAATAATGCACTTTTCTTTCTTCTTGGACATATATGTATAGGCGCCAAACTACAAGTACTTATGTTTAATGGGCCAGCAAAAAGTTCCCGATCCTATCCTGAAGGGCCCGGAGAAAACTTATTTTTAGTACCCCCTCAACTCTTTCACTCTACTACTGTCAAAACAAAAAAAAATCTATCTTCAAAATAGGGGCGTCTCCGAGTTTTTGGAGGCTATGTGCAAAAATATAAAAGTGACCCTTTAATAAAAAAACGTAGATTTTTAAAAAAAAACATCATCGATTTAAATTGCAAATAACATAAAAAAAATATAATCACCGTAATTATTGGTCGCTTGTGGTGGTGGTGGTGATGTACGCAGTAGTATAATCAAAGATGCGGCGTGTCCCGTTGAGTTTGGCCAACGGCGGTGCGAATGTATGGATGAAGAAAGCTTCCGCTTGAGGGGGAGCATATCCTGGTACGGATGGACTCACACTTGAGAGGGAGATTGTTGTGGCAAGTGTGAGTATTAAGTCCCACATTGCTTAAATAAGTGGAGGTTGAACACTTTATAAGTGTGAGGACCCATAAACCTAACACCTTAAGGTTTTGGGTAAGAGTGTGGTGTCCAACTCACTTGTAGAGTTGTTTTTGAACCCAATGTAGATGATCCCCTGCCTGCCACATGACTCAACAAGAATTACCTTGTGAATCTCTTCTGTGGGATGGATAGTAGCTTAGGCATTTGTGTTAGAGTGAGCTTTCTAGTAAATACAAAAGGGTACGAGTATAATTAAGATGAGAAAAAATGCATAAAATTTGCAAAACATAGCATGCATCTAAGAATTAAGATGAGAAATTTGTAGTAATAATTCAAAAATTTAAAAGTATAATTTATTAAAATAAAACCTAATGTACAAAATAAAACATCTAAACATAGCATTTGAATAGTATAACAACAAAATAGTTCTAGAATTCTTGAATACGCGCCGTCAACAGTTACTAGCCTTTGTCTGCAATCGTCCAATCGTTGGGTATTCCTCCTCTTGTATTTTCTTTTTCATATACTTATAATGGTACATGTATTGAACTAAATACGTCCTAAATACCCACCGATCTTGTATTGTATAAGATATTAACAAAATTCTGCATTTTGTAATAAAAGTGCAGTGGAACACAAAAAAAATGCAGTACAGTAGAAGACAAAAAAAAAAATGAAACAATAAAGTCATGGGTAAGAAAATGAGCAAAGGGGTGCAAAAATTGATGGAAGTTGCAAAGCCCCTTCCATGGAGAATTTTGTTAAAGAGCATGAAGAAATTGAATGAAAGTTTGATTGAAAAGATGGAGAGACTTCAAAAGAATAAAGAAAATGATGGAAAAATTGATCGAAGAGGATGAAGAATAGTTCATGTGTATTTGAATCCGTTTTTGGTTGAAAGGAAATTTGTTTGAGTATTTTATTATTTTGGTAGTGTTGATGTGGACTATTAATTTTTCAATCATTAGATTAATTTGAAGATTATAATTTGCCGATTGAGAGACATTGACAAAAAATTGGACTGAGAGGATCCAAATCCGAATCTTTTTACGTAAATTGTATGGATGATTAATTTTTTATGCTATTTGTAAATTAAATCATTTTTTAAAAATTGCATTTTTATTTATTAAAGGGACACATTATATATTTACATATGGCCTCTAAAAACTCAGGACCGGCCCCGGTGATGGACAATATGAATCCAAGGTCTATTGTTGTCGTGCACTTTTACCTTTTGGTGTTTTTTTTTTTTTTCCTTTTTTGATAAAACCTTTTGGTGTTTCTATCAAGACATCATTTGTTTTTTTGAAATTGTTGTATCAAATCAAATAATGGATTAATCAACAGTTACTTACTTCCAAACTACACTTGAAAATTTCATGTGTCTTTGCACTGTTGGTGTCTGAAGCAAGTGAATAATGCACTTTTCTTTCTTCTTGGACATATATGTATAGGCGCCAAACTACTACTACTTATGTTTAATGGGCCAGCAAAAAGTTCCCGATCCCATCCTGAAGGGCCCGGAGAAAACTTATTTTTAGTACCCCTCAACTCTTTCATTCTACTACTGTCAAAACAAAACAAAAAAAAAAAACTATTTTCAGAGTCATTTAAAAATAAACATACAATTTCAAATTAGTCAGCTACCTCGATCAATTGTATCTTTGAATTATTATAAGTTATTTCAATTTAATTCCTGAATCATCCCTCAATCAATTGTTTATCAACTAATTTGATATGACTTTCATAAATTGAGGGATATTTTAAAGATGTTATAAGGCTATATCTTTTCATTTATCATGATATGTATATATACAAAATAATGCCAACGTACATGAGCTTGGTTTGGCAACTAAATAATTACAAATGATTACAAAATGATAACAAATGATATTGCAATGATTACAAATGATATTATATTGATTGATAATAATAGTGTGAGATATTTAGAGTATTGTGATTAATGTTGGCTAAGATATTGCTCCTTTATGCCCCCGCAAGATGGAGGAGATCTCAACGACACCAATCTTGGAAGTAAGAAATTCATGTCGAGTCCGTGAGAGAGGCTTCGTGAGTAGGTCGGCAAGCTGGTGACTAGAAGGAACATGTGAGACCTTAAGTTCCTTCTTTGCAACAAGGTCTCGGACAAAGTGATAGTCAATGGCCAAGTGTTTCATTCTTGTGTGGAAAACAGGATTGGCACATAGATAATTGGCACCAATGTTGTCTGTGAATATTGTTGGTGGCTGAGATATTTGGATGCCAAGTTCTTTCAGTAGTTCTTGTAACCATAACAATTATGTGGTTGTGAAGCCAATCGTTCTGTATTCAGCCTCAGTGGATGAGCGAGCAACCGTGGATTGTTTCTTGCAAGACCATGAAATTGCATTTGAACCAAGATAAATGATGTAAGCACCCGTGGATTTTCTGTCAGCAGTGTCACCACCCCAATCAGCATCACAAAATCCAGTGAGAGTAAGGGAGGTGTTGCGAGCTAGATGCAAGCCATGAGAGATGGTGTGCTTAAGGTAACACAAGATACGCTTTAGAGCCTGCATGTGAGTGGTTGTAGGATTTTGCATGTGTTGAGATAGTTTGTTTACTGCAAAGGCAACATCGGGACGAGTGATGGATAAATAATGTAGTGAGCCAATGATGCTGCGGTAGAGTGTTGCATCACAATTGGGTATGTTGGACTCTAAACTGATGGAAGTAGAAGTTGCCATGGGGGTGCACACAGGTTTTGCATCAAACATGTTTCCTTTTTGCAATATGTCCCTGATGTAGTGTTGCTGAGAAAGGAAAATGCCCGTTGAGGTGGGAAGAAGCTCGACACCTAAGAAATGACTTGGATTTCCCATGTCCTTTAGAGAGAATTTAGCGGCCAAGGTGGTCTTGAAATCTTTCAAAAGAGCTGAAGAGTTGCCTGTGAGAAGTAAGTCATCGACATATACCAGGAAGTACGCCGTGATACCGTCTTTGTGATAGATAAAAAGAGATGGGTCAGATTTAGATTTAAAGAACCCATAGGTAACCACAAATGAGTGTAGTGCATTGTACCATGCACGAGGCGCTTGTTTTAGGCCGTACAATGATTTGTGAAGTTTGCACACATGGTTTGGGTAAGATGAGTGAACAAAACCTGGTGGTTGTGACATATAAACTTCCTCGTTAAGAGTTCCATTGAGAAAGGCATTATTAACATCCATTTGCATAAGATCCCAACCTTTTGAAAGAGCAATACACACTACAAGAAAATTGTCACTTTGCAACACTTGCATTGCGACCATTTGGCTAGAACCGTTGCAATGTGCTTAATTTTGGAATTTTGCAACAGTTTATGCGACAGTTTGATCAACCGTTGCAATGTTTTGGCTTAATTTGGGAATTCTGCGACATTTAAGTGAACCGTTGCAATGTTTTGGCTTTTGCCGCCCAGTGAAAATTTTGCCCCTCTATCTAATAAATCAGAACTTCACTCACTCTTATTTAAAAAAGGAAAAAAAAAAAGAAATACTCACACTATCACAAAACCCTAAATCCCCAAAACATATCTCCACCGTCTTCAATTGTTCTCGCCAATCTCTTCTCCTTAAATCCCTAAATCACTCTCTGCAATCTCGTTCTCTCCAACCTCTTCATCGATGTCTCCAAAGAGAAACCATTCTCTTGAACTTCATTATCATTCCAATTCCAGAAATAGGTTCGTTGAGAAATCGTTGTCGTCCTGTGACGCTATCAGGTTTGTTTTCCCCCTTCTTCCTCCTTCCCTTTGAGCATGTTTTCAAATCGTTGCTAGAACTGTTTCATTGTGGTCCTCTGTTGTGTTGTTTATGCTACTCTATTGGTGTTTTCTGGATTTTTTCTGCTTCTCAGGGACAATTTTTGTTGTAGTTATGCTGTGTTGATGGTGATTTTGCGGTTTGATTTATAGTTCTGCACTGGTGTGGTTTCGTGTCCTTGTTCGCGTGTTTTGGGTGGCTGTTTTGTGGTTTGGTATTTTTGGTTTTTGTTCAGTTATTTTAATTTTGTGGCCACCTACCTTCTGTATCAATTTGTTCAAAGACTTGTTTCTTTGCATTCTGTATCCACTTTCGTTTCAATATTTTTTTTTTCCTATTGTGAAGATATTAAACTTTATCCCAGTGACCTAAACTTTCACGTTTTATGGAAGATCTGAATTTCAGAAGTTTGTTATTCAATTTTGTGGTTCCATTGCTTAGGGTTCCAATCTTGTAGATCTCCATTTTGAACGATGAGTTGTTTCCTTTACTCGTCACTGCATCTACTTCATCTTCTGTGTGCAAGGATTGTGCGTTTATTGATACGAAATTTGTTTATGTACTGACAGCTTGAAAAGTGCTTTTGGTTGATCTATTGATGATGAGGTTTCTATTTTGGACCTATTTTGTAGATCTCCTATGATCCTATTTTTGTTAATATCAGCAAGGAAGATTTGGATTTGAGTTTTTATTTTTTTTTCTACCTAGCTAACATATGCTAAAATACTCTTTTGCTTGTCGCTAATTGAGATTTGAATGTGTTTATCACACTATTTGCTTATATCATGTGATGAGAATGTGGTGAAAAATATGGAAAACAAGCCATGCTTCTAGATCACGGGAAGCAATTTATAATGTTGTTATGATGTTGAGCTTGTTTTTAGTTTTTAGTTTTAGTGTAATTTCCTTGTTTCTAGATTTTAGTTGTTATTTTCCCTTATTGTACTTTAGGATGCTTAAATAGTTATACTTATCTTCTGCATATTTTTTGTTCTTCGCTTAAATAAGGCGGAACCCTTTCTTTGCTGCAGTTTAAACAAATCCTAGCTAGGGTCCTGATTCTACTTCTGCCAAGTCCTGAGATTGGCTGAGAGACAACAATATATTGCTAATAGATAACAATATGGTAGCAAGGAAGTATATATTTATGTTTGAATATTATATAACAATACATACCCTTAAAATTTAATATCACTTCTTAGATCTATTTGAGAAATTATGTCAATTTTGTTAATTGCGAGTTACTTGATGTATCTTTTGTACGCATGAATGGTTTGCTTCAAGATGGATATTTTGTGAGTTACTTGTAGAATTGTGCTTAATGTGACTTCCCATTTGTTAATCGAGTGTGTTTATATATGTAATCTTATGTTGGGTGTTTCTGAATGAGACGAAGACTGAGAGAATAATGCTAGCTCAACATCTGGCCTTACCAGAACCATATTGCTACTAATCTTATAGTTATTATTCTCTTATTTTTATCTTATCAGTTTAGAAGAAGCCTATGAGTAACATGGAGGCTTATGCAAGGGATTACAACTTACTCGGGCTTGGGCCAGATGGAGAGAAATCTCAAAGAAGAGGGTGGATCGTATGTTTGTAAAGTTTTGTATGTTTAACTACTCTACTAATATTTATGATTTAGTTTTTGAATGTTTGAACTACATTAGAGTCTTTTGTTTGGAATTTCAAGTACTTTAATTAAATTTTTTATATATGGATCTTGTCACTATTGAATGAATTATATATATAAATGGGATTAAGTTATTTATATTTATATATTTGTGCATTTTAATTTCTTTACTCTTGTAAGGATATTGTAACCGTTCTTTCTTCGCAATATTTCAGATAGAAAATGAATATGGAAACTATGAAAGCCATTATAAAGAGAATGGTAAGAAATATGCTTTATGGGCTGCAAAGGTGGTTGTTTCTCAAAATACAAGCGTCCCTTGGATAATGTGCCAGCAGTGGGATGCTCCAGATCCTGTGGTAAGATAAGATTATCATTTTTTGAAGTACTTATAACATCGCAATTGTGAATTAAAGTTAGATACATAGTGCTTGTTAGAAGATGTTGAAAATTATTGATTTTAGATCATAAGTCATAATGTACATTATCTCAAATCATTCACTACACATGCTTCTAAATTCTTAATTCGTTCAAATGTTTTCTTTTGCAAATCGACACTTGCAACTCATTCTACTGTGATCAATTTACGCCTACTTCTCCAAATAGGCCCAAAATGTTGACTGAGAATTGGTCTGGATGGTATGCATCAAAATGTTCATTTCACCATGTGACAATGTATCTGTCATGCTTCATATGGTTATTTATGGTGAATGTCTGCTAATAGTACACTTATTTATTTGACATAATTCAGAAATACTCTTCATCCATTTTTTTTTATAAATAAAGATGAAAATTATTTTATTTAGTTTTAGCAATTATTTACCATTGAAAGTTATAGTTAAGAGATATTAAACTCTGCTTCTGCAAAAGTAGTTTTAGCAATTATTTACCATTGCAAGTTTAAGAAATTTAAAATGCAATATAGGATATGTATTTCTTATTGATATTATTCGCTGATTGGATTTTCTGTTGTATCAAGGTCTAAAACTTTCGGGGGAAGAGATGCTCACAGGCAAACATAAGAGAATCAAGAACGAGTGAGATTAATGTGCTACAAGTATGATTGAATAGGTGGAACAGAAGTATATTAGTTTCTACTTTATTATTTTGATTTTTGAATTTCATACCTTGATGCAATCATTTATGTTCTTGTACTTTAGAAACTTGACTCATTTATATCATGATTTAATGCTTTCCTTTGATTTTTGCAGTGAATTTGGATACCGGTTCCAGGAGGTGCTTTGATGCAGGTCTATTTCCACTAAATAATATTTTGAATTTGGAGCACTTGTATATGAAGAACTTTCCTATACAAGCAAGCTTAAAGGTAAATACAAGATTCCAAAACTCTTTCATTTGGCTTCTGTTTGGTTTTTATAATACTTGTAAGTTGTAAGTGATTTAATATACATGGTTCCGAAGCTCTTTCTTAAGTTAGCATAATACAAGTATTAAGTCATTTATTATTGGCTCAAATTACCTTGATAGAAATGGAAACTGAACCTAGAGTCAATATATTGGGGTTGCCCAAAACAATGAAAAATCACTACAGCTGTAGGAACTTGTAATTAATATATATATATATATATTGATGTGGTTTGCCCAAAGAACCAAACTTCTCTTATTCATGTTTTAAATAAAATCAATCTTTCATGAATATTTGAGTAATGAATATATCAATGAAAACAAAACTAACATATAGTAAACAAATATTTGGCTAAGTTCCATAAATATATAATAACCAAAAGGCTTCTATTTATTTTATAAGAAAATTTGTAGGCACTTACAACTAGGAGTAGAACCTGATTCGAAGTTTATAGGATGAACTTATGAAATTATGAGTTTGTATGACTTACTAACTGACTTTAGAATGTTCGCCTAATCTGTGTTCAGTTGAGACAAGTGTTTTAAAATGAGTTAAGTGGTTGGAACTAAACTGAAGTTTACCTTGTTCGCCTAATCTGTTATGGCCCTAAACAAGTAGTGTTGGTGTATTTATGTTTGTTTGTTGTAGTGCTTCCTGCAAGACATGCAGTGTATTTCCTATTGTAATTTATAAGTATTCCTTTTTTCAGGTAACCGAATGAGACAAGACAAGTCAAGAGATGGTAGGCGTTTTGAGTCTAGAGCTAACACTAATTAAGGATCATGAAGCAACATCACATATTATAGGGAATATTTCGATATTTATGAACTTCTTATTGTGACATAATTCATATGTTTAGCCACTCTACTGATATTTATGTTTTTGAATGTTTAAATACATTAGTTTTTTTTTTTTCTCTTTCTTTTGGAATTTCAAGTACTTCAAATGTTTGATGTATGGATGTTGTCACTATTTGAATGAATTATATGAATGAGATTAAGTAATTTATATTTATATATTTTATGCTTTTTAATTTTTTTACTCTTGTATGGATATTGTAACAGAACGCTTATTTAATAAGCCATAATAGTAAATAAAATATATTTTTAATTAATATTAAAAAAACCGTTTGCGACGGTTTTGTAACTGTTGCAACCTCTACAGTCAAATTTAGTCTTTTGTAGGAAAAACATAGCGACGGTTTGAAACTGTTGCAACTACAACTGCGACGGTTGTCGCGACGGTTTTCAAAACTGTTGCAACACAAATTTTCCACGGGTTGCTAACCGTTGCAGATGTACAATTGCAACAGTTTTAACCGTTGCAAATTGCAATTTTGACCGTTGCAATGTGCATATTTTCTTGTAGTGACATAAAACCATTTTGATAGTTTGTGGTTTGATGACAGGGCTGAAAGTGTCCTTGTAATCCATTCCAGGACGTTGATGAAAACTCTTAGCAACGAGACGTGCTTTGTAACGAGCAATGGAACCATCAGGGTTCCTCTTTATGCGGAATACCCACTTGTTGCCAATGACATTGAGATGAGGTTGATGAGGGACTAAAGACCATGTACCATTATTCATGAGTGCAGTAAATTCATCTGACATGGCTTGTTTCCATTCGACATGTTGGAGAGCTTGTGATACACATGTTGGTTCAGTGGAGGGTGGCAACGGATATTTTGTAGCTAAAAAGAGCTTATTTGGTTTAACAATACCGTTTTTGCCACGAGTTGCCATGGAATGGCCCGAGGGACGTGGTGTTGGAGGAGGCACTTCAACAACAGATTGAACCGTAGATAATGTGTGCTCAGGGGTTGAATAAGATGGCGGTTCGGTAACAAGTGACTCCGAAGGATTGGGATATGGTGGTTGTGTGTCGGTTGTTGGGTTATGTGTGTTTGGCTGAGTGGGAAGTAACAGTTGGGGAACAGGTATGAAGGTGGATAACAGGGTGTTTGTTGGTGTGGATTCTAGGGGTGTAATGGTGGTGTTTTGTTGAGAAAAGGGGAATATGTTCTCGACAAACTGAACGTGTCGAGAAATGTATGTTTTGTGGGTTTTGAAATTGTAGCAAATATAGGCACTTTGGGTCAGGCTATAACCAAGGAAGATACACGGTTCAGAACGTGGTTCAAGTTTGTTATGGGTATATGGTTTGAGCCATGGAAAACATAGGCAACCAAAGGTTTTTAATTTTGTGTAATTTGGTGGGTGATTGAAGAGGATATGATGGGGTGTGCTCATGTTTAAACCAGGAGTGGGCAGTCTATTTATGAGATAGGCAGCAGTGAGAAAGGCATATGACCAAAATTGAGTAGTGAGGGATGCTTGGTTGAGGAGGCAGCGAGCGGTTTCAGTTAGGTGACGGTGTTTACGTTCAGATAAACCATTATGTTCAGGCGTATGAGGTGGGGTAGTTAGGTGAGATATGCCATGGTTTTGGAGAAATGAGCGAAGTTTGATAAATTCTCCACCATTATCGGAATATAAGGTTTTGATTTTAGATTTGAATTGTTTTTCTACAAGATTTTTAAATATAGGAAAAAGTAATGCAACATCAGATTTGAATTTCATTGGATAAAGCCATACATATTTAGAATAATGATCAATAAAAATAACATAATAACGAAAATCATTGATTGAATAAACTGGAGCTGGTCCCCAAACATCAGAGTACACAATTTCTAGAGGATAATTACTAGAGATCGAGAACTTAGAGAAAGGGAGTTTATGACTCTTATTAGAAAGACAATGAATACATTTTTCTGATGATCCAGTGAAAGAGATGTTGCTGGTTTTGAGAGCATGTAGAAGAGGTGGAGAGGATGGATGACCAAGTCGTTGATGCCATAACGGAAGGGTAGGGGTGGTTCGGGCCATGGAGGTATGAGGTGAGGGGTGGGATGGAGTGAGCTTGTACACATTATCATCATTCAATCCGCGAAGAAGTATCTCCCCCGTGCGCAAGTCCTTTACCTCAAAATGCCAAGGAAAAAATTCAATAGACACTTTATTAGTTTGACATAATTGAGAAACAGAAATTAGATTTTGAGTAATATCAGGAACAAATAAGACATTAGAGAGATGTAGAGGAGATGTTGTAGTTGAGATAGATGTAGAGCCAACATGTGTTATGGGTAGTGAATTACCATTTGCAACTTGAAGGTGGTCACTGCCATTGTACTCTCCATTTATGGAAAGATTCTGCAAGTCATTGGTGACATGGTGAGATGCACCAGAGTCAAAGAGCCATGAAGGTGGTGCAATGTAAGATGGGCTTGCAATTTGAGCAACATGTGCAGATGGAGTACGTTGTTTCCTGGGATTACCACGAATTGACACCATCGGGCTGTGTGACCTGGTATCTCACAGTACTGACAAATTACATTTGTCTTCGCATGGTTACCCGAGTGGGTATTTTGTGCATGCGAGCGACCACGAGCGGGGTATTGTCCATTACGACGCTGAACATGGTTGGCAGTGATCGGTAGTGCTGAACTTGTGCGTTCTTCACGCTGCAGAAACATCTCAAAGTCAATCAATTTGTCATACAAATCATGAAAAAGGATGGGAGAATCACGAGTGCGTATAGACGCCGTGAATTCACAGAAGGTAGGTCCCAAGCCATTAAGGGCGTAAATAACCAAATCGAGATCATCTAAAGGATGTCCGATGAGGGATAACTCATCGGCAATGGATTTGATTGATTGAAGGTAGGCCAACAGTAGAGTTTCCTTTGTTGATGGAACTGAGACGTTCCTTGAGAGACATGATCCGTGCACGAGATCTGTTGCTAAAGGCTCGTTCAAGAGCAAGGAAGGCTTCACGAGATGTATCTGCTGAAGCCATGATTGAGCGAGCTTCAGTATCACATGAGCCAAGAAAGGCTATGTATAAGAGTTTGTCTTGGCGGATCCATAGTTTGTATGCACGGTTAGAGACTTCTTTGCCATTGATTTTGATGGTAACAGAAGGACATGGTGTCTCACCAGTAATGAAGCCTATTACATCTCGTGCAATAAAAAGATAGTTAATTTGCTTATACCAAGCAGGGTAATTTTTGGAATTAAGTTTGATGGGTAGTTGAGTGTTTGTATTGAACTCAACAAGATCTGTTTGTGAGGAAGAGGTGAGTGGGGTTTGGTCGGCCATTTGCTGGATCGTGAAAAGCTATTAGGCTAGGAATAGCAAGCTGATACCATAAAGATGTTATAAGGCTATATCTTTTCATTTATCATGATATGTATATATACAAAATAATGCCAACGTACATGAGCTTGGTTTGGCAACTAAATAATTACAAATGATTACAAAATGATAACAAATGATATTGTAATGATTACAAATGATATTATATTGATTGATAATAATAGTGTGAGATATTTAGAGTATTGTGATTAATGTTGGCTAAGATATTGCTCCTTTATATTTTACATATTTCGATAAATTTAAGGATGAAATTGTCTGCTGGGTGAAAATTTAAGAACTAAGATGTTTATTTAGTAAAAAAAAAAATATCATTTTGGTCTTTATAAAATGTAATGTGTTGTCATGTGAGTTTTTAACTCATACGAAAATACAAACTAATCTCTCACTCTTTACTCTGTTAGTTATTTTCGTCTCTAAAGGGTAAATACCATTTTAGTTGTCAAAAATGTATTTCGCTGTCACATTTGTCCCCTGAATGTATCTATTGACAATGGTTTTTTTTTTTTGACAATGGTTTATTAACACTACGAAGTGGTATTTTTATATTCCAACATAATGAATTCAACGGGCAATCTAGGATTTGGATTAGATCATTCGTGAGTTTTTCGGTTAACAGGTTTACAATTGGTTCGAAGTTGTTATTTGGTGTAGTTTTGAGTAGTTATAATCTATGTTTGTATCAACATCAACATAAGTTGATGAAAGTTTTTTTGAACATGTATAACGCATTAGCTCCAAGCAAGAATCAAACCATAATTGATGAAAGGTAAATTGAGTTTTATATATCAATCGAGAATTTACAGTCTGTGTAAGACGTTTATCCTTGTGCATTTCGTGTGTTAGCTTGCGGATGTGTGTTCTGTTTTAGGCAGTGTATTTCTCTTTTGGAAATGAACTCTCTAAAACAGCCAAAGTTTCTTCTATTTATAAGAAAATTCGAGTAACCATCTTCGATCTTCGCATGTCATGTAAGACAACTGTCCTTCGATAACCGTCGAAAACTATTTGCTCTCATTCTCTTTTGCTATTTGAATTTGAATTTTTGGTGCTAAAACTTCTTTTTGGCGTGTTTCTCTTTGGCCATTTGAACTTCTTTTCAATGTGATTTCGAACTCACTTTATTCGTGTATGTACCAGCTGACTTTCGACTTCTAAGTAAAATTTTGCATAATTTTACATATAACAAATGTCCTCCAAGATGTTGATTTCGATGCTTGCTCGCTCGAGATTAATATATTGTATCTTTGAATGTAAAATTTTGTAATCATCAAACCAATTAAAATAGGTTCACTATGTCATTGATGACCTTAAAAAAAAACATAAACTGCCACTTCATGTTTCCACTTCCCGCGTATTTTGATTAATGATTATTGAACGTGTAAGTTTAACAGTTTTATCTTTAAAACCTCCAATTTGTTTGATTAAAATTTTGAAGAAATTAAACACACAAATTGCAAAGTAATATTCTTTACAAAGTCATTTTTATCTTTAATTAAGGCATTGGTGGGGGGAAAAATTTCTTGTTATTTGTGCTTGTTCTATGTGTTTGTCTAGTAGGTTCCTTGCAAAGATTCACTAATTCTTGCAACATCCATTTTTATTTTTTTAACATGTGATTGGTTCAAGCTCTACTCTAGGACTTTGTAATGTACGCGTAGTTTAATGTCAAGTCAAAATCAATTGAAAGAAAAAAAAGAAGAATTGCACGCCTTGTTGTTGTTCAATTGTCTGCTACGACAGCTGCACAGAGTCTTCTCTTCAATTGTGTACACTACATATAGGAGAGTATAACTATATTAACCAACATATACATACATGCAATACTATGATGTTTTAAGAAGACCATGCACCAAACTAGCACTAATGGGGGATGAGGTAGGGAAGGAATTAGATATGTACAGTTGTGCTTGTGCCTATTCCAATCAGAAAACTTTATCTAATCGCTCTTTAGACTATAATGTTCTCAAGTCAAATTAAGATCGAGTCAATTCAAGACACAATTAGATTGGTATCACGGTAAATATATCAGAATCACGGTGACCTATCATAATTTTGCACAAGCTACACTCTGGCTTTTGGAAAATTACGATGGATCACCGTGATCTACCATATCTATCATGATACCAAACATTTAGTATTTTACCTTGTATTCAAACTCAAAACATCATTGTACATACTTTATTAGTATAAGATTTCTACTTTTAAAAATATATTTTATTGTTTTTTTTAAGAGGTGCACCATATTTGTTAGCGTTTCCCTAAAAATAACATTTAACTATATGTCCAATGTCAATTTTAAAAGGACTTACTAAAATAATAGTTGTACGATTCGGATAGCGATAAGAGATTACATACATATATATCTTTGTGATCTTAATCATTTTCAGTTATTGTTATTTCTTAGTAATAATTGCGACAAGGATACATAATTGCAATAGTTTTTAGCTTTAATCTGCAGTCAACCATGCTGCTTTGCTGGGAATTCACTAATGCTAATAATGACCGTTCTTAAAAAAACATATAGTGGTCAAATAAATGCTTTCAGGTACCAAATATACAATCATTTCATCAACATCTTCAAAATGAGATCACTCACTCCCTCTCTCACTGAGCTTATCTTACTCTATTTGACATATTATTTTTTACAAAGAAAGAAAATTTAGTATTCATAAATTCTATCTACACTTTTACAGTACAATTGTCTATCTATTGAAGACTGAAAGAATAATGGCACTGGCAGATCATAAAGGCTTAAACAGTCATTGAGAATCTACATTGGGAAAAAGGGTCAGTTTTAGCACATGAAACTTGGCATAAAGACTGGCTTTTTACAGTGAATTAAAAAAAAACAAAATTTATTATGGTCAAATAACAGTACATAAAGTTGCTTTGTGAGTCATACTTTTGGTTTTGTGTTAAAGCCAGATCCATAAATTTTGATGATATCACATCACATATGGTTATTCAATCAAAGGGTATGTCACGCAGTGATATATCTCAAATCAATTATTAAAATTGTTTAAAATAAATCTATTGATTGTAAAATGTAAATTATTCAATCTTAAATTAATAGTTGAGATTGTAAAATGTATAATTGCATAATATTTTTATGTAGAGAATTAATTAATGTTTTTTGACTTAGATTAGCTGCAGGAATAAAATCACAATGTTATACACAGTATTCAGTCGTGGTCGTTGATTTAATATTGAACGGTATATATTTCATATGTACTAAAATAATCTCAATCGCTCATTGACATCGACGGCTGTAATTGTAACCGCGTTGTCGCAGTTACAGTAGCTAATATGTTTCCCATGTTTTTGGACCTATTTCAAATTAAAACATAGGTGCCTATCCTAGCTACTTTGCTATTGAGATTCTCTTGAGTAATGAATTGATCACTATTATCATAATAAGTGTAAATCTTCTGAAAAATTAAAATTGAAAAGCCACTTTTCCCACAAAGTAATTATTCCTCTCAGTAAATCATGATAATATTTGTACATCAAAGAGATTCAGTAATAGTACTAAGAAAAATGTACCAATAGGACAGAGAACTAAGAAGAGCAAGAGTATCAATTTTGAACAAAACATAATGCTAAAAAAGACCATTCTATTAATACAAAATCAAAACATGAAAACTCCATTAAAATGCAAAAACAGCATTTCAAATGAAAAATGTCTGTTTTTTTCTTTTCTTTTCTTCTTTTACATAATTTTCTACACTTACTCACACTATGTTGCTGGAAATTGTTGCTGTTTCACTTTCTTTATCTCCACAAACTCCAACTTTTGCACCAAATTCAGAACAAATCTTAGCATCATCTGCACCATTTTTTGAACTACATTGTTGCTGAGACTGTTTACAATGTGCAATAGCTCCTTCAACTGAACCTTCTAACTCATAATTAGCACTAATACTTCTCTTAAACAACTGTAAATCATAGTAACCCGAAGAACTAAACGAAAAAGATGAAGAATTAGAACTAGACCCAGATGAAGATGTTGATAAAGATGAACCTTTGTTACCACAATATTGTCTTTGAACAACACCAGAGAAAGATTTCCTATGGTTGATAAAATCATCTTCAACCATTTCTCTTTTAATCTTTTTCTTATTTTCATCACAAAAACTCTCAAATGAGTTTTTATTTTTGTTTTTCATTCCAATTCCAACTTTGTTGTTTGGATCAGTAGCATATGATTTGTCAGAACAACCAGATTTGTTGAATAACAAAGATTTTAGATAAGCTTTTGAAGCTTTGAGTTTTTGACCAAACAATAACTGATTCATCATTTTCAGTTTCTTAGGCCAAGATTTAACTTTTGGTAAATCACTAACAACAAAACCATTCATTTCAAATGAGTACTCATCTTGGTTCACTTCACTGCTACTAACCCTGCATGATTCTGAACCTGAAATGTTGCAAGATTCAAGAGGGGTGTAATTATCAAAACTTGGAGGTGTGAAAGGAAAAGTACTATCTTCTAAATTGGTGTTTTGTAGAAGATTTTGAACCATTTGAATGCGAGGAGGGAGATGAAGAGGTAGAAGTTTTCCTTTGTAGAAGAGATCATCAGCAGGGGTAGTTTTGGAATATTCTTTTTCATTTGAGATAGAACTCATTTGAAATTCAAACTCTCTAGTATTATTCTTTGGTGGAAAATCAATGGTATAAGAGAAGAAATTTGAAGGAGAAGTTAGTTCCATGTCAATGTAGTCTTCATCTACATGAACTAAAGTGGCTTGTTTAGTGGACATTTCAATTTTCATTTTTTGACTTTTTTTGTGATGATGGTTTTTCTCTATTTCTATTTGTGTTTGTTGGACTTGAAATGTTGAGATGCCTATTGGAAATTGAGTTTCTCAAGGACAGAGAGAATGGTACTATTCTTTAATGTGAATGGTGTTTGCCAAACTTTGCAAGCATATATAAAAGAGTTTGAGTAAATAGTATTTTAAGTCATTGATTGTAAGAAAAAATTGTCTCTATAATTAATCACTGAATGATTTTAAGTTGGATAAAATATTTTTTCAGTCGCTACTTTTATAGCGGATTTTGATTTTCATTCTTGTAAAGTAAACTTTTTTTTGTAGGGTGAAAACAAGTGATAGTAATTTACAGGAATAAAGACCAAAACTCGCTATAAAAATAGAGTTTTACGCTTTTAAGTTAATGTCCGCAATCATAACAGTGGAATGAATATTGCAGATTTTAAGGTCACCGTAGTAACATCGATGTCTTTTTTTTTACTTTTTTGGGCAAATGTAATTTAAAATTATGTCTAAATTAATGTATAAAATTATAAATATGTCTTTGATTAATCATATTTAAGGATGTTTTTATTGGATTTGGATTCCCCAAAGTCATATTTTCCTACATTTTCTACATTTAGGCAAAATTTAAAGGTATTATTGTCTTTACAATAAACATAAATGCATTTGGAAATGCAATATTTTCTCTTTCTCAGTTACTTTTTGCTTGAATATAGGTGAATTTAGGAAAACAAATGTAGAGAATCCAAATCCGTTTTTATGTATGATTTTGATTCATTCAAAAAACTAAAGTGACACTATTTCACACATTTAGGAACTAAAATACACTTTTACTCAAAAGAGTTTTTTTTTTAGTTTAATTGTTGTGCACCGTCGGTGTAAAGGTTTTTTGCACATGCATCTAATGATGTGTTACCACATCATTTAATGAATGTGACACATCATTTATTTTTAAACACAATACATGATGTGTTAGTATAATATTGGATGTATGTGTAAAAAAGTATTACGCCGACAGTGCACAACAATTAAATTTTTTTTTTTTTTAATTATTTTTAAAATATCAATGTTATCACCTCTATCTTCACGTTATACTCCTATTCAACCATTTGAATTACCTCAAAGTTAATGTTGAAAAAACAAATTTCTATTTTTAAACTATGTATGATGCTTTTCAAGCATGAAATTCATGTATTATTGTAATGTTTTGAATCTCCTCCCTACTAAACAGTCATTTCCTTAATAATTTATTCTTTCTTTGTTTTTGTGTATATCCCAAGTGTTAAGAAAGCCATTGGCTCCACCAACATGCATAGGTGTGAATAATTCCGAACAATGAAACAATATTAAAAAGAAATGCAAATTTTAGATGGAATTCAAATTTGTGTGGTCCTGTGACATAAAAGATAATGTAAGTGAGTAAAGTTTTTGTTTTTATTTTTAAAAAAATTTCTTATATATTGGTATTGGTATATAGTATATACCTCTAAGGAACAATGAATGGCCTATAGATATTAGATGCAGTTACCCCTCACTTGGATACCTGTCAAAGTAAGCAAATAAAGAGAGGAATGATGATCCTTAAAAGTATATTGATTGCTTTCACTATTCTTTTTTCTTTTCCCCTTTTCCTATTTTTCATTTGTTTATAAGTTCAATCCATGCTGTAATTCTTATTTTTCCCATTATGGATGTCTCCTCTGATCTTGAATATAAATAAAAGTTAAAATATATTTCATTTAAATTTTAAACAATTTTTTTTTTTTTTTTTTTGATAATTAAGAGCATTATTTAAACATCTTAATCCCATGCTAGTAGACATTTCAATTATGTTGGTACCCCTAAATATCCTAATCCTATACTTATAGCTCAAAATAAAAAATCATGGGAAGAGGTTGAGAAAATTAGGAAGTAATCCTCCTGGAGGAGGTAATCCTCGTCACCATTCGTTGTGGATACCGTTGTTTGAGAAAATTAGAAAGAAGTTGTCTGGGTGGAAAAGTCGTTTCTTATTGATGGATGGTCACTTAGTTTTGCTCAAATTTGTCTTGTCATTGTTGCCGGTTTATTTTATTTCCTTCTTCAAGGTTCCTGCAAGTATTATTTGTTCTATTGAGTCCATTTTTAAATATTTTTTTATGGGGTGGGAGTGAGGACATTAGGAAAATAAATTGGATTAAATGGAACAAAGTTTGTCTTGACAGAGATGGGGGACAGTCTGGGAGTGCGTAGGATTAGAGAATTTAATTTATCACTTTTAGAAAAATGGAGTTAGAGGTTGTTGGTAGCAAACGGGTTGTGGTTTAAGGTGTTGGTGGCTAAATATGAGATGACAGATGGTAGAATTACGGGAGGGGGGAGACAAGCTTCCTTGTGGTGGAAGGACTTGTGTGATGTTAGAGATGGGGTTGACTTGAGTATTAGGAGATGGTTTGAGAATAACATTAGTAGAAAAGTGGGAAATGGGAAAGGACTTTGTTTTTGAATGATAGGTGGTTGGAGGGTGATTCTTTGTCTATTTGTTTTAATAGACTCTTTGAGTTGGCTCTCGATAAAAATATCACGGTGGCTGATATGTATAGGAGAGGTTGGGATGTTGGAGGTAATGGGTAGAGATGGCGTAGACATTTGCGTGGGAGGATGATTTGGTTTTGGAGTGTTGTGTTGTTTTGGAAAATTTGTTTTTGCAGGTTGATGTTTTGAATAAATGGATGTGCGTCCTGATCCTTCCAGTGGATACTCAGTCATAAGTGCATATCATCTGTTAACGCACATGGTTCTAGTCACGATAGCAGCACACAACGACATTATTTGGAATAAATTTGTTCCGTTAAAGGTATCCTTCTTTGCTTGGAGACTTCTCAATAACAGATTACTTTTGAAAGACAATCTGACCCGTCGTGTGATGCATCTTGAAGATTCGGAATTGTGCCTAGAAGGGCCTGGAGTTGCCGAAACTATTGATCACTTAGTAGTTGGTTGTGATATATTTTAGTCTCTTGGGATTAAAATTTTAAACTGGCTAGATATTTTTGGTCCTTTACCGAATGTTGTGACCGATCATGTTTCACAATTTTACAATATTTTTCTCGTTGGTAAAGAGTCGCAGATTGGATTTCAAGTGTTATGGTTAGCATGTTGTTGATATATTTGAAAAGAGAGAAATAACAGGTTGTTTGCCCATAAAGAATAATTATCTGTTGAAGCATTGGTAGAGAAAGTAAAAATTATTTCTTGGCGGTGGCTGAAGACATGTAAACATGACTTTGAGTATGATTTCAACTCGTGGCAGTCTAACGCTTTAGCTTGTTTAAAGATTAGAATTTGACTTGGTTAAGCCGTCAAACTTTTAATCTCTTTATTTTTGTGTAAACTATTTTTGGTAAGCACACATTGTGCTTAACCACACTTTTATTTTTATATATATTCATTTGGCTTTTTCAATAAAATAAAATAAAATAAATAAATCTATTAGACTATACTTTCAACCAGAGTTGACTAAAATAGTAGTATTATAGTTCAAATATATATATATATATATATATATATATATATATATATATATATATATATATATATATATATATATATATTATTAATGATTTTAAATCATTCGATATACGTATACGTATTTGTACAAATATTAATGTAAAAATTAATTTAAAGTTTATAAATTATTGTAAGTCACTTGATATATATATGTGTATATATATATTAGTTCAAGTATTAGTGCAAATATTAGTTCATAGTCTATTATTATTGATTTCAAGTCATTCAATATAAGTAGAGTATTATTTTAAATTATACAGTTTAATTTTATAATAATCAATTTTAACTTTGTTTGTCAAGAAATAGTGGATGACTATCGAATTTGTAGTTTTAGATAAAATTTGCAATTGAATTAGCATATAAATATGAAATGACATAAACAAATATGTTTAATTAATATTTAATTTTTTAAATAAGATTATATTGAGGTAAAATTGGAATAAAATATACTAATTCGTAAGCTAATTGAATTAGCTTATTAACAAGCTATAATAAGCTGGTGAATTTTTTTTTTACCATAAGTTTTTTTTTTAATATTAGCTTATAAACTGAGCTATAAATTTAAAATTTGATATTATCAAATAGTGTGTTTGTACTTGTACAAGTTATATATTTTTTATAACACAACTCATATTTATATTTTTATATTCAATGTAATTTTCATATTTAATCTATCACTACAACATTTTGAAGCTTAGGCAACACTCAAAAACCGTTGCGTAAAAACAAAAAACCGTACCTATATCCTAAGGCAACGGTTCTGCAACGGTTTTTGTAGTGTGCTCTATACGGCCGTGGCCTTTTCTATAGGCAACGGTTATTTGAGTTTCGCCCACACTAACACATACCCGTTGCTTAAACCTGTAAAAGGCAACGGTTTGTCACAACCCAATTGCAACGGTTTTTCGACAATGAGGGACGGTTTTTGGATGGTTGCTCCGTAGCAACGGTTTTATGTATTTTTAGGCAACGGTTATTGCGTGTTGCTTGTCTTTATAGGCAACGGTTTCAAACTTTTTATATAGCAACGCTTATAGTAATAGGAACGGTTATTGAATTGCTGCTTTATGTATATTTTTAGGCACGGTTATTGCGTGTTGCTTATCTTTATAGGCAACAGTTTCCAACTTATTATTATGGCAACGATCTTTTTAAAAAAAATACTTTTTTGTTACTTTTAAATACATTTATTTGTAATAACAATTAATTTTTTAAAATAAATAAATAAATAGCACATAATACACATTTAACTAAAATAAAAAAGGGTAAATAGGGTTTTACCCCCTGCAAAGTTTGCGAATTTTGGTTTACCCCATGCAAAAAATTTTTTTTGGATTACCCCCTGCAAAATGAAGATTCCTTCAATTACCCCCCTCTATTGACAACTAGGCATGAAATATTCAATTTTGATGATGTGGCATGTCTAGGTGGCTTTTACTTTATTTTTGATTAATTTATTTAAAAAATAATGACATTTTATTTTAAAAATAACAAAAAAAAAGTAAAAATCCAAAAAGTAAAAAAAAAAAAAACTGATTTTATTTAAAATTAATGTCAATTTTAAAATATTTTCTGATTTTTTTAACAATTCAATTATATAAAAAAAATATTCATTTAAAAAATTCTGATTTTATTTTTAAAAATGTCAATTTAATTTTTTAAAAAAATTCAATTAATTAAAAAATGTTAATTTTAATTTTTTTCAGATTTTGTTTTTATAAAAAAAATGTCAATTTATTTTTAAATTCAATTAAAAATAGTCAATTTAAGTAATTCCATTTTTTTCTACTTTTTTTAGATTTTATTTTTAAAAATTCAATTATTTAAAAAAAGGTAGTCAATTTAATTATTTTTAAAAATAAAATTGACATTTTATTAAAAAAAATTAGAAAATTGAAGTTTTTTTATTTCAATAATTGAATTAAAAAAAATCAGAAAATTGACATTTTTTTAAAAAATAAATCAGGAAAGAAATTAAAAATTGACAGTTTTTTAAATAATTGAATTTTTAAAAAAAATTAATTGACATTTTTTAAAAAAAAATCAGAATTTTGTTTTTAAATGACAATCTTTTTTTTAAATAATTGACATTTATTTTGAAAAAATGAGAACATCAATTTAAAATTGATTTTTTTTAAAATAATTGAATTTTTAAAAAAATTAAAAATTGACTTTTTTTTTAAAAAATCAGAAAATTGAAACCAGAAAAAAAAAATTAAATCAGAATTTTTTAAAATTAATATTATTTTTATATAATTGAATTTTTAAATTGACTTTTTTAAAAAAAAAAATCAGAAAATATTTTAAAATTGACAATGTTTTTAAATTATTGAATTTTTTAAAAAATTAAAAATTGACTATAATTTTAAATAAAATCAGAAAATTGAAACCAATTTTTTTTTTTCTTCTTATTTTTAAAATCAAATGTCAATATTTTTTAAATAAATTAATCAAAAATAAAATAAAAGCCACCTAGACATGCCACATCATCAAAAATGAATATTCCATGCCTAGTTGTCAACATAGGGGGGTAATTGAAGGAATCTTCATTTTGCAGGGGGTTAATCCAAAAAAAAAATTTTGCAGGGGGGTAAACCAAAATTCGCAAACTTTACAGGGGGGTAAAACTCTATTTACCCAATAAAAAATACTCAATTTGAAAAGCTTAAATAAATTAGATAACATTTTGCATAATTTAATATTTCAAGTTTTGATATCCAACTACACTTTGATTTAAAAAAAATATACATATAACTATACTCTTGCATCATAATGATGTTCCAAGTAAGGAAATCCGAAACATACAAAAATTAAAAGGAGAATGTTAACTTGTGCCCTTAAGGCACATGATAAGAAGGCAAAAATAGAAATTATGTTTTGGAATTTTGTGTATTTTTAATTTTGATGCATTAAATGTCTTGACTTATTAAATGCAAAATTTCCATATAAGGGTGTCTTATCATGTGCCCTAAGGGCACAAGTTAACATGACCCAAATTAAAATAACACACATTTGCTTCCTTCAAAAGAATAACCAAAATGTCATTGCTGAAAGGTGCAAATAATATCACTCATTGTCTTTGTCTTCAGACTTGACCTTCTTAACTAGTTGGATTAATTTCCTACATTTACAAGAAAATTGTAAGTCTATGTCAATTCTTCCACAATTTATCCAAACCAAATTGTTAATGGTTAGTCAACACCCAAAATAAATCGGCAAGCACCTGATAAATATTCAATAAAGGTACATACAATCAATAACAAGAGAACTAGAGTTGAAAAAACAAGATTACCATGAAAATGGTCTGTGATCAAGATATACACCCTAGCCCCAATATTATAACTACATGTTATAAATGCATAGGTTGAAAATTTTCAAATTCAAAAGCACTGTGTTTTGAATATATGCATATACACCTCAGCCCCCTCATTCAGCAGGTTTTCCAAATTGTTTATTAGTGTCAATACTCAATATCATATGATAGTTAGCTGTAATAAGTTTAAGGACAACAACTTAGTAGAATCTTTAACCACCAATATTAACATTAGTCCAATTTAGACTCAAATGAAACGAATCTATATATCAAACTTATTATATCTACAAAGAGATAGCATAGTTTTAGTAAAAGTTAATACCATTATGTTTTTGCATGTTAACATGCAAGCTATAAAAATTCAATCTAAAACACTTGCTACTCCCATTACTTAAATTTGATTGAAACTGCATACCTAGAATGAGTTGGCATTGACGATTTCGCCGTTGAGCAGGTTTGCAACAACGTCTTGGATGACACCCTTTTTAATAATCAAGTGTGATGGATGGATCTAACTTTTCCAAATGTCATAATGCTATTAAATTTACAATAGCCTAGAATGACACCAATACCTATAATGTAAAACTGGAGAATCATTTTGCAAAATGTTCACAAGCAATTCCACAGTGGTTTTATCACCAACACTGATATTAGTCGTGTGAGTATGTTGAACCTGGATATTCGCAGATAACACATGAATGAACACAAAATTTTACTTATAAAACTCTTGCTCGTATTAATGCACATGAAAAGTGAATCATAATGTTCTTAATAATAATAAATAACCCAATAAAGTTGGCATCAATTACTGATGCTTATGATAGAAAGAGTAAAACATATGGGTTGTCTTTTATGTTTGGTACATATTAAAAGTAGATAAAACCAAAGTAGTCTATTATGAAAGTATATCAAAAACTACCCATAACTTGAAAAGAACAAAAGTCCCATAATGCACAAGATAAATCATATAAACATGATTCATATAATTATTTGAGGGTTTGACATTACCTTTTTTGATCTTGAAATCAAAACCTAGATTGAAGCATTAACTTTTCCTTTTCCTTCAACAAACATTGGGCCATCGGAAGAGAACGAAACCTGTCCAAATGAATAGAGGAACCAAAACCAAAGTCACTAGTTACCATTAGTAAGAGAATACAGTGCCAAAAGTAGCAGAAAAACTCTCCACTCACAAAGAAAAACAACTTCTTTTACATTCTTCATATTTCTTCGTCCTCTTTCATATCTACAAAAAAGATGCTACTGCTATCTTTAATTTGTTCCTAATATTTCTCAGTTATTTCTAGATTTCTATAAAAAATCCACAATGTCACATGACCAAAGTCAAATTGAGAACTGTTCTAAAGCAATAGAAATTGGTAACAATTAGGTTCAAAAGAGGGAAAAACCCAAATGTGAAATAATAAGAAATTGGTAACAAATTGGAACCAGTAAGGAACACAGAGAGAGTATAGTTACCTGGATTTTCGAAAATGAAGATTCGTGCAGCGAGAAAGACATATTAATGTAATCTTCTCGAAACTGAGATGGCGGTGAAGCTTCTCGAAGCTGAAGATGAACACCGAGATAGAGGCGAGACAGAGATTGAGCGCCAACTAGGGTTGATGACGGCAAGAACAGAGATGAGCGTACGGTGAACCTTTCTAGATTGTGAACTACTGAAAATTAAGAGTGGTTCAAACAAGAAAATCTAATGCAAATCCTGAACTGAAGGTGTTATTATGGTTACTAAGAAAACAAACCTGTCACAGTAGCAGCTGGAACAACCGCACAGAACTGCCCCACAATCCTCAAAAGCTGCACATAAATATCTTTTAATCCCAAACCAATCAGAGATACTAACTTACAAATTATCCCAAACCAATCAGAGATACTAACTTACCAATTCAATGGTCAAATAATGGAAGGTATATACATAGTCAAATGTACAAAGCCTATTCTGTTTTTTCAGCACACGGGAAAAAGCATTGTACAAGTTACAATAACAAGAAGTTACATGGAATTAGTTGTTCCACAAAACCAAGACACTAAGTTACATGAACGGACAACCCACAATTTTTCTTGAATAAGTCTAAATTAACAATTAAAGAGGAAAAGTCAGCCCAAGTACTTTTACAGATGAAAACACACAAACCAAAACACACAATTGTTAACAAAAAGTGATTTGCAAGATAACCAAAATCAATTGGTACCAAAATCATAGCCTAATTTCTTCAATAAGGAGAAATCATAGAGGAGTACAGAGATTATAACTTACTTGAGAGAGTCGTCAACAAGTGATTCGAAGAAAAAGCTTGAAGATGCAATTCACGCGAGAAGCTTGAAGAAGACCAATTCACGCAAGTGATTCAGAGAGGATTATTGAGAGTCGACGAAGCTTGAAGAAGAAATTCACGCCAAAAGAAGCTTGATTCAGAGAAGCCGCACGCGAGTTTCAGAAGAAGCTCTATTCAAAAGTAGGCGGTAATGTAACCCAGATCTTTTTAATGTTTTTTATCTTTTGATGATTTTTTTCTATTGTATTTGTTTTTTTTTACTAATCAATAATAACATGATGAAATTTATTATGAAAAAAAAATAACAAGTTGTATTTTCACTTTCAATTGAGTAGGAGTCCCAAATATTTTTGAGTGGGGATAGATTTTCAGTTAAATTTATTTTGTCATTTAATATATTTATAGGAATGGTTTTAACAGTGCGGCCAATTTATATTTATAGAAGCATTTCTAAACGGGTTGCGTATACATAATTATAGGAATACTTATTCCACCGTTGCTAAAAAAAAATTCTAACGGTTGCCAATAATTTGTTATAGGCACAGTTTTTTTACCATTGGTGAGCAAATTGCATACGGTGACAACACCGTTGCTTTTACTGTTTTTAGGGACGGTTTCTCCATTGTTGGTAGGAAAACAATGCAACATACAAAAAACCGCTACCTATTCCTTGTTATGGGTATGGTTTTTACGCGTTGCTTAAAAAACTGTTGCCTAAGCTTATAAATGTTGTAGTGTATATATTATAATTTTTTTTGAGACAGTTAAACATTTTTTACTAATCCGACCAAAGTCCACTAAAGACTACCAGAAAAACTGCTCTTAGCGTCGGACAAAAACCCACGCTAAAGGGGCAAAATCCGACGCTAACACTTAGAGTCGGATTAGCGTCGGTGTTGGGTTGAGGCTAAAGAAGCTAAGTTGTAGTGTCGGATAGCAGTCATCCGACTCTATATTAGCGTCGGTCAAATCGAGTCTAAGAGTGACTCTATTTCCATCCGACGCTAATCTATAGCGATGCCAGAAAAGTCAACCAAAATACCTTAGCGTCGGTTGACCGACGCTACTGCCCTTTTTTAAATTAAAAAAAAATCAGCATATATTTTCCTTTTTTTTGGTACAAACCTTTTATACCGGTATTTGTTCAAAGCTAATAATGTACTAGCCGTCATACTTTAACATAACACAACCATTATGGATGATAAAAAGCTAATAAAATAATAATTCATAACTATAAGCTTGAATCTGAACATGAACAATGAAGAAGAGAATGTTAGCAACAAGGCAGTGAGCTTTCATCAACTTGAAGTGATAGAAGTTATAAAATACATGATGCTAGAGCAATAAATAACCTGACATTGCTGGTGTAACAACCCCATTAGTAATCACCATAGAAATTACAAGATCAATAATCTATATTAATCCAGAATGAACCAGCAGTAATTAAACCAGGTAACTAATTTACTATTGACTTACCGATGAAAAAACGAGTAACCATCCAAGTCATTTTTCACCTTCCGAGAAACGATGAAACCATAGCTTTGCTTCGAGTTCTTCTTCAGCGTCGTTGATTGTGGAGGTTCGTGAGAATCGCGTTTTGGTATTATCGATTATGGAGTTTAGTGAGAATCAAGCTTTGGAGGTATTCGAGAGTTGCGATGATGGAGGTTTGTAAGAATCAGCGTTTTTCTACTATCGATTGTGGAGGCTTGTGGTTCAGAGTCGCGTTTTGAGAGCTTAGGGTTTGAGAATGGGTTTTGAGAGCTTAGGGTTCTGTTTGTGGTTCGGAATCGCCATTAGAGCTTAGGTTTGTGGTTTGATAATGCATTTGCAGTGAAGGGAAAAAGATAGAATTGCATTTTGAGATCTAGGGTTTTGTTTGTCACTGAGGAAAAGATAACGAGGACAAAGAAAAATAACTGGAAGGGTTATTGGTGAGTGAGGGGAAATATAATTTTAATGAAATTAAACTCAGCTGTGTAGCATCGGTTAAACCGACTCTAAGCAGACGCTATTAGCGTAGGTGTCGGGGGCCGACGCTAAATTCGGAGGCTAAAATGTTGTTTTCTAGTAGTGAGAGTCCTGGAGTCAGATTAAAAATACTATTACCGACCCACTTGAGGGAGAGTCTTTGAAATAATTTAACTCCAAGAGTCCAAAGCAGTGCTGCCTAGGTACAATTGTACAAGTACAGTACTAGTATCCAATGGAATATAGTATTTTTAGAAAATTGAAGATACCAGTATGTTAATATATACCCCAAAAAATATAAATAAAATATTAAAATAAAATTAAATGAATTACTATTATCATGCTTTGTAGATTTACTTTTTCTATCCACCGTCTCTACTATTTTCATTAAAAGTGAGAGAGATAATTCAAATTTAATAAAAAATCAAAATATTTTGAAATTTTCAATGTCGATACATTTTTGATTTGATGTTTCCATCATCCTAAATCAACCAAATAAAAATGGATACAGCTCGGTGTACACCATGCGAGTACAAATATTGATGCATAATGTGAAAAAAGAAGATAAATAGTTACAATTGTTACTTGTTGTACAAGCAACAACTGTTAGTTACTTGTTTTCTGTTAGTTAGTTAGTTAGAATTAGTTTCTCATATTTGTATTCTTAGCGCTGGCATTGATTCACAGACTAGTATATAAGTGAATCAATCCCTTTGCAATAACTAAGCTTTGTGAGCATTTATCAATTCTATATATTCACTCTTAGGTCTCAATAATGCCTAATAGAGTTTCGGCATCATTTTCTTCCTCTTGATTCTTCTTCTTTCATGAATTTAATTAGCATGAATATGATGCTTAGCTACTAGCTTTCACAGATACCAAATACAGATACTTCACCATTTTAAAAGTACCCGTGTTTCATAGCTCTAAAGTTCAAATTTGTTATAGAAACCTTTACAAAGCAACCATAAGTATCCCTATGAAGAATTACTATACAGGATCCAAAGACATGCATTAATCTTGAAGCTATATTTGTCCATTGACTTTTATTTGATATTTAACTTTATCAATATATTAAGGTAGAAACTATTTGTGAATACGTCCTTTGATGTTTTTTTTATATTTAAATTTGATATTATACTAAAGTAGAAAATTTATTTAAAATAAAATATTTAGAAATATTTATTTTATTTTAACGAGTGTGCCTGAAAGGTTAAACCAAGTGTGCCAATCCGTTTTATTTTGAATAGCAAATATATATATATAAACAAAAAAAATACAAGAGAAAATTCGGAAAAATAAAGAGATACTAGAAGTATACTCCATCAGAACCTAACAATCTCTAAGGTAACATAGCAAAACAAATGGGCAAATAAAACTACAAAGAAATAAGGAGGCACGTCACCACCAAACTAGAGCCCCTCAAAGACACCACCACGAGAAGAAGAATATCTCTCAAGTAGAGAGAGGTAAGAATAACCACAGGTAAAACAAAGCAATAAGAGGGCCTCTAATCCTCCTGACCCATTGAGACTCAACATTGAAGGTGTGAAAAACACAAGAAGGGGGGTTGAGTTGTGTTTTGGGTATTTTAAACTTTTTCTTAATGAAGAGAGAATGACAGCGGAATAAACACGATAATAAGATAGAGTAAGAAAAGATGAACACGAGACAATTTATACTGGTTCCTCTCACAACTTGAGAGTAGTTAAGTCCCCTTGTACTTACAAGAGATTTCACTATAATCACCAAGATTATACAATTGCTCAAGCACACAAGCAAGAGACTTCACAAGTTGCTCCAGATCACACAGCAAGAGACTTACACTTAATGCTCCAGATCACACAGCAGGAGACTTCAACAATATTGCTCAAGCACACAAGCAAGAGACTTCCAGATGCTCAAGCACGCAGGCAAGAGACTTCACAGATACAATCTTATGCAGGATAAGATATGAAATCTGGCACGCCCAGGAACTATTGTTGAATACAATGTTCCAACACTTCTGTGAACACAGTGTTGTAACCAATGTTCCAACCTTATACGAAGCAGCAGAAAATACAATTTAAATAACAGAAAACAGTAAAGACACAAATGATTTGTTAACCCAGTTCGGCATAAACGAACCTACTCTGGGGGATACCAATCCAGGAAGGAAATCCACTAATGTATTGCTAGATCTAAGCCCTCAGTAAACGCCCCGTTTACAACTTATATCCTAGACACCTACTTGTGCAACTTCTACTTAAGAACTCCTAAGTATGAGATCCCATCTCACCTCCAACTATCACGCACAGTGATTACAGTAACACAAAGATGTTTGCGAAGACACACTTCAAAACAACAAGTTAACTCCGTACTTAGAAGCTTAGGAGTAACTAACACACACAACAAAATCAGTCCTTAGCTTGTGTTATAGAATCCACAAGAAAGGCTCACAAAATAATACAAAAAACTCAAAACCCTAGAATGCTATTCTTCAATGACGGCTTTGATAAAACAGCTAGGTTTTTCGTCCTTCATATAAATACTCCAAGCATAACGGGCTGAAACTCCATATGGGATTAGATCACATAAATCTCAAGAATCAGAACCATACACAAAGTTTCCTAAAATGTCAGAACATCTTTAGAAAATATCTCATCGTTGATTCTCCATATAAATATACTCCTTGGTACACAAGTATATAAAAACGTGGTTTCCTTTTAAAACGCGCTTTCCTTATTTAAACACGCGCAAAACATTGGTACACAGGTCGTACCCACATGTTGAAACATTGGTACACAGGTCGTACCCACATGTTGAAACATCTTGCTTGTATATTTGTTTTAGCAAAATGAGGCCAATTCAAATATCCAACAATCTCCCCCTTTGGCAAATTTTTGGCTAAAACAATATGAGATTACTTCAACCATTCCAGAGAGATAGAAACTGATGTAGTTTTCACAGATCAACATAAACACACAGCATGTGAAACAAAAACATCATTTCTTCAATGCAAATTTTTCAAGCGAGCTCCTCAAATGAACAAATTGCAGACAAGAATAAATAGTATCACTTAGGAATATCAGAGGCATACAACAGCGGAATAGAGAACACAACTAGCCTCACAGGATAAGCCACAAGAGAGAAATGGTCTCTCACACAAACTCAGCCACTTAGGAAAAATAAATTCCCAGTAACTGGATGTTTCAACATTTATCAGAACATAAGCACATGCATAAATCACAGCAAACTTGCTCCCCCTCAACATCAGAATCAGAGCAAACATGAACAAGATCTTTTTCAAAAGAATTTTTTTTCTCCCCCTCAAAACATACATCACATGCATAGCTACTCATACATGCATAATAAACTACTACTACACATATTAGCAGAATGCTTCAACATCTGATTCCACATCACACATCAGGGAGCATGCACATACTAACATACTAACAATTACTCCCCCTTTTTAGCCACAAAAATTGACAAATTATCTTCAAGCAGAATAACGAACAGTACCATAAGGACATAAGTGTAGATTATTACAGACCAGCAGGGCACAGGAGTGCTCAAATATTCAGGGCAGCGCCCATGATAAGATAGTCACAAGAAAAACATAACAACATAAAAAAAAGAGCTAAGGACAAAGCAGTAGAATCAGCCTTCAGAGCTGCTAGCAGTAACTTCTCCCTTATCTGTATCACCACCAGATGTTTCAGCACTGGTCTCAACATCATCACCACCTTTGTCAGCACCCACACCAGTTCCTTCCTCAGCATCAACTGCAACATTACCTCGCATACTATCAGCATCTACAGCTACAGGATCTTCCTCACGCTCCAGAGCAGCAATCATATCCTCAAAAATCTTCTTCTTAGCATCAAACATCCTGTCCAGCTCCTCTTTCTTCTCATCAAATTCCCTACAAATATCCTTCAACCCAGCTATAACATCCTTCCTTGTCATTTGCACAGGAGCAGCTTGGGAGGATGTTCCAACAATATCTGGAACATGCTGCTTGTAACAGCCCAGGCCCCACCAACTTAGGTGTTCCCGGCACTGCCACCTCACGATCTTCTCCACCCCCCTCTCTAGTGGTAGTGGGAATGGATTGAACATGTACTTGAACCCCAGGGTACATGGTTCGATTCCCACGGAAGGCAAAAACTCCACTAGAGAGGGGGGTGGAGAAGATCGTGAGGTGGCAGTGCCGGGAACACCTAAGTTGGTGGGGCCTGGGCTGTTACAAAAAAGGCGCCTTTTTTTTGTAACAGCCCCCGGGCCCCATCTTGGCGATCCCGGAGCTGCCACCTCACGACCTTCTCCACCCCCCTCTCTAGTGGAGTTTTTGCCTTCCGTGGGAATCGAACCATGTACCCTGGGGATAAAGTACATGTTCCATTCATTCCCACTACCAATTGAGCTTTCCCACTACCAATTGAGCTAGCGCAATTGGTAGTGGGAATGGATTGAACATGTACTTGAACCCCAGGGTACATGGTTCGATTCCCACGGAAGGCAAAAAATCCACTAGAGAGGGGGGTGGAGAAGATCGTGAGGTGGCAGTGCCGGGACCACCTAAGTTGGTGGGGCCTGGGCTGTTACACTGCTTACCAAACAGCTTATAGTGGAAAATCAGAGGAGATTCCCTCTTCTTAGCCACGTCATCAGATGAGATAATACCAGGGTGTTGAGTAATGATAATGCCACAAATTAAAGAAGGAAAAGCAATGGGCAAACTCATGGCATCAGACTTGCCATGTCTCATGGTTTGTTCAAAAATATATTTACCAAAATCATAGGGAATCCTATTAGCAACAATGTAGATAAATTTTGCCAAACCTGTTGATATGTCAGATGTATGCAGGGTAGGAACCCAATTAACTGAACCCACACGATTCAACAGAGCATACCTCACAGTCAGCTTCCCAGCAGGTACTTTAGCCCTTGTAGGCCATTCTTTTAATTGTCCACCAGTAAGTGCTTTGCACAATGCATTGTCAGTCACTTCCACCTCAGCCTGGGGTCTGTCATCTCTACCCAAATATTTGTTAATCACCTGAGGAGAGAAAATCACAACCTTTCCTCTCACATGCACCTTATGAAAGTTCTTGCTCAGGGGATCATCACATCCTTCAGGGATGTTCACCAGAAATTCTTTGACCAATTTTTAAAAACAATCACCAAACTCAGTGACTGTTCTCTTCAATCCAGCAGCTTCAATTAGTGCCATAACTTCATTACAATTAAGAGCTTTCTTTCCCAGCTCTCTTTCCAAAGCCAACCTCCTATGATAGACAGAATTCCACCTTTGAGCATTAGCAATAGAGTGGAAGGAGACATTATCCATGGGGGCATCATCAACCTTATGAGGAGTTTTCTTAGCACTGGATTTGGATTTCTTTGCAGGAGGAGGACTGTCTTCAACATCCTTCTCAACATCGTACTCAGAGTCACCAGAATAAGCTAGCCTTCTCTTCTGGGGCTTGTTCTTGCTTGATTTAACAGGGGTGCCTTTGCTCCACCCACGTCCTGGTCCAAACATCACAGGCTTACAAGATGAGTCCTTCTTCTTTACAGCAGGTACAGTCTTGGTGACAGTAGCAGTCGTCCTTGTACTCCCTCTCAACCTAGTCTTGATAGTGTTCTTCATGACTTGGGCAAGGGGCTCAGTAGGGAAGGTTACATCATCCACATCAATAAACACATGATCGTTATTAACAGTATCCTCAGAAGAATCCTTCGTATTGACTTCAACAGTCTTCTCAATGCTTTCAGATTTTTCTTTGTCAGCTGTCACAGTTTTCTCAGTAGTGGCCTGAGAAGCAGAATTTGTATCAAGTTAAGCCAAGGATGTTTCAACATCCGGCGCAACATCGTTAGGTGCAGGAACACTGGATGTTCCAACATCCTTCACCACAGCAGTAACATCACCAATTGGTTTTTGTGGCTCCAACTCAGCATCAACAACACCAGCAGTTTCACCATCAACAGTCGTAGGTTTCTCAGCAATATTCTCATTAACAGTAGGAGTAACAATATTCTCAACAGACTTCCCTAAAAGATCATCAGATTTGGGATCATCAGAGCCTAGGGTTTTGGAATCTAGGGTTACAGATTCATCAACAGTCCTAGATGTTTCAACATTTGATTTTCCAGAATCAACAGCAACATCAACATTATCGGATGCAAAAGGATTTGGATTCAAGTACAAGTCTGTCATGGTAAACGAGCGTTTCGGTACAGATTTTGACCTAGTTTTCTTTTTACTTCCGATTTTACTAGAGACAGAAGTTGGAGAGGTACTTACTTTCTTTGGTTTCTCCTTCTTTGCAACAGATTTGCTTCGAGTAGATCGGTTCTCTACTTCGCTTGCATGCACCGACGCCAACGGGTCTGCGAGAACGGTTAAAGGTGATGCTTCAACCTTTGATTTGGAGTGATCGGAGGAACTTTTTGTAGGCGACATAGAGGTTTGATCTTTGACAGGGGAGGATTTTTGTGAAGTAGACATGGCGGAATGAGAGTTTTGGTGAGGGGAGATTTGATTGTTTTTACGGGTTGCAGAGAGAAAGAGGTTTGAGAAGTTGGAGAGGTTGTGTGTGGAGATAGAAAAGGAAAATATGAAAAGGTTTAGGAAAGTGTATATTTGATTTCCTAGATTTGCGTGCAGCACTAAAGTAAGGAAGTTGGTTATAACTGCTGCACCCCCACATAACTGTAATTGCTACAGCTCTTCAAATAGGCAAATTCCTAACTTGCCCCTTAATTTCTCAAACTGATTTGCATCCAATGCCTTAGTAAAAATGTCTGCCAACTGTTCCTCTGTAGACACATGTTCTAGAGGAACAATTTTGTCCTCAACTAAATCTCTGATGAAGTGATGACGAATATCAATGTGTTTGGTTCTACTGTGTTGAACTGGATTTTTTGAAATATTTATGGCGCTCAAATTGTCACAGTACAATGTTAGAACATCCTGCTCAACATTATATTCTTTCAACATCTGCTTCATCCACAGCAATTGAGAGCAACTACTTCCAGCTGCTATGTATTCAGCTTCAGCAGTTGATAGAGAGACACTGTTTTGCTTTTTACTGAACCATGAGATCAAATTACTTCCAAGAAAGAAACAAGCACCCGATGTGCTTTTCCTATCATCCGCACTTCCAGCCCAATCAGCATCACAATAGTCAATTAGTCTAGAATCATTACCATGTGAGAACATAATACCATAGTCGCTTGTTCCATTCACATATTTCAGAATCCTCTTGACTTGAGTAATATGACTAATCTTGGGCTCTGCCTGGTATCTTGCACAAACTCCTACAGCAAACGTGATGTCAGGCCTGCTTGCAGTAAGATACAACAAGCTGCCAATCATACTCCTATAGAGACTTTGATCAACACTTGTACCACTTTCATCCTTAGTAAGCTTTAGATGTGTAGGTGCAGGTGTCCTTTTGTGTGCAGCATTTTCCATTCCAAATTTCTTCACAATGTTCTTGGCATACTTGCTTTGAGAGACGAAGATGGTTTCTTCCATTTGCTTCACTTGAAGACCTAGAAAGTAAGTTAGTTCACCTACAAGACTCATCTCAAATTCAGACTGTATCTGCATAACGAAATGTTGAACCATCTGATCCAACATTCCACCAAAAACAATGTCATCCACATATATTTGTGCAATCATCAATTTACCATTTTCTTCCTTAACAAACAGAGTTTTGTCATTCCCTCCTTTTCTGTATCCTTGACCAATAAGAAAATCAGTAAGACGTTCATACCAAGCCCTTGGAGCTTGCTTTAATCCATATAGAGCTTTCTTCAACTTGTAAACATGATCGGGATGAGTTGGATCAATAAACCCCTTAGGTTGTTCCACATAGACTTCTTCATGTAAGTACCCATTAAGGAAGGCACTTTTCACATCCATTTGGAATAGCTTAAACTTGTGGATGCAAGCTACTCCCAAGAGTAATCTTATAGATTCTAACCTAGCCACAGGAGCAAAAGTTTCATCAAAGTCAAGACCTTCCACTTGAGTGTATCCTTGTGCAACTAACCTGGCTTTGTTTCTAGTCACAACTCCATTCTCATCAGATTTATTCTTGTACACCCACTTTGTACCAATCACATTCAAACCACTAGGTCTAGGCACAAGATCCCATACCTCACTACGCTTGAACTGATTCAACTCATCTTGCATAGCACATATCCAGAATTCATCAGTAAGAGCTTCTTTTATGTTCTTAGGTTCAAATTTTGAAACAAAGCATGAATTAGAGATCACATCAATCGTTCTTCTTGTGGCAATTCCCTGATCAGGATTACCTATGATGAGCTCCTTTCGATGATTTTTCTGAACCCTTACAGATGGTCCCTTGTTAGTTGGATCATTCTGAGACCCACCTATAGATTTATCAGCCTGCTCATTTGAGTTTTTATCATTGCTGTCAGCTTCTTCTGATGGTTCAAATGTTGCAGCACCTTGTTCAACATCCTTTGCCTTTTCTGATGGTGAGTCATTCACTACCACGTTGATTGATTCCATCATAACTTTGGTTCTTGAATTAAAAGCTCTGTAGGCCCTGCTGTTGGTTGAGTAACCAAGGAATATTCCTTCATCACTTTTAGGGTCAAGCTTTCTTCTTTGTTCTCTATCAGCCAGAATATAACACTTGCTTCCAAACACATGAAAATGTTTTACTGTGGGCTTTCTTCCTTTCCACAGTTCATAAAGAGTCATGATGGTTCCTGTTTTTAGTGTGACTCTATTATGGATATAGCAAGCAGTGTTTATTGCCTCAGCCCAGAAATTTAAAGGCAAATTCATTGCATGAATCATCACTCTAGCAGATTCTTGCAATGTTCTATTCTTTCTCTCAACAACACCATTTTGTTGAGGTGTAATGGGAGAAGAAAACTCATGCTTAATACCTTCTGATGAACAGAATTCAAGAAACTTAGCATTCTCAAACTCTCTTCCATGATCACTCCTAATTCTTACAATTCCACTACTTTTCTCCCTTTGTAATTGTTTACACAATTCTTGGAATACTTCAAAAGTGTCGGACTTTTCTCTAATAAAGCTCACCCAAGTAAACCTTGAATAATCATCAACCATTACAAAGACGTACCTTTTTCCACCAAGACTTTCTACTTGCATAGGTCCCATTAAATCCATGTGCAATAATTCGAGTACACAGGAAGTAACAGAATGTTGGAGTCTTGGATGCGACATCTTGATTTGCTTACCAATCTGACATTCACCACAAATGTGTTTCTCTTCAATATGTAACTTAGGTAATCCCCTGATAGCTTCTTCAGAGATGGGTTTCTTCATTCCTCTGAGATGGAGATGACCAAGTTTCTGGTGCCACAACTTTACTTCTTCTTCCTTGCTTAATAAACATGTGAAAGAGTTAGCTTCCTTTTGAGATGTCCATAAGTAGCAGTTGTCTTTGGACCTTTCCCCCTTCATTATCACCACTCCCTCTTCATTTGTGACAATACATTCAGCTTGTGTGAAATTCACTTTGTATCCTTGATCGTAGAGTTGACTAATACTGATCAGATTAGCTGTAAGGCCTTTGACCAATAAAACATTATCAAGCTTTGGTAAGCCATGATTGATTAGCTTCCATTTACCCATGATTTCACCTTTAGCTCCATCTCCAAACGTAACAAAGCTGGCGGCATAAGGTTCAATATTTTCAAGGAACCTGCTAATTCCTGTCATGTGACGTGAGCATCCACTATCAAAGTATCAGTCTTCCCTTGATGAAGATCTAAATGAAGTATGAGCAATGAGAGCAACACTTTCTCCTTTAGGTTTCCATTCACTTTTAGTTTTCAAAATAGGAGGTTCAGGAGAAAACTCCCTGAAGTGTTTGGGGTACCCATAGAGTTTGTAACAGTAAGGTCTGATATGTCCCTTCTTACCACAGTGATGACATATCCATGAACGTGATTTGTTCATGTGAGTCTTATGATGTCGCTTAGGATGTTGAAACATCTGCCTGGGCACTGTGAAGTGATGATTACCTTCAGCGGTCATAAATTTCGTATCTGGATCATACATCTGCTTTTTGTTGAGAGCTTCATAGTCAAGCCCAATGGGTTGTGGCTTGACAACCTGTTTTTCCAGAATCTCATCTAAAGCATGTGTACTATGGTGCATCATTACAACTTGCTTCTTTAAGTGTTCAAGTTGAGAGTTTAATTGAGTTACCTCATCATTCAAAGTTTCTATTTTGGCAAGATGATTCTTCCTTTCAGTCCTTAGTTGAATAACCAATTTCCTTTCAGCTTCAAGTTGCTCACATACTTCCTCACTTCTGATGCACAGAGACTTAAAAGATACAGCTAACTCATCATATGACACTTCCTCATTAATTGAATCAGAATCAGATTCAACCACTCCAGTTAAGGCAGTTACATGTCTGGCTGCTTCATTCTCAGCTTCTTCTTCAGATTCATCCTCTTCAGACCATGTAGCAGTCATGCTCTTTTTCTGTCTTTTGAGAAACGTGCCACACTCAGCTCTAATGTGCCCAAAACCTTCACATTCATGACATTTTACTCCCTTGGATTGTCCCACTTTGTCATCAGTTTTTGTCCTTCTGAAATTGTTTCCAGGTTTGCTGATGTCGAATCTGATGTTTGGAACATTTCCTTTTGTCTTTCTATCCATGCGTCTCATAACCTTGTTGAATTGCTTTCCCAGCAGTACCATGGCATCTGAGATACTTTCATCAGTATCAATGTCATCTTGATGGTCTTCATTATCAGTATTTGACACAAGAGCTATGCTCTTATTCTTGCTACCACTACTTCCAGACCGCTCATTAGCTGACATTTCAAATGTTTGAAGCGAACCTACCAAGTCATCAAGCTTAATAGTGTCAAGTTCTCTAAATTCTTCAATGCATGTGACTTTCATATCAAACTTCTTTGGTAAAGATCTCAGCATTTTCCTCACCATTTTCTCTTCTGAAAGCTTCTCACCTAGAGCATCAAAAGTGTTGGCATAATCTAGAATAGTCATATGAAATTCATGCACACTTTCATCCTCCTTCATCCTGAGTTCTTCAAACTTTGTAGTGAGCATCTGTAGTCTAGAATTCTTTACTTTAGAAGTTCCCTCTTGAGTGGTTATCAGGATTTCCCAAGCTTCTTTAGCAACTTTGCAACGTTTAATTAGTCTAAACATATTTTTATCAACTCCATTAAACAATGCATTCAACGCTTTTGAGTTGCCAAGAGCCAATTCATCTTCCTCTTTAGACCACTCACTTTCAGGCTTCAGCTCTTCCAGTTTCTTTCCATCTTTGTCCTGCAATACTGGTGGTTCCCATCCAATTAGAACTGCCTTCCATGTTTTGCTGTCAATAGACTTTAGAAAAGCTTCCATACGAGACTTCCAGTAGTCATAATTAGTTCCATCCAACAGAGGAGGTCTGTTCACGAACCCTCCTTCTTTCTCCATTTCTACCAGATATATACGCCCTGAATCTCACCCAATCCAGAACAGGGTGCCTGCTCTGATGCCAATTGAAATCTGGCACGCCCAGGAACTAATGTTGAATACAATGTTCCAACACTTCTGTGAACACAGTGTTGTAACCAATATTCCAACCTTATACGAAGCAGCAGAAAATACAATTTAAATAACAGAAAACAGTAAAGACACAAATGATTTGTTAACCCAGTTCGGCATAAACGAACCTACTCTGGGGGATACCAATCCAGGAAGGAAATCCACTAATGTAGTGCTAGATCTAAGCCCTCAGTAAACGCCCCGTTTACAACTTATATCCTAGACACCTACTTGTGCAACTTCTACTTAAGAACTCCTAAGTATGAGATCCCATCTCACCTCCAACTATCACGCACAGTTATTACAGTAACACAAAGATGTTTGCGAAGACACACTTCAAAACAACAAGTTAACTCCGTACTTAGAAGCTTAGGAGTAACTAACACACACAACAAAATCAGTCCTTAGCTTGTGTTATAGAATCCACAAGAAAGGCTCACAAAATAATACAAAAAACTCAAAACCCTAGAATGCTATTCTTCAATGACGGCTTTGATAAAACAGCTAGGTTTTTCGTCCTTCATATAAATACTCCAAGCATAACGGGTTGAAACTCCATATGGGATTAGATCACATAAATCTCAAGAATCAGAACCATACACAAAGTTTCCTAAAATGTCAGGACATCTTTAGAAAATATCTCATCGCTGATTCTCCTTATAAATATACTCCTTGGTACACAAGTATATAAAAACGTGGTTTCCTTTTAAAACGCGCTTTCCTTATTTAAACACGCGCAAAACATTGGTACACAGGTCGTACCTACATGTTGAAATATTTGGTCCAACATCTTGCTTGTATATTTGTTTTAGCAAAATGAGGTCAATTCAAATATCCAACAAGATAGAATAAGATAAATACACCTTAAGACTTTAACTCTTTCTAGTAATACAAAATACAGAGTATCTAAACTTCTTGAATCTGAAGCTTTCAGAGTTTAAGCCTTGTGCAAATGTTTTCTTGATTGTTTGAGTATGTAGGAGAGAGTAGTTTTTCAAATCAGGTCGGTGTTATCTGTTTACGATCTCTCAAGTCTTCTATATATAGGTAGAGACAATGTAGACGTTGAAGAAGTCCGTTGAATGGAGATAAAGATGTCAGCGCAAATGTAAGTGTATTGGTAGTAGAGTTTTAACCTTATTCCAAAAGAGGTAAAGAACTACTACTGCCATTGCTTGAAGGATTTCAGTGCTTGCCCAGAAGAAGTAAAGTTTCTTATCTGTCTTTAGACGCTCCTCTTTGACTTATGACTTGATCACATATCTCTTATATTATAAGCTTGTTCCGTTTTGCTATTCTTAACCCTAATTTTTTTCCCGCTCATTTTCCATATCATTTTACCCTAACATTAATTCAAATAAAATGTTAAAAAGTGTCTCACCAAGAATCGAACCCACAACTTTTAACTCACCATGTTAAATTATTATTATTATTATTATTATTATTATTATTATTATTATATCTCTTATATTCTAAACTTGCTCCGAAATGCTAACCCTAAACTTTTTTTTCCTCTCTTTTACATGTGGTCCAATATATTAAAAAAAATACAAATTTGTCTAGCATGAGAATCGAACCCGCATCCCTTTAATTTTTTCTTTTGTGATGACTATATTAGTAAGAGTCAATGACAATCTCTTAAGCATCTTGGAATATATCTTTTGTCGACAATATTTTTACATGGTCAGTTGTATGTTGCAACTTCAAGAGTTATTTAAAGAGAATGATTAAAAATATTGATTATCGATGAAGACAGTGAGAATACAAATAAAACTTCCAATGTAGTTTATGAAGAAGTATTTTGTAATATAACATAATTTATGTTGTATGAACATTTATCCAAATTTATTGTCAAACTAATATTTAATGGTAATCGACTTTTTTACATACGTTTTAATGTTAAAAAAATTATATCTTATTTTTTCATATTACGGCTAATTATTAGACCCGTGCACCGCACAGGTCGAAGTTCTAGTTCAAATTAACTTCGGAGAAGACTAAAAATCTGATGCTTGTATATCTGAGTGTATCAGCCTACAACTTTGTTACTTCTGACTCACAATTGCTTCTGAGTGCTGTTAGTGCTTCTGAATAAAGTCAGAGCTTCTGAATTCCATTCAGACTCCATTCTTTCTCAAGGATTCATGCACACTTAAAATAAATTTTAGTAATTCAATTGTGCATTTAATACTTTGTTATCATCAAAACTTTATCAAGTTCTCGGGGTTTGTTCTAAGAACCATTTTTGTTCCAACAAACATGACACCCCAACAAACTCTATCAGTTCTAGTATAAAGTAAGGTGGATGCTCCACTCATAAAAGAACATAGGGAGCCAAAGATTTTACTTAGAAATCAGTTCCAATATAAAAGTTTCACTCTATATACCAGGCACTCAACAAAAAAAAATCTAAAAAGATGACGTAATTTCGAGATTTTCAAATAGTCCACATAATAATATGTCAAATTAACAACTACCCCAACTTATCTTTTCTACCAATCCTCATGTCCAATAATGCCTCAAAAAATCCTCTGCCAATCCGTTTTATAAGTGGTGCATTTAGTTTTTTATTTTTTGGTCAACTATATATAGTTGTTTTATGGTTTGTTGATTTAGTATTAAAAAATAAATAAAGGATAGAGATTATTAACCTTGTAAAATTTGAATCATAATCATAACTATTGTGAACATTGGCCATTCCATTTTTATTTTTTGAAGAAGTTAAATTAGCTCATTCAAATTGACAACAAAAAGAATTGAATCTAAGATCTTAAGAAGAAACATACTTTTAGATTTCAAACTAATACCATCAAATCAAGCCCAAGTGGGTTGGCCATTCCATTTTTATTGAAATCGTGGTGGGTGATATTTGGATCTCCATATCCACTCAATTGTGGACCACAACTATTTGATGAAGAATGAGAGACATGTATATTTCCAGGTGCATCTAATTAATGTAGACATAATTAATGTTTAATTAGTCTAAACCGATTAAGAGTTTCAAACTAAATTTAGATCCAAGACTCAGCCATACACAACTTAATTTCCATGAGACTCAAATCTAATCCCTATATTGCAATTCTCTAGTTGACAAGTTTTTTTCTTTTACTAAATAACATTTGTATATATATGAATAATAATAATACATAAAGAACGGCGTAAATTTGACCTAAGTTGATGATTTTTTCTAACCATGCATGAGCATGAGGGGTGTGTATCTCCTGCAGTCTATTTTTATATATAAAAAAGTGGCACAAAACCATGTGTTAGATGAATGCTTTCATTCTCCTACCATATTGTCCTGTTTCATTTGATTATGATGCCTCAAGTCAAGGTACAAGTTAAAAATTTGCAACTCAAGGAAGATGTTGACACAAATCTTGTTTTCATTGTGTGTTTCAATGAAACATAATCTTAAATATTCTGATTCATTCCATGACAAACAAAGTATGAACATAATCATTCATAGGCTAGATTAAAGCTAGTGTTGAAGAAGGTGCATTATACATGTACTTGGTTTTGGTCTCAATGAAATGAATCTAAATAATCCCCTGTCTAGTCTACATATATCATTATCTCATGTATATTATATGATAGCCTTAAATCCTTAATTACAAATTATAGTGTGATTAGGTAAACAAAGATTATTGAACTTTGAAGTGGCTATATTAAATATTAGTAGCATGAAATGTAAATGAAACATGGTTTGTCGACATTTTACCCAAAGGCTTCTCTACCACAATAAGCATCTTATATTCTTTTTTGGGAGGCACATATTTTGCAATTTTTATACTCCCTCCAAACTTTAATATAAAAAACAAATTGTTTTTTAAATTCGCAGAATAATTGATATATCTAATTTATTTTTAGACTAAATATATCAATTATTATGAATTTAAAAAGTAATTTTTTTTGGCTAAATTGCACTTTTGACCCTCTGAGTTTTAGAAACTTGCAATTTTGGCCCCTTATGTTTTAAAATAGCACTTTTGACCTCCTAAATTTCAAAAAGTTGCAATTTTAGCCCCTTATATTTCAAAATAGCATTTTCGGCCCCCTAAGTTTTAGAAAGTTGCAATTTTGACCCTCGATGTTTCAAAATAACACTTTTGACCTCCTATCTTTACCTTTTTTGCAAAAAGTCAATTTTGACCAAGTCAAAGTTGATGTGGCATAATAATATATAAACCTGTTAAGCATAAACTGTAGAGGCAAAATAACATAATTAAAATTACATAAAAAGTCAAACTTATTACATATAAGAAATTACATTCAAAATAGAAGTTCAAGACACTTTTCTAAATCAAAATGACATAACAAATCAAGTCATTACATAATCAAAATAACATAATCAAAATGACATAACAAAAAGCACGAAGGGTTTCCAATTTCCATTGTTTCCTATTTTTGGATTTGGGATTAGGTTTTTTTTTTTTACGTATAGTGAGAAATCCTTTTGAATAAACGTCACGAAAGATTAGGTTAATTCTTTAGGATTTGAGATTATATATGTGTGTTAGTGAAAGAATAAATTTAAAGCACGTGACTTCTTCCTTTTATTATTTTATTCTTTTAATTTTTTTAATTATAAGATGACAAAAAAATGCTGACGTGGCAGCTGAGTCACTTAAATGACTTGCCACATCAACTTTGACTCGATCAAAATTGAGCTTTTGCAAAAGGGGTAAAGATAGAGGGTCAAAAGTGCTATTTTGAAACATAGGTGGTCAAAATCGCAACTACTGAAACTTAGGGGGCCAAAATTGCTATTTTGAAACATAGGGGGCCAAAATCGCAACTTTTTGAAACTTAAAGGGCCAAAAGTGCTATTTTGAAACATAAAGAGTCAAAATTGCAAATTTCTAAAACTTAAGGGGTCAAAAGTGCAATTTAACTTTTTTTTTTTATAATAAAGATAAGATGGAGTATTTGGTAATTTTAATTTCTAAGCATAAAAAATCTTAAAGTATCAATAAAAAATTGGTGAATGAATATTTGCTTTTTCACTTTTTCCATTTTTGCCTAATCCATAACTGACCAATTCTACATAATTCACCCTTTTGAAGGACCCATCTCTATCTCTCTTTCAATAGTCATAGGGGCAATTATTTTTTGTCATAGTCAGTGATGTGTTCGTTTGACTAGTCACTAGATCAAAATGTAGCCAGGATTTGTTTAGCATTAATCATCTTTGGCTTCACTCTTTATATTAATTTGGAATTCAAACTTGAGGTTTGACTTCATGAACTGGTACAAAAACTAAGGCATTGGGAAGTGATTAATAAGGTGCTGTAGCTAGTGGATTTTTTTAAGCCATATAGGTCTAACTAACATAATTGGTTAATAATGATAAAATATGAAAGGAGTTCACGTTTGTTTCGAGATTTAGTAAAAATAATGGGTAAGCTTAACATCTCAATTCTCAATGTAGTAGTAGTAGTTTGGGTCTCCCTATATATATATATATATATATATGTGTGTGTAAAGTTACCATTTTACTAGATTCTCCCATTTAGAGATATATAGAAATAAAACCATAACACCATCCACAAGGCAAGTTCTGTTCAATATCATATATTGGTCTATCCTATAGTTAACAAAAAATATTCTTCTAACGGATTTAAAACTATACGTAGACCTTTCTTTTAATCTAGTTAACTTAAGTAAGCACATTCTCTCTATGGGATCCACACATTTTTAATGTTAAAATAAATGAATATTGTTGAAATGTACAATGATATAAAATTATATGTGAAATATATTAGTAACGGTTGAGTTGGAGGAATGAGTGATCATTGAGTACTATTTTAAATTAGTGATGTACATATGAAATCCACTTAAAGATAAAAAAATGGAGAGTTTAATTGCTGATGCTCTAAAGTTTAACTTAGGGTGAGAATAGTCTAAACCTTTTTGAGATGAAATTTGGTCTTTTAGTACGTTTGAATTGACACTGAGATCGGTGAAATTAATGTTTGATTTTTAATCAAGATCAACATCTAAATTTAAAATCAAACATTAATTTGTTCATTAAAAAAAGTCAAACATCAATTCATACAAAAAAAATCATAAAACATTACGGAAAATTTAATACAAGAAAATAAATTACTCTTTTCTAAAGTACAGAAACTTCTACGGTACAATTGAAAATTCTGATATATTGGTACATTAAAGCATTAAATTAATACATTAATGATTATTTTATGAATAAAAAAATTATTTGTTGATTATTGTATTTTAGAGTTAATAATTTTGAGGCTTAAAAAAAGTCAAACATCAATGAAGGTGCGTGGAGAAAACACAAGAAGGGGGGGTTGAATTGTGTTTTGGATATTTAAAAACTTTTCTAGATATTTAAATCTATCAGAGTCTTTAAGCACAGCGGAATTGTTCACACAATTAACTTAAGGCTAAGTGAATGATGAAGGAGTAAATGAGAGAGTGAGAGAGAGAAAGACACACAACAATTTATACTGGTTCCCCTCACAAATTGAGAGTACTCCAGTCCCCTTGCTTCCAAGGGAGTTCACTATAATCACTAAGATTACAATCAGATGCTCAAGCACACAAACTTCCTTGCTCAAGTCACACAAGACTTAAGACTTCCTGCTCTAAGTCACACAAGACAGAGAGACTTTCTTGCTCTAATCACACAAGATCAGAGACTTCCTTGCTCAAGTACACAAGCTTAAGACTTCCTTGCTCAAGTCACACAAGACAAGAGACTTCCTTGCTTCTACACTCAGCAGAAGACTTCTTTGCTCTAATCACTAAGATTGAGACTTACTTGCTTCTACACTAAGCAGAAGACTTTATTGCTTCTACACTAAGCAGAAGACTTACAATTACTCACGCAGGAGTAATACTAACTTCTAAACTTAAACTTATTACAAACATAATAACTTCAGAGGCTTAAGCTAGTTTCTATTCTCACTTCATTTGAGAGATGTTTTCTATTACAATTCAAATTCTCACTTTATTCTGAGAGGTGTTTTCTAATGAAGATCGTTAGTCATCAATTCTTTCTTTTGCATATTTATATGAGTTGAGAAAGACATTGAGACGTTGGAGAAATTCCCGTTGTAAAACGGACAGCTGTAGTCTTTGAATATCCGTTGAGTAAAGCCACGTCTTCTTTTGCAGTGAAGCTTCACCTTTACTGTTTGTCCAAAGTACAGTAATAAGGTACAACTAGCTCCTAGAGAGAGTAGGATCACATCCTTTGTGACCGTTGTAATTAGTTGTCCTTAGAACAAATCATCAGGCTTGATAAAAGTAGTTGATGTAGCCCTTCTGATGATTTGGGGAATTCCTTTGCTTCTGATGGACCTTTGATAACTTGGAGTCTGATTGGTCTTGAATGAATGGCCTCTGATAGTCCTTCGTAATTCAGCTTCTGAACGTCTTCATCTTCTGAATAACTCATGACTTGCAGATAGCTTCTGAACTCTTGTAGGCATCTGAACATCTTTGAGCTTCTGAACTTCTCTGAGCTTCTAAACTCTTGCAGACATTCTGATCCTCTTTGAGCTTCTGAACTTTGTTTAGCTTCTGACCACGTTGTAGCTTCTGAACTCTTTCAGAGTGTAAAGATTCAGACTTCCATAGGTTTCATCAGAGTCTAAATTAAATGTGCTCTTGATATAACGTTGGATTCTCCTACACACTTAATTTAAACATTAGTAACATCAATTGTCCATTTAATACTTTGTTATCATCAAAACTTAAGGGTGTGTACTAACACATATTTTGTTCCAACAATCTCCCCCTTTTTGATGATGACAAACATAAGTATTAAATACAATTGTTGTTGATAAAAATCAGCTATGTTGACATTAGGCTTATGAGTTTCGCAAGCTCCCCCTAAGTCTGATATCCCATAGGGTTAGGTTTGTAAGCTCCCCCTACTTTGTATCCATAGTTAATTTTAATCAGTTTCAAAATTACTTTATTATATGACTTAAATTATTCATATTTTACTATATAAAGAACAAGGTTTGCAAGCTTCTTCTTTTCATAGTGTGATAATCTTTGAATAAAGTTGCACCCTTACTCAAGAACTATCTATGAATAATAAACTTCAATTAATAAATGTATTCTCCTTGAAATTATGCTCTTAATGAAGATGCAAGATGAAACACATATTTAAATTAAATGACAATAGGATCAGAGGCACTAGAAACGTATACACACACACTTGGTTCTGATGGTTATCATTAACAGTTTCAGAGTTCAAAATATTTTTCAAACAGTTCAGAGCTTAAAAAAAATATTTTCAAAGAAAATAGCTCAGAGCCTGAAGCAAAAAACTTGAAAATAGTTCAGAGATTAGCACAATATTTTGAAATCCTCAAAGATCAGATTGTCATATCAAAACATGTACCTCATGCTACTATTTTGACCACTCTCCTACGTTCTCTCTCTGAAGCACTACAAAACCCTAAAAAGCTAAGTAATTTCGCTTCTTCCAACAATTGATTTACCAATATTCTTTCTCCCCATTTTGTCATTATCAAAAAGAGTATAAGCAATTTAATTAACAAGTACAACGTCCAATACGGTCAAATCAGGAGTGGTTGAATGCATTTAAGACCTTGTCGGTGAAATGAGCTTATAAAAGGAGAGAAGCCTAGTCATTTTATTCACACAGAATAATCTTAGGTTATTGATAGATCTCTTGAGAGAGAAAAAATGAAACGCTCAAAGAAGAAGAAAGTAGTTTCAAAGAGAGTCAGTCAAGATAGGAGAAAACATAAGAAGAAACCAATAGAAACAAAGCCAATGTCTGTTACAGAAGAACTCAGTTCAGAGTCTGAAGAAAAATCTTTGGACTCTGACTATTTTAAGTTCTGAAGACATATATTCCTGAAGAAAATCAAACTGATATCCAAGGCTCTAGAGGGGCTAGAGTCTTTTCCTGAGGAAAACCAAACTGATGCATCAGAATCGGTTTCTTCAAGAAAGACTACTGGTTGAATGGCTTCAGCCAAAACCTCAACCTTTCCCCTCTACAAAGGTCATGTAGGCATGTAGCCACAAACATGGCCTTTGAAGCAACCAGAAGATATTTCTTAGAAATGTTTTATATGTAATCCAGAACTCAAGTTCTCAATGAAATAAGATTCATTACTTTGGCTTGTTTATTTTTGATTTCTTATTTATTGCTTCTCTTGTTATGTAGTTTGATTCTTTAAGAATAACCAAATATTGTACTCATTGAAAATCAATTTTATGAATGAAACTCAAGAGTTTGAAAAGTCAATTTGCAAGATTCTTTGTTTAACTAAAATGAAAGTTAGTTCAAGAATTAAAACAAACAAAAGACATGCTAAACAGAATCAAACCAGATATACAAGCATCCAAAAAAAATATAGTGACTAAATATGTCAGTTTTAACACAGAGATAGAAATTGTATAACACTATGAACTTTGTCTATCAATGTGCCTAATCAAAATTGTTGGGTTTTTGAAGTTGGCTACAATTTTGCAAAAACTAACTATTAGCCAACATGCTGGACGAGATGCTTTAGAGCATATTGTGCAGCATTGCTACGTCAGGACTGAAGACTTGCGCGCCCAGAATTTTTATGCAATATCTTTTGGGAAGATTTGATTCAGAAAAATTACAACACATGTCTAAACATGCTTGCGCGCCTTGTTCCTTAAGCAAAGAAAGATTGCTTCAAATATTTAACACAAAAATATATTTATATATTTTTGTTTTGAACTAAATCTTTTTTGGAAGAATTATTTTGTCAAATCTTCAAGTTATATTTTTTAAAATAATCTAGGGTTGGAAGAGATTATTGCAGCGATTTTTACTTGAAGACCTAGCTTGGACATCAAGACAATTCAAGGCTATAAATACATGAAGACCCATGCTTATTGAAGTGTGTATTTTCTAAACCGTGTTTACTAAAGCGTGAGTTTTAGGGTTTAGGTGTTTTGTTTCTTGTGATTTGTGACCCTTCCTTGTGTCATCTTGATGCAAGTTTAGGACTGGTTTTATTGAGTTGTATTGTTTAATTCTCTTAAGCTTTTAAGCACGGAGAATAGGTTGTGTAACTTGCTCCAAAGATTTTAAGCACGGAGGTAGGTTTGTTTAAGTGATTCTTAGTTTCTGTTACGGTGAGTAACATATTGGTTATTATAAACGTAAGGAGTGAGACGGGGCGTCTCATATCTAGGAGTTCCTAGGTAGAGTATAGCACGGGTATTGGCTAGGCGAGAAGTTGTAAACGGGGCGTTTGCTGAGTAACTTTGAACTAGCATTACTATAGTGGATTCCTCCTGGATTGGTATCCCCCAGAGTAGGAGAGTTGCTCCGAACTGGGTTAACAAACCTTTGTGTTATTTACTTATTTGCACTTTATTCTTTCAGCGTGATATATTGCTTCACAGGTTGCTGTAGCATCTTACGAAACATCTTTCTACTGCGTGCCAGAATTTCAATTGGCATCAGAGCAGGCACCCTAACCTGTTTTGGGTGAGCTCCAGGGTAATATCTGGTACTATGGACAAAGAAGGAGGATATACATCTAGGCCACCACTTCTAGATGACTCTAACTACGACTTTTGGAAATCACGCATGGAAGCATTCATAAAATCTATGGATATGAAAGCTTGGAAGGCTATATTAAAGGGCTGGGAACATCCCAAGGTAAAGAATGCTAGTGGAGCAGACACTGATGAACTAAAGCCAGAAGAAGACTGGACTACTGCCGAAGATACGCTAGCTGTTGGAATCTCAAAAGCTCTGAATGCCTTATTTAATGGAGTGGACAAAAATATGTTCAGGCTAATCAAAAGGTGCAAAATTGCTAAGGAAGCTTGGGATATCTTGAAAACCACTCAAGAAGGGACTGCTAAGGTAAAAATTTCTAGACTACAAATTTTAACTAGAAAATTTGAGAATCTTAAGATGAAAGAGGATGAAAGTGTTCATGATTTCTATATGAATGTTATGGATTTTGCCAACTCATTTGATGACTTAGGAGAAAAAATGAGTGATGAAAAAATTGTAAGAAAAATTCTTAGGTCCCTCACTAAGAAGTTTGATATGAAAGTAATAGCTATGGAAGAGGCACAAGATATCTCAACTATGAGAGTTGATGAATTAATAGGGTCACTCCAGACCTATGAATCATCTGTCAATGAAAGAATAGAAAGAAAAAACAAAAGCATTGCTTTTGTATCCAATGCTGCTGAGGAATATGAGGAAGATGAACAAGATTCAGGTGAGAGTTTCTCTGAAGCTATAGTCATGCTTGGAAGACAGTTTAATAAGATACTAAGAAAGGCGGACAAAAACTCCTGTAAAGATGCTAAGAATAATGCTCCTGACATCATGTGCAGCATTGATGCCCAGAAAAAATCAAAGGGTGATGAAAAGCCTACTGTAAACAAGGGAATCCAATGTCATGAATGTGAAGGGTACAGTCACATAAGAACAGAATGTGGCACATATATGAGAAACCAAAAGAAGAGTTTAGTTGCTTTATGGTCTAATGAAGAAGAATCTGAAGGAGAAAAAGAATTTGAAGCTACAAAACATGTTAGAGTTCTAACTGGAATAGTAGAATCTGACACAGAATCTAGTGATGAAGAACTCACTTTTGAAGAACTAGCAACAACATACAAAGAGTTGTGCCGGGTCTCAGTTGATAAGTGTAGAGAAATTGAAAAATTAAAGAAGATTAACTCTCAACTTAAAGCAGACCAAGCTAGAAGCATATCAAGGATTGAAGAACTTCAAATTAAGGTAAATCATCTGACCTCTGATCTTGATGAAGCAAACAAAGAAATTGATCTCTTGAATGTTAATGTGGGACGGCAAAGAAAATACTCTGAGATGCTTAACAAAACTGGAGATGTGAAACTTGATGAGATTCTGGAACATCACAAAAGGAGACCAAAGTTCACTGGAATCAGCTATGAAAATGTTAACAAACACAGGACTTATAATCCTGATCTTATGTATACTCATCCCAAAGAAGTCCCATGTGCTAACATGTCACGAAAGGTGCCCCAGCATCCTACGCACCATCATGGTAATTCTTACTATAAGCGTCCTATGAAGCATCATGGCAATTCTCACTATAAGAAACACCGTCCTTGGAGATGTCATTACTGTGGTAGAAAGGGACACATAAGGCCGTTTTGCTATAAGCTGTATGGGTACCCTCAGGAGAAGCAACAAACTGAGCCAATACCGATGATTCAACAAGAATGGAAAGTCAAAAGTGAGAACATCACTATAAAAACCAAAGTTGATGAAGAACAAACTGAAAATCAGGTTACAGGTTTGATTGCTCACACTTCTTTTAGAGCCTCTTCAAAAGAAGACTGGTATTTTGACAGTGGGTGCTCGAGGCATATGACTGGAGATGATATATTTCTTGTTGATATCAAATCTTACTCAACTAGCTATGTAACTTTTGGAGATGGAGCCAAAGGGGAGATCATTGGCGTAGGAAAGCTGATCAACAAAAGCTTACCTAAACTTGATAATGTGCTACTTGTAAAAGGATTAACTGATAATTTGATTAGCATTAGTCAATTGTGTGACCAAGGTCTGAAGGTAAATTTCACCAAAGCTGAGTGTCTTGTCACAAGTGAGAATGATGAATTACTCATGAAAGGTGTGAGGTCCAAAGACAATTGCTACTTGTGGGTATCTCAAGAGGAAGCAAATCTGTCAACATGTTTCATAGCAAAAGAAAATGAGGTAACACTTTGGCACCAAAAGTTAGGACATCTAAATCTGAAGAGCATGAAAAAGGCAATATCTGAGGAAGCTATTAGAGGACTACCTAAGCTTAAAATTGCAGAAGGTAACATCTGTGGTGAATGTCAAATTGGAAAATAAACCAAGATGCCACACAAGATGCTACAGCATTCCACAACTACAAGAGTCCTTGAGTTACTTCATATGGATCTTATGGGACCTATGCAAGTCGAAAGCTTAGGAGGAAAAAGGTATGCTTATGTTGTTGTTGATGATTTCTCTAGATACACTTGGATCAATTTTCTCAAAGAAAAATCAGATACTTTTGACATCTTTAAAGATCTATGTGTTCAGCTTCAAAGAGAAAAAGATAGTGTAGTTTTAAGGATAAGAAGTGACCATGGAAAGGAGTTTGAAAACTCAAGGTTTTCTGAATTTTGTGCATCTGAGGGAATCAAGCATGAGTTCTCATCTCCCATCACACCCCAACAAAATGGAGTGGTTGAAAGGAAGAATTGAACTATACAAGAATCAGCTAGAGTCATGCTTCATGCAAAGAAATTACCATACTCCTTCTGGGCTGAGGCCATGAATACAGCCTGCTACATCCACAATAGAGTTACGTTAAGGACTGGAACCAACACAACTTTGTATGAACTGTGGAAGAACAAGAAACCTACAGTCAAATATTTTCATGTGTTCGGAAGCAAATGTTACATCTTGGCTGACAGAGAACAAAGAAGAAAACTTGATCCTAAAAGTGATGAAGGAATATTCTTAGGCTATTCCACCAACAGTAGAGCCTATAGAGTGTTCAATTCCAGAACCAAAGTAATAATGGAGTCTAGCAATGTTGTGATAGTTGACCATGTAGAAAGCGGGACGCAAGATGCGGGTGAAGATGCTGCAGCATCTGACTCATCAACTGAAGCATTTGAAAATCTAAAAGAAGATGAAAACAACATGGAAGCTTCTGAAACTGGGTCTATGAGTGTTCCACCTAAGAAAGGTCCATCCATTAGGATCCAAAAGAATCATCCCTCTGATCTCATAATTGGTAATCCTGACCAAGGAATCTCTACAAGAAGAATGAATGATGTTATCTCAAATGCTTGCTTTGTATCTAAGATTGAGCCAAAAAATGTGAAGGAAGCATTGACTGATGAGTGTTGGATAAATGCGATGCAAGACGAACTAGAACAGTTCAAAAGGAATGAAGTGCGGGATTTGGTTCCAAAACCAGAGAATGTAAATGTGATTGGTACTAAATGGGTATTCAAGAACAAGTCTGATGAAAATGGAGTTGTCACCAGAAACAAGGACAAACTTGTTGCTCAAGGTTATGCTCAAATTGAAGGAATTGACTTTGATGAGACATTTGCACTTGTTGCTCGTCTTGAGTCCATAAGACTTCTCTTAGGTGTTGCTTGCATCTTAAAATTCAAATTATTCCAAATGGATGTGAAGAGTGCCTTTCTCAATGGGTATTTAAATGAAGAAGTCTTTGTTGAACAACCAAAAGGATTCATAGAGCCCACTCTTCCCAATCATGTCTACAAATTGAAGAAAGCCCTATATGGCCTAAAACAAGCCCCTAGGGCATGGTATGAAAGACTCACTGAATTTCTCTTAAGTCAAGGGTACAGGAAAGGAGGGAATGACAAAACCCTATTTGTAAAGAAAGAAAAAGGTGATTTCATTATAGCTCAAATATATGTTGATGACATTGTCTTTGGAGGAATGTCAAGCAAGATGGTACAGCATTTTGTGCAGCAAATGCAGTCAGAATTTGAGATGAGTTTAGTAGGAGAGCTAACATACTTTCTTGGACTACAAGTAAAGCAAATGGAAGACACCATATTTGTCTCTCAAAGTAAGTATGCTAGAAATATTGTGAAGAAATTTGGTATGGATGGAGGAAATCACAAAAGAACTCCTGCAGCAACACATTTGAAGCTTACCAAAGATGAAACGGGAGTTGATGTTGATCAAAGCCTATATAGGAGTATGATTGGAAGCTTATTATATCTAACTGCTAGTAGACCTGATATTACTTTTGCAGTTGGAGTATGTGCTAGGTACCAAGCTCAACCCAAGATGAGCCATCTTGCTCAAGTAAAAAGGATCTTGAAGTATGTTAATGGCACCTGTGATTATGGGATTCTCTACTGTCATAGTGAAAATTCTACTCTAGTAGGATATTGTGATGCAGATTGGGCAGGTAGTGCAGATGATAGAAAAAGCACATCTGGTGCATGTTTCTTTCTAGGTAACAATCTCATATCCTGGTTCAGTAAGAAGCAAAATAGTGTTTCATTATCTACAGCTGAAGTAGAGTACATGGCTACTGGAAGCAGTTGTTCTCAACTATTATGGATGAAACAGATGTTGAAAGAGTATAATGTGGAGCAAGATGTCATGACATTATATTGCGATAATCTTAGTGCCATAAATATCTCAAAAAATCCTATTCAACATAGTAGGACAAAACATATTGATATCAGACACCACTTCATAAGAGATCTTATAGAAGATAAAATTGTTACTCTTGAGCATGTAGGCACTGAAGAACAACTAGCGGATATATTTACTAAAGCTCTAGATGCTGTTCAATTTGAAAAATTGCGAGGCAAACTTGGTATTTGCCTATTTGAAGAATTATAGCAATTATTGCTAGTGTGGCGTGCGATTGCTACTATCTTTTACCTTCATTTGGTAATGCACACTATTATGGGTAGTGTTGAAACATCTGAAAAATTAGTAAGAATTTTGTGTCTGTTGGTGATAAGAAGGATGTTTCTGGTGGATCTTGTTGTCCACACTTTAGAGGATGAGAAAACAGCAGCTGCATGTGCTAGAATAAAAGGCACTTCAAGTGTTATTCCTCATGTTACTGAAGATGATGCAGATGATGTAGGTGGTGATACTGAGGTGGAGGAAGAGCATTCTGATGCAAGTCCTCTTGTTTGTTCTGCTTGATATTTTGGACGTTATTGTGTGGGCTTTGCCCTGATTCTAATTGCACCTGCATGTGCACCTGGTCTGTAATATGAACTCTATGTCTCCTTTGCTCTGGTGCTCTATGGTTCATGTGTTCTGGTACTCTTTTGGTTCTACTGATATGGAACTTTGTTTAATCGTTTACTGGCTTTCTTTGTCAAATTTAGCCCAAAAAGGAGGAGTAATTCTGCAGGTTATTCTGAAGGTTTTCTGTTTGCATGATGTGGCGACAAATGCTATAGCATCTTTGTCTTTTGATAATATACATGTTTTAAGGGGGAGTAGAATTTATTTTTCTACTGTATGTGATGAATAGGAATTTATTTTTCCTAATTTGTGTGGAATTTATTTTTCCATGAAGGAGTTTATTTCTCCTTATTTTTGAATCCACTACATGAGAGTTTATTTCTCTCAGGCTGTACTTCATGAGGCTATGATGTTTTTCCGCTGTTGCTTGCCTCTGATAAATGTTCTTTTTCTACTTTCTTTCCTAGTTGTGTGTTTATGTTGACTCGAAGGAAAGTATGATATGTATCTCTCCACAAACTGGTCTAAAGTTATTTTTAGCCAAAATTTGCCAAAGGGGGAGATTGTTGGGTTTTTGAAGTTGGCTACAATTTTGCAAAAACTAACTATTAGCCAACATGCTGGACGAGATGCTTTAGAGCATGTTGTGTAGCATTGCTACGTCAGGACTGAAGACTTGCGCGCCCAGAATTTTTATGCAATATCTTTTGGGAAGATTTGATTCAGAAAAATTGCAACACATGTGTTAAACATGCTTGCGCGCCTTGTTCCTTAAGCAAAGAAAGATTGCTTCAAATATTTAACACAAAAATATATTTATATATTTTTGTTTTGAACTTAATCTTTTTTGGAAGAATTATTTTGTCAAATCTTCAAGTTATATTTTTTAAAATAATCTAGGGTTGGAAGAGATTATTGCAGCGATTTTTACTTGAAGACCTAGCTTGGACATCAAGACAATTCAAGGCTATAAATACATGAAGACCCAAGCTTATTGAAGTGTGTATTTCCTAAACCGTGTTTACTAAAGCGTGAGTTTTAGGGTTTAGGTGTTTTGTTTCTTGTGATTTGTGAGCCTTCCTTGTGTCATCTTGATGCAAGTTTAGGACTGGTTTTATTGAGTTGTATTGTTTAATTCTCTTAAGCTTTTAAGCACGGAGAATAGGTTGTGTAACTTGCTCCAAAGCTTTTAAGCACGGAGGTAGGTTTATTTAAGTGATTCTTAGTTTCTGTTACGGTGAGTAACATATTGGTTATAGCTATGGAGGTAGGAGTTCCTAGGTAGAGTATAGCACGGGTATTGGCTAGGCGAGAAGTTGTAAACGGGGCGTTTGCTGAGTAACTTTGAACTAGCATTACTATAGTGGATTCCTCCTGGATTGGTATCCCCCAGAGTAGGAGAGTTGCTCCGAACTGGGTTAACAAAACTTTGTGTTATTTACTTATTTGCACTTTATTCTTTCAGCGTGATATATTGCTTCACAGGTTGCTGTAGCGTCTTACGCAACATCTTTCTACTGCGTGCCAGAATTTCAAAAATATTAATCAGTTATGAAGTCATATAAGCAATAAAAGAAATCCTAAGGTTGGGGTTGACTACAGAAAGACGCTAGGGTTATCATGATGTTTTTCTGATTAGCATTTACTTCTTCCATCAATCCCACAAACTTGTCCACTTTGGCTTCAATCCTTCTAATGTCATTCTCATAGACAGGGTTCCTCAGATACTGTTGATTACCTCGATCACCTCTCTGATTGTCTTGAAGAGGTACATTCAGATCGTCCACTATTGAGGCTAACCTTTCCCTAAGGTTTTGCCCAATATTTTCTCTTGCAGCAGAGGATTCAAGATGATCCCTCTCTGTGTCTACTTGAGTCTAAATGTCCTTCTTAGCATTGATAGCTTTCCCTTTGTCAAAATTCTTCTTTTCTTCCACAACTGCCTTCTGAAGATTTTGCAACTCTTTTACCAGTTCCTCTGTCAGACTTACCCATCGAGCAACATACTCAGATGAAGGCATATCAGATTGCCTTTGGTCATAAAGACCATGTATTTGTTTAAACAAATCGTTGCATTTGCTCAAGACATCAGGATTGTTTGATTTGGATGGGTGAGGTTCATTGGTTAAGGGTGTATTGATGAGTTGAGGATTTGAATGGATAGGTATTTGTTGTGTTTGTTGAGGACTAGGGCTGGTTTTGAAAAAGCCTTTGAGGTGGAAATCTTCTATAAAAAGTTCTTTGACCATAGCCTCAACATGGTTTGATGGTGGGAGGTTCAGGTTTTCTTCTGAAACAACGTGTTCAGAATGCTCTGAAACATCAGAGGAATTTTCAAGTTCATTAGTGAATTGTTGTTCAGGTTGTGTTTGGTTTTTAGGTTCAGAGGGTTGTAGTTCAGATGGAGTTTGGTGTTTAGGTGTATGAGGGTCTGAAGATGTTTGAGTCATAGATGGCTGAGCTATTTTATGCTTAGATTTGGCATTAAGAAGTTCAAAACTAGCTAGGATTTCATCTAACTCATTAGGATTAAAATACTCTGAAGATGATGATGAGGATATATTGATAAATTCTGGTTCAGGGTGGGTTGTTTCTGGTATAGTAGGTTTTGATTTGACAGGTTCTGATATAAGTTGTTTTATGGTAAGATTGTCTTTAGAACTTGCCTGGTTATAATTTGGAATAGGTTGGGTTGATGATGAGGTTAAATGAGTGTATTGAGTAGTTACAACAAAAGGTTTGGATAAAGATACATTACCTGATTTGCCATGATTTGGGCCTTCAGCAATCTTCTTCCCAGGCTCTTTGGTAAGTTTCTTTAGTCTGACACTATGAGGTTCATCATCACTTTCTTCACTATCTGAGCTTCCAACCTTGGTCTTGGTCTTCTCTTTTCTTCCTTCCTTTATGGTTTCACTCTTATATTCTTTCACTAGCCTTTTCCTCTTTTTCTTCAATTCAGCTTTCTCAATCTCAAACCCTTCTCCTAGGTTATCCAGTAGTTGAATGTACTTATTGACAATGCCACTAGAGACCGTAGGTATGTCAATTTTACAAGTCTTCACTAAAGAAGGTCTTGAGTGAGATTGAGGTACAAAAGGATCTGAAGGATGCACCTCATGTCCTGACAACAAATTCATATGAAGGAGACTATGAACAGACACTTTGTGTTGAGACAAAATCCTATTTTGATGTTTTAAAGATAACAAACATCATTAATTATTTTTAATTAGATTCTGATCATATTGTGATCTAACAAGTGCTTTTGAGTGATTTAATATTAGACAGATGCAATGGATTAAAATCATTAGGTTTCACTCATAAGAAAAGAATTAAAACATGTTTCATGCAAAAAACTGCTCAAGAGAATCGTCTGAGACCATACCACAAGTTGATGTTCAAGTTCACGTGATCAATAAATAAGCACTTATAGATGTCAACGTGAAACAAGACAAGATTACACTTTATGACTTATATAAAGCATCCAAACAAAAGAAATAAGTCATTTAAGGCAAAGAATCATTTTTGGCTCATGAACTTACTCTTTGAAGGGTCTTTAAGAATATCAAGATCACATTCTATGATAAAGACTTCATGATCTCCAAGAACATCATTGAGATATAATCTAGACCAATAAAAATTCAACAACAAGGTTGGTAAAGATTAGTAGCTGAGCAAATTCAGCTTTGAGCAAGGAGTGGCTACACTTTTCCATAAACAAGTGTCCTTGGTTTACTATTTGCTTGTACTTGCAAAGGACACATGAATAGTATCTCTACTACTCTATTCTGCATATAAACAGCTGCAAGACAACTTGCAACAGCTCTTTGAGCTCTTTGATCTTATCCACATTTGTTTGGAGAATGGTCTCCAGAAACTAAGAGAATGGTCTCCCAGATTTTCTTCTAGAAGAAGCAAGCTGTCCTAGTTTTATTTCCACACATGGGAAAATACTTTACAACTTATATATCATCATAAACAACTCATTACAGTTGGCACAACGAATATCTCTGCCATCTTTGTGAAGCGGGTGGAAAAATGCGCGAGCGGAAAGTGCTCGCTAGACAGTAAAGTCGCCACCGAACTTTATTTATTCCCGGAGGAAAAGGAAAATATCGATAAAACCTTAAAAGAATGGAAAGATGATCATCGCAACCATTTCTAAGTTCGGGAGTCGATTTTGCGAGGGGAAGGTATTAGCACCCCTCACATCCGTTGTACTCAACGGGAACCTCCTCGTTAATTTTAGGGTTAAAAGAGTGTTTAATTTGCTTGCATGCTTTTAATTATTTATTATTTATTATATATACAAAGGGGAAAAAGTTTGTTTTTTATTAGTGTGCTTGACGAGATGTATGAATCTCGCTCCTACGTATTCCCAGGTGCAATGGGAAATTCAAAGCTACACGCAGTTCTGAGTAGAAAATGTTTGTGTGTTGGTTGATTTTACTTATGAAAAGATTTTTGTTTCTATGTTTTGACTGTGCTAAAAATATTTGATGCGTTGGAGTTATTTTTAGATGTGGAAAACGAACAACCTGTCGACAAAGCGTGACGCTAAGCCCCCGATTGTTCGAGAGACCAACGAATGTACATTCGCCAATCTCCTCTTTAATCCAAGATTTTTATTAAAATATATTTGAGTGGAAGACGAAAAACCTGTCAACAAAGCGTGACGCTAAGCCCCCCGATTGTTCGAGAGATCAACGAATGTACATTCGCCAATCTCTTCTTTAATCCAAGATTTTTATTAAAATATATTTGAGTGGAAGACGAACAACCTGTCGACAAAGCGTGACGCTAAGCCCCCGATTGTTCGAGAGACCAACGAATGTACATTCGTCAATCTCTTTTTTAATCCACATTTTATTTTATGAAGAATATGAGTTTTTGTACAACAAACTAATAACGTACACTAAATAATATTCACGTTTTGACATATTTGTTTTTTTTGCTTAGAACTTGATAGTTGATATACGGCATGCAAATGGCTACAACCCAATTAAGACAATTAAATAAATAAATGGGATAAAATAAATAAAGAAATAAAATACACAAAGTAAATCAAACAAAACTCAACAAAAACATGGAAACAGAACACGCAGAAGAGATAACCGTAAGAGAGAGTCTTGTGAACGAGAGTCCGCGAGAGACGGTCCTGACTTATGGGAGTGACGACGGCGGTGAGCATATGAGGCTGCAGTTCCGGTGTGCTTTATTCTGTCTGGTCGCGGAGATGGCTGCGACGGCGGCGGCGAAAATCTCTTTCCCTTCGATCTCGTTCTTGTTCTAATTCTTCTTCTTCTTTTATTCTATCTCTTTTCAAATCTATTTATTTTCTTTTAGGGGCTGTTTGTTGTTGTTTTGTGAGGTGGGTTATTGTTATAGGTTTGTTTGATTTGAGAATTGGTTGTTTTAACGGTGGGTAGTGACGGTAATGAATGGATTTGAGAAAAGATGATGTTTTTGATGGATGAAAATGGGTGGAGAATGGTGATTGAATTTCAATGGAGGTTATGTGTTATGGTGAAGATTTGTGTGGAGGTTGAAGATGAAGAAAAAGGTAGCGCAGTTTACTACTTTTCTCTTTTGTTTTTTTTTTATTTTTGGCTCAGTGTCTCCCCTCTACCCCCTCCCCTCTGTCATGAAATGCTCAGGTTTTTATACCATTAGGATTTAGGTTTAGGCATTGAATTGTCATTGTTCTGAAGTTGGAATGCTTTGATGATGATAATAATGATGATTAGGAATTGATTGAAGAATTGATTTGTTGCTTAATTGGTTTTGATCGTGTCTTTCTTTTCTTCCCTCTTTATTCTTTTGACTTTTGATGACAATAATAATAATAACAATAGTAACAATGATACTACTAATAATAACAATTATAATGACAATAATAAAAAAATTAATAGTAATAAAAGAAAAACATAATAATAAATTGACTAAAATATATTTTTGATTTTTTAATAAAAGTTACTAACAATAAAACTTAAACTAAATGAAATAGTTATAAAAAGACGACAATAGGATTCGAACTCAAGACCTCGCACTAGTAAACCCCTAAACACTCTTTCCAATAACAATTGAGCTAATTCACATATTCGAAAGAAAATGCGGCAGTAAACCATATGATTATGTAAGTGGGCAAAATTTGGGGTATGACAGCTGCCCCTATTTAAAAATCTTTAATCACATCTGAGTGATGAAAGATAGTTAAATACAAGAAGAGCACAAATTTTGTTGGGAGAGTGATTGATGATGGTACTCTAAACTTGTTAACCAAACAAAGACGGTACTCTAAATTTCTAATCCACAGAGATGGGTCTCTAAAACTCCTAGCGCTGATGGGACTCTAAATTGCTAGACAAGCGGGGATAAGACTCTAATTTGCCAGCGCGAATGAGACTCTAAATTTCCAGCCAAAGAGGGATATGACTCTAAACTGCCAGCGCGAATGAGACTCTAAATTGTCAGCCAAACGGGGATAAGACTCTAAACTGCCAGCGAGAATGGGACTCTAAACTGCTAGCCAAACATGGGTGGTGCTCTAATTTACTAAATAAGCTAGGACTCTTACAATATGGACGGGACTCCGAAAATGCCAAATAAGAATGGGACTCTGAAACGCTAAGTAAGGATGAGACTCCGTAAATGCTTAATAAGGATGAGACTCTGTAAATGCTCAATAAGGATGGGACTCCGTTAATGCTAAATAGGGTATCACTTTGGACTGCCAAATAGGGTAGGACTCTGAAAATTCCAGATAGGGTAAGACTCTAAAAATTGCTAAATCATGTAGGCCTCTGTTCGTTAGGGTAGGACTCTGAAAATTCCATATAGGGTAAGACTCTAAAAACTACTAAATCGTGTAGGCCTCTAAACGTCAAATAGGGTAGTACTCTAAAACATCCAACTAGGGTAGGATTCCGAACTATCAGTGATGATGGAACTCTAAATTTCCAGCGAAGACTGGACTTTGCAATTGTCAGCGAAGACTGCACTTTAAATTGCTAGCGAAGACTAGACTTTAAATGCCAATGAATATTGGACTTTGAAATTGTCAGCAAAGACTGAACTTTAAAATTGTCAGCGAAGACTGAACTTTAAATTGCCAACAAAGATTGGACTTTCAATTGTCAGCGAAGACTGAATTTTAAATTGCTAGTGACAACTAGACTTTAAATGTCCAATGAAGATAGGACTCTGATAGGACTCGGTAGGTGGGACTCTAAAAACGCCGACAAAGGTAGTGATTAGGTAAGACTCTTGAACTTCAGTAAAATGGGACTCTGAATTGCCGTAGGCATTTGAGCCAGACAAGGATATGTTGTCATCGGTGTATGAACCGGACTAGAGTTGAAAGGTTGCCACATAAGGTCGGGCTCTTCAGGTTCGAATTGAATGTTGTTTTACTGGGGAACTAACGAGTCTCCCTGGGGCAAGAGTCCCTCTAAATAGTAGTAATGGACCTCGGCAAAGGACTAATTGGACTGCCTTGGGTGGTCACGTAATGCTATGTATGCATGTGTTTGTATGTATGCATGATTTTTGGGTGCATGATATTTTGGGATGATGCACTTGCGTGATGCATGGTTAATGCATGAAATGTCGGCAAAGACCGGGTTTATGGATGTCAATGTTTATTGGAATTGGATTTATTAGGCCATGAATAACATTAATGAATGTTATGTGAAATGTATGGTATATGCATGAAATGAAGTGCTGGCAAAGGTTGGCTTAGTTGAGGTGATGAGAGACAAGTAATTGTGGGTTTCAATATCATGGTATATTGAATTGAATGGTATTGAACACTAGATGTAGGGGATGTCGGCATGTATTAAGTTTTATACGTGCCAATGAAGATTGGGCTTTTAGGGTGCCGATGGAGATTAGGCTTTGAGTGTGGCAATGATGATTGGGCTTTGGACGTCACTGGATGCGGTTTGGCGCACAACTTGACACTGGGGAATTCAAACATGATTGAGGTAAGATACATGAATGATGATGAATGTAGTAAGATGCATGAATGATGATGAATGTATGAAAAGTTTCCCCGTGTGGGTAATGAAGTGTTTTGTAACAAGGCTTCTTGGCTGGTGGTTATAGGATATCCGGCTAGCGCGCTCTCCCAACACCCATGTTGAACTCAAAGGTCGTTGATGCATGTCAAAGTTTACTTGAGCAGCTTGAAACGATGGAGTGGACATGCCCCTTGTGTAGCCCATTTTACCATTTTCTCCTTTTTTGAAAATCCCTAACTTTTGCCTGGACCGCTCTTTCGAGTTTTCAATCCACCGGGAGTGCTCTCTATTACCTAAGTCGCCCTTTCGGTTTTTCGACTTAGCGAGATTTTGATTTTTTTTTTGTATCTCTTTTCTTTCGGCATCGTATCTTGGACTGCATCAGACTATGAGTGAAGGCTCCTCTCCATCCGTGTGATGATAAACACAGGCTGCCCCAACATTTGAATCTTTGAACGGTATGCCCCATATTAAAGCCTTGATCCATAATGCCCCCCATCACTTGTTGTTGAAAAGCGTGCTTCTGATTGATCGACACTTTGAAGGCTTGACCCATTCTCAAAACATCTTGACCCCCGTAAGCAACATCTCCATATGATCTGCCCCTTGTTTATAAGGATTTGCTCTTGATTGGTAGGACCCTTATGCGATTTGCCCCTTGTTGGGAGTATCGTGTAATGATTCACCTTTTGATCAAACCCTTGTTGAAGTTCCCTCGATGTCAAGTATTGATTTGCGAGTAAAATTGTTTCTCTTGAAAAGTAATTTCGACGCAATGCACATGCAAGTTTTGAATTTGAAAATTGTTTAGCTATATAGAATGGGTGATATTTGGCCAGAAGATCGGCCCAATTGAGAGTGATAGAAATTATAGAAAAATGTTATTGATGTTCCACAAACATGAGGAGTCAGTTTAATAGTTTTGCTGAACATGCTTTTATAGTCAACCTAGCTTCAATTAGGTCTTTTGAGTGTTGTAACGTGGTTTAGTTCACGGTTTTAAGAAACAAAAGATATAAGGCTCAAAATGTTATTTTAACCCTCCCAATCTACTTTAATGTTCTTCATTCTTAAGTTCAATTAACTCAACAGATGCCTTTGGTCGGCAAGAGAATCTTGTTAGTTACCCTGATGGAGGTAAAGACAATGGTCGAAGCACTGATGAGATTTCTGAGATGGCAGTCACTTCTTTTTCATCAACAAGCTTGTTTTCATTTTTATTTTTACTCCCTATTTTGCATGGACCAATTCTTTTGAATTTGCGGTCCATCGGGATGCCCTAATTTTTGCCTAAGTTTTTGCTTAGCGGGCTCTCTCAGTTTTTTTTTGAACAGCTCTCATGAAATCTTGCTTTTAGCTCAGCAAAGTTATGACTTTCACATCAATGATTATGTGTTTTATCCTCTCATTATTCCCTCCATATTGGATGATGTACACGAGGGAGATAATGTGCTTAAACCTCTTATTGAAGTGATTAACTGGATTGATTCTCTTGCATCGGAATGCATCATTGAGTTAATTGTAAAACTACCCTGCCCCTGGTTAAGATTAAGGTTTTTTAGCAAAATAGAAAGAACACCGACTTCGGGCTCAAAGGGGTTGACTACGAATTATCTCCTTATATCTCCAGTGTTTGGGAATTGAAACAATCCTTACATCATCAGCCGGGTTTTACTTATAAAAGCATATATCAGCAAATTCCATCATTTGTTTACATCATCCTCCCCACCAAGTTTGTTAACATGTGAGAAGTGAAATGACAGAGCGAGAGATGGTATAAGAAAATAGTGAATACGAATGGATGAGATCCAAAAACATGCATGCGACTTTTATTAAAACACTTGATCAAGGAGTACAACTTCAAAAACTAATCAACGTCCTAGCAGAAAGAAAATTACAACTGGAAATGATAAAAGTTTAAAGGGCCCTAAGGATAAGCCTCCTGGTTGATCTGTTAATTTTAAGAGATGCCACTTCGACGTTCTTGCACGCATAATGAGGGACCATTCAAGGATGGGATTCCTCCTTGAAAGACAACAGCTTGCGGTCGATGAGTTCTTGCACCTTATACTTGAAGGCCCTACAACTTTCGACGTCATGCCCGGGTGACCCAGCGTGATAGTCACAGCTAGCATTCACATCGAAACTAGGCGGGTATGGTAGCTTCGCAGGGGGAAGGGGTCTCGGCTCAACCATTCCTTTCTGGATTAAGTACGGCAAGATTTGACCATACGACATGGGTATAGGATCAAAGCGTACTTGATCAAATGGCATATTCTTTCTTTCAAGACTAGGTGGATCCTTTTGTTGATGCACGTTTTGCTGTTGCCGATGATTATGTTGAACGGAATTAGCCTCGCCTTCTTTCTTCTTTGGGCCATTGTTAAAGAACTTTTTTTCCCCAACCTGATTATTGGAGGCGCCTTGTATTTTGCCTCTCTTCAACCCCTCCTCTATTCGTTCACCGATTACAACCATATCAGCAAAGCCTGATGAAATGTTCCTTATCATTTTCTCATAGTAGGGCCCTTGCAGAGTGCTCATGAACGTATCGACCAATTCCCTTTCTAGAAGCAGTGGTTGCACACGGGCAGCAAGTTCTCTCCACCTTTGAGCATACTCTTTGAAAGATTCACCACTCTTCTGAGTAAGGCTCTGCAATTGCATCCGATTAGGAGTAATGTCTAGATTGTACTTGTACTGTCTCATGAAGGCATCTGTGAGATCTTTCCACGTCTGGATTTGTGTTCTCTCTAGTTTCATATACCAATCCAGTGATGCCCCACTTAGACTATCCTGAAACACGTGGATCATAAGCTTCTCATCAGTGGCGTGTGCAGCCATTTTCCTGCAGAACATCTTCAAGTGACTCCTCGGACAGTGGATCCCTCTGTACTTTTCGAAGTCAGGCACTTTAAACTTTGGGGGGACGACTACATCCGGTACTAAACACATGTCCAAAGCATTGGATCCGTAGACACTAAAACCCTCTATAGCTTCCAACCTTTCTTCCAAGGCCCGATACATTTGAGCAGATTCAACATTCGGGTGAGCATTGACGGGCGTAGCTTGGTGTGGCATAGAACATCTCACACCTTCAGTAGTGTGATTGGGTGAGCTATTTCCATCTTGAAGAATGTTCTCGTTGCTTGCCATAGCTTGGAAAAGCTCAAGGAGCTTATCAATTTTCTCTTGTATGGAGTCAACATCTTCCCTTAGCGCAACATTATTCTTCTCAAGTTGTTCCATAGTCCTTCAAATGTTGGCACGTGTCCCGTTTGAGTGTCGAAGAGCAAGCAAGTATGTTTCTGGAAGATTTAAGGGGGATGCTATGAGTTTCTTGATATGGGGTGCAAATGCATGAAGATGCATGTATGCAGATGTATGAAAGTGCATGAGTATGCAAAAAAGGATGTCTTTTCGTTTTCAAGGCATGCTTAAAAGATTTTAATGACATGCCATGATGCAATGTAACCAAAGAAGGTCAGGGTGTGACCCGGACAGGTTTGTAGGATAATTGGAAATTGACAGAACCTAAATAGGGGGTTCCCTACGATAGGTCGGTTCTAAATTTTTACTACCCAATCCCCTCACATGTAGGCTATAGGGTTTTTGTTCGTTCAAGGGCGACAACTAAGGTCACAACCCTCATTCGAAATTTCACCATGAGATTGGGCTAGCCAATTCAAAGGGTCTCCCTTAGGTGGAGTTGTTGGGTTCTAGATGAGGTTCCTAGAGTCACGGACCAAATTCAAAATTTCGTTAAGCGGATGGGCTAGCCAATTCCTGACGAACCTTTTGAACCGATCTACTCTAGGCGAAGTTTTCGTAAATCACCCATTGGGATGTATACTAACTCCTTACTTAAATTTAGGGTTTTACTCAAGCTCGGGTATAGAGCTTCTCTCAAATAATAATTCCAACCCACAATTGATATATATTCAGAAAAAATAACCAAAATATAAAATAAATACAAGAGCAAGAATACAATAATAAGATAACACATGAAAAATAAAACAAGAACACAGGAAAGCATGCAAGCAAACAAAATACACTCAACCCTAAAACTAACAAGGATAGGTTTGACTCTCTAAAGTCCCCAGTGAAGTCGCCAGCTGAAGCGGGTGGAAAAATGCGCGAGCGGAAAGTGCTCGCTAGACAGTAAAGTCGCCACCGAACTTTATTTATTCCCGGAGGAAAAGGAAAATATCGATAAAACCTTAAAAGAATGGAAAGATGGTCATCGCAACCATTTCTAAGTTCGGGAGTCGATTATGCGAGGGGAAGGTATTAGCACCCCTCACATCCGTTGTACTCAACGGGAACCTCCTCGTTAATTTTAGGGTTAAAAGAGTGTTTAATTTGCTTGCATGCTTTTAATTATTTATTATTTATTATATATACAAAGGGGAAAAAGTTTGTTTTTTATTAGTGTGCTTGACGAGATGTATGAATCTCGCTCCTACGTATTCCCAGGTGCAATGGGAAATTCAAAGCTACACGCAGTTCTGAGTAGAAAATGTTTGTGTGTTGGTTGATTTTACTTATGAAAAGATTTTTGTTTCTATGTTTTGACTGTGCTAAAAATATTTGATGCGTTGGAGTTATTTTTAGATGTGGAAAACGAACAACCTGCCGACAAAGCGTGACGCTAAGCCCCCGATTGTTCGAGAGACCAACGAATGTACATTCGCCAATCTCCTCTTTAATCCAAGATTTTTATTAAAATATATTTGAGTGGAAGACGAACAACCTGTCAACAAAGCGTGACGCTAAGCCCCCCGATTGTTCGAGAGATCAACGAATGTACATTCGCCAATCTCTTCTTTAATCCAAGATTTTTATTAAAATATATTTGAGTGGAAGACGAACAACCTGTCGACAAAGCGTGACGCTAAGCCCCCGATTGTTCGAGAGACCAACGAATGTACATTCGTCAATCTCTTTTTTAATCCACATTTTATTTTATGAAGAATATGAGTTTTTGTACAACAAACTAATAACGTACACTAAATAATATTCACGTTTTGACATATTTGTTTTTTTTGCTTAGAACTTGATAGTTGATATACGGCATGCAAATGGCTACAACCCAATTAAGACAATTAAATAAATAAATGGGATAAAATAAATAAAGAAATAAAATACACAAAGTAAATCAAACAAAACTCAACAAAAACATGGAAACAGAACACGCAGAAGAGATAACCGTAAGAGAGAGTCTTGTGAACGAGAGTCCGCGAGAGACGGTCCTGACTTATGGGAGTGACGACGGCGGTGAGCATATGAGGCTGCAGTTCCGGTGTGCTTTATTCTGTCTGGTCGCGGAGATGGCTGCGATGGCGGCGGCGAAAATCTCTTTCCCTTCGATCTCGTTCTTGTTCTAATTCTTCTTCTTCTTTTATTCTATCTCTTTTCAAATCTATTTATTTTCTTTTAGGGGCTGTTTGTTGTTGTTTTGTGAGGTGGGTTATTGTTATAGGTTTGTTTGATTTGAGAATTGGTTGTTTTAACGGTGGGTAGTGACGGTAATGAATGGATTTGAGAAAAGATGATGTTTTTGATGGATGAAAATGGGTGGAGAATGGTGATTGAATTTCAATGGAGGTTATGTGTTATGGTGAAGATTTGTGTGGAGGTTGAAGATGAAGAAGAAGGTAGCGCAGTTTACTACTTTTCTCTTTTGTTTTTTTTTTATTTTTGGCTCAGTGTCTCCCCTCTACCCCCTCCCCTCTGTCATGAAATGCTCAGGTTTTTATACCATTAGGATTTAGGTTTAGGCATTGAATTGTCATTGTTCTGAAGTTGGAATGCTTTGATGATGATAATAATGATGATTAGGAATTGATTGAAGAATTGATTTGTTGCTTAATTGGTTTTGATCGTGTCTTTCTTTTCTTCCCTCTTTATTCTTTTGACTTTTGATGACAATAATAATAATAACAATAGTAACAATGATACTACTAATAATAACAATTATAATGACAATAATAAAAAAATTAATAGTAATAAAAGAAAAACATAAAAATAAATTGACTAAAATATATTTTTGATTTTTTAATAAAAGTTACTAACAATAAAACTTAAACTAAATGAAATAGTAATAAAAAGACGACAATAGGATTCGAACTCAAGACCTCGCACTAGTAAACCCCTAAACACTCTTTCCAATACCAATTGAGCTAATTCACATATTCGAAAGAAAATGCGGCAGTAAACCATATGATTATGTAAGTGGGAAAAATTTGCGGTATGACACTTTGCAGTACCAATGTCAGAGACCACCAAAAGAATGGTCTCCAGAAGCATCTAAAAGTACAAATCTTATTGGACTGTTTTGTTTCTTTTGCAACGGCTATTTCTACACTCACAACAGACTTATTTGATGTCCAAGCAACAAGGGAACATCTCCATCTATAAATAGCACGTTAGTTCAAGATGAAGAGTAAGAGTTTCAAGCACAAAAGCATTCATACTTGTTTTATCTTACAAGCAATCAAGCTCTTCATTTTCACTCATACTCCAAGCTCTCTAGAAATCTAGGATCTATACCTTTAGTGAGTATCTTGAGTGTAATTCATTTGTAAGCTTCACAACCGGTTAGGTGTGTTTAAGCTTAGATCCAAAAAACCTTGATAATCCTTGTAAAGTGTAACTCAAGTCAATTGGGCATAATTGTTTGAGTGTACCTTGATAGATCAGCTTGTGTTAAGCTGAAAGTATTTTGATCTTGGTTTAGATCAAAGGAAGGACTATAATCTTGATCTAGATTATAGTGGATAATCTCACTCAAGTGGGGACTGGAGTAGCCCATACTATTAAGGGGTGAACCAGGATAAGATTGTGTGTTCAATTCTTCTTCTCCCTACTCTTTTATCTTAAGCAAACACTTAACACACAACTCACTTACTTAAAGTTATTTATTATTTTGTTGTGTGGAGAACGTTCTCTGAACATTCTAACAATCTTATTGTTCAAAGTTTGCAATTAACTTTACTTGCAGTTAAAATTTTAAAAGGTCACAATTCAAACCCCCCTTTCTTGTGACAAACCTTGTTACTTCACTGTGGAGGCTCTGATTTCTCTTAACAAACAGTCATGACCCGCAGCTTTGATTATGTCTATCACTCCACATTGATAGAAAATCTCACTGAGTATCCTTGGGTAGATGACATGTATATTAGATTTGGTCTGATTCTGAGTGTTAAGCACAGCTTTGCATATATGATTGAAGATGTATTTAGCCCAATTTAAATCATATTTCCTTGTGAGAAAATAGACAAAGTGTTTATGATCCCATGACAATTGATCAGAATTTTCACTTCTTGGAAATATAGAACTCAACATAATTTTAGCTAATACTCTCTGAGTGGGCTTAAGATCACCAATCCTGTTGCTCTCACAACTTTTTCCTTTAACGTAGCATTGTTTTGTCATAATCTCCAGAAACTCAGAGTTTTTTGCTTCATTGTGATCAAAGGTGTAGTAGATGCCTTCATTGGGGATGGATAGCACCTTAGCCAAGTTTGAAGCAGTGAGAATTACTTCAAAACCGCACACAACAGAATGCACCTCAGTTTCCTCAATGATTCTTAATCCTAACTCTTGAGGGGTTTTGTTCTTATTTTCAGCCTTTTCTTTTCTCCTTGCAGCTAGCTCCTTATCATAATCTTCAACTATCTTCACCTTGCTTCTGATCCAGAAATCTTTTACCAGAGTAGGATAGATTGGACCATTTAATAACTTCATGTATCTAAAGCTCCCATTATGATCAATAAAGAACTTTAGAACATCAAAATGATTCTTTTCCAAACTATCAAAGTCCACTGGTTGTTCCATAACCAGGTTCAGAGATTTTCCCTCTATCTTAAGAGACAAATCTGTAGAAAACATCTCCTCGCAAGCAGTAGTGTTGATAGGGAAGTTTTTAGGAAATGTAAACAAGGAATCTGAAGTTGATGTAGAAGTAGATGTCATTTCAGAAGGTTAGGGTGTAGAGTTTTCTAATGCGAGAGAAAGAGTTTGTTCTAGTTTTGAAAGACGTGTTGTTCTTTTAGCGCCAAAACGTTTCAGAAGAAGAAAAAAAACTCAAACGTTTGCAATTCATTTCCTTGTCAGAGTCTGGACTACTTCAGATGATGAGATCCAAAGTGAAGGTGCGTGGAGAAAACACAAGAAGGGGCGTTGAATTGTGTTTTGGATATTTAAAAACTTTTCAAGATATTTAAATCTATCAGAGTCTTTAAGCACAGCGGAATTGTTCACACAATTAACTTATGGCTAAGTGAATGATGAAGGAGTAAATGAGAGAGTGAGAGAGAGAAGAACACACAACAATTTATACTAGTTCCCCTCACAAATTGAGAGTACTCCAGTCCCTTGTTTCCAAGAGAGTTCACTATAATCACTAAGATTACAATTAGATGCTCAAGCACACAAGCTCAAGACTTCCTTGCTCAAGTCACACAAGACTTAAGACTTCCTGCTCTAAGTCACACAAGACAGAGAGACTTCCTTGCTCTGATCACACAAGATCAGAGACTTCCTTGCTCAAGCACACAAGCTCAAGACTTCCTGCTCTAAGTCACACAAGACAGAGAGACTTCCTTGCTCCTACACTCAGCAGAAGACTTCTTTGCTCTAATCACTAAGATTGAGACTTATGTGCTTCTACACTAAGCAGAAGACTTTCTTGCTTCTACACTAAGCAGAAGACTTACTTGCTTCTACACTAAGCAGAAGACTTACTACTAACTTGTAAGCTTAAACTTATTACAAACATAATAACTTCAGAGGCTTAAGCTAGTTTCTATGCTCACTTCATTTGAGAGATGTTTTCTATTACAATTCAAATTCTCACTTTATTCTGAGAGATGTTTTCTAATGAAGATCGCTAGTCATCAATTCTTTCTTTGGCATATTTATATGAGTTGAGAAAGACATTGAGACGTCGGAGAAATTCCCGTTGTAAAATGGACACCTGTAGTCTTTGAAGATCCGTTGAGTAAAGCCACGTTTTCCGTTGCAGTGAAGCTTCACCTTTACTGTTTGTCCAATAGTACAATAATAAGGTACAACTAGCTCCTAGAAAGGGAATGATCACATCCTTTGTGACCATTGTAATTAGTTGACCTTAGAACAAATCATCAGGCTTGATAATTGTAGTTGATGTAGCCCTTCTGATGATTTGGGGAATTCCTTTGCTTCTAATGAACCTTTGATATCTTGGAGTCTGATTGGTCTTGAATGGTTGGCCTCTGATAGTCCTTCGTAATTCAGCTTCTGAACGTCTTCATCCTCTGAATGACTCATTGCTAGCAGATAGCTTCTGAACTCTTGTAGGCCTCTGAACATCTTTGAGCTTCTGAAATTCTCTGAGCTTCTGAACTCTTGCAGACTGTCGCGGTGATTTTTGGATATCGAGTTATTAATTAACTTCGAATCGCAATTTAATATTCCACCACCGATCTTTAATTTATCCGAGGGAAAGGGAAAAAGTTCGAAAAAAACCCTATTTTTAAAAGAACAAGGTTCGGGGGTTGGTTATACGAAGGGAAGGTATTAGCACCCTAGGTATCTATAGTACTCTATAGGAACCTCTTGTTTTTATTTCTAACTTTGCGCTTTATTTTGATTGCTTATAAAAAAATGTATAAGTGGGAAATTAAAGTAGTGATAAAAAAAATGCTTGAAGTGATGAAAAAGAAGAAAAATGTTTTTTGTTGATTTTATTGATTGGAGAGACAAGTCTCATGCCTACGTACCCGAGGGATCAAACCACCGTAGTTCGGGGTAAAAAGACGAGTAAATTTGTTTGTTTAATTTTAAAGTTTTTGAAAATGGTTTTAAAGACCAAAAGCCAAAGGTGGCAAAATGTGAGTTTGATTGATGTTAGTTTATGAAAAAAAAAAAAAAAAAAGTCTATATAGTTAAATTGATTAAAGTTTGATTATGAAAATAAGACGCGGACACTTGGTTTAAAATCCAAGGTTTGTTGAGAAAATGTTTGAAGTGATAAAAGACACTTGGTTTGAATTCCAAGGTTTTTGTGAGAAAAAGAACACTTGGTTTGAATTCCAAGGTTTGAACGAGAAAAATAACACTTGGTTTGAATTCCAAGGTTTTTGCGATAAAAGGACACTTGGTTTGAATTCCAAGGTTTTTTGATAGAAATGTTTGATGAAAAATTGTGTTTCCATGATATTTCGAAAAGAAAATAATTATGTATTTTTTGAAAGAGGTTTTAACCTCATTTTTTGAGAAGAAAATAGGTAATAGTTACGCGCGCAAAATGACACTAACCTAAAACGTCATAACGAATAAATTAAACACGAAGACAATTCGCAACGATATTTTGATCAAAGCGACACCTTTTCCCTCGGAATTTAACGTTACGCATATTGGCGGAAAGCGATAAAAAATAAATATGCATGAGATGCAAATTTCATTTAGGGTACATTGGCCTAATCACACTCTAAAATTTTTGCGAGAAAATAAATATGAAATGATGCAAGAGACGGGGTATGCTATGCACTTTTATTTAGAAATTACACTCGGCCTATTTACATCCTAAATTCAAAAACAAAAGTAAATGGCAATTAATAAGCGACAAATATTCAATGTTACGATAATAAAATAAAGATAAAAAAAATGATGAATAAATCGATGTAATGAAATGAATATGATATTCAATGGATAAATAGCATAAATAAATAAATACGAAACTAAGACAATGAAAATAAACCTCGACATCATGCTTTACAAGGCTAAACAAAGCTAAAATAGCTTATGCCAAAAGCACTTATCTCATAAGCTTAAAAAATAAAATTAGCTAAAAATAAATAAAGACATAAAGTAATATTAACAACTTTTAAATATCAAATAAATCGGAAAATAAAATAAGCCTCGACATCATGCTTGATTGGCTAAAATAAAAGCTAAAATAGCTTATGCCAAAAGCACTTATCTCATAAGCTAAAAAAAAAATAAAAATAAAATTAAGACAGGGGGGTGTGAATCATGAAAACGAAATAGCAGGGGGGTGCTGGTAGCAGCAAAACTGTAAGGCCCAAACCCACATAGGCCCATCTGTAAAAAAAACAAACAAAAACCAGGATCAACTCTGGCCGTCTGATGGATCAGACGGCCCTGATCTAAATTTAAAAAGAAAAGACATGAGCCACTTGATTAAAATCAATGGCTGCGAAGAGAGGGTTCACGGTGTGCTGCGATAGACACGCGCACACCGGATCGGGTTGGGGTATAAATACCCCAAACCCTAAAAAAAATCATATTTTCTCATTTCTTCTCTCTCTCTTCTTCTTCCAGCCGCCGCTGGAATTCTTCCTCCCCCTCTTCTTTCTCGTTTTTTTCAGTTTTTTTCCAAAACAAAACAAAACTCCATAGATGAAGCCTTAAACCTCCTTCTCTCAACCTTCTTCTCTGTCAATCTCGGCCTCCCTTCTCTTTTTTTTAACAGATTAACATTTAACACAAACACAAACTATTCCTAACCACAAATCAGATCCAAATAATCAAACAAAACACAAACAAAAATCAGATCGAAAAACGGAAATGGGAAAAATGAAGAACAACCTTTGAAGCTTCGAATTTCTTTCTTTTTCTTCTTCTATTCGGTTTTGATTTCGGTTTGGATGGTTTGTTTTTTTTGATTTCGTTTTGATTCAATGGTTTGCGGTTTTGAAGGTTTGGATCTGTTGATTGTGATTCGGTTTGTGTTTGTTTCGATTTGAGAAAGGTTTTTGGGTTTTTGGTTTATGATTTGTGATGAAGATGATGATTCTGGATTTTTTTAAAAAAGGGAAGGAATTGAATATTGTTGGTTTTGTAATGAAGAAGATGATGATGATTTTTTTTGTTGTTTTTTTTTGTTTCTGGATTTGATTTGTGGTTTTTTTGTTTTGATTCAAAGAAGATGAATCTTGTTTGCTTGCTGCGGCTGGTTTTTTCCTGTGTTTTTTGATCTGATTTTTTTGCTGTTCACTATATACACCAATTGGGCTCTAAGATGGGGAACAAGGATCTGATTTTGGACAATGAAGGACACTGTTTTAGACAGAAAAAATGTTCCCTGTACTGTGTGGGAGAAAAGGAAGTTGACTTTCAAATTTTCCTGATTTTTTTTTAATCAGGAAAAAAGGACAAAAGGACAAAGTAAAAATAAAAACAAAATAATTAAATTAAATTAATAAAAATACGAAAAATACGAAAATTAATAAAAAACAGTAAATAAAAATAATTGAATAAATTTTAAAAGAAAGAAGATAATAATAAATGGTAAACAAAAAATAAATAATAATAATAAAAAGAATAAATATAAAAGAAACAACAAATGAGGTATTTTAAAATACCTCTCTGCCGAAATTTCGTCAGAAATGACAAAAAAGGCAAGAAGGTTTTTAAACGACGAACAAAATCAATCGGTCAAAAAAATGGGGTATGACAGATGCCCCTATTTAAGTTTCTTCCGTCGGAGATAAAAAGAAAAAGATGATTTTTGATGATGTTTTTGTTTTGGTTCGACGGTGGGAGAGACTTAAATACAGAGTACACCGTTTTTTGACCGGACTAAACTATAAAATGCTATGATATGATGTCATGAGTGTTATGTTTATGAGTGTTTGAATGAAATGAAGATTTTTTGACAAAAGTAATGGAGCCAGAAAGCGGTAAAGTCCTGTACGCGGACAGAAGTAAAGACTGAAAGCGATAAAGTCCTGTGTATGGACAGAAGTAAAGACGGAAAGCGATAAAGTCCTGTGTATGGACAGAAGCAGATAAAGTCCTGGTGCGGACAGAAGTAAAGACTGAAAGCGATAAAGTCCTGTGTGTGGACATAAGCAGATAAAGTCCTGTGTACGGACAGAAGTAAAGACTGAAAGCGATAAAGTCCTGTGTGTGGACATAAGCAGATAAAGTCCTGGTGCGGACAGAAGTAAAGACTGAAAGCGATAAAGTCCTGTGTACGGACAGAAGTAAAGACTGAAAGCGATAAAGTCCTGTGTGTGGACATAAGCAGATAAAGTCCTGTGTACGGATAGAAGTAAAGACTGAAAGCGATAAAGTCCTGTGTGTGGACATAAGCAGATAAAGTCCTGTGTACGGACAGAAGTAAAGACAGTGTCCACCAACATTGTGGGATGGTAAGGACAAGTAAAGGTAGTGTCTACCAACATTGTGGGATGGTAAGGACACATCCAGGAAATAAATTGTCTGCTGACATTGTGGGAGAGCGAGACATGACAAGAATATGTATTTGTCTAGACCAGACACACTGGAAATGACTTCTTTTGGGGAAATTAACCGTAAGTTTGCAGTTGATTGTTCGCAAAACCTGCTACTGGAAATATGCTTGATGGAGACATCTCTGGACCAGACCCACTGGGGATGACTCTTTTTTGTGATGTATGATTGATGGAGACATCTCTGGACCAGATACACTGGGGATGACTCTTTTTTGTGATATATGATTGATGGAGACATCTCTGGACCAGATACACTGGGGATGACTCTTTTTGTGATGTATTGAAGCAGGACACGTGATGGTCAATGCAGTATGTATGAATGATTTTGTTTGCATGTTGCATATGAATATGAATATATGTATGGACATGTGAATGATTGTAAGTATGTATGCATGTATGTATGTATGTATGAATGATATTTGTACACGACTGGATGAGACAAAAGCTTGATCAGAAAAGATGAACATCGGGCCGACTTATCCGTACAACCACTCAATAATTCTCCACTGGGGACAGCACCCCTTAAAGGTGAAATAAATCAGATTCTCGAGGTAAAACCCGACATAGTGTGTCAATCCATGTTAAGAGTGATTGCTTCTTGGGGTAAGGCCCAGTGGTCAGAGGTCTGGAAGAAGTCGCCATTTTGTACACTGAAACCGAATATTTTCTCATGGTCTTGTTTCAACAATCATGCTTTTGCTTTTTTCTGCTTTTCTTTTGAAATCCCTAACTTTTGCCTGGATCGCCCTTTCGGGTTTTCAATCCACCGGGAGTATACTTCTTTTTTGTTTTGCCCCTAATTTTTGCCTGGACCGCCCTCTCGGGTTTTCAATCCACCGGGGCGCTCATTTTTGCCTAAGCCGCCTTTTCAGGTTTTCGACTTATCGAGCTTTGTTTTTTTTCATTTTAGCAATGACTGTATTTGCCTTGTTAAATCTGTCTGCTTTTGGAACAATGTTGATATATGCTTGTATGACTCATGAATCTAAGAAGTATGTTTGTCATTCGTATTTTTTTCAAAAAAGGAACTACTAAAAAACTTTAAATTATTTTTTTGAGTTTTTGCTTCAAGTACTTTAAATTGAAAGAGGGGGAAACAAAAATTGCAAATAAATTTGAATTCCAAATAGAGGGCACAGGCTCGAATTGGAGCACAACCCCACAGATCGTTACAAAGATGAAAAATGGTAATTGGGTGGGAAAGGTACGTTAAACACAATGATCGCTATTCTCCCTAACAACTTTGAATTTGCAGTCCAAAATGTTGTAAGCCAAAGATACTCTGTCAATCGAGGTACTCTGAGCAAGTGATGCCTGATCCGATGCAGTTACTTGTCTTATTCCTTAACTTTTGCATAGATCGCCTTTTCAGGTTTTCGACCTATCAGGATATTACTTTCTGTTTATGTCTCTAATTTTTGCCTAGACCGCCCTTTCGGGTTTTCAGCCCACCGAGACGCTCATTTTTGCCTAAGCCGCCCTTTCAGGTTTTCAACTTAGCGAGCTGTTCTTTTATTTTTTAGACAAAGTATTTCTTGACGGCATCGGCATTCACAGGACGAGGGAGCTCATCACCATCCATGGTTGCAAGAGTCATAGCACCACCAGAAAAAGCTCTTTTGACAACATACGGGCCTTCATAATTCAGCGTCCACTTGCCCCTAGAATCCGGCTGAAAGGACAAAATCTTTTTGAGCACAAGGTCACCTTCACGGAACTCACGAGGCCGAACCTTCCTGTCAAAAGCCTGTTTCATTCTTCTCTGATATAACTGTCCATGACATAAAGCCGCCATGCGTTTCTCCTCAATTAAATTCAATTGGTCATATCTATTTTGGCACCATTCGGCCTCGGCCAACTCAGTTTCCATTAAGACTCTCATTGATGGGATTTCAACCTCTACGGGGAGTACTGCTTCCATGCCGTATACTAAAGAGAAAGGGGTTGCCCCTGTCGAAGTACGAACTGAAGTACGGTATCCATGTAAAGCAAAAGGTAACATTTCATGCCAATCTTTGTAAGTGACCACCATTTTCTGCACGATCTTCTTGATGTTCTTATTTGCAGCTTCAACTGCGCCATTCATCTGAGGCCGGTAAGGAGATGAATTATGATGCTCAATCTTGAACTCGTCACACAGGTCTTTCATCATTTTGTTATTCAAATTTGTCCCATTATCTGTGATAATCTTGTTAGGAACACCATAACGGCAGATAAGATGGTTCTTGATAAAACGTACGACCACCTGCTTGGTCACATTGGCATAAGACGCCGCCTCAACCCACTTGGTGAAGTAATCAATAGCCACTAAGATGAAACGATGTCCGTTGGAAGCCTTTGGTTCAATCCGACCAATCATGTCGATACCCCACATGGAGAACGGCCAAGGAGAAGAGAGAACATTCAGAGAAGTTGGCGGTAGATGTATCTTATCCGCATAAATCTGACATTTATGGCATTTCCTGGCATGTTTGTAGCAATCAGACTCCATTGTCATCCAATAGTAGCCAGCTCTTAGCATTTTCTTGGCCATTGTGTGTCCATTAGGATGGGTTCCGAATGAACCTTCATGTACTTCATGCATCAATAGATCAGCCTCATGTTTGTCCACACACCGCAGCAGGACCATATCAAAATTCCTTTTGTATAACACCTCATCATTCAGGAAGAAACTACTGGACAGCCTTCTCAGAGTCTTTTTGTCTTTGCTAGATGCCCCAGGGGGATATTCTTGCTTCTGAAGGAACATCTTGATATCATGAAACCAAGGTTTGTCATCCACCACTTCCTCGGTTGCAAACACATATGCTGGTCTCTCAAGGCACCGAATACTGATGGTTGGTATCTCGTTCCGGCGATTAACTCGGTACATTGAAGATAGAGTGGCTAAAGCATCGGCCATTTGATTCTCATCACGAGGAATGTGATGTAGCTCCACTTTATTGAAGAAAGTTAACAACCGTCTTGCATAATCTCTGTAAGGAATCAAACCAGCATGGCGAGTCTCCCATTCTCCTTTGATCTGATTAATCACAAGAGCTGAGTCTCCATAAATGTCGATGTTTTTGATCCTTAAATCAATAGCTTCTTCAATGCCCATGATGCAAGCTTCATATTCTGCAATATTGTTAGTACATTCAAATTGTAATCTCGCAGTGAAAGGAATGTGAGCACCTTTAGGGGTAACAATGACTGCCCCAATTCCACTACCGTAGAGGTTAACGGCCCCATCAAATATCAAACCCCACTGGGATTCAGGATCTGGTCCCTCGCCAAACACCGGTTCATCGCAATCCTTCATCTTCAAATACATGATCTCTTCATCTGGAAAATCAAACTTGATTGGCTGGTAATCTTCAACTGGTTGGTGAGCCAAATGGTCAGCAAGAACACTACCCTTGATTGCCTTTTGGGTACGGTACTCAATATCGTATTCGGATAACAACATCTGCCAACGGGCAATTCTTCCGGTTAGAGCTGCCTTCTCAAAAATGTACTTAATTGGATCCATTTTGGATATCAACCAAGTAGTATGATTAATCAAGTAATGTCGGAGACGTTTGGCAGCCCAAGCCAAAGCACAACAAGTCTTCTCAAGCATGGAGTATCGAGACTCACAATCTGTGAATTTCTTACTCAAATAATAGATTGCATGCTCTTTTCTACCGGTTTCATCCTGTTGCCCCAGCACGCAACCCATAGATTCCTCTAGCACGGTTAAATACATGATGAGCGGTCTTCCTTCAACTGGAGGGATAAGAATCGGAGGTTCCATTAAATACTCTTTGATACTGTCAAAAGCTTTCTGACAGTCCTCTGTCCAAACAATCCCTTGATTTTTGCGAAGCAACTTGAATATCGGCCCACATGTGGCAGTCATATGGGAGATGAATCTAGAGATGTAATTTAGTCGACCCAGGAAACCTCTAACTTGTTTTTCTGTTCGTGGAGCTGGCATTTCTCTGATGGCCCTGACTTTGTCTGGATCTACCTCGATACCCTTTTGACTAACAATGAATCCCAGGAGTTTTCCGGATCTAACACCGAAAGTGCATTTGTTGGGATTTAAACAGAGACGATATTTCCTCAACCTTTGAAACATTTTCGCTAAATACTCCACGTGTTCTTCTTCGGTGCCCGACTTGACAATCATATCATCTACGTATACCTCGATTTCTTTGTGCATCATGTCATGGAAAAGGGTGGTCATGCCCCTTTGATAGGTAGCACCCGCATTCGTTAGACTGAAAGGCATTACTTTGTAACAGAATGTGCCCCAAGGTGTAATGAAAGCGGTCTTCTCTCTATCTTCAACTGCCATCTTGATCTGATTGTACCCGGAGAACCCATCCATGAAGGAGAAAACTTTGGATTTAGCTGTGTTATCGACCAATACATCAATGTGAGGCAAAGGAAAATCATCTTTCGGACTGGCTTTGTTCAAATCCCTGTAATCAACACACATCCTGACTTTGCCGTCCTTCTTCGGAACCGGTACTATGTTAGCCAACCACTGAGGGTATTCTGATGTAATAAGAAAACCAGCGTCAATTTGTTTTTGTACCTCTTCTTTGATCTTGAGGGCCATATCTGGATGAGTTCTTCTTAACTTTTGCTTTACCGGAGGACATTCTGGCTTCAGAGGCAAATGATGTTCCACAATTTCGGGATCTAAACCGGGCATATCCTGATATGACCAGGCGAAGATGTCAACATATTCTCTGAGTAGAACGATCACCCTTTCCTTGACAGATGCTTCTAAGGATGCCCCAATCTTGATTTCTTTCTTTCCTTCGCCGGAACTTAAATCAATTAACTCCACATCTTCCTCATGAGGCTGAATGACTTTCTTTTCTTGATCTAATAGTCGTTTGATCTCATCAGGGATCCCTTCATCCTCTTCCTCTTCAGCCTCGTAAACAGGGAACTCAAAGTTGGGAGAGGGCCTAGGAACATTGTGTTCAACGGGTTCATTGATGCTTAATCTGCATATGATTTATGATTGATTTTATTAAATAAAAGAATGCAAACCTTTTGGAAAATGATTAAAAGCTAGGAAATAGAAGGAAAATAAAATATGTACTTTGGTTTTTTTGTGTTACCATTTTCCAGAAATAAAAAGAAAACAAAAACAAAAAGTCATGATAAAAACGACAATTTCATTAAAATACTTGAAGCTCAAAACAAAGCCCCACATGCGTTCGCTTTTGCCTTGGGCAGGACAAAAGAATTTTTTTTGGAAAACAAGAATAGACAAACATATTACTTAGATAGAGGAGTGACAGAGGGGACATCAACAACGACCCAATTGCGGCAAATTCCTCCTGGAATCACGAAAGAAGACTGCTCTTCTTCAACTTTGTCTTCAATGATAGCATTAGTTTCTGGTGGAGTGTATATCGGTTCAGCACTGACGAAAGTACCCTTATTTGGATTGACCTTTGTTGTAGACGTAGTAGAACCCAGACCCTCCATGTGTCTTCTTTTTGGCATTTGTAATAACTTCCCCCATTTCAGATGTGACCTTTGTTGTACTTCCCTTTGCCCATCTTTTGCAGAAGACATAAATGTTTTCCCCTTTTTCGACCTTTTCTCTTCAATAGAAAGCCCCTGGAAAGACGTACCGTCCCTAACATCAGCACTGATATGAGAAAAAGCTGACAAATGGCTCACCAATAAAGCTTCCTCTCCATTCACAATCACCAATTTTCCTTCCCGCACAAATTTCAGCTTTTGGTGAAGTGTGGAAGTCACCGCCCCCGCTTCGTGAATCCATGGTCGCCCCAACAAACAACTATAAGAAGCTTGAATATCCATGACTTTAAAGGTAATTTGGAACTCATAGGGACCAACTGAAATGGGAAGGTCTATTTCACCGATTACTGATTTTCTTGACCCATCGAAGGCTTTAACGATTAATGCACTCGGCCTCAAAGGCGCACCACAGTATGCGAGCTTGTCGAGAGTAAACTTGGACATTACATTCAAAGATGACCCGGTATCCACCAACACATTGGATAAGGCATCAGACTTACAAATTACCGAGATATGTAATGCTAAGTTATGATCCTTTCCTTTTTCAGGGAGTTCCTCGTCGCTGAAACTCAAGTTATTGCAGGCTGTGACATTCCCCACTATGCTACCAAATTGGCCCAAGGTTACGTCATGGTCAACATATGCCTGGTCCAAGACCTTCATTAGTGCATCTCTGTGCGCATCAGAATTCAACAAGAGTGATAAGATTGAAATCTTGGAAGGGGTTTGTAGTAATTGATCCACGATCTTATACTCACTTCTCTTGATCATTTTCAAAATTTCATCTGAGTCTTCATACACCCTTTCACCAGTCCCACTAGAGTCAGGAATTTGTGTTTTTTCAACAGGACTACCGGTCTTTTCTTGAACCACTCCCGGAAGAATACGCCCACTCCTCAGTATTTTGCTATTATCTGCAATATTGTCCACGGATATCAAAGGAGGAATAGGTATTTCCACCCCATCTTGCAACATGGTGGCATCATATCTATATGGCACAGCTCTCAGGGACGTATACGGCATAGGCCCTGGCACGCAGATCACCAGCGGGGTAGCTGTGGGCTCTCCACTATTATATATCATCTCGAGACGGTCAGAGACATTGAATTCTGGTACTATGACGCAAACATCCTCGCTCTTCTTTGTAACTACCAATTCTCCTTTATCCATCAACCTTTGTATGTCCTCTTGAACTCGGGAACAACCTTGAGGATTCTTCAAACATTCCTCACAAGTTGCATGATCATGGCTAAACAACTTTGCTTCACACATCTTACTATGAATGGGCACCAACGGGGTTTTGATATCCTTTATACTGAGAATGGTGCTTGTTTCTTGGCAACTTTGGATAAAATGGACAGAGGACCCGTGATTGGGCAGCGGATTGTTTCGGACGTTGGGATTTTCATCTTTGAAGGACAGCACCTTATTATGGATTAATTCTTGAATAGCTTTTTTGAAGGCGTAGCAACGTTCTACATCATGGCCAGGGGCCCCTTGATGGAAGGCACAAGTTAGGTCACTACGGTACCAAGTAGGTAGTACTGCTGGCGCAGGTGGAGGTGGTCTCGTCTGGACAAGATTTTTGGCGAGTAGGGCGGGGAGTAGGTCAGCGTATTTCATGGGTATGGGGTCAAATGATGGATTTCTCTGGGTGCGATTGGGATAATTGTAAGGTTGTTGGGGAGTTTGTGGTCGAATTTGTGGTTGCTGTGGGTATGGTTGTTGAGGATATGTTTGTTGATAAAGTGGTGGATAGTGCGAAGGTGGTCTTTGGGTCATTTGTGGCTGGTAGGGCGGGTTTTGAGGCACTGGTGAGACAGCTGCAACGTGTTGGTAGCCCATATACGGTCGTTGATGCTGTCCATGGGCCACCATACTTACTTCTGACTCCTTTCTCCTTGCAAAGTTACTCCCAAACCTCTTCGTACTGTTGACCGGAACACTTTCTCTGACCAAACGTCCTTGTCGGACCCCTTCTTCAAGTCGCATTCCCATGTTTACCATCTCAGTGAAATCACTGGGTGCACTAGCGATCATTCGTTCATAGTAAAATGAATCAAGAGTATTTAGGAAAATCTTTGTCATTTCTTTTTCTTCTAGTGGTGGACAAATCTGAGCGGCAATCTCTCTCCATCGCTGAGCATATTCTTTGAAACTCTCTTTATCTTTTTGAGACATACCTCGAAGTTGGTCTCTATCTGGAGCCATGTCTAGATTGTATTTGTATTGACGGACAAAAGCTTCGCCCAAATCATTGAATGTTTGGATCTTGGCACTATCTAAGCCCATGTACCACTTCAAAGCGGCACCCGTCAAGCTATCCTGAAAGTAGTGGACTAGTAACTGATGGTTGTCTGTTTGAGTAGACATCTTTCGGGCGTACATTACCAGATGGCTCTGAGGACAAGAATTTCCTTTGTACTTCTCAAACTCGGGGACCTTAAACTTAGGTGGGATCCTAACGTTTGGTACCAAGCAAAGGTCATGGGCGTTTTTGCCGAACAAATCCTTCCCACGAAGGGCCTTAATCTCGAGCTGCATCTTATCAAACTGATCTTGAAGATTATCCATACGGCCATAAGTCTCTGGATCCTCCGCATGATAGACTGGTTCGCTCACATAAGGAACGGTGTGAGCTACGGAAGCTGGAATGGTCATTGTTGACTGAGGGACACACATAGTGACTTGAGGAAGAATCATCCCAGGTTGGGGAACAACAGTAGCATGCGGCAAAGTAGGAGTGGGGACCTCGGGAACTTGGGGTCGAAGCCCTTCATTAAAATTCATAGGCATGCCCCAAGGATAACCTTCGGGCATGACGTGCTGATGTGCGTTGACGGGTACCACTGGAACCGGGGCAGTGACAATTTCAGAGACGACCGTAGCTTGAGGAGGAGGGGTTGGTGGCTGATTCTGCGCAGCCACCAACGATGTCACCATGGCGGTTAGCTTCTCTACTTCAGCCCGGAGCGTTGTTACTTCCCCATGGAGCTCAACATTCTCTTGTTCAACTTGGTCCATTCTCTTTTTCCTGTTTGCTCGAGTGTTGTACGTGCAAGATGGCTGTGGGCGTGGTCGTCGGGCCACTTTAACTGGGACAGAGAGGAGAGAAAGAATATGAGACTCGATTTTTTGAAACTTATGAATGTGATATGATGCATGAGTATGTTATGTTAAAATATGCGAGATTTTTTTTGAAGGACTTTAAGACAATAATTTTGTAAACATTTTATAAGAAAAGGAAAAGTAAATAAAAATTGCATTAATAATTCTAAGGTTACAACCATTTTTTTCAAAAAATAAAAACATAAAACAAAACTAAATCCAATTTCCATGAAGCCAACTAGCCATCGAAGCCAGAGGAAAATAAATCCCCTTGCCTCTTCTTCCTCTTGCTATCTTGTCTCAATAAGGCATCCTTGACCCTAATCATATCTTCCTTCTCGGCCAACAGACCACTTTGTAGAGAGAGCATCTTCTCTTGTTCTTTCAACTTCTCTTTCAACTCATTGATCTCAAGCTCAGACTCTCGGAATTTTCTTTCCCATGCATCCTTCTCAAGTCTCAACTTTGCCAAAAGTTCCTGGAATTCATCTACAGTCTTGAATGGGATAACTGAAGGAGGTGCGGTAGAGGAAGACGCATTAACAGAAGAGGACTTCTCGAAACTATAAGGCATCCCGCGCTCTATAGCTCTACTTATTACCCATTTAGTGTAGTCTTCGGAGACAATTCCAAGCTTCTTCCCTAACTGATCCTTTCCTTTTCTATGGACATTATGCCAAGCCCGAGCAAAACTTTCTCTCATGTGTTGACTTCCTTCTTCGTTGGGATAGAATATGCCGGTTAATAAAATGCTTTTAGGCCTCCCTCATGGGGTATCCGAACTGCCGTCTAGCAAGAGTAGGATTGTAACTGATTCCTCCTCGTGTGCCAAGAAGAGGTACATTGGGGAACTCCCCACAACCATCAATAATCACCCCAACATCATAAGCCGCATCGTACCAAACTATATCGGATGAAGTGAGAGGCATAATCCTTTGGGCCCAACGGAGCTTTTCTGGATTCTCTTTGAAGTGTCTAGTCCGAGGTAGGTGTGAAATAAACCACCTATATAGCAATGGTGCGCAACAAAGGATAAGTCCCTCCCCCTTGTGGGTCCTATGATGAATAGAATGGTAAGCATCCGCAAGTAGGGTCGGAACGGGATTCCCTCCCAAGAAGATTTGGATGGCACTATTATCAACAAAACTGTCAATATTGGGGAATAGTACTAACCCATAGATGAGTAGAGCGAGGATAGCTTCGAAAGCGGCCACATCTCCGTTTTTGGCGAACGCAAACGCCCTTCCGAATAAGAAATTAGAAGTCAACCCTTGAAAACCCCCCTTTTTAGTGCGACTGGAGACTACGTCTGAAGTCTTCAAATGAAGAGCATTTGCAATAACTGAAGGTGCAGGAAATTCTTCTAAACCGGTATAAGGTACCTTCTCGGAGATCGGCAAACCAACCCAATAAGAATATTCCTCTAGAGTAGGAACCAACTGATAATCGACAAAAGTAAAGCAGTGGTAAATTGGATCATAGAACTGGACGAGTGTATTAAGAATTCCCTCTTCAACATTTGTATTGAGGATACTCAAAAGCTTCCCATATCGTTTTTGGAAATCTTCGGGGAATGGAACTAGAGCTCCTAGCTCTCTTAGCCGGGAAAGATCCGGTTCCTTGAAACTGTACTTCTTAGTGTTCCTTTTCTTTAGGTCCATAATCTGTAATGTTTACAAAATAACTCTCTTAGGTCCTTCGAGGAAAAAAAGATTTTTTATGATGAAATGAATGCATGGATGCATGATTATGTTACAATGATTCATAACACAACTGGAAGGTTGGGATATATAATGATGGAGTTAAGGGTAAAATCCCTCCCATATGGTAAGTACTAGGGTTTACTTGTACCTGCATCACGTGTTCTACAAAGTTCCCAAAGTCATTGACCGTCTCATGGACATTACCGGTTTACGGGACTACTCTCGTTCCGACAACATCCACGGGATAATCTCGTTTGAGTGTAGTTTCGCGTGACGACTAATCTCAAGACTACTCTTGATTTAGCCACCGCACTACGTCCTAAGAAAGGCCAAGATGGGTTAAAGGTGATTCTAAAGGTTCTCGGCTTCGCCGGACACTCACATTGAAAATAATACCATCATCATGACTTTTCATGACAACGAGTACTACCGTCGCGAGGCCTCCACCGAGTAGGATCATATCACATGTGCTTCATAATCCAGACTACTCTGGACATGTCACTATGATTTCACCCCATCCTATCTTATTGTGTCACTCAAGCCCGGGTTAGGACTTATCTCACCACTCAAGACAAACCCAAATAAATATATACAAATATTTACAATTAAAAGAATAAAAGCGCGAAGATAGTAATTTAAAACAAGTTAGGTTCAACCCGCTTGGTATTCCCCAGTGAAGTCGCCATTTCTGTCGCGGTGATTTTTGGATATCGAGTTATTAATTAACTTCGAATCGCAATTTAATATTCCACCACCGATCTTTAATTTATCCGAGGGAAAGGGAAAAAGTTCGAAAAAAACCCTATTTTTAAAAGAACAAGGTTCGGGGGTTGGTTATACGAAGGGAAGGTATTAGCACCCTAGGTATCTATAGTACTCTATAGGAACCTCTTGTTTTTATTTCTAACTTTGCGCTTTATTTTGATTGCTTATAAAAAAATGTATAAGTGGGAAATTAAAGTAGTGATAAAAAAAATGCTTGAAGTGATGAAAAAGAAGAAAAATGTTTTTTGTTGATTTTATTGATTGGAGAGACAAGTCTCATGCCTACGTACCCGAGGGATCAAACCACCGTAGTTCGGGGTAAAAAGACGAGTAAATTTGTTTGTTTAATTTTAAAGTTTTTGAAAATGGTTTTAAAGACCAAAAGCCAAAGGTGGCAAAATGTGAGTTTGATTGATGTTAGTTTATGAAAAAAAAAAAAAAAAAGTCTATATAGTTAAATTGATTAAAGTTTGATTATGAAAATAAGACGCGGACACTTGGTTTAAAATCCAAGGTTTGTTGAGAAAATGTTTGAAGTGATAAAAGACACTTGGTTTGAATTCCAAGGTTTTTGTGAGAAAAAGAACACTTGGTTTGAATTCCAAGGTTTGAACGAGAAAAATAACACTTGGTTTGAATTCCAAGGTTTTTGCGATAAAAGGACACTTGGTTTGAATTCCAAGGTTTTTTGATAGAAATGTTTGATGAAAAATTGTGTTTCCATGATATTTCGAAAAGAAAATAATTATGTATTTTTTGAAAGAGGTTTTAACCTCATTTTTTGAGAAGAAAATAGGTAATAGTTACGCGCGCAAAATGACACTAACCTAAAACGTCATAACGAATAAATTAAACACGAAGACAATTCGCAACGATATTTTGATCAAAGCGACACCTTTTCCCTCGGAATTTAACGTTACGCATATTGGCGGAAAGCGATAAAAAATAAATATGCATGAGATGCAAATTTCATTTAGGGTACATTGGCCTAATCACACTCTAAAATTTTTGCGAGAAAATAAATATGAAATGATGCAAGAGACGGGGTATGCTATGCACTTTTATTTAGAAATTACACTCGGCCTATTTACATCCTAAATTCAAAAACAAAAGTAAATGGCAATTAATAAGCGACAAATATTCAATGTTACGATAATAAAATAAAGATAAAAAAAATGATGAATAAATCGATGTAATGAAATGAATATGATATTCAATGGATAAATAGCATAAATAAATAAATACGAAACTAAGACAATGAAAATAAACCTCGACATCATGCTTTACAAGGCTAAACAAAGCTAAAATAGCTTATGCCAAAAGCACTTATCTCATAAGCTTAAAAAATAAAATTAGCTAAAAATAAATAAAGACATAAAGTAATATTAACAACTTTTAAATATCAAATAAATCGGAAAATAAAATAAGCCTCGACATCATGCTTGATTGGCTAAAATAAAAGCTAAAATAGCTTATGCCAAAAGCACTTATCTCATAAGCTAAAAAAAAATAAAAATAAAATTAAGACAGGGGGGTGTGAATCATGAAAACGAAATAGCAGGGGGGTGCTGGTAGCAGCAAAACTGTAAGGCCCAAACCCACATAGGCCCATCTGTAAAAAAAAACAAACAAAAACCAGGATCAACTCTGGCCGTCTGATGGATCAGACGGCCCTGATCTAAATTTAAAAAGAAAAGACATGAGCCACTTGATTAAAATCAATGGCTGCGAAGAGAGTGTTCACGGTGTGCTGCGATAGACACGCGCACACCGGATCGGGTTGGGGTATAAATACCCCAAACCCTAAAAAAAATCATATTTTCTCATTTCTTCTCTCTCTCTTCTTCTTCCAGCCGCCGCTGGAATTCTTCCTCCCCCTCTTCTTTCTCGTTTTTTTCAGTTTTTTTCCAAAACAAACAAAACAAAACAAAACTCCATAGATGAAGCCTTAAACCTCCTTCTCTCAACCTTCTTCTCTGTCAATCTCGGCCTCCCTTCTCTTTTTTTTAACAGATTAACATTTAACACAAACACAAACTATTCCTAACCACAAATCAGATCCAAATAATCAAACAAAACACAAACAAAAATCAGATCGAAAAACGGAAATGGGAAAAATGAAGAACAACCTTTGAAGCTTCGAATTTCTTTCTTTTTCTTCTTCTATTCGGTTTTGATTTCGGTTTGGATGGTTTGTTTTTTTTGATTTCGTTTTGATTCAATGGTTTGCGGTTTTGAAGGTTTGGATCTGTTGATTGTGATTCGGTTTGTGTTTGTTTCGATTTGAGAAAGGTTTTTGGGTTTTTGGTTTATGATTTGTGATGAAGATGATGATTCTGGATTTTTTAAAAAAAGGGAAGGAATTGAATATTGTTGGTTTTGTAATGAAGAAGATGATGATGATTTTTTTTGTTGTTTTTTTTGTTTCTGGATTTGATTTGTGGTTTTTTTGTTTTGATTCAAAGAAGATGAATCTTGTTTGCTTGCTGCGGCTGGTTTTTTCCTGTGTTTTTTGATCTGATTTTTTTGCTGTTCACTATATACACCAATTGGGCTCTAAGATGGGGAACAAGGATCTGATTTTGGACAATGAAGGACACTGTTTTAGACAGAAAAAATGTTCCCTGTACTGTGTGGGAGAAAAGGAAGTTGACTTTCAAATTTTCCTGATTTTTTTTTAATCAGGAAAAAAGGACAAAAGGACAAAGTAAAAATAAAAACAAAATAATTAAATTAAATTAATAAAAATACGAAAAATACGAAAATTAATAAAAAACAGTAAATAAAAATAATTGAATAAATTTTAAAAGAAAGAAGATAATAATAAATGGTAAACAAAAAATAAATAATAATAATAAAAAGAATAAATATAAAAGAAACAACAAATGAGGTATTTTAAAATACCTCTCTGCCGAAATTTCATCAGAAATGACAAAAAAGGCAAGAAGGTTTTTAAACGACGAACAAAATCAATCGGTCAAAAAAATGGGGTATGACACAGACATTCTGATCCTCTTTGAGCTTCTGAACTTTGTTTAGCTTCTGACCACGTTGTAGCTTCTGAACTCCTTCAGAGTGTAAAGATTCAGACTTCCATAGGTTTCATCAGAGTCTAAATTAAGTGTGCTCTCGATATAACGTTGGATTCTCCTGCACTCTTAATTTAAACATTAGTACCATCAATTGTCCATTTAATACTTTGTTATCATCAAAACCTAAGGGTGTGTATTAACACATATTTTGTTCCAACAATCTCCCCCTTTTTGATGATGACAAACATAAGTATTAAATACAATTGTTGTTGATAAAAATCAGCTATGTTGACATTAGGCTTCTGAGTTTCGTAAGCTCCCCCTAAGTCTGATATCCCATAGGGTTATGTTTGTAAGCTCCCCCTATTTTGTATCCATAGTTAATTTTAATCAGTTTCAGAATTACTTTATTATATGACTTAAATTATTCATATTTCACTATATAAAGAACAAGGTTTGCAAGCTTCTTCTTTTCATAGTGTGATAATCTTTGAATAAAGTTGCACCCTTACTCAAGAACTAACTATGAATAATAAACTTCAATTAATAAATGTATTCTCCTTGAAATTAAGCCCTTAATGCAGATGCAAGATGAAGCAATATTTAAATTGAATGACAAATAGGATCAGAGGCACTAGAAACGTCTACACACACACTTGGTTCTGATGGTTATCATTAACAGCTTCAGAGTTCAAAATATTTTCAAACAGTTCAGAGCTTAAAAAAATCTTTTCAAAGAAAATAGCTCAGAGTCTGAACAAAAATTTGAAAACAGTTCAAAGCTCTTTAGTACAATATTTTGAAATCCTCAAAGATCAGATTGTCATATCAAAGCATGTACCTCATGCTGCTATTTTGACCACTCTCCTACGTTCTTTCTCTGAAGCACTACAAAGCCCTAAAAAGCTAAGTAATTTCGCTTCTTCCAACAATTGATTTACCAATATTCTTTCTCCCCCTTTTGTCATTATCAAAAAGGTAGTATAAGCAATTAATAAGAATTTCAACTTTCAATGCCGTCAAATCAGGAGTGGTTGAACGCATTTAAGACTCGGCCATTGAAATATGCTTATAAAAGGAGAGAGATACCTAGTCATTTTATTCACACAGAATAATCTTAGGTTATTGATACATCTCTTGAAAAAAAATGAAATGCTCAGAGAAGAAGAGAGTAGTTTCAGTGAGAGTCAGTCAAGATACGAGAAAACATAAGAAGAAACCAATGGAAACAAAGCCAGTGTCCGTTACAGAAGAACTCAGTTCAGAGTCTGAAGAAAAATCTTTGGACTCTGACTGTTTCAAGTTCTGAAGACATATGTTCCTGAAGAAAATCAAACTGATACCCAAGGCTCTAGAGGGGCTAGAGTCTTTTCCTGAGGAAAACCAAACTGATGCAACAGAGTTGGTTTCTTCAAGAAAGACTACTGGTTGGATGGCTTCAGCCAAAACCTCAACCTTTCCCCTCTGCAAAGGTCATATAGGCTTGTAACCACAAATATGACCTTTTAGAGCATCCAGAAGATAGTTCTTAGAAATGTAATATGTAATCCAGAACTCATGTTCTCAATGAAATAAAATTCATTACTTTGGCTTGTTTATTTTTGATTTCTTACTTATATTTCTTCTCTTGTTATGTAATTTGATCCTTTAAGAATACCTACATATTGTACTTATTGAAAATCAAATTATATGAATGAAACTCAAGAGTTTGAAAGATCAAATTGCAAGATTGTTTGTTTTAACGAAAATGGAAATCAGTTAAAGAGTTAAAACAAACAAAAGACATATTAAACAGAATCAACAACAGATATATAAACATTCAGATAAATATAGTGAATAGATATGTTAGATTAGCAAACAGAGTTTTTCACCTAAACAAAAGTTTAACCTAGTCAAAGTGCTTAGCAAATATCAATCATGAAGTTATATAAGCAATCAAAGAGATCCTAAGGTTGGGGTTGACTACAGAAGGATGCTTGGGTTGTCATGATGTTTTTCTGATTAGTATTTACTTCTTCCATTAATCCCACAAACTTGTCCACTTTGGCTTCAATCCTTCTGATGTCATTCTCATAGACAGGGTTCCTCAGATGCTGTTGATTTCCTTGATCACTCCTCAGACTGTCTTGAAGAGGTACATTCAGATCGTCCACTATTGAAGCTAACCTTTCCCTACGGTTTTGCCCAATATTTTCTCTTGCAGCAGAGGATTCAGGATGATCCCTCTCTGTGTCTCTTTGAGTCTGAATGTCTTCCTCAGCATTGATGACCTTCCCTTTGTCAAAGTTTTTATGTTCTTCCACAGCTACCCTTTGTAGATTGTGCAGTTCTTTTACCAGTTCCTCTGTCAGACTTATCCAATGAGCAGCATACTCAGATGAAGGCATATATGTTTGCCTTAGGTTATAAAGACCATGTATTTGTTTAAACAAGTCATTGCATTTGCTCAAGACATCAGGATTGTTTGATTTGGTTGGGTGAGGTTCATTGGATAAGGGTGTATTTGTGAGTTGAGGATTGGAGTGAATTTGTATTTGTTGAGACTGTTGAGGACTAGGACTGGTTTGAACAAAGCTTTTGAGGTGGAAATCTTCTATAAAAAGTTCTTTGACCATAGCCTCAACATGGTTTGATGGTGAGAGGTTCAGGTTTTCTTCTGAAACAACATGTTCAGATGAGGTTTGGTGTGTGGGTGTATGAGGGTCTGAAGATGTTTGAGTCATAGATAGCTGAGCTATTTTATGCTTAGATTTGACATTAAGCAGTTCAAAATTAGCTAGAATTTCATCTAACTCATTAGGGTTAGAATCTGTCGAAGAGGATGATGAAGAAATGTTGATAAAGACTGGTTCAGGGTGAGTTGTTTTGACAGGTTCTGATATAAGTTGTTTTATGATAAGATTATCTTCAGAGCTTGTCTGGTTATAATTTGGAAGGGGTTGGGTTGATGATGAGGTTAAATGAATGTCTTGAGCAGAAGTAACAACAGGTTTAGAAAGAGATACATCACCTGATTTGTTATGATCTGAGCTTTCAGCAATCTTTTCCTCAGGCTCTTTGGTAAGTTGCTATTGTCTGACACTGAGAGGTTCATCATCACTCTCTGAGCCTTCAACCTTATATGCTTTCACTAGCCTTCTTCTCTTCTTATTCAATTCTTCCTTCTCAGTCTTAAACCCTTCTCCTAGGTTATCCAGCAGTTGAATATACTTATTGACAATGCCACTAGAAACTATAGGTATGTCAATGTTCCATTTCTTCACCAAGGAAGGTTCTGAGTGAGACTGGTGTATCAAGGGATCTGAAGGTTGTACTTCATGTCCTGACAACAAGTTCATGTGAGATAGTGCATGAGCAGATATTGTGGAGGCTCTGAATTCTCTTAACAAGTAGTCATGACCAGCAGCTTTGATTATATCTATCACTCCACATTGATAGAAAATATCACTGAGGACCCTTGGGTAGATGACATGTATATCAGACTTGGCTTGATTTTGAGTGTTAAGCACAGATTTGCATAGGTGATCAAAGATGTATTTAGCCCAATTTAAATCATATTTCCTTGTGGGGAAATAGACAAAGTGTCTATGATCCCATGACAATTGATCAGAATTTTCATTTCCTGGAAATTTAGAACTTAACATGATTTTGGCTAATACTCTCTGAGTGGGCTTCAGATCACCTATCTTGTTGCTCTCACAACTTTTTCCCTTGACATAGCATTGTCTTGTCATAGTCTTTAGAAACATAGATTTATGTGCTTCATTGTGACTAAAGGTGTAGTAGATGCCTTCATTTGGATGGATAGCACCTTAGCCAAGTTTGAAGCAGTGAGAATTACTTCAAAACCGCACACAACAGAATGCACATCCGTTTCCTCAACGATTCTCAATCCTAACTCTTGAGGGGTCTTGTCTTCATTTTCAGTCTTTTCTTTTCTCCTTGCAGCTAGCTCCTTGTGATAATCTTCAACTGTCCTCACCTTGCTTCTGATCCAGAAATCATTTACCAGAGTAGGATAAATTGGACCATTTAATAAATTCATGTATCTAAAGCTCCCTTTATGATTAGAAAAGAACTTTAGAACATCAAACTGATTCTTTTCCAAACTATCAAAGTCCATTGGTTGTTCCATAACCAGGTTCAGAGATTTTCCCTCCATCTTAAGAGACAAATCTGTAGAAAACATTTCCTTGCAAGCGATGGTGTTGATCGGAAATTTTTTAGGAAAAATAAACAATGAGTCTGAAACTGATGTAGAAGTAGATGCCATTTCAGAAGGTTAGGGTGTGGATTTTGCTAAAGCGAGAGAAAGAAATTGTTCTAGTTTTGAAGGACAAGGGTGAGGGATGTGATAGTGTAAAGTGTGAGTGTTGAAGTGATTTTGTTAAAAACATAAAACAAATTAAAACACACAAAACATTGATTAAGAAGTAAAGCGAACTAATCATTAACTGTTTTCAAACCAATCAGAACGTGTGTACGTGTTGTCTTTTTAGCGCCAAAACGTTTTAGTAAAAAATACTTAAATGTTTCCAATTCATTTCCTATTCAGAGGCTTATCTCTCAGCGGTTGAAAGGTTTCCATAGTCTGAGCTTCTTCAGATGTTGAAACCTAAAGAACTTCAGAGTCTAAAAACGAATCTTTCAGGACACAAAAATATATGTTCAGACAAGATTTTTTAAGGTTTTATTTCTGAACAATTTAAATAAATCAGGTGTCCTAAAAGAATATTTTAACCTTGAGTGTTATTCCTCTGAATTGACATTGAGATTTTAAGAATACTTACCTTGCATTGAAGCTTTCTAGTTTCAATTGAAGTCAGTGTCATAGCCTGAACAATTACTTCTCCAAGCCGAGTCACTGTCATCTTCAGAACAAGCTTTATATTCTTCATCTTCTTCACCATCAGATTCATCAAAATTGTGCCTTCTGTGCACAATTGCTCTCCTTCCATTTGCAGTCACATGAATCCATGTGAGTGGAGAGTATATTTTCCTCATTTGTCCTGCAGCCAAATAAACAATTTTGTCTTTTGGTACCCATTTTCAGATGGGTCCTAGACTGTTAGTTACCTGACCTCTATTCTCCATTTGTACCACCTGAAAGCTCTTAGGTACGAATGTTGAATATAGATCAGAAGGTGAAGCATTTTTAAATATGCTTGATGAACTTGGTTTTTCATATGTATCTGCACATGAATAATCAATTCCATTTACACCATTGTTTTTAAGAGAGGACAGTAAAGAAATAATGTCACTACTGTCAATGTGGGTATTACAGAGGTCTTTAGAATCAATTGAATGCTTATAAGGTTTGCTACTGCTGGCATTCCCTTTTTCAAGAACTTCAATCTTTTCTAGAGCCTCTTGATATAAACACTTAAATTGACCTGCTTGTTCACTTAAGTGCTCACAATTAACTATGAGCTTTTTAAACATACGTGAACCAGCATTTAGTAGTTTTATGAGTTCAAGTTTAGGAAGTTGAGAATATACCTGATCCAGGATGTCTTGATCAGAGTCATAACTTGATTGTTCAGACTCTGATTCCTCTTCAGACTCTGCTACTGCTTCAGGTCTTGCTTCCTTTTCAGGTCTTGATCTCCTTGGTAGCTTGACTTTCTTTTCTTCTTCAGAAAGCTTGTCTAGCTCTTCCCAGGTTGTCAATTTCTTCTTGCTGGCTATCTCTCCTCCATTCTTCTTGAATTCAGACCATCTTTGAAATTTCTTGGAGAAATTATCAAAGTATTCTTCATCAGATTCTCCCTTAATATCTTCAAGCTCCATTTCTTGCTTCCCTTTTCTGGCTGCTTCCTTGTCTCTTGCACTTGAAGTACAAACATCAGATGTTGATGTAGATACTTGCTTGTTGCTCAGATCTTCATTCATATTAAGTCTATCTTCCATTCCTTTAATGAGATCAGCAACAAGTTGATGAATCTTCTGTTGGAACAAAATGAGTTTTAATTATAAAACACCCTAAGTTTTGATGATAACAAGGTATTAAATGGACAATTGGTATTACTAATGAATGATCTAGTGTGCAGGAACAAAGTAAAAATATCATCCACGTAGATCATCATTTGGGCATCTGAAGGACACAGTCTGAAGTGTTAAGGCTCTGAAAATGCTGGAAGCATCAGAGCCTCTGAAGAAGTCCTCAGAGGCCAAAGAAAGAAACACAGTCTGAAGCGTGTGTACATCTTCAGAAGATCAAAGAAACGATATCATCAGATCCTGAAGAACTCTCTCTAAAGGAAGACAGCTAATAACCAATGCAATAGTACAACGGTCCTGTCAAAGAGTACAACCGTCTTGTCAACAAAAAGGAGAGTGTACAACCAACGGTTCTTTTCTCAACGTCTTTATACCTAGAGTATAAATAGAAGACATCCTGATAGAGAGAAGACTACTGGAAGATCATCTGAACTCAGAAAGATTCAAATCATATTCAAGCTGTGAACTGTGTTATTCTTTCTAGTGTAATATTCTAAGTTAAATATCTTTTGATATTACAGACTCTGAGCTTAGTGTTTAAGAGAGTCTTGCTTAGAACTTTCAGTCCTACTTAATCTGTGTATTAAGTTAGTTTGTAAAGTCTCTTTGTCTTGTGTGACTTAGAGCAGGAAGTCTTAAGTCTTGTGTGACTTGAGCAAGGAAGTCTTAAGCTTGTGTGCTTAAGCAAGGAAGTCTCTAATCTTGTGTGATTAGAGCAAGGAAGTCTCTTTGTCTTGTGTGACCTAGAGCAAGGAAGTCTCTTGCTTGTGTGCTTGACATTAGTGGTGTAATCTTTGTGATTATAGTAAAATCCCTTGGAAGTGCAAGGGGACTGGACTACTCTCATTTTGTGAGAGGAACCAGTATAAAACTTCTATGTGTTCTTTCTCTCTCTCTCTCACTGTTTTATTTGTGTTTTGTGTTTAGTCTAGTTTATCATATCCGCTGCATTTCTATATTTCTTAAAGCAAAAGAATCAATTTTTCAAAACACAATTCAACCCTCCTTCTTGTGTTTTTCACCTTCAATTGGTATCAAGAGCACCGGCTCTGTCTTTTAATCACTTCACAGTGAGACAGTAAAAGATCTTTGAAAAACACTGTATGTCTGGGGAAGAAACATCTACACCTACACCTTCTAATTCAGATCTATCCAACGTTCAATACAACTACGACAACATGACTTCTACCTCTTCAGCGTCTAATCATGATTCTAGCAACAAAAAGGTTCCAATCTTTAGTGGTGATGCTCTAAGATTTGAATGGTGGAAAGATAGCATTTACCACTATGTCAATGGAATTAATGATGAGCTTTGGGACCTGATAGAAGAAGGAGTACCTATTGATGGAATAGGCTCTGATGGTAAGATTACCATAGCTCAGAAAAGAGCTCTATCTGCTGAAAACAATAAGATTTTTTCTAAACACAACAAGGTCAAACAAATCATGATGTCAGCAATATCTCATGATGAATATACCAAAATCATGGATAGATCTACAACTAAAGCTATGTATGACTCTCTATGCTCAAACTATGATGGTAATAGGCAAGTTCAGAATGCCAAAGCAAGACTACTGGTTCAGCAGTATGAGCTTTTTACCATGAAACCTGATGAGGACATTGAGACCATGTTTTCTAGATTTCAGACTCTGGTGTCTAGCCTCAGGATTTCGAAGAAAAGTTATACAACCTCTGATCATGTGTGGAAGATCCAAAATAGCTTGACTGACAAATGGAGACCCAAGGTCACAGCTATTGAGGAAGCTAAGGATCTTGAGAAAATCTCTCTTGAATCACTTATCAGCAATCTCAAGAGCCATGAGATGGTATTGAATGCTGATGCAGTGAAGAAGAAGGAAAGATCAGTAGCTTTAACTTCAACCAAGAAATCTTCAAAAGCTGTCAAAGCTAAAACACTGGAGGTTGAGGAGGATTCTTCCTCAGATGATCAAGAAGAAGAAGAAGAAGATGAAGAACTTGCCATGTTCACCAGAAACTTTCAAAAATGGGCAAGGATGAGTAAGAGTCGTAAAGGAAATAGTTCAAGGAGCACTCCCAGCAGAGAAGAGAATAATTGCTTCAAGTGCAACAAACCAGGACACTTCATTGCTGAATGTCCTGAAGCTTCATCAAAGGACAAGAACAAGAAGTTCAGTAGCTACAAGAGGAGATTTCAGCAGAGATTAATGGCAACGTTTGAAGACCTGGAAGCATCCTCAGATAGTGATGATGAAGAAGCAAATGTGGCTCTGATGGCTACAGCTGATGAAGACTCTGATGAATCAGACTCTGATGAATCTGAACAGGTATTGTTAAATTATTCTAAAGAACAACTCTTAACCTACCTTGCTATGTCTTTAAGCAAGTTTGCTAAATCATCCTCTAAACTAAAACTTTTAAAAACACAAAAGGATGAGTTAGCAAAGAAAGCTGAACATTTTCAAGCTCTATATAAAAATTCTTTAATCAAAATTGAAGAACTTGAAAATGGGTACACAAGATGTAACAAACCTACTGATGAGCATGAGGTTGCTCTTCAGGAATTTGTTCATCAGAACGTCAACAAAAGTAAAATGGCGTCTATGATTTATAATGTTTGTAAAAATGTAGGTGAAGGAATTGGTTACTCATATGGTAAATCATATGGGAAACAAAATCCTTACATTAGTTTAAATAATATTCCTGATAATCTTTATTCAACCTATGTGCCTGAGAAAAACAAAGGCAAAGCTATGATTGTTTCAGACTCTGAAGGTATCTCTGGGGTCTGCAAGACAAGCTCTGAAGCTACATCAGAGGCTGTTTTTCAGAACCTCAAAGAGAGCAACTCAGGACCTGAGTGTTCAGAATCTGAGACTATCAAGTCTAAGACTCTGAAAACTTTAGGACTCAGAAGCTCATCCAATCAGACTCTAAAACAAACTAAGCTGATGATAAATAATCAACATAAGACTCTGGTAAGCAAAACTAATCCTAGATTAGAAAAACAATCCAAGTCCTATAGTAATTATCAATCAAAGCCTAGATTTCAAAATCAATGGACTAAGAGGGTCAATTTTCAAAGACCAAATTTTCAAAGGAAATTCTTTAATAGTCCACAAAGTTTTTCACAAAGGCAAAGAAGAATTAAAGGTTATAGAACTAACCAAACTGGACCCAGAAAACAATGGGTACCAAGATGTAAAATTGTCTCCTATTCAGATTTTCATTGTAGGAAAAATCATTTCAAATCAGATGAATGGAAGCAAGTGATCAGCTGTGGAAGAAAAGCTTATGTTCCAAAACATTACTTTACTTCCAGAGCTGCTGAAGTGAACAAAGCAAATGATTATTGGAGAAAACTTCACAATGAATGTAAAGGATATTATTACAATGATTGACCTTGTTTATTCTACAGCTATCCAGACTGAAAGAAAATAGTAATCAATCATGGTATCTGGATAGTGGATGTTCAAGGCACATGACTGGTAATAAGAAATTGTTCACATCAAAGGTACAGGTATTGTAGGTAATTCCTCCCTTTCTATTAATAATGTTTGGTTTGTAGATGGACTTAAAGACAACCTATTTAGCATCAGTCAATTTTGTGACAATGGGTTTGTGATTAACTTTGATAAAGGGTTATGTACTGTAATTAGAGAATTTGACAAGTCCATAGTGTTCAAAGGTAAGAGAATAGGCAATGTTTTTAAAGTAAACCTTTCTGATTTGGCAGACCAAGAGGTAAAATGCTTGCTAACTCTGAGTGAAGAAAAGTGGGTTTGGCATAAGAGGTTAGGTCATGCTAACTGGAGGTTAATCTCTAAGCTTAGCAAACTTGACCTTATCAGAGGCCTACCTAAGCTACACTATCACTCAGATGCTCTTTGTGGATCCTGCCAAATAGGAAAGAGTGTGAAAACTTCTTTTAAACCAAAACATGTTGTCTCTACCTCCAATCCCTTAGAGCTGCTTCACATTGATTTGTTTGGTCCTGTGAGTACAGCCTCAATCAATGGGAAGAAATATGGACTAGTCATTGTTGATGATTACAGTAGATGGACTTGGGTTAAATTCCTCAGAAATAAGGATGATGCATATGATGTCTTTAGCAGTTTCTGCACACAGATACAAAAAGAAAAAGGTTTACACATTTTGAAAGTTAGAAGTGATCATGGTGGTGAATTTGAAAATGAAATGTTTGAAAAAATTTGTGAAAAATATGGCATCTTACATGAGTTCTCTTCTCCTAGAACTCCACAGCAAAATGGAGTTGTAGAAAGAAAGAATAGAACTCTGCAAGAAATGGCCAGAACCATGATGCATGAGACTAACATTGCTAAGTATCTGTGGGCAGAAGCTGTAAACACAGCGTGTTATGTTCAAAATAGAATTTATATTAGACCTATTTTGAATAAGATAGCATATGAACTATTTAAGGGAAACAAACCCAATGTATCCTATTTTCATCAATTCGGGTGTACATGTTACATTCTGAATACAAAAGTTCATCTGAAGAAATTTGATGCTAAAGCTTACAAGGGTATCTTTATTGGATACTCTGAACGCTCAAAAGCATACAGAGTGTATAATTCTGAAACTCATATAGTGAAAGAAAGTATGCACATAAAATTTGATGACAAGCAGCCTGACAAAGTGTCAGAGCTAGTTGAGAACTTTGCAGATATTCAACTATCAGATGATGAAGAATCAGAACCTGAAGAGTCATCAGGACAAACTCAACCAACCTCTGAAGAAACAAATTCAGCTCCTGAAACCTTGGACTTTGAAGATCACCCAGAATCAGAACTTATCAGAAGCAGTCCAAGCAGAATTGAACAATCAAAACAATCTTTCAAATACAAATCCTCTCATCCAGAAGAGCTAATCTTGGGAAACAAGGACAGTCCAAGAAAAACCAGATCAAGCTTCAGAAATGAAGACTCATTAATTGGATTAATCTCCCTAGTTGAACCAAGTTCAACTGATGAAGCACTAGCTGATGATGCATGGATTGTTGCAATGCAAGAAGAGCTCAACCAGTTTGAAAGAAATGAAGTCTGGAGCTTAGTACCCAAACCTTCCAAGAAGAATATCATTGGAACAAAATGGTTCTACCGAAACAAGTTAAATGAACAAGGAGAAGTTGTTCGTAATAAGGCAAGACTGGTAGCTCAAGGGTATAGTCAACAAGAGGGGATTGACTACACTGAAACATTTGCTCCTGTTGCTAGACTTGAGGCTATCAGACTACTTCTTTCCTATGCTACTTATCATAGTATTATTTTGTATCAAATGGATGTTAAAAGTGCATTCTTAATGGCTACATTTCTGAAGAAGTATATATCAAACAACCCCCTGGTTTTGAGGATGCTTCACATCCTGACCATGTTTTTAAGTTAAGGAAATCTCTTTATGGTCTGAAACAAGCTCCCAGAGCTTGGTATGAAAGACTGAGCAATTTCTTAGTTGAAAAAGGTTTTCAAAAAGGTCAAGTTGACAATACACTCTTCAGCAAAACATTTAAGAATGACATTCTAATTATTCAAATTTATGTTGATGATATTATTTTTGGATCTGCTAATCCATCTTTGTGCAAGGAATTTTCTAAGATTATGCAGGAGGAATTTGAAATGAGCATAATGGGAGAGCTAAAATTCTTTCTGGGAATACAAATCAACCAAGACAAAGATGGCACCTACATTCATCAAACCAAGTATACAAAGGAGCTGCTGAAGAAATTCAACATGGATGACTGCAAACCAATGACAACACCAATGCATCCAACAAGCAGTCTCAGCAAGGAGGATTTAGAAGGCAAGGTTGATCAGAAGCTCTACAGAGGTATGACAGGTTCTTTACTTTACCTAACTGCATCAAGGCCTGATATTTTGTTTAGTGTATGTTTGTTTGCTAGATTCCAATCAGATCCTAGAGAATCTCATATTACTGCTGTAAAGAGAATCTTTAGATATCTGAAGGGAACCACAAATCTTGGATTATTTTATAAGAAAACAAATGATTATAAGCTGATAGGATTCTGTGATGCTGACTTGCTGGAGATAAGATAGAGAGGAAATCCACAAGTGGCAATTGTCAATTTGTGGGTGAAAATCTTATATCTTGGGCTAGCAAAAGACAAACTACAATAGCTTTGTCCACAGCAGAAGAAGAATACATATCAGCAGCCAAGTGTTGTACACAACTACTCTAGATGAGATATCAGTTAGAGGATTACAAAGTTAATAGTCACAATATTCCACTTTTCTGTGATAACACTGCAGCTATTCAACTTTCTAAAAACCCAATTTTGCATTCAAGAGCTAAACATATTGAAATTAAACATCATTTTATAAGAGACCTTGTTCAGAAGGGTAGTGTAAATATTCAATACATTGAAACTGAAAGACAATGGGCTGATATATTTACAAAACCCTTAGCAGTTGAAAGACTAGATTTTATCAAAAAGCATATGAACATGACTTTGGTCTCTAAAGATATCAAGCTCTGACTTACAAAATTGTGGATTCAGCCTCAGAACTCTGGAAGGTCTTCAGACGCTGAAAATCTTTAAACCCTGAAGTGTTTACCCATGTGGAGTACACGTGTCAATTAATTTGTCTTTACTCTTAAGTCTGTGATTGGTTAGTGTAAAGGCAGTTTATGACAAAATTCTTTATTGCAACGAATGTACTCCCACATCATTGTTTTTACTAGAGTTTTTCAAAATCTTTTTATTCCTTTCTCGCACAAGTTCACTTTCACATCTCGCCCTTCTCTTCTAAAACCCAGAGCACTTTCTTTCTCCCTCATACTAGCAAAACCCTGTTCGCTAACCTCAACAATGGCAAGTTCATCGTCTGTACCAAGATTCCCAGAGGACATTCCAATAAACATTTATGCTCAGGACTCTTATCTTAAAGATGCCACTATGAATCTTAGGTTTGAAGAAAGTAAATTGGTTATGGAAAGACCAATAGACTTTGAGGCCTTAAAATTCAATGGACATGACTACAAGGAATTCTTCACTGAACAAGGCTGGGGGCACTACTTGGATATGCTTAATGGACCTATCTACTCCAATTTAGTGTTTGATTTCTAGAGAAAGAGTGAAGTTGTGACTTTGGTAGATGCTAATGCTGAACTTCAACGCATAATTGATCAGAACCCAAGTGAAAATAAAGGAAAATCAAGAGAAGAATTGGGTCTGAGAAAATTCACTGAAACAGAAATTCGCTCTAGTGTTGGAGGCTTTCAAGTCATTTTAACAAGAAGCAATTTGGCCAAAATGCTAAATCTTCCCAACACTGGAATGATAAGACTCTATACTGCAGCTTCTGGAAGAAATTCAGTGTATCTAAATGATATTGCCAGACTTTGTTTCAAGGATCAGAAGCTGTCCAACAAGGTTAGTCATCTGAATGATCGTGAAAAGGTTTTTGCTAAGATTTTATTCTCATCTTTTCTACCAAGGGATACTGGCAGTGACTCTCTGAATTGGGATCAGAGACACTTTATCTACTTCCTCTCCACCAAAAGGAAAATGAATCTACCTGCTTACATCTTTCAACATCTATGTGAGACAATCTGTGAGGCTCAAAAGTTTGACAATCCTTCCAAATTGATCTCTCATCCAAGGCTCCTAAGCTTCATCTTTGAGCAACTTGGTCTTCCTGATAGATTCATGTTTGCTGGAGTGTCTGAAGACCTTGAACAAGTTAGAGCTCTCATTCTTGATGCTAAAGTCTTGGTGAGTCTGCGTTTGAAGAGATCAAACAAGCTTATTTATCCTCAAATACCTCTTCTGGTAAACAAGACAAAATTACAGCCTATCAGTGACGCCTTCGTCTTTGATAATGAACCTCCTGAAGTCATTTTGGAATACATGAGGTTAATGAAGGAAAGAGGAACCCCAATCACTCATGAGAGCAGGTAAGGAAGAGGTGTTCAGTGACTATGAGGAAGATGAAATGGTTGAGGAACCCTCAATGCAAGAAGCTTCTGTAAATAGGTCAGAGGATGATCATCCAGAGGTTGAAGAAGAGCCGGTGGCTGCAGAACCTACTGTGAAAGACCTACTAAGTGCGAAAATTCTCAAAAGATCTCGCACAAAGCATTGCACTCCTAGTGGACAGAAGAGACAAAGATCAGCTACAAGTAATACTCATTCTTTTAATTATTGCAATCAAATATCTGAAGCATCTATTCTAGAACATGTCCAACCCCTAAATACCATCTATCCAACATCCTCTGAACCTGAATATGTCCAAATTTCAGACTCTGAGTCAGAGTCTTCTGACTCCTCGTTTGATGACCTTATGGATAGTTTTGCACAATTCTCTTCCAAAGCTAAGCATATTCCTGAGGAGGAAACAGCTGAGCCATCCAATAGTTCTATCCCTCAGTCATCACCCAAAATTCTCACTGAGGAAGAGATTCTGAAAGAAACATCTTTTAGAGTTTCTCCAATCCATGAAATCTCTGAACCACCAAATGCCATATCATCTGACCCATCTCAATCAATTCCATCAGACTCTCACAACTCTTCATCACCTCTGATGCTTTTAGATACTGAAATTGCAATAAATGATAGAATTGATGTACCAACTGATCATGTGACTCGCTTACCTAGTGGTCCAAGTCAATCAGTATTTGCACCACCTGTGGCACAGCCAGGAGAAGATAATTCAGACTTCATAGCAACGGCTCTACACATAATACGAAATACGCTTGCTGAACAAGAAGATAAGCTGCTAGAGCTGGTAGCATACTCAGGGGCATCTGCAAGAATGGCTCAACAGCTTCTCACTCTCCGCTTTTCCAGACACCCTTAGGATTCTTGTTTTTCACCTTTTGTTTTTCGCCTATTGTTTTTCACTATTTGTTTAAAACTTTTTGCTGATGACAAAAGGGGGAGTATTATTTAGTTGTACAATTGTCAGTAGTTTTTATTTCTACTCACATAATAATCTGAAACTGTCTGAAATAAGAATCTCATTCTTTTATCTTGCTAAATGTTTATGAACTTAAGTGATAAGGGGAACAAATTAATAAACATAATTGTGTTTGCATAGATGAAGATAGTTAAGATTGTGCTCTTGATTATTTTTATCAGACTCAGGAGTTGAGCTTGCAAACCTCACACTCTGAGAGTCAAGTATGTAGATACAATCAAGTTTATCAAATTGTTCTTATACTGATTCAACTTAATTATGGATAAAACTTAGGGGGAGCTTGCAAACCTAACCATAATGGTTTATCAAATTCAGGGGGAGCTTACAAACCTCAACAACCTGATGTTGACATAATTAAATTAATCAATAACAATTGTATTTAATACCTATGTTTGTCATCATCAAAAAGGGGGAGATTGTTGGAACAAAATGAGTTTTAATTATAAAACACCCTAATTTTTGATGATAACAAGGTATTAAATGGACAATTGGTATTACTAATGAATGATCTAGTGTGCAGGAACAAAGTAAAAATATTATCCACGTAGATCATCATTTGGGCATCTGAAGGACACAGTCTGAAGTGTTAAAGCTCTGAAAATGCTGGAAGCATCAGAGCCTCTGAAGAAGTCCTCTGAGGCCAAAGAAAGAAACACAGTCTGAAGCGTGTGTACATCTTCATAAGATCAAAGAAACGATATCATCAGATCCTGAAGAACTCTCTCTGAAGGAAGGCAGCTAATAACCAATGCAATAGTACAACGGTACTGTCAAAGAGTACAACCGTCTTGTCAACAAAAAGGAGAGTGTACAACCAACGGTTCTTTTCTCAATGTGTTTATACCTAGAGTATAAATAGAAGACATCCTGATAGAGAGAAGACTACTGGAAGATCATCTGAACTCAGAAAGATTCAAATCATATTCAAGCTGTGAACTGTGTTATTCTTTCTAGTGTAATATTCTAAGTTAAATATCTTTTGATATTACAGACTCTGAGCTTAGTGTTTAAGAGAGTCTTGCTTAGAACTTTCAGTCCTACTTAATCTGTGTATTAAGTTAGTTTTAAAGTCTCTTTGTCTTGTGTGACTTAGAGCAGGAAGTCTTAAGTCTTGTGTGACTTGAGAAAGGAAGTCTTAAGCTTGTGTGCTTAAGCAAGGAAGTCTCTAATCTTGTGTGATTAGAGCAAGGAAGTCTCTTTGTCTTGTGTGACCTAGAGCAAGGAAGTCTCTTGCTTGTGTGGTTGAGTATTAGTGGTGTAGTCTTTGTGATTATAGTAAAATCCCTTGGAAGTGCAAGGGGACTGGACTACTCTCGTTTTGTGAGATGAACCAGTATAAAACTTCTGTGTGTTCTTTCTCTCTCTCTCTCACTGTTTAATTTGTGTTTTGTATTTAGTCTAGTTTATCATATCCGCTACATTTCTATATTTCTTAAAGCAAAAGAATCAATTTTTCAAAACACAATTCAACCCCCCTTCTTGTGTTTTTCACCTTCATCTTCTGCTTCCAATCATTCACTTGTTGAGCCATGGTGTTTTTCTCCTTTGGATCTTGACTGTCTCACGGTTAAGTGATTTACCAACAGAACCGGAGCTCTGATACCAATTGAAGGTGCGTGGAGAAAACACAAGAAGGGGGGTTGAATTGTGTTTTGGATATTTAAAATCTTTTCAAGATATTTAAATCTATCAGAGTCTTTAAGCACAGCAGAATTGTTCACACAATTAACTTATGGCTAAGTGAATGATGAAGGAGTAAATGAGAGAGTGAGAGAGAGAAGAACACACAACAATTTATACTGGTTCCCCTCACAAATTGAGAGTACTCCAGTCCCCTTGTTTCCAAGAGAGTTCACTATAATCACAAAGATTACAATAGATGCTCAAGCACACAAGCTCAAGACTTCCTGCTCTTAGTCACACAAGACATAGAGACTTCCTTGCTCTGATCACACAAGATCAAAGACTTCCTTGCTCTGATCACAAAAGATCAGAGACTTCCTTGCTCAAGCACACAAGCTCAAGACTTCCTGCTCTAAGTCACACAAGACAGAGAGACTTCCTTGCTCCTACACTCAGCAGAAGACTTCTTTGATCTAATCACTAAGATTGAGACTTATGTGCTTCTACACTAAGCAGAAGACTTTCTTGCTTCTACACTAAGCAGAAGACTTACTTGCTTCTACACTAAGCAGAAGACTTACTACTAACTTGTAAGCTTAAACTTATTACAAACATAATAAATTCAGAGGCTTAAGCTAGTTTCTATGCTCACTTCATTTGAGATATGTTTTCTATTACAATTCAAATTCTCACTTTATTCTGAGAGATGTTTTCTAATGAAGATCGCTAGTCATCAATTCTTTCTTTGGCATATTTATATGAGTTGAGAAAGACATTGAGACGTTGGAGAAATTCCCGTTGTAAAATGGACAGCTGTAGTCTTTGATGATCCGTTGAGTAAAGCCACGTTTTCCTTTGCAGTGAAGCTTCACCTTTACTGTTTGTCCAATAGTACAGTAATAAGGTACAACTAGCTCCTAGAAAGAGAAGGATCACATCCTTTGTGACCGTTGTAATTAGTTTACCTTAGAACAAATCATCAGGCTTGAAAATTGTAGTTGATGTAGCCCTTCTGATGATTTGGGGAATTCCTTTGCTTCTGATGAACCTTTGATATCTTGGAGTCTGATTGGTCTTGAATGGTTGGCCTCTGATAGTCCTTCATAATTCAGCTTCTGAACGTCTTCATCCTCTGAATGACTCATGACTAGCAGATAGCTTATGAACTCTTGTAGGCCTCTGAACATCTTTGAGCTTCTGAACTTCTCTGAGCTTCTGAACTCTTGCAGACATTCTGATCCTCTTTGAGCTTCTGAACTTTGTTTAGCTTCTGACCACGTTGTAGCTTCTGAACTCCTTCAGAGTGTAAAGATTCAGACTTCCATAGGTTTCATCAGAGTCTAAATTAAGTGTGCTCTCGATATAACGTTGGATTCTCCTGCACTCTTAATTTAAACATTAGTACCATCAATTGTCCATTTAATACTTTGTTATCATCAAAACCTAAGGGTGTGTATTAACACATATTTTGTTCCAACACAAAGTACTTCAGAGTCTGAAAGCGAATCTTTCAGGACACAAAAATATATGTTCAGACAAGATTTTTCAAGGTTTTATTTTTGAACACTTTGTTCAAATAAATCAGGTGTTCTAAAGGAATATTTTTAACCTTTGAGTGTTATTCCTCTGAATTGTCATTGAGACTTTAAGAGTACTCACCTTGCATTGAAGCTTTCGTGTTTCAATTGTAGTCGGTGTCATAGCCTGAACAGTTACTCCTCCAAGCTGAGTTACTGTCATCTTTAGAACAAGCTTCATATTCTTCATCATAAGGATCATATCTTCTTCTGTTCCTTATGAATTTTTCTTCATCTTCTTCACCATCAAATTCATCAAAAATGTGCCTTCTGTGCCCAATTGTTCTCCTTCCATTTGCAGTCACATGAGTCCATGTGAGTGCAGAGTCTATTTTCCTCATTTGTCCTGCAGCCAAATAAACAATTTTGTCTTTTGGTACCCATTTGCAGATGGGTCCTAGACTGTTAGTTACCTGACCTCTATTCTCCATTTGTACCACCTGAAAGCTCTCAGGTACGAATGTTGAATATAGGTCAGAAGGTGAAGCATTTTCAAATATGCTTGATGAACTTGGTTTTTCATATGTATCTGCACATGAATAACCAATTCCATTTACACCATTGTTTTTAAGAGAGGACAGTAAAGAAATAATGTCACTACTGTCAATGTGTGTATTACAGAGGTCTTTAGAATCAATTGAATTTTTATAAGGTTTGCTACTGCTGGCATTCCCTTTTTCAAGAATTTCAATCTTTTCTAGAGCCTCTTGATATAAACACTTAAATTGACTTGCTTGTTCACTTAAGTGCTCACAATTAACTTAGAGCTTTTTAAACTTACGTGAACCAGCATTTAGTAGTTTTATGAGTTCAAGTTTAGGAAGTTGAGAATATACCTGATTCAGGATGTCTTGGTCAGAGTCATAACTTGATTGTTCAGACTCTGAGTCCACTTCAGACTCTGCTGCTACTTCAGGTCTTGCTTGCATTTCAGTTCTTGATCTCCTTGGTAGCTTGACTTTCTTTTCTTCTTCAGAAAGTTTGTCCAGCTCTTCCCAGGTTGTCAATTTCTTCTTGCTAGCTATCTCTCCTCCATTCTTCTTGGATTCAGACCATCTTTAAAATTTCTTGGAGAAATTATCAAAGTACTCTTCATCAGATTCTCCCTTAATATCTTCAAGCTTCATTGCTTGCTTCCCTTTTCTGGCTGCTTCCTTGTCTCTTGCACTTGAAGTACAAACATCATATGTTGATGTAGATACTTGCTTGTTGCTCAGATCTTCATTCATATTAAGTCCATCTTCCATTCCTTTAATGAGATCAGCAACAAGTTGATGAATCTTCTGCTTCCAATCATTCACTTGTTGAGCCATGGTGTTTTTCTCCATTGGATCTTGACTGTCTCACGGTTAAGTGATTTACCAACAGAACCGGAGCTCTGATACCAATTGAAGGTGCGTGGAGAAAACACAAGAAGGGGGCGGGTTGAATTGTGTTTTGGATATTTAAAAACTTTTCTAGATATTTAAATCTATCAGAGTCTTTAAGCACAGCGGAATTGTTCACACAATTAACTTAAGGCTAAGTGAATGATGAAGGAGTAAATGAGAGAGGTGAGAGAGAGAAAGACACACAAGAATTTATACTGGTTCCCCTCACAAATTGAGAGTACTCCAGTCCCCTTGCTTCCAAGGGAATTCACTATAATCACTAAGATTACAATCAGATGCTCAAGCACACAAGCATGAGACTTCCTTGCTCAAGTCACACAAGACTTAAGACTTCCTGCTCAAAGTCACACAAGACAGAGAGACTTCCTTGCTCTAATCACACAAGATCAGAGACTTCCATGCTCAAGCACACAAGCTTAAGACTTCCTTGCTCAAGTCACACAAGACAAGAGACTTCCTTGCTTCTACACTCAGCAGAAGACTTCTTTACTCTAATCACTAAGATTGAGACTTACTTGCCTCTACACTAAGCAGAAGACTTTCTTGCTTCTACACTAAGCAGAAGACTTACAATTACTCACGCAGGAGTAATACTAACTTCTAAGCTTAAACTTATTACAAACATAATAACTTCAGAGGCGTAAGCTAGTTTCTATTCTCACTTCATTTGAGAGATGTTTTCTATTACAATTCAAATTCTCACTTTATTCTGAGAGATGTTTTCTAATGAAGATCGTTAGTCATCAATTCTTTCTTTTGCATATTTATATGAGTTGAGAAAGACATTGAGACGTTGGAGAAATTCCCGTTGTAAAATGGACAGCTGTAGTCTTTGAATATCCGTTGAGTAAAGCCACGTCTTCTTTTGCAGTGAAGCTTCACCTTTACTGTTTGTCCAAAGTATAGTAATAAGTGAAGGTGCGTGGAGAAAACACAAGAAGGGGGGTTGAATTTTGTTTTGGATATTTAAAAACTTTCCAAGATATTTAAACCTTTTCAGAGTCTTTAAAGCACAGCGGATTGTTCACACAATTAACTTATGGCGTTATGAATGATGAAGGAGTAAATGAGAGAGTGAGAGACAGAAGAACACACACAATTTATACTGGTTCCCCTCACAAATTGAGAGTACTCCAGTCCCCTTGTTTCCAATAGAGTTCACTATAATCAGAAAGATTACAATAGATGCTCAAGCACACAAGCTCAAGACTTCTTGCTCTGATCACACATGATCAAAGAGACTTCCTTGCTCTGATCACACAAGATCAGAGACTTCCTTGCTCTGATCACACAAGATCAGAGACTTCCTTGCTCAAGCACACAAGCTCAAGACTTCCTGCTCTAAGTCACACAATACAGAGAGACTTCCTTGCTCCTACACTCAGCAGAAGACTTCGTTGCTCTAATCACTAAGATTGAGACTTATGTGCTTCTACACTAAGCAGAAGACTTTCTTACTTCTACACTAAGCAGAAGAGCTTCTACACAAAGCAGAAGACTTTGTTGCTTCCACACTAAGCAGAAGAGCTTCTAGACTAAGCAGAAGACTTTGTTGCTTCTACACTAAGCAGAAGCCTTACTACTAACTTATAAGCTTAAACTTATTACAAACATAATAACTTCAGAGGCTTAAGCTAGTTTCTATGCTCACTTCATTTGAGAGATATTTTCTATCACAATGCAAATTCTCACTTTCTTCTAAGAGATGTTTTCTAATGAAGATCGCTAGTCATCAATTCTTTCTTTGGCATATTTATATGAGTTGAGAAAGACATTGAGACGTTGGAGAAATTCCCGTTGTAAAATGGACAGTTGTAGTCTTTGAAGATCCGTTGAGTAAAGCCACGTCTTCCTTTGCAGAGAGGCTTCACCTTTACTGTTTGTGCAATAGTACAGTTATAAGGTACAACTAGCTCCTAGAGAGAGAGAGAGATCACATCCTTTGTGACCGTTGCAATTAGTTGACCTTTGAACAAATCATCAGGCTTGATAATTGTAGTTGAAGTAGCCCTTCGGATGATTTGGGGAATTCCTTTGCTTCTGATGAACCTTTGATAACTTGGAGTCTGATTGGTCTTTGAATGGTTGGCCTCTGATAGTCCTTCGCAATTCAGCGTCTGAACGTCTTCATCCTCTAAATGACTCATGACTAGCAGAGCCTCTGAACTCTTGTAGGCATCTGAACATCCTTGAGCTTCTGAACTTCTCTGAGCTTCTGAACTCCTTCAGACGTTCTGATCCTCTTTGAGCTTCTGAACTTTGTTTAGCTCCTGACCACGTTGTAGCTTCTGAACTCTTTCAGAGTGTAATTATTCAGACTTCCATAGGTTTCATCAGAGTCTAAATTAAGTGTGCTCTTGATTTAACGTTGAATTCTCCTGCACTTAATTTAAACATTAGTACCATCAATTGTCCATTTAATACTTTGTTATCATCAAAACCTAAGGGTGTGTATTAACACATATTTTGTTCCAACAATCTCCCCCTTTTTGATGATGACAAACATAAGTATTAAATACAATTGTTGTTGATAAAAATCATCTATGTTGACATTAGGCTTCTGAGTTTTGCAAGCTCCCCCTAAGTCTGATAACCCATAGGGTTAGGTTTGTAAGCTCCCCGTATTTTGTATCCATAGTTAATTTTAATCAGTTTCAGAAATACTTTATTATATGACTTAAATTATTCATATTTCACTATATAAAGAACAAGGTTTGCAAGCTTCTTCTTTTCATAGTGTGATAATCTTTGAATAAAGTTGCACCCTTACTCAAGAACTAACTATGAATAATAAACTTCAATTAATAAATGCATTCTCCTTGAAATTAAGCCCTTAATGCAGATGAAAGATGAAGCAATATTTAAATTGAATGACAAAATAGAATCAGAGGCACTTAGAGACGTCTACACACACACTTGGTTCTGATGGTTATCATTAACAGCTTCAGAGTTCAAAATATTTTCAAGCAGTTCAGAGCTTAAAAAAAATCTTTTCAAAGAAAATAGCTCAGAGTCTGAACAAATATTTGAAAACAGTTCAGAGCTCTTTAGTACAATATTTTGAAATCCTCAAAGATCAGATTGTCATATCAAAGCATGTACCTCATGCTACTACTTTGACCACTCTCCTACGTTCTCTCTCTGAAGCACTACAAGGCCCTAAAAAGCCAAGTAATTTCGCTTCTTCCAACAATTGATTTACCAATATTCTTTCTCCCCCTTTTGTCATTATTAAAAAGGTAGTATAAGCAATTAATAGAAATTTCAACTTTCAATGCCGTCAAATCAGGAGTGGTTGAATACATTTAATACTCGGCCATTGAATTATGCTTATAAAAGGAGAGAGATACCTAGTCATTTTACTCACACAAAATAATCTTAGGTTATTGATAGATCTCTTGAGAAAAAAATGAAACGCTCAGAGAATAAGAAAGTAGTTTCAGCGAGAGATAGTCAAGATAGGAGAAAACATAAGAAGAAACCAATGGAAACAAAGCCAGTGTCTGTTACAGAAGAACTCAGTTCAGAGTCTGAAGAGAAATCTTTGGACTCTGACTATTTTAAGTTCTGAAGACATATGTTCCTGAAGAAAATCAAACTGATATCCAAGGCTCTAGAGGGGCTAGAGTCTTTTCTTGAAGAAAACCAAATTGATGCATCTGATTCGGTTTCTTCAAGAAGGACTGCTAGTTGGTTAGATTGCTTTAGCCAAAATCTCAACCTTCCCCTCTTTACAAAGGTCATATTTTAGGCGAGCAACCTTCAAATATGGCCTTTGAAGCAACCAGAAGATAGTTCTTGGGAAAACTTTATATGTAATCCAGAACTTATGTTCTTAATGAAACAAAGTTCATTACTTAGGCTTGTTTATTTTTTATTTCTTAAATATATTTCTTCTCTTGTTATGTAATTTGATACTTTAAGAATATCTACATATTGTACTCATTGAACATCAAATTATATAAATGAAACTCCAATTTATTAAGAAAAACACTTTGCAAGATTGTTTGTCTAAAGAAAATGAAATTTAGTTCAGCACATAAAACAAGCAAACATATATGTTAATCAGAATCAAAATATACATATAAACATAATGACTAAGATAGGTTAGACTTATCACAGAGATAGAATTTATATACTCATATGAACTCTATCCTACTAATGTGCCTAACAAAATATCAATCAGTTATAAAATCATATAAGAAATCAAGATAATCCTAAAGGTGAGATTGACTATAGATAGAAACTAGGGTTATCATGATATTTTTGATTGACATCTACTTTTTCCACCAATTTCATAAGCTTGTCCATCTTGTCTTTAAAACTTCTGAAATCACACTTATAGACAGGATTCTTCAGATGCTGTTGAATACCTTGATTACTTCTCGGATTTTTCTTGAAAGGATACATTCAGATTGTCCACTCTTGAAGCTAACCTTTCCCTAAGGCTTTGCCCAATATTTTTCTCTTCCAGCAGAGGATTTAGGATGATCCCTCTTTGTGTCCTCTGAGTCTGAATGTCTTCCTTCATTTGCAGCTTCATCTGGCCTTCTTCTCTTTTTCTTCAATTCTTCCTTTTCAATTTCAAACCCTTCTCCTAGGTCATCTAGTAGTTGAATATACTGATTGACAATACCATTAGAAACTGTAGGTATGTCAATGTTCCATTTCTTCACCAAAGAAGGTCCTGAGTGAGACTGAGGCACCAAGGGATCTGAAGGTTGTATCTCATGTCCTGACAGCAAGTTCATGTGAGAAAATGTATGAACAGATACTGTGGAGGCTCTGATTTCCCTTAACAAGCAGTCATGACCCGCAGCTTTGATTATGTCAATTACCCCACATTGATAGAAGATCTCACTAAGTAACCTAGGGTAGATGACATTTACAATAGGCTTATCCTGATTCTGAGTGCTCAACAGGGCTTTGCATAGGTGTTTGAAGACGTATTCAGCCCAATTTAAGTCATATTTCCTTGACAGAAAATAAGCAAAATGTCTATGATCCCATGACAATTTGTCAGAACTTTCACTACTAGGAAATATAGAACTCAACATAATCTTGGCTAATACTCTCTGAGTGGGCTTCAGATCATCGATCTTGTCGCTCTCACAACTTTTTCCTTTGATGTAACTCAGTCTTGTCATGATCTTTAGAAACTCAGACTTCTTTGCTTTATTGTCACCATGGGTGTAGTAGAATCCTTCATTTGGAATGGATAGCACTTTAGCCAAGTTTGAAGCAGTGAGAATTACTTCAAAGCCACACACAACAGAGTGCACCTCCGTTTCCTCAACGATTCTCAAACCTAATTCTTCAGGAGTTTTGTCTTCATTTTCAACCTTTTCTTCTCTTCTTGCAGCTAGCTCCTTATCATAATCTTCAACTGTCTTCACCTTGCTTCTTATCCAGAAATCTTTTACCAGAGAAGGATATATTGGACCATTTAAAAGATTCATGTATCTAAAGCTCCCTTTATGATTAGAAAAGAACTTTAGAACATCAAACTGATTCTTTTCCAAACTATCAAAGTCCACTGGTTGTTCCATAACCAGGTTCAAAGATTTTCCCTCCATCTTAAGAGACAAATCTGTAGAAAACATTTCCTTGCAGGCGATGGTGTTGATCGGGAAGTTTTTAGGAAAAGTGAACGAGGAGTCTGAAACTGATGTAGAAGTAGATGCCATTACAGACGGTTAGGGTGAAGAGTTTGCTAAAGCTAGAGAAAGAGTTTTGTAAAGTGTGCAAGTATTTAAATGATTTTGTTCAAAACAATAAAACAAATTAAGGCACACAATACATTAAATTAAACGAGAAATAAACCATCATTAGCTGTTTCAAACCAATCAGAACATGTGTACGTGTTGTCTTTTTAGCGCCAAAACGTTTCAGTAAAAATTTACTTAAACGTTTCCAATTCAATTCATATTCAGAGGCTTAACCGTCAGAGGTTGAAAAGTTTCTCAGAGTCTGGACTACTTCAGATGCTGAGACCCAAAATACTTCAGAGTCTGAAAAAGTGTCCTTCAAGATACTTAAAAGAATGTTCAGACATGATTTTTCAAGGTTTTTAGTTCTGAACATTTTGTATCCTAAGAAGACATTTTCAAACCTTTGAAAGTTATTCCTCTGAGATGTCATTCAGGAGTTAAGCATACTTACCTTGCATTGAAGCTTTCTTGATTTAAATGTAGTCAGAGTCATAGCCTGAGCAATCACTCCACCACACTGAGTTGTTGTCATCTTCAGAACAAGCTTCAAATTCTTCATGCTCCCTCCTGTTGCGCATGTATTCCATCTCATCTTCTTCTCCATCTGACTCTTCAAAAATGTGTCTTCTGTGCACAATTGCTCTTCTTCCATTCACAGTCACATGCATCCATGTGATTGGAAGGTTCAGAGTCTTAGTTTCACCTGCAATCAAGTAAACAATTTTGTCTCTTGGTACCCACTTGCTTGAGGGTCCTAGACTGTTAGTTTCCCAATCTTTATCCTTCACTTGCTTCTTCTGAGTACTATCAGAAACAAATGTAGTGTAAGGATTAGGGAGTGAGAAGCTTCCACCAATAACTGATGAGCTTGGTTCCTCTAGTGTTTTACTACTAGAGTATCCAATCCCATTAGTATTGTTGGTCTTAAGGTTGCAAAGCATGGAAATAATTTTATTTTGATCAGCATCAGTGTTGCAATACTCTTTGAGAGCAAAAGAGTGCTCAAAGGGTTTGTAACACACAGCATAATCATTCTTAAGATCTCTTGGTTTGATAAAATCGTTTTGTACAAGATCTTCAGAGTGATTTGCTTGTTTACTTAAATTCTCATAGTCTGCTTTAAGCTTTTTACACTTCTGCTGACTATTAGAGAGTTTGAGTAAAGTCTTATTAAGATGCTTGATCAATTTTGCTTTGGAAAGATGAGAACATACCTGATTCACTTTTCTCTGGATACTGTCTATGCTCTCAGGTTCTGACTTTTCATCAGAACTTGAGTCTTCAGAGTCTGAGCCATCTTCAGAACTTGATCCTTCAGCTCCTGGAGATCTTTCAGACTCATCTTCAGAGAAGTTGTCTAGTACATCCCATGTTGTCATTCCTTTAGCCAGTCTTCCTCCATTCTTCTTGAAGTTGTACCATCTTTGAATTTTTCTTGAAAACCTTTCAAGATACTCTTCATCAGGTCCTTCAACAAGATCTTCGTGCTCCAATGCTTGCTTTCCTTTCCTTGCTGCTTCTGCTTCTTCACCGTTCAACTCTTGCATATCCTTCAGAGCCAATTCATGGACTATGAGTAAATCAATCAATGATTCAGGACTCATTGAATTGATGTCTTCAGTTTCCTCTATAGTATTTGGAATTTCATTCCAATTCAGAGGCAAACTTCTCAGCAACTTGCTTACAAGCTCTTTGTTGCTGAGTTTGTTGTTGTAGTCTTCAAGCTTGCTTGTGATGGCTTGAAACCTTAAGTTCATCTCTTCAATGCTCTCATTTTCCTCCATCCTAAACTCCTCATATTGATCTAACAAACCATTTACTGTTGCCCACTGAATGCTTTCATTATCATCAATAATGAGGCAAAGAGTAGTAGTTGTAGAATTAATACTAGAAGTTTGTTTGACCCCTGATGTGGAAGGATTTTGATTGTTGCTCAGATCGTCATTTAAGTTCAGTCCATCTTCAATTTCTTTGACGAGATCAGCAACTTGTTGATATAACTTCAGCTTCCAATCATCCATGTTTTGAGCCATGGTGGTTTTCTCCTTTGGATCTTGACTGTCTCACGGTTAAGTGATTTACCAACAGAACCGGAGCTCTGATACCAATTGAAGGTGCGTGGAGATAACACAAGAAGGGGGGTTGAATTGTGTTTTGGATATTTAAAAACTTTCCAAGATATTTAAACCTTTTCAGAGTCTTTAAAGCACAGCGGATTGTTCACACAATTAACTTATGGCGTTATGAATGATGAAGGAGTAAATGAGAGAGTGAGAGAGAGAAGAACACACAACAATTTATACTGGTTCCCCTCACAAATTGAGAGTACTCCAGTCCCCTTGTTTCCAAGAGAGTTCACTATAATCACAAAGATTACAATAGATGCTCAAGCACACAAGCTCAAGACTTCCTGCTCTTAGTCACACAAGACATAGAGACTTCCTTGCTCTGATCACACAAGATCAAAGACTTCCTTGCTCTGATCACACAAGATCAGAGACTTCCTTGCTCTGATCACACAAGATCAGAGACTTCTTTGCTCAAGCACACAAGCTCAAGACTTCCTGCTCTAAGTCACACAAGACAGAGAGACTTCCTTGCTCCTACACTCAGCAGAAGACTTCGTTGCTTCTACACTAAGCAGAAGACTTTGTTGCTTCTACACTAAGCAGAAGACTTTCTTACTTCTACACTAAGCAGAAGAGCTTCTACACTAAGCAGAAGACTTTGTTGCTTCTACACTAAGCAGAAGAGCTTCTACACTAAGCAGAAGACTTTGTTGCTTCTACACTAAGCAGAAGACTTACTACTAACTTATAAGCTTAAACTTATTACAAACATAATAACTTCAGAGGCTTAAGCTAGTTTCTATGCTCACTTCATTTGAGAGATATTTTCTATTACAATGCAAATTCTCACTTTCTTCTAAGAGATGTTTTCTAATGAAGATCGCTAGTCATCAATTCTTTCTTTGGCATATTTATATGAGTTGAGAAAGACATTGAGACGTTGGAGAAATTCCCGTTGTAAAATGGACAGCTGTAGTCTTTGAAGATCCGTTGAGTAAAGCCACGTCTTCCTTTGCAGAGAGGCTTCACCTTTACTGTTTGTCCAATAGTACAGTTATAAGGTACAACCAGCTCCTAGAGAGAGAGAGAGATCACATCCTTTGTGACCGTTGCAATTAGTTGACCTTTGAACAAATCATCAGGCTTGATAATTGTAGTTGAAGTAGCCCTTCTGATGATTTGGGGAATTCCTTTGCTTCTGATGAACCTTTGATAACTTGGAGTCTGATTGGTCTTTGAATGGTTGGCCTCTGATAGTCCTTCGCAATTCAGCTTCTGAACGTCTTCATCCTCTGAATGACTCATGACTAGCAGAGCCTCTGAACTCTTGTAGGCATCTGAACATCCTTGAGCTTCTGAACTTCTCTGAGCTTCTGAACTCCTTCAGACGTTCTGATCCTCTTTGAGCTTCTGAACTTTGTTTAGCTCCTGACCACGTTGTAGCTTCTGAACTCTTTCAGAGTGTAATTATTCAGACTTCCATAGGTTTCATCAGAGTTTAAATTAAGTGTGCTCTTGATTTAACGTTGAAATCTCCTGCACTTAATTTAAACATTAGTACCATCAATTGTCCATTTAATACTTTGTTATCATCAAAACCTAAGGGTGTGTATTAACACATATTTTGTTCCAACAATAAGGTACAACTAGCTCCTAGAGAGAGTAGGATCACATCATTTGTGACCGTTGTAATTAGTTGTCCTTAGAACAAATCAGCAGGCTTGATAAAAGTAGTTGATGTAGCCCTTCTGATGATTTGGAGAATTCCTTTGCTTCTGATGGATCTTTGATAACTTGGAGTCTGATTGGTCTTGAATGAATGGCCTCTGATAGTCCTTCGTAATTCAGCTTCTGAACATCTTCATCTTCTGAATAACTCATGACTAGCAGATAGCTTCTGAACTCTTGTAGGCATCTGAACATCTTTGAGCTTCTGAACTTCTCATAGCTTCTGAACTCTTGCAGACATTCTGATCCTCTTTGAGCTTCTGAACTTTGTTTAGCTTCTGACCACGTTGTAGCTTCTGAACTCTTTCAGAGTGTAAAGATTCAGACTTCCATAGTTTTCATCAGAGTCTAAATTAAATGTGCTCTTGATATAACGTTGGATTCTCCTGCACACTTAATTTAAACATTAGTAACATCAATTGTCCATTTAATACTTTGTTATCATCAAAACTTAAGGGTGTGTACTAACATATATTTTGTTCCAACAATCAATTCATACAAAAACAATCATAAAAACATTACGGAAAATTTAATACAAGAAAATAAATTACTCTTTTCTAAAGTACAGAAACTTCTACGGTACATTCGAAAATTCTAATATATTGGTACATTAAAGCATTAAATTAATACATTAATGATTATTTTTATGAATAAAAAAATTATTTGTTGATTATTGTATTTTAGAGTTAATAATTTTGAGGCTTAAATGCAGTTTTGTGCTCCCTCTGTTTTGGTTAAATCGGAATTTTACCCCCCGTGTTTTAAAACTCGGACTTTTACCCCTCCTGTTTTGATTTTTTTTTGGATTTTGTCCCCCTAACATATTTTGCTTATGTGGTAGTGGTGATGTGTAATATTATTTTCCATGTCATTAATTATTTATTATTAAACATTATTTTTTTATTTTTTTTAATTAAAAAATTACTTAAAAAAAATTCTAAAAATGACAAAAAATATCAAGTAAAAATATCAGGAAAATAGTAAAAAAATAGTAAAAATACCAACGAAAAAAATGTAAAATATAGTAAAAAAACCAGAAAAAATAGTAAAAATACAAAAAAAAAAAAACTAGTATAATACAGTAAAAAAACCAGAAAAATACTAGAAAAACATGAAATAATGAAATGGAAATTGTGGCTCTTTTTGCCATGTTTTTTGAGATATAACTATTGTAATGGTTATCCCAAATTTTGTATGTGCATAATGAATATTCTGGGTATTTTTATTGTCTTTTTAATTGACAGTTTTTATACTATTTTTCTTGTTTTTCTAGTATTTTTCTTGTTTTTTTTACTGTATTTTACTATTATTTTTTTGTATTTTTACTATTTTTCTGATTTTTTTACTTGATATTTTTTGTTTTCATTTTTAGAATTATTTTATTAAAAATATAAATAAAATAATGTTTAATTATAAATAATTAATGATGTGGAAAATAATATTACACATCAACATTGTCATATAAGCAAAATATGAAAGGGGGGGCAAAATTAAAAAAAAATCAAAACAGGAGGGGTAAAAGTCCGAGTTTTAAAACACAGAGGGTAAAATTCCAATTTAATCAAAACAGGAGGGCAAAACTGCATTTAAGCCCAATTTTGGAAAAAAAAAAAGAATGTCAGTGTGCCACATCACACGTGATGAGGTCATTAAACTATTGTCTTTAATCTAGTACTAGTACGACCTTTTAAAGTTTTTTTTTTCTTTATTAATGTAACCTTTTAAAGTTAATGCCTGTCTTTACCAAAAAAAAAAGAGTGTCATTGGCTCATTGCAGGAATTGCAGTGTCCAAATTTAGTGAGTGGATAGTGTCATTGCAGTGATAATTAGTATAAAGCTCTTCTCCTCCTCTGTATCTTCCATTTTTCAAGGTGACAGAGTCCAAAACAAAGGGTGGTGTTAACGTTATGTTTGTTTTTCTCTTAACTTTTTCATTGAAAAAGGTTATTACTTTTCATAACTGGCTCTCATTATAGCTAGAGGATGCATATACTATATGGAAGTTCTGTAATTCTGAGTAATTGATCAATGGTACCACATTACCACTTTTCTCTGCTGTAAAGAAAAGGATGTAAAAGGGAAAGAAAGGCTAGTGCTAATAATTTGCATATATAAGCTTCCACACTCTAGTAGGGTTAAATATATTTGTTACTCCTACAAAATTACTAGCAATTCTAATTTGTTTTTCTATCTCCATAAAAAAAGTCCTTTTTTTTAGTCTTACAAAATTATCTTGCCAGCAGTTTCTCTTTAATTGATATCTTTGTGATACTAAAAACACTTGATTTTATAAAAAGTAAGGACTAAAAAAAGCACAAATTTTTATAAAAGATAAGGACTAAAGTTAGTTGATAACATTTTCATAGGGGCTTCCCATTTTATGTCAAAAAGAAAACTTTAAGCAATCATTTATAAATTAACTTCCAAAATTTTATTTTTAATTTTATGATTTTAGAATATAAAATTCAATTTGAAATAGCTTTTTTAATAAACTATAGTAATTTTTTCTAAATTTTTATTTTATTTTGTACTAGTTTAAAGACCCGTGCATTTACATAGGTCTATTGATTTTTATTCCATATTTAAGTTTGTCATTATATTAAGGTAGAAACTTATTTAGAAAAATATATTGTAAAAATTTGTTATGTAATATTTGTTAAAATATATTTATTGTGCTATTTCTTGTAAAACTAATTAAATGATTAAATTTGATTATAATTATCAATGACAAATATTTATTCAATTATATATCAGTGAAAAATAATGGTCTCGTGCATATTTTTTAATCAAAAATTAGAAATTTTATTTAGAATACTTAGGTTAATTTAGTAAATTTGATAGTAATTAAATTTATTATATTATTATTACTAATAGTTAGTAGTAGTAAACTTGCTAGTAATATTATAAACCAAAAAAACTTGCTAGTAATATTGTTTATATTTTTTTTATGAAAAATATCATATATGTTTCCTTTTATTGTTTCTGTTTTGTTCCTATTTTTATTTAGATTCATATATAATCTTTTTGTTGTATTTATCTTATTTTTTCCATATTTTTTCTACAATTTTTTTTTTGTAAAATTACTAATTTGTTTATATTTCTTATTTTTTTCATATACAATTTTTTAGTAAATTTAGTGGTAATCAATTTTATTATATTAAGATTGCTTCCTAGTTTTTGATAGCGTTAATGATTTGAATAAAAAATCCAAAATTATATTACAATGGAGTTTTTTTTTTTTTTTTGTTACAAGGCTAACCAAAACAAAAGACAAAAAAGAAAAGAGAAATAAAAGGAGACTATTCTTTAAGGAAGAAAGTTCCTGTCGCGTCACTCCGGAGAATATCCAAGAAACCTTCTGGGGGAGATGTGTGAATCGTGAGATCGGAATTTGAAGAGGCTCCAAGCTTGGCTAAGAAATCTGCACAATTGTTTCCCTCTTTGAGAGTGTGACAAAGAGTAATGTTACTTTGAGACATCAACTCTTTGATGTCTTGAATCAACACAACATAGACATGATATTTGATACTGGGACCTTTTATGAGGTTATTGTAGTGGAGAGAATCGGAGTAGCAGACCAACTCATCAATAGCCATATTTTTCGCCAAAGTGAGTGAGACCCTTGTAGATGGCAACTAACTCTGCTGGTAAAATGTCGGAGGATCCTTGAATGAAACCCGAGAAACCAGACAAATAGAAACCTGAGTCATTTCTAATAACTCCTCCAAAGCCAGCTCTAACAGGTGATCCGAGGCAACTTCCGTTAACATTGAGAATGACACCGGGAAAGTTATTGTTGTTCCATTTGACATGGATCTCTTCCGATGTTGTTGTGGAGCGGGATGAGAAACAAGAGGTGATGGTGGCAACCATACTTTGAATATTAAAGGAGAGACGATTGATAGACCAAGTCTCATTTTGTAAACACATTAAATTTTGGTGTCTCCATGCCCACCAACGCCAGTGGAGAAAGCGAAAGCTTGAGAACCCGTGGAGCCAAATTTGAGCCACTCGTTGAAGGTGAAAAACACAAGAAGGGGGGTTGAATTGTGTTTTGAAAAATAATTCTTTTCTTGTAAACAAAATGTAACGCAGCGGATGAAAGAAGGTATTTAAAACACAAGACACAAGTAAGAGAGAGAGAGAGAGAGAGAGAGAGAGAGAGAGAGAGAGAGAGAGAGAGAGAGAGAGAGAGAGAGAGAGAGAGAGAGAGAGAGAGAGAGAGAGAGAGAGAGAGAGAGAGAGAGAGAGAGAGAGAGAGAGAGAGAGAGAGAGAGAGAGAGAGAGAGAGAGAGAGAGAGAGAGAGAGAGAGAGAGAGAGAGAGAGAGAGAGAGAGAGAGAGAGAGAGAGAGAGAGACTGAATTTTATACTGGTTCCTCTCACAAAACGAGAGTAGTCCAGTCTCCTTGCACTACCAAGGGATTTCACTATAATCTCAAAGATTACAATTCAGATGCTCAAGCACACAATCAAGAGACTTCTTTGCTCTAGGTCACACAAGACAAAGAGATTTCCTTGCTCAAATCACACAAGATAAGAGACTTCCTTGCTCAAGTCACACAAGACAAGAGACTTCCTTGCTCTAATCACACAAGATAAGAGACTTCCTTGCTCAAGTCACACAAGACAAGAGACTTCACTAACTAACTTAATACACAGATTAAGTAGGACTGAAAGTTCTAAGCTAGACTCTCTAAACACTAAGTTCAGAGCCTACAATATCAAAATATATTTTACTTAGAAGGTTACACGAGAAAGAATGAAAACAGTTTACAGCTTGAATACAATTTAGGTCTTTCTCTGTGTTTGATAATCTTCCAGTAGTCTTCTCTCTAGCAAAAGGTCTTCTATTTTATCGTTGAAAATAGAATAACAAATGATTTAAAACAACAACTAATATGATGAGAGTGAGGGATAATAAGGTGTTACATTTCATATCAGCAATCTACAATCTACAATTATGAGATTTTACCCCATAATATGTGCATAGTTGAAAATAGAGTTGCATATTATGTCAGCACTTTCTAGTTTATGATAAGAAGAAAATTTTCTGACAGACAAAAGTTGTTTAACAAACAAGGCTTTTTATCCAGAAAGTTACATTTTTGCACATCTATCTATATCTCATCATCAATGATTGAATGCCTTAATAATGATACAATTACAACTACTTTCAGAGACAACCTAGTTAAGGATATGTTGTCTGATATCTAAGTTACACATTGATACTTAGTCACATTCATTCCAAATACACAGAACCTTTTTTCACTCTTTTTTTACAACATGAGTAATGTTGGTCCTTTTCTATGTGGGTCAGTTCAAGGGTTAACTCATGGTATCTCTATCATCAAGTGCATCGAATTCCCATTCACTTATCTCTTCTGCTGAGTCATCGTCGCTTGATAATTTATCGAGTTCTACTAGCGATATCGTTCTCATAGTAAATGATGTAGAGTGTTTCTTTTTATCCTGCTTGCTTTTATCAGGCAATATTTTGGTAGGGGGTGGAGTTGCTGGATGTATTTGATTTGAGGGTGTTTCTGACTTTTCAAATGGTGTCTCAATTTGCAACTTTGGTCTTTCAATTGATTCAAATTCTTCTTTTATTTTCTCAATTGCATGTAAGAGTTCTGTCACCTTGTCCTTGTCTTTTCTGTATCAAAATTGTAAATGTATAAGGAAACAATGTGTTATAACATGAGAAAAAGAGACAATGATAAAGGGATAGGTTAAGAAAAAGTGCAGGAAAAACGACTAGAAATTTTCAAGTCACGAGAAGCACACCATTCATGCAATCAAGGAATTTTAGATAGAAATAGTAGAGTCATATTCAAACTTCACCAAATTGACTTCAAAATACATCTAAGAATACGAGCCGTCTTATCTTCATCAAACGTAAAATGTATGATATCATCATCTCATCCAACGATTGATATTCTTAGAATTGAGTATTGGGCTTAACTCAACCCTACAAAACCGGCTCGTAAGGTGAGAATTGTCTCTACTTTATAAACACATATTCAGGGCATCTCGCAACCGATGTGAGACTTCTTAACACACACCCTCGCGCCCAACACTATTGGGCTTGGGGCGCAAATATAAATGGTGGATGGCCCGATCAGAACTTGAGAGTTTGGCCTAACTCAACCCTACAAAATCGGCTTCTAAGATGAGGATTGCCCTCACTTATAAACACATATTCAGGTCATCTCGCAACCGATGTGAAACTTCTTTAACACACCGCTTTGCACCCAGCACTATTCGGCTTGGTGCACGGAGGAAGCTCTAATACCATCTTAAAATTGAGAGTTGCACCTAACTCATCCTTACAAAACCGGCTTGGAATGTGAGGATTGCTCTCACTTATAAACACATATTTAGGCTATCTCGCAACCGATGTATGCTTCTTTAACAGATATAAACAACTGCAGCAATATGTGCCTACCTAATATCCTATAGCAAGACACAACATACCTGAAAATGCCTTCCTTTTGAATGTGAAACTGCTTGTTCATGGTGTCAACTATATTCAAAGTGGTTAATATCTGACAAGTAGAAAATGAAACAATCATTTGTTTTGTATTAACTCAAGTAAGATTACCTTGCTTACATGAGAGCCATATATGACAGATTATAACTTCATACAAGGAGATAAAATATTATAAAGATAACATACCTTGGATTCTATGTCCAAATACTCATCTTCAAGCTTTTTCCTTGGATTCACTACTCTTGAACCATCGTTATCTACTTCTACTGGCATTTCTAACCTGATATAAATCAACAGTTGAAGGCATGGATTTGACACAATAGACAATTCAGAGAGGCAGAACACTGTACCATGGGCTTGAACTTAAATTCTTCACAAGTGTTCTTATTTGAGTAAGAGATGAACCAAGATTTTCCTAACATAAGAGTAAGCCAGTGATGTGAAGATATGAAAATTGAAATAAACAAGTCAAAAACCTTCTCGCGGACCTTTATCTTATTTTATTGTAACGAATTAATCCTTTATCTTTTTTTTTCTTCCCTAAATAGGTCTTTTAACTTCGTAGCATTAATGAGTTCATATCATTAATTATAGGCAAATTGTTCCCACTATAACTATCAAGTCCTTTATGTTTTTGTTTTCCCAACTAGGGATGGCAACGGGTAGCGTCGGGTGTGGGCTTTACACTTCCCAAACACACACTCGAAACCACCACCCGAAGCAAAACCCAAAGGTTGTTCGGGTGGCAAAACAAAACCCACACCCACTGAGTTCGGGTTTTCCACCCAAACCCGCAGAATTGAACACACATAATTAAGAACCTGCAACAATCGGCCCAAATTCTGTTTGATCATTACTATCTATGAAAAGATAAACTGTAATCCTATAGATATTTCATACATAGTATGAAAATTGTTTAAGAAATGGGTGAAAAACCCTAATTTTACACTTATATATAGGGGTAATTTGGTATTTTAACATTTAACCGGGTGTGGTTTCAGGTTTCGGGTGTGGGTTTGAATGATCCCAAACCCACGCTCGTGGTATCGGGTGTCACCCGAACCCAAACCAAAACCCAGTCAGCTCGGGTTTCGCCTGTTGACTTGGGTTTGGGTTCGGGTGGGCCTCGCGGGTTTGGATTTTCCTGCCATCCCTATTCCCAACCACATAGCCAGAGCCATCAAATGCGTGTGACCCAAACAACCACTAAGAATGTAGATGAACATTGCATTGATCTTTTGTTGTTTTATATAACAAATAAATTAAAATAATTTCAATTTTTTTATTAAAAGCCAAGTTGGAAAGTCCAAATCACCTCAATAATATCCATGTCATCATTGTAATGGTCACACCACATAGGCCTTTTTTTTTTTACAGAAATTCATAAAAAGGCCAACATCGTTAATGTTACTTGATGGAAATTCCGCCTTCATTGCGGTCCGCCCCCATCCGCCTAATTGTGGCATTTGGGTTGCCTTCATTGCAGCGTCTAACACCTTCATTGTGTTGGGTGTGAAGGGGTGGATTTAGTCCCACATTGCTTAGAGATATGGCCTGTGTAGCGTTTATATAGCTTGGGCAACCCTCACCTTACAAGCCGGTTTTGTGAGGATGAGTTAGGCCCAATATAAAATCTGACATGGTATCAGAGCCTATCCTAGATCTATTGTTGGGCTTCCCGCATCGTCCACGCTTCAGGCCCATTGGGCCCGAGCGTGAGGGGGTGTGTTGGAAATTCCGCCTTCATTGTGGTCCGCCCCCATCCGCCTAATTGTGGCATTTGGGTTGCCTTCATTGCAGCCTCCAACACCTTCATTGTGTTGGGTGTGAAGGGGTGGATTTAGTCCCACATTGCTTAGAGATATGGCCTATGTAGCGTTTATATAGCTTGGGCAACCCTCACCTTACAAGCCGGTTTTGTGAGGATGAGTTAGGCCCAATATAAAATCTGACAATACTAAAGTTAAAGGACTTACTTGGAATGGAAAAAAATAAAATAAAAGACTATTTCATTACAGTTAAATATGATAAAGGACCATGGGAGTATTTTACCTAAAAACAATAAAGACAGATATCTAGTTAGGGTAATTTATTACCTTAAAAGAAGACATAAGATGGACAACCAAATTCACAAAATGATATCCACATCTCTCTAGTTCAGCACTTCAGATGTAATAAGAAAAATAGATATTAATAAATGAAAATAAGCACTTTAAGTCATGACACAGAAATTATCATGTCATATACTGATTTGTATAACAAATTCAAAAAATGTATAATTTCAAATGTTATTTGAACATATTTGATTGCATACTGGTATTAAACTACATGACATACTTGACCTGGTCCGCGTTTTTCTTTTTAAGAGACGTTTGAAACACCCATGTATGCTGAAGAAAATTGATCCATGTATTAACAACATTGGCTTCACTTGTATAAGAAGCAATGGCTCGTACCATCTCGTCTTCCTAATATATAAAAACTTCATATAACAGATTATGACAAATAATAAAATGACATTATCATATTATGAACTTCCTAACAATGCTCACGGATTAAACTTTTGTACCTTTGTATTTAAATGTACAACAATTTCATTGCTTGCTTCATCAAATTGTTCTTTTTCTTCTTTTGCATTGCGGAGGCGTGTTCGAGCAGATGTCAACAACATGTTCACCTACAAATGATATCTTAGTCACATAACTTTAAAAGCGTGCAGTTCTTAAATTCAAATGTTTTTAGCATTGTAACTCAAGAAATCAAGAAGAGGTAGAATAGAAAACCTTTTTCAATTTGTTTTCCAGCTCACTTTTCTGATTCTCGAGTTCTTCAATCTCCCCTCCCAATTCCTGAAAAATACTTAGGCATGTGACTTGACCTATTCGTTGATTCTATTTCATATATCTTCATTCTTCACTGTATCTCCAATATAAGAATAAATAATATGCTGCTTTCAGGAAAATGTACCTTCTCAATTTGGCTAACCTCATTGGACTTTGTTACCCGAAAATGAAGTGCTTCTTCTTTCTGAGATCTGCTTGAAAATAAAAACAACAATAAAATTTATGGAAGGAAAATAATGAAAAATTAAGTCATGTTCAACATTTTCAATTTTTTGTACCAACTGAGCTGTTAAAGAAGTCTCACATCAGTTGCGAGATGGCCTGAATATGTGTTTATAAAGTGAGGGCAATCCTCACCTTACAAGCCGGTTTTGTAAGGATAGGTTAGGCCCAAAACTCATTTCTAAGATGAACTAACTAAAGATCAAATGAGATGCATCAAGTGTCAAAGCTTAACCGTGTTACAAAAATTATGTATCGTGCTACAAAAATTTGTTTACTTATAGTATGTTCAGTAAATTCACAGAATATGAAGGCCCTTGCACATACAAGAAATAAATTGTTTTTATGTTTTCTCAAATCTTAGGCTCCATTTACTATCTGAAAACATTGTCAGCTTTCATTTTCTAAAATTTATGTTTATTTTAAATTGCTAACAAGGAGTTGAAAAACTCATGTAGTGAACAATTGTGATAGAGAGATGGAAGACAAGCTATACAAAATGCATTTTCAGAAATAATGAAAACAGTGTTTCTGCATTTTCAAAATTTCTAAAAATTCTCAATCTATTTTCAAAAATTGAAAATAGAGTGCTGATGATAATATGGAATCTATTTAATATTATGTTTATTAGTTGAATCGAAAATGAAAACATAAAATAGATAAAACAAACAGGCCCTTAAGAACCTCAAAAGTAATAATAACTATTTTTGGCACCTGTGCTCCGAAATGCGAGTCTGAGCTTTTGTGGTAGAATTTGCAAGAGATTCAGATAATACTTTCAATTTATCAACCTGGAAATGATTCAACCACACATCATCGACCACAAAAGTGTAACATCAAGAGCGAAAAATTGAGCATCATTGTACTGCGAATAAAAGGATTATGCCTACTTGCAAAAACAGTTTGCAGGACATAAGTGCATTCAAACTTTAGGCTCTAAAAACTGATTCCATAAAATTTATGTGTAAGCTAGGACATGCGAACCAAAAACATTGCAACAATGCTTCGTGGCCCTCGAAGCGACACTTAATGAATTAAAAACAATATCAAAAAATACAATATCAATTTTGAATACTTTTTATGTTCTTTTCAGTGAATCTTTGAGAAACTATACTGTAATGAAATGTGACGCTTCAATAGTAAATGAGATAAGAAAAATGACCTTTTCAGCATGATGTTCTGGAGAGTCAGCAGAGTTATAGTCTTTCTTTTTGAGTAAGAGATCCTCCAACTTAGAACACATCTGAATATTTTTCATAGCTTCATCAAAAGCCTGAAAATAAACCAAAATGCTCAATTTCAACTAAGGCTTAAATTTACATATAGATGCATGATTTCACGATCGAAATCCGTTATGAATTTCTAAAAATATTCTTATAACCTGAAATAATATGCTAATGTGTATATATAAAAATCAAAGGTACTAAACTGAAAAACAACACGAGCAGTTCGCAAGGTAGGGCCTGCCCAAGCCTTACATATTTTGCAGCCTAAAGTTACCTTACCATTGCACCAACAAATGGTGAAAGTTTTATTAATTGTGTGCCTAACGTAAAAGCTTGGGCTGCCTTATATTTGGATCGACCATGTTAAGTAAGAAATGAAGTTTCTAATCACCTTCCCATTAAGGCATCGCTAGAATCGAACAGTAATCACGAGGATATATTAAATCCAAGCTCACCTCTATTGCAACATAAGTTGTCTCTTTAGGTGATTTTCTTTCATCATAATTTGATGCCTTCATCTTCTCAATTTTTTGTTTCAAGTCGCAGGCTTCAACTTCTATTCTGAGAGTGTATCACATACACGAGGAGAAAATAATAATAAATTTACTCGTGAATCTTAACAATGGTTCGATGCATTATAGGTCAAGAATAATAATAATAATAATAATAATAATAATAATAATAATAATAATAATAATAATAATAATAATAATAATAATAATAATAATAATAATAATAATAATAATAATAATAATAATAATAATAATAATAATAATAATAATAATAATAATAATAATAATAATAATAATAATAATAATAATAATAATAATAATAATAATAATAATAATAATAATAATAATAATAATAATAATAATAATATCATCTAGTGTATTACGTACAACATGATTTAGTTGAGAAAAGTTAAAGAAATCAATATTTCACTAGAATACTAATAAATATGCATTGCTGTGAACTCCATTATAGTATTCAAAATAAGAAGTGATGGTCGAATTGATTGAACATGTACAGAGCATGCAGCTATCTTCTGAGGAATAAAAGCAAATATCGAGGTCAAAGAGGCATCAATAAACATAGGTTTGTAACAACCTCATGAGATCAGCATTCATTTTCAGCCCTGATATTGAAGCTTGAACATATTGAAGTAATTCTTGTCGTTTCGCCTGTTGAAAATATAAGGTGGAAAGAAATAAGATATGTAGGTATAAGTGCATATAACTTCAGTAGCATTATTCAAAAATGTGTAATGATGAGTATGCATGCATGTTCCTCACAAATCTTAATATAATGTGCACGGATTTATATTAACCATAAACAAAACAAAAAAAGTATATTAAAATCCTTACCAGTACTTCATCTTCATATCCAGAAAATGCTTTTGCCAACTTCTGAACACTGGATAACAAAGCAGTTTGTTCTTCCTTCCCCCCTTTAATGCAGAGCCTGTAAAACCATACCGAACAAAAAGCAGATTGTTATGAACCGAGTTTGGGCCTTAGACCAACAAATGGGCCATATAGAGAGTTGGTTGCAAACTGCTTATGTGGTAAATCTGTTAAAGAGGAGAAGCAATTATATTAAGGAAAGGGGTAGCAAGTGAGAGGGGATTCAACATTATTCAGTTAGAAACCTTATGGTTTGGGCAGTTAGCGAAATATCACTTCTATGAGGAGTTTTTGCTCTCTGGTTAAACGGGTTATCTTCTGTAATACATACAACTATTTTCAATTCAATAATACAATTTGTTTCTTTCTTTAAATTCGGGTTCCGATCACAGATGTTTAAGCTAGTCAATCGTGATATGTAAACTAATATCTATTTTCAACCAATATTTGGTTGCAGAATATCAGTCTACCAACAACAAAAAAAAGATAAAAAAGACAGATGAATTTACCCATATATCTCGGAAAGTAGTGAAACTTCTTCCTCATTTGGTGCTTCAAGAATCTGAGTCACACAAAAGAGTTAACCTGCGGTTAAGTTCCATAAATCAGCAAATATAAAGCTTAACTACTGAAAATGGAACGCTGATGTATATTAGAAAATTTGTTAAGAATTGTGTCCAAAGTCACACTGATGACGTTTGTTTTAAAAGGAAAAATGAAAATTCTATGTAGGATCCTTGTTACTTCTATACATTTATGCTTTGATTTTTAAACACAACACCGTTGCTGAAAAACTATATTCATGAATCATCATTCACAAAACTAACTCATTGATGCATGAAAAATTGGCATCACATTCATCCAATTGATAAATACTAATACTAATCTAAACATTTCGAACTGCTGCAATTATCAGTAGCAATATTGCATTAACTAACTCACCATTGACAAAGTTATGCCTTCAAGTGCTTGACTGTGAAGAAAGACATCTTGAAAATTCTTCGGTTCACCCTCCATACCAGGGTCTACATAGTAAATCTGTCCATAGTTATATACGATGAGAATAAATAAATTACTAACAAATTAACATTAACAAAGTTACTAAAACAGTTCACTAGTGAAAAAGACAGATTACTGCATAGAAATGAGCAAGCTTAGTATATAATCATATAACTGAAGCCAAAAGTGGAGGAGGAAAATAAAATAACACAAACAAAACAACAGCAATAAAAATAGTGATGGGTTTAATTAACAAACCAAAGTAGGTGAATCAAAAAGGTCTTCTGGATCTTTTGTGTCAGTGGTGCATGTAGCAGAAAGTCTCTCAACTTCTTTGAGAGCAACCAACCACCTTCTAAGCAACTGAACTCTCTCTATCCCTCTACATGAAACTGAAACTTCTTCCAACAGTTTCACAGTATGCCTAAAACTTTGCATATTCCGTGACACCTGTTCATTGATTGATCAATTATTAATCCATTTGTTAGTGGGTCTTTGGGTCGGATACCAAATCTTCATGATCCTTAAACTTGAATGTTATTAAACTAGACATTTCTTACACTGCAAGGTACACGGCGAAACATTCATTTCAACGCATTCAAGTGGGACCCACATATTGGTCCAAACTTACGAGTTATGATAAATTCAAGTGGGACCCACATAATTTAGTGAGGCTCAATAAATAAGAGAAAAAAGAATACGCACTAAAAGTGTAAAATAGTTTTACACTATCAACCAATACCAAATGTTTTCTGCCACGTCACCTCATTAACTTCAGTTTCTTGATATGACACACAAAATAATAGTTGTTTATTAGATAATGTGTAAAACTATTTTACACCGTATGGCAAAATAATAGTTGTTTATTGGATGATCGTGTAAAACTATTTTACACCGTCGATGCATCTTCATTAAACTCAGTGAATAAAATGAAATGTGTTGGGATGATTGTGCTATGCATGTTATGCATAGAACAGACATTTCAAATTGAAGATCACATTTCAATAATTCAATTTACTCAACTTATTATTACCGGTGTTGACATGTCACTCTTGTGTTCAATGTTCATAGGTTTACCAACATTTTTCAACCGAGAATTAAAAATGGAAAATTTAGTAAAAAGGGTATGGGGGTTATTACATACAATGCGGTCCTGAATGATTTTGGCACCACCGGCAACAGCATTGCTTGCATGGAGAACGACAGAGTCGGCATAATTGCGAACAGTGCGGCTGAGATTGGTCTGGCCACCTGCTTCAACGGCTCTGTTGACCGCCGATCTTACCCACGACGACATTGTTCGTTCTTAATTTGTGTTACCCTGTTTGTATTTGTATATGTGTAAATGTTAATCGTAAATGTGCATGCATGTGTATGTTTGTTAAGGAAAACAGAAGAATGAGAATGGAAGAAAACAATGGAGAAGAGTTTTTTTTTTTTTTTTCTTTATGTTGCTGGCATCAATTTCGATTGCTCTGCCTTCACTTTCGCTTTATGTTTATGTTTATTCAAATAATAATTTCACTTATTATTTTGATTTATTTTTTACTTATTTGCTTTCATTTAATTAAAAATTTTAATTCAAACAAGAAATTTGCACCAAACATTTTCCTTTTCATTTTTCAAAATCTTTTTTTTTTTAAGCTTTTCAAGTTACTTTATTTTTCTAAGAGTTAAATAAGTTTTTGGTGATTATAATATCCACAATTTTGTTTTTAGTCCTTAAAAAGATTTCATCAATTTTTTGTCCTTATTTTATGTTACAATTTTTAGTCCTTACTTTTAATCAAACTCTTGTGTACTTTCATATTTTTTAATAATTATTTTGTGTTCATGTTTATAAAATTATAAGAACATCTTTCATAATTTTTTTTTTTAATGATTCTTGTGTACTTTCGCATTTTTTAATGATTCTTTTGTACTCATATTTATAATATAATAATAATAATAATCTCTTTCATAAAAATTTAGAATTTTTTAAGTTACGATGAATTATTTATGAATTTTCATCCGCAAAAAATTAAAAAATTCATATGTAATTCATCGCTTGTTAAAAAAATTTAAATTTTTGTAAAAGAGATTCCTATTATATATTAAACATGACCACGAAAAAAAATTAAAATTTTGAATGTTAGACACAAGTTGACTAAAAAACAGGGGTCCAATAATCATAATAGGGAGGGGATTGGACTTGATGTCACAACTAAACCCCTAACCAAATTAGGAGATCTAATAGGCTAGATACTAGTGGTGAAAACAAAAAAAAATTCTTTAAAAATATATAATAATAAAGAAAAAAAATTGAGGGATTAAATGGAGAGGATTTCAAATCTATCCCGTTTGGAATCCTCTCTAGTTTCCAAAAGAAAAGAAATAGCAAGTCATATCGCCTATTCTTTATTTTCAGTTATTTTATACAAACCACTAAACCTATTCTCATTAGTCATTAGTCTTCCAAATGGCCAAACAACTTCTGCATCATACCTTTTTTTTCCCTACTGAGTTTCTTATTCTTAATAATAATGTGTTGATATAACTAGCTATATATGTTACTTGTTTAGTTTTCAAACTAAGCATTATGTTCATTCAATTGCTGATAACAAACAGTAAAAATAAAGAATAAACCATAGTCATTCAATTTCTTATTGTTCAAGAAAAATGACTGAGCAACTCAATTTCCAAAACAAACCAAGGGCCACAATGTAATGTTGTTTTCACTTCATTTCTTGATTTCAAATATTTGTACAAGTAACAACAAAAACACTACATAAAATTCTTCAAAACAAAAGACAATGTCAAAATTATGTCACACACACTTATGTACTTGTGAGTGTAAACAGGAAATGCTACCTTAAATTAAACACACCCTACAAACTCTAATACTTAGGATCCACATCCACCGACCCAGAATTAGAATTAAAGAGAAAATACAGTTGCTTTGATAATCATGTGCGTCATTATTTCCTGATAACCCAATGAAAAATATACAAGAGGTTGCAGTTATGATGTAAGCCAAATGTTATACAACTCCGTTGATGAGTAGAAATGAATCAAGATTTAATGCAGATCAAAAAAGAAGGAAAACAAGGGCTGGCCAACACAATGAATTATGTTCTTGGAGAACTTACATGCCCAATCATCAATGACTTCCCGGATAGAAGGTACTCTCCACTCAGTTATCGCACATAAGTCACATTGGCGGATTGTCTGGCTTTTTGGTTGACATGCTGAATAGTTTCGTATCAACAGATCCTTGTCAAAGGGAAGTAATTAACTTAACTGATAAATTAGTCAATATCTGGCAGTGGCATTCTCCAATAGTTCCATGCGTTGTAGTCCTCCTGAAATGTTCAGATATTAAAAGTCAAAATAATTTGGGGTTGTTAAAACCTGACATTAAAATGGGGGGTTTTGAGATGATTTGTCACCTGCTCGACCAAAGAAGTAGGTGGAAACATGTCATTGACGAGGGTATGTAATGATGTATACGACTTTGCACCAATACGTTGACTAATAGCTACCTCACCCTGTTAGTATTCATAACATTTAGTTGGTGTCAGAAGAACTAAAGAAAAATCCCCTATCATATGAAATATTAATCAAGAAAGCACACCTTTGGGTTAATAATGAATATTTTGCCCTTTGGGATTCCAATTTTCCTGTAACTTAGTTCATCTGTGTCTCTATTGCCGAAACCCGCATAGAATGGATTATAATCAGAAGGGAAAAGTCTTTTGATATCCTATAAAAAATAATAAATAAAATAAAAATTGGTAAGAAAATGACCTGTAAATGCATTTCAGAGCCATACAATTACATGGTTTTGTGTTCTGGTAGTTACCTCTAGACAAGCAATCTTGAACTCGTGAGGTGCTCTTCTTATCACTTTCATCCAAACAGGAAGCAAACACACAAAATAACAAGTCAGAGACTTAAAAAAATCCACAAATATAATGCATGGTTATATTATTTCTGTTATTTAAATATATAAAAAAAAAATGAGTATAATTATAATGGGCATCAGCACAAATCGCGTACATAAAAAATTTGAACTTAGTGACTTAACAAAAATGAATAATGGGTTATCAATAATGCGTTGCCAAACCCACTTGGGTTGGTCTGGTGGTATTGACTTGGAACCTGGGAGTGTGCTCCTCCTTAAAGTTTCAGGTTCGACTCTCTTTGGTGCCAATTTGGGTGACTAATTTAGCTTCTTCAAAAAAAATAATGCGTTGCCAAAGGAATATTGTTGAGATTGTGAATTTGTGTCACACATTCAATAGATGGCACTAGCTCTCTAAATAAGAAGTCGCCTCATTTGATCATAGTGCTTAATAATGAAGTGACTAAATATTGTAGAATTTACAATCCTTAAAATATTCTGGATTTATTCATATTTGCAATTATGATTATATTGTGTTGTTCTCAACCCTTTATTTTGAACTGAGGAAAGAACTATAAATTTACGTGATATTAGTAGTAGTATGCAAGTCCATCATCATATAGTTAACAAATGATTACAACATTACATGAACTACATAGTAGAATCCAAACCAACTTCAATTAATCTCGGTTTAAAAGTGCCTCACCTTCTCGGAAAAGTGAAGGAAATAATCCATCAGGTGAAATAACAACAGGTCCATTAGGTAAGGTTTTTCCATCCTGCAAATATAAAGAGGTTTTAATATTGGAAACAAGTTGTCAATTACCACGAAAAGACGCGGTTGTTTCAATACCTGTTTCAGGTTAAGTAGGAAGTTCCTGGTTAGATATGCCTGGACAATTGCACGGGCACTTAGAAACAGTAGCTGGTATCCGTTTTCCTGAGATATCCATATTAAGTATTAAACATTAATCTTTTAGAGAGAAACTACTATTATTCTCGAAGGTTTTAGTTTTGAATTTTGAAAGAGAATAAAGGTTTTAATGATAACCGTTTAATTTATTTATATTTTCATTCTAGCAGAAATATATTTACAGAAACATTACTAACAAACAGAAAGCAGAAACTAAATTACACATTCACAGTACAATATGTTTCTTAAGGAAATATCCTATAAAGATCTGTTTCCATTGACTGTATAGTTGGCCTTAAATATCCTACTCAATATAAACGAATATGTTAAATCTGCATAAATAAATTATTAAAAAAAAATACATACCTTAATAGCAGAGAAAAGCCTTGCCACCCCAGATTGTGTCCAATCTTTGCCAACTAAAGGCATGAACTGTCCCAAAACATCAGACCTAAACGAAGGGAAAACAAGAATTTGATTATTATTCTAAAAACTGTTTTGAGTACTTTTCTCAAAAATTTGCAATAATTATAATAGCTTCTGGAAAAAAAACTGAAGGTGTATCATAAAATCACTTTTATTTTAAGCTTCAAACAAATGGACCATTTGTAGCCTAAGAAGCATTATCTGTAGCCTTACTTTGTAATAGTTCCATCAACATCAGAAATTACGATTCTAGCATTCCACTTCCATAAGTATATATGAGCATCAACCTGCAGTGTAATTGAAATATCTCTCTTAGTAAACAAAACTTAATTACTGTATATAACTCCATATGAGAACTTAAACAGTCAATGAATGTCACAAAACCTGTTGTGTTCCTAGAACCCTTGTTGAGAAACTGAAGGTTACTGTATTTTGACCGTCTTTAAGATTCAAGGATGCTATCTGTTCATTGGTTGGAACATTTGTCCTTACAAATTGCTTATGAGGAGATCCCTGATTACTCGAAGATGGAGTTGGTTCTAAAAGAGTCCCAGATTCGGAATCTAGAAAAACATCTTCATTTGATGCGTCGCTATAAGTGTGTTCAAGTGTCTTGACCCTTCGGAAAGGATTGGGCCAAAGTCTCCATCTCCGTCCAGACGAGGGTGATTGTTGATCATCCTCCCTGGACTTCAATGCATCATCCTGTTCCACAGGAAATGCGTCTTTCGACTTGACAGGTAAAATCGAACCAAATGCAGCTGCACCGAGAACAAGAGGAGCAGCCTTTTCCCACATTAAGTACATCTCATTATACTTGATAACGAGATTTTGATTCTTAATTATTGACGGTGCAGAATTTTCAAAATCCTCTGCTGATATTCGATGTGCTTCAAACACTCCAGCAGCAGCTACCAAGCCCATACCTGCCTTAAGTTCATGACCACATAGGGAGATCTCAAACCCTGAAAATTATAATTTGAATGAAAAGTAATATATACATGCTATTATCAAACAAGTAATTATTGAATCTAAGAGCAACAACTTGGAAACACAGGGCTTACCCAAACCGGAATGGATTTGGTCACCTTTACTTGAAGTTTCGGTTTGAGGTTCCAAAACCTCATTTGCAGCATTACTTGAAGTTTCAGTATGAGGTTCCAAAACCTCGTTTGTATTACTTGAAGTTTCACTATGAGGTTCCGAAACCTCATTTTCATTACTAACATCTTCAAGAGAAGTGGTTTGGTGACTATCATCTACCCTGCCATTTGATACTGGCGTGTCAACTTGTGCGCTACTCCGTTCAGTATCACCAGTAACAGAAGGAGAGTCGTATGCAGTTTCAACTTCTCTCGGTGCATCTTTCTCAACCTCGTGAAGTCCTGATTCTGACTTCGGAGATTTATGGCAACCAGAAGAAGTAGGAGTACTTGTGGAGGATAACTCGTCAAAGTTTGTAGATTGTACAGGAGAACTTGCATTAGATTCGTAAGATGAATTTTGAACCTCCAACAATGAACCTCGTAAGTCAGGATTTCCAGCCAGCTGTGCAAGTTCCTGTAGCTCCAAACAGCTTTTGAAAACACTCTCCTTCTTGATGCCAGATACAACATCACCTTCTGAATCAGTTTTCGTATGAAGATCTTCTTGAATTTCGACCTCCCGAGTTTCTTGTGATTGACAAATACTTACTTCCTCTTCTTGACAAACTTCGTGTGGGGCTATAGAGGTATTATCTTCACCATTAGTGTCACACCGTCTAGGTTTGATATCAGTTGTTGAAACATCCAGCTGGCTAATATAATCAGCAGCCCAAGCATTTTCACCAGAACTAAACTCTCCATTGCCTTCACATATGTCAGTCTCTTCAGCCGGGCCGAGATGAAATTGAGGATTTCTTAACCGCACATTTTCATCATTTTGCTCTGATTCTGAGATAGGAGCTGTCAAAATATGACCATCAACACTCACCAAAACCATCTCTGGGTGAGAACCCTGCGAGTCCGCGGAATTTTCACCCTCTAAATTTCCGTATGAATTAGACCCGTATTCTGATAAATCAACCGAATCATCAAAAGAATCTTGAAAATCATAATATCTCACTTCAGATTCTGTCCGTTGAATCCGAGGCACAACCGACGAATCAACTTCATCTTTCAACTGAAGCACCCTAGAATCTGAGATACTATGATCAAGTCTATGACTATTAGCTAAAAAATCATTTTTATTACTAGAATCATGATCAAGATCAACCCCTTTATCCTCATCCACATCCTTCACAAAATAAGCCTCCCCGGAATTATCAAGATACATATGGAAGTTGGACTCAATGCCATTAACACTAATTCTAACAACTTTTTCAGCACCTTTAAGAACACCTTGAAATTTACCAAACCTAACATACCAAGGTGTACTTCTAAATGTACCATCTTGTTGTTGAACAACAATCACATCAACAGCACCACCAAAAGGGTGAAAAGGTGTAGCAACTGAGTACACACCTTGACTTATCAAACTTCCAACTTTCCCTACCACATTCATTTTTTTTTTCTCAAACCAAAATTTCTAATGCAAAAAAATAAAAATAAAAAACCTCAAAGTTCAAGCTCAGTAACAAACATAAATTATTCCTACAACCTCAGTTTCGTTCCAATGATTACTGTTCCTGATCAACAACAAACTGCATGGAAAACATGAACATGATTTATTTTGGTAAAGAAAAAACATAATGACCGATTTAATATTAAAAAAATACAAAAACTTATTTCTAACCAAAATGAAGAAGAATCAAAATCAAAATAATTAACAATCAAAAGTTGAAAAATGAAAATCACTATAGAAAGAAGATGAACTTACACTTACAGATTCAGAAAACAATCCAGAGTCCCAAAAAAAATGATGGCGATTTCGATTTTTCCCACGTTTTTCTTCTTTGTATTAAATTATGATTATGATGAATTAAATTATGATGGAGGCTTGAATCAAAGTTTGAATTTTCTGGAGGATTTGGATACCAGAAAAAAACCCCCCACAAACCCGTCACAGTCCTACGCATTAAATAGTTATCCCTATAAACTTCGATTACTCCGTTTTTTTGGACCTATTTTGTGGATAATGTATCCTACATAGGACTTTTTGGTCTTTATGCTTTGTTTTTGGGGTCTCAATTGAATAAATAAACGTGAACACCGACCACCTCGTACGATTCATGAACACAACAAATGAAGATAATCATTAAAATATAATTATCAAATTTTATTGAATGACCATAATGTCCTGCAATGTTTAATTTATTTAATAAATATTTTTTTTGTTACAAGGTTTATTCCTTTTCTCTTGTTCCGAATATTATTTGTTTGTATTTTATGGGTTGTTTTGTAATTTGCCGTTGTCAATTTTTTATTAATAAAAATATGCACGTGTGGAACACGTGAGATGCACTAAGAGTGTTGTGTTCTAAACATGAAAAGTGATGGGACAATTTTGTTTCCCCACCTGAAAATGATGATAATATTCAGACGATTTCATGTTGCTTCTTTTAAATTTAAATATGTTTTGGGTTGATCTAGTTTGGCAAAATTTTATTTTTAGTTCTGAAGATTTTTTCACATTTTTTAGTCCTTAAAATTTTCTCAGTCAGTGATTTTAGTCCCTACTTTGAATCAAACTTTTGTATATTTCATATTTTTGAACGGTTTTTTGTATTCATATTTATAATATTCTGATAACATCTCCGAAAAAAATTAAAATTTTTTTAGAATAAGTTGAATTTTTTATAAATTTTTATGTACAAAAAACTAAAAAATTCATATTTAATTCATCTCTTGTTAAAAAAATTAAACTTTTGTAAGAGTGATTCATATAATGTACTAAACATGACCGCAGAAAAAAAATTAAAATTTCGAATGATATGCACGAGTTAAATGAAAAGTATGGACTAAAAACACTTACTGAGAAAACTTCATAAACTAAAAAGTGTGAAAAAATCTTCAGGGACTAAAAATGAAATTCTGCGAAACTATAGGGACCAAAAACATATTTAACTCTTTCTTTTATAATAAAGGGAACCGGATTGTATGCCGTCGGACTCCGTGTCAATTAGACGGTTTAGATTTAAGACAGTTTTTATTTTTGTTTAATATAATATTCTGGAACGACATCAATCATGATTGCAGCAGCGCCTTTCAACTACATAGAAGGTACTTAGGATGAAGAGGACGACCGTTCTAAGTTTCAAATAATTGTGATGTAAAATATATTTTTAGGGGCATGTGTCATCTGTCCAAGAATGCCACGTGTAAAAATTAGTTTGCCACGTGTCCAAATTTAACGGAAATAGTTAAAAAATTGACTGAAGGGACCAACTTGAAACCTAAAATAAAGATAAGGGACCAACTTGAAACTTTTATAAGATAAGGGACCAATTTGAAACCTAAAATAAAGATAAGGGACCAAAAATGTAATTATGCCTATAAACAATTATTAGTGGCTTTGCATCCAGAATGCACCGATGGCATTTAAGTTATTGAATGCAAAGTTCTAAGATGAAATTTCCTTATTAATATATTTAACTAGTACATTGGGGACACTATTTAACATTTCCCATAAGAATATTAGCACTGCTATATAGCACAAACGTTTCAAGTAGGCATGACAATGGGGCGGGTCAGGGCGGATTTTGCCTTTCCCAAACCCATATCCATAAGATTTGGGTTTCTCCAAACCCGTCTCAATTCTTAACGGGTATGAAAAGTAGAACCCAAAACTCATATTCAACGGGGTTCGGATATCCCCGTGGGTTTCGGGTATTCCCATTCCGCCTTGCTTCCATATGAACTTGGTTAAGTTTTGATAATTTTTTTTTATTAAGAAAGGGGTAAAAGTCGAAAGCTATTTTTTTTCCGACAATATGATTTTTTTAAATAAAGAATATAAATAGAAAAAACAACTTTAATTAATACTCAACTTAAAAATAAATACAGACATATAAATATAATTTAAAACTTTGTTACGCGTTTATAATTTAAAAGAGGTATAATGTAATTATATATAAGCGGAGCGGGTTTGGGATGGGTAGCAATGTCCAAATTACCCGCCTCACATCCGTCTTTTAAAATCGAAAAAAACTCAAACCCGAATCTAGTCAATTCGGTTTTCCCTCGTCAAAATCGGGGCGGGGCGGGTACCCGCATGCATGTGTTATATTGTCATGTCTTGTATGAAGTCCAAAATTCAACAAATGCATGTGCATATCAGTTTATCTCCCGTTTTACGTGCAACTTCAACATTTTAGTAAAAAATAAGGGTTAATTTGATCTTTAAAATGTAAGTACGGGACAAAATATTAAAGGATAAAATAACATATGAGAAACGTTAAGTTATTGATCAATTTTTTCCTTGTCCAATGTTTAGTGGACAAAATGTTATTTTAATATTTTAGACAATTTGCAGGGGCGTGTACACCACATGTGCCACATGGCCTAAGGCCTCATAAAAATAGGAGCCTCTAAAAAAAATTATAGGGTAGTAGTCTTAGTAAATGAGAGGTATACAAATAGGGATTGTAGGCTTCCAAATGAGAGACTGTGAAATTCAGATATTTGAGATTCTCTTTATTCTAAAATGAGAGATTTATTAGTTACAAAATATCCTAAAAGAGATTTTTCTATTGTGAATAATTTTTTTAGACGTTTTATAGCTAATTGTTATATTATAGTTTTATCAAATGGATAGCCGTGTAATAGAGATTATCCTATTTATCAAACTTTTTTTTTATATTAGTGAAAAAATGATTATTTTTTAGTGTTATTGATGTTATTTGTATTTTAAATTAATGATAATTCTTTTGTTTTTTTTTTTGAATTTTTTCTTTTATTAGGACCTATTTTTAATAATGCACATGATATCCAAAAAATTGAAGACGCTATTTTCTTGGATTCAGTTAATAAATGCTTTCAATTTACAACAAGCTTTGGTATTGTTCCCTCGTATTCTTTGATATGAGCACTACTAATCATGAATTTGTCTAGTCGCCCTTGGCAACAATTCTAGTAGTTTTGACGTCGGGCTGGCATTATACTTTTATTTGTTTTTATCAATTGTTAATTTTTTTTAAATGGATTTATTTAGGATTTTGTTTCTTGATCCAAGAAAATCAATCTATTACTTATCTAAAAATAATTAAGTTATTAATAACCGGATGAAACCAAAAAAAAAAAATAACTCCTCACATGCGAAATTATAGGTTTCTTGTAAAATCAAACAATTCCATCTAATGAGGTATCACTATTATGTGTGATACTGATAGCATCTACTATACCAGAATATCATTGAACACTATTCATAAAAATGCTCAAGATAACCTTGTTTAGCTTAAAAAATATATTTTTTAATTGAACTCTTATATTATTAAGGAAAATGCTAAATATATTTTTTAATTGAACTCTTATATTATTAAGAAAAATGCTAAATAGTACTCCGGTGTACTCTTTAAACATTATAAATAGTAAGTTTTTGTTAAAATTTTATGGAAATGTGTGTAGTCAATACATTGAAAATTGAAACGATTCATTTTTTGAACAAATTATTTTTTTAAAGGGAATGTTTAATTATTAAATAGTGACCGGGTCACTGTTTAGCCCGATTAAAGATTTAGTAGATCTATTCTAACCAAAAGTGGACAAAGATAACCAAAGAAAAAACAAATAATATTTGACCCGCATAATCTCGCAATAATAACATGTACTTATTCCGGCTCTTGCATTAATCCCTATAGTTAAATAAGGGTTAAATATGTTTTTGGTCCCTATAGTTTCGTCGAATTTTGTTTTTTAGTTCCTGAAGATTTATTTCATACTTTTGAGTCCCTGAAGTTTTTTCCGTCAATGTTTTTAGTCCCTACTTTTCATTCAACTTGTGCATATCATTCAAAATTTTAATTTTTTTTTCTGCTGTCATGTTTACTACATTATATGAATCTCTCTTACAAAAGTTTAAATTTTTTTAACAAGAGATGAATTAAATATGATTTTTTTAATTTTTTGCATATAAAAATTCTAAATTTTTATCGGAGATGTTCTTATAATATTATAAACATGAATACAAAAAATCATTCAAAAATGTAAAAATATACAGGATATACAAGAGTTTGATTAAAAGTAGGGATTAAAAACACTGACGGAAAAAACTTCAGGGATTAAAAAGTGTGAAAAAAATCTTCAGGGATTAAAAACGAAATTCTGCGAAACTATAAAACCAAAAACATATTTAACTCAACAAACTATATTATTCTTGACAAATAATATAGTTTTTTTTACTAACAAATAATATAGTATTAAACGTTTCTCATGAGCTCCAAGAATTCATTATTTGGTCAGGAGAATAATATAAGAACTTATTATCTCTGAAAAAGAATTAAGACAAACTATGTATACATTAATTACTTTTCAACCTCACTTGATTTGAGTGATCATAGTTCGTGTTGAAATTAACTGATTCTTGTCATCATTATTGAGGTGTCGCGAGACGAGAATATATCCTCTAAAAAAAATCAATTTTTCTCAAATTTTCCATCTCAACCATTAATAAACTTTTATCAATTTCTTTTAAATTTAAATATTTTTATATTTATAATCCAATAGTCTAAATGCCTACCCTCACTTTATTTTCCACTTGAGAGAATCATTTCTCCTTGCAAGACATATAATTTCTCTTCAATGAAATGATTGTAAAATGTGTTGGTGTGTTTAGCAAATATGAATAGTGTGACACAACTCATAAGTCACAATTATTGGGCCACAAAACTATAACACAAAATTGGGCCTAAATTGGCCTACAAATTCTTTCCCCCAATCAACACGCTTTGCAGCGTCACAACCACGACGTCGTTTTATAATCACCAAATTCTGGCTTCACATCTCAATCATCAACGACAGATTCAACACTGAACCTTCAACAATACGCTAACAACATCCATAGAGAAGAAGAACAACACAAGAATTAAAAAAAGAGTTTCACTCAAATCGCTTCTTCATTCCAAAAATGGCCAAAACGGCGATCACCACCGTCGTTTCACTCATCACAATTCTCTTCCTCGCAACAACACAACCATCAACGGCTGAGATCAAATCTCTCACCATAACCTCCGATACCCGACCCATGATCTTATTCGAGAAATTCGGGTTCACACACTCCGGCCACGTCCGGATCGCAGTATCGGAAGTCTCAGTCGCCGCCGGCGCATCACAACCCGATCCATCTAGTCTCGGATTCTTCCTCTTAAACGAAGAATCGCTTCTTCAAGTTCTAATTGAGATCCAACAAAACCCTAGCTTCTGCGTTCTCAATTCACATTACATCACGATTCTATTCACTTTCCGTGATCTTTCACCACCTCCAACGGCGTCGTTTAACCGTTCTTATCCTGTTACCTATCCAAATGAGTTCAGTCTCTTCTTCGCCAATTGTGCACCGGAAACCTCCGTTTCCATGGCCGTTCGCACCGAGCTTTTCAACCTTGATGCCGATAAATCCAAGGATTACCTCTCCGCCGGTCAAACTCAGCTTCCTACTCTGTTTTTTCTCTTCTCCATCGTTTACTTCGGTTTTCTCGGTGTCTGGTTCTATGTCTGTTACAACAACAAACGCTCCGTTCACCGGATCCATATTCTCATGGCGGCTCTTCTCCTAATGAAAGCTCTTAACCTCATTTGCGCCGCCGAGGATAAACACTATGTCAAGATCACTGGAACTCCACACGGTTGGGATGTTCTTTTCTACATTTTCCAGTTCATTCGTGTGGTTTTGCTTTTCACCGTCATTGTATTGATCGGTACTGGATGGTCTTTCCTCAAGCCATTTCTGCAGGAAAGGGAAAAGAAGGTTCTCATGGTTGTTATTCCTCTTCAGGTTTTGGCGAATCTAGCTTCTGTTATAATCGGGGAAACTGGTCCTTTTATCAAGGATTGGGTTACTTGGAACCAGGTTTTCTTACTTGTTGATATAATTTGTTGTTGTGCAATCATTTTTCCTATTGTATGGTCGATTAAATCGCTTAGGGAAACATCCAAGACCGATGGAAAAGCTGCTAGGAATCTCGCGAAACTAACTCTTTTTAGGCAATTCTATATTGTTGTTATTGGTTACCTTTATTTCACTCGCATTGTTGTTTTTGCTCTCAAAACCATCACTGCTTATAAGTATAGGTGGGTTAGTAATCTTGCTGAGGAGGGTGCTAGTCTTGCCTTTTACATTGTCATGTTTTACATGTTTATGCCTGTGGAAAAGAATGAGTATTTTGTGCTTGATGACGAGGAAGAAGAAGCAGCTGAGATTGCTCTCAGGGAAGAAGAGTTCGAGCTTTGAGAGAATGCATTCAAGCTCAATCGTGGATATTAGGTTCGCAATTGGCCTATAACTGCAAGTGCAACTACATTTGTGGTTCAAGTCTACTGTGCTGTCACTGCATTGCTGTCCCTCCTATTTACTTCCTTGACCTCTTTTTATTTTTTGACATTCTATTTACAGTTAGAGATGTTGGAGGAATACTGCCTGTATGTTTTTAGATTTTATTTTATTTTTTTTTGTTTGGAATGCTCATATTGTATTGTGCCGAATAGAAAACGTCTGTTAATGTTTGTACTCAAAATTAAATGCTGCTTTCTATATTGCCATGATTATTCATTTGCCATTGAGTTGTTTTGTTACTATTTTGTTATTGTTTGAATTTTCCATATTCCCATTCTTCTTGTTCGTATGGTTTAACAGTGCAATGTACGGTAATCAATTTTACATACATTATCTCAGAATCCACATTCTACACCTTGCATAGTTGTTGTTTTCCTTTGATAGTTTAACAGAATTGTGCAAGACTTGCTGTCTTCTATAACAAGAGACTTCCCTGTCATAATTCATATTGCTGATTGATTCTTAGCTTTCATTTTCCAAGGTCATTGATATTTTGTTAGTGTAATATGGTTTCATTTGAATAACATGTTAAAATTTATTTAGAGCAAGTTAAGTGTGCAACTGAACAGATTACCAAATGGCCCACCAAAGGCTTTGCTCATGCCCCACATAGTTACTAGTAATAGTAAAAAAAAAAACTTGTTGCATAGCAAAAGGATTGACTCTTAACTATTTACTTGTTGCAGTGAGTCAGGTTGGTTTTTTCTGCATTTATCTTTTATATTGAACAATATGAATTTCATGGCGGCCATGTAGAGATTTTAGGTTTGTATGAGAGTGTGTAATCTTAGGTAAGTGAATGTTCAGGAAGAAAGAGAGTGAAGTTCTAGAAATTAGTTGATGTAACTGAGAAGTGTATGATTTTCAGAAGAGTGCAATACGTGTTATACCTGATGGAATTTGCCCATGGTTGTTTACTACCTCATGGTTTAGTTTGAAATTTGCTGTCTAACTGCTGGTGTGGCCTCTGTTTAGGCTTCCAATCATTTTACTTAGGAGAAATAATTATTGGATACTTAATGGAAATGTGTAAAAATAGCCTTGTAAAAAAATGTTCCAAGTAAATCCAATTATAGTTATAGATGATTGGTGCCTTCAGTTGTGTAGAAAGCATTTAATTGTGAATTTGCAAATTAGACTGTTCTTACCCAAATACTAGTATACAGATGGTTAGTGAAGATCTTAGGTTCTGGACTGATTAGACAAAAAAAAGAAATGATATGGTAATTACTACTGGCAGATGAACTAATTTGATTGTAACCTTGACCATCTTTGATGTTGAGATTTTGAGTCAGGAATCAGGATAGTTGTTTGATGGGTCAAGATTAATCTTTCTTGTTTAAATATTTCAATGTGTTGTTCTCATGAAAACAACTCTCCTCCAAACCCTTGTGAATGAACCATTGTTTGTAAAAATCGTGCAAGCCATACCAAATGAGCAATGCCTCACCTGGTGCTGCTTACTTGCTGTCTCGTTTCTCCCCACATCCATTTTCACATTCCCTCAGTTAGATCTTATTAGTTATATCTAGATTGTACCATTGAGTCTCGCACTTGCAAGATTGCTCGTGCACATTTTTGTTTGGTCAAAAGCATATGATGTTTTTTTTAAAAAAGAAAACGTGTCGTGATCAGCATTTTATAACAATCTGTTCAGTTGAGTTGAGTGGCTAATCCCAGATTCTTAATGGCGATCCATTTTTCATCCGTCTAGAATTGAGGATATGATTTCATTTTAGGAAATTGTGTTATAGGAATTAAGAAGTTTATTTTAAATAATTTTAAATAATAGTTTATCTTATGTCATTTTACATTTTTATCATTTATGGTTGTATTTAAAGGCATTGTGCCTCATTTTGAAAATCAATCAATCAATACTTAACAGATTAAACCGCTAAATTGGTCCCTGACTCTGTAACTCACTCTCAAATAGGTCCCTGACTCTTCAATATCTCAAATTAGTCTCTGTCTCTGTCAAACGTTTCTCAAATTGGTCCCTCCGTTAACTAAAATATAACCAACAAACAGAAGTTAACGGATGAACCAATTTGACGGTCCACGTAAGCAGAGTTAACGGAGTCAGCAAACAGAAATTAAAGGAGGGACCAATTTGAGAAATGTTTGACAGAATAAAAGGAGGAATTTAATTGATAGAAACATAGATCAATACAGAAAAGTGAAGTATTATTAATAATTAAAAAGGAACTATTACATAGATTGAAAATCCCTATAATCCAAGAGCAAAGCTCCTCAAATGAAGGAATAATTCCCCATTTGCCCAACCCTAAGGTTCTAACTCAACAAGATGATCAAAAGATACCCCATTATTCTATCATCCACCCATTATTCTCAACTAAGTTTCCTTCCAAATGGGCCTCATACAATTTGAATAATAAAATCAACATTGATATTAATGATATGTTAATGTTTGATGTCATGTTGAGATATTGGACGCTTAGTTTTTCAAATATTCTAACAGAAAAAACTCTTGATATAATTGAAACAACTATACCAGTGACTTTCCAATTCAATTTTTTCAACACTATGGTTCTTGATATTTGCTGTCAATGAACACGCTACAGAAAACAACAGTATCATCTTTTATCCTTGACTGTAATCTCATTGCATATACTGGTCCTTTATTTTTATGGTTGTCAATACATCATTTAATTATTGTCTGAAAACATCTAAATTATCGCACTATCAAAATGAAATCCTTTTGATCCGAAGACATTGAGTTCAAGTGGTTAATAAGCTCCCCATAGGATGAATTGTTCGGGAGAACCTTAGTTTAATTCCTGGTGGGAACAATTCTTGGTTAGACTTTATTTACCTCGAGACCGAACTTTGGATTACCGGGGCCCCATTTCCTTGGAAACCAGATGGTTAATACAAAAAAAAAATAAAAATAAAATCGACAACTTTGGTTTCTCGCTTAACAATTTGAGCAATAATTTTTATCATTTAACATTTACCTTATCACTTGTTTTTTTAGTTGTGAGGGATTAATCATTAAAACATTACATGAAGACACCACATATGAACCCTCCAAGCGGTCGCTTAACTGGCTGAAACTGAAGAAAGATTATATGGAAAAGTAAGGACATGATATCAATTTTTCTCATAGTAAATCATCGAAATTGTAAGGGTGGATTAATTTAGCCCCTCAAATTTACGAAATAGGTAGTCCTTAATTTAAATTAAAAAACGTCAATCAATTTAGGCCCTGTATCAAAATACTTCTTTAGTAAACATCTATCTAAACTAGTTAAAAATCTATATATTGACTGGAATAATCTGTTGGTGCATCAAGACAAACATAAAACCTTTGAAGTTGTGGGGAACAATTTTGAAATAGGACTAAATTGATTGATATTGTTCAATTTAAGGGACTAAATTGAACATCTCGTACAGTTTCAAAGACTAAAATGTTGGGTTACTCATTTTTCGTATTTCACTTTTGTATTAATGTGGCTCTAATTATATATTGGCCCTACTTTGTAGTATAAGGGACTCCCTAGATTTGGTACCTATTGGTGCTTTCCATGGTCGTGGCAAACGCACAGGTGATTTTGAATCAAACTCTTTAATGTGGTAATGCCTATTTTTGTTGCTCTTTTTTATCATTTTTAGGTGCGTTAATGTAATCCTTTAGCTCAAATGGTCTGAAATGAATTAGTGACATAATGCCTTGTAGGAGTGTATGGTGTTTATCTCGTTGCTTGCTATGACAAAGAGAACGAAGAATTTCAAAGTATGGTCAAGTTAGGTGAATGTTTTATGTTGTATAGAGTTCTTTTGTTTATTAAACTTACTTTTCTCACTTATTCTTTATGTTATGGTTTGATAGCAACTGGATTCGCAGAAGAGGAGCTTGAAAAACTTTCTGCTATCCTTCGCTCTAAAATTATTCCCAAACCAAAGGTCCTGGCTCTTGTTTCTATCTCAACTTTTTCTGAAGCCTGCTCAATATTTAATGAACTAATTTAAATCCGACCCTTCGTTTCAGGCATATTATAAATGTGGAGAATCAATCAATCGTGATGTCTGGTTTGAAGATAGTGAGGTAACAAAATTCTTGACTAGTGAATTGGCATGATTTTTGCAAATGCCTTGTTATTTTTTGTCGTTTATTTATTTTTATCCAATAGCTCTGCAATGGGCATAGTAGATTCCAATAAGGTATTAGAAAAACTATAATCGATGTCACAAGTGTTTTCAATTTACTGTAGAATTTTGTCTCTTAACATTGTTTAGTTGAATAATGATAGCTTTTAACTTCTATTGGTGGTACTCTTACATTTTCTAAATAAAGGGCATATCTCTTCGGTTTCCACGTTTTGTTCGAGTTCGGCCGGACAAAGCTCCTGATCAGGCCACTCCGTCTGAGCAGGTAAACTGCATTACAATCTCTTGTTATCCAACTATACACAATATAATATAAGATTGTGAAAGGGTACTGGAGGACATAAAATTGAATTATTTGGTCATCTTTTAACCACTTTTTACTTCTTTCAGATTAAGAATGCTGAAATGTATAATAAGCAAAAACACAACCACACCAACAACTAGGATGACGGTGAAGATGATGATTAAGGGACAGAGGCGGAGCCAGGGTGGCCCAGCCGGGGCACGACCCACCTCAAAAAAACGGAAATTACTTAGGTACCCTATAGGTATATACAATTATGAGTGTAAATACGTATATATTATTTGATGCGCTAAAATATCACAACAATATATTTGGCCCAGCGGATCGGCCACCATATATTGTTCCAAATGGTGCAGGATTGAATCGACTGACATTTTTTAATTTTTTTTTAAAAGAATCATTTTCATTGTGCTTAGTGAATGCATATGTGTTTCAAAATGGCGCAGGTTCGAATCCTGCTTGTGATTTTTTATTTTATTGTTTTTTTCTTTAAAAAAAATTATTAGTGAATCTTTTATTTTTCTGTTGCTTTTTAATAAATCAATTTCATTGTATAAAGTGGGTTTCAAACCCACACCTTGAGACAAAAATAATGTCTCAAGTCACTAAATCAATTACATTATTATTCTTGTAAAACAAATATTCTCTTTTGATTAGTATTATTTATTTTGAATTATATCATTATCTTTTTAGTATATATATATATATAATACAATAAAAAATATATTTTTTATTTTATAATCAATTTTGTGCAATACACGTAATTTTTTTTTTAATAATATATAAATGTAATTATTAGCATAAAGATCTTGTTCAATTTGTTTTGATGAGTATTTTCAAAATATTAAGTTTTTATAATTTTTACTAATAGACAATTAAAGACATTAGCGATCAAAATTTTGCATTGACCTACGTGCAATGGTCAAACATTATAATTAGGGATGGAGGAAGTAATTTTTTATAACAACAAATTAGTTTTGCAAAGTATAAGTAAATAAAATTCTAACTTAGGCCGACTTGTTTTCATCCATACATGTTGTTTACACTGATTTTTGGTAAACAAGCGCTAGTTTATTTACTGGTAAGATCAACTAGTAAATCTTGGGACATGTTTGTGCATTTTTGTGATTAGAAAACATTCACTGTTCATGATTTTGGAAACGTTATTAAAGAAAACTTAAATTTAAAGCATGTAAATGAAAGTGACAATGCAATAAAGTATTTCGAATGAAAAAGTTTGCAGAAAAGTAAAATGTGCAGAAAACTTAAAGATTGAAGTTTAGAAGATAACTGCAAAATCCATTTGAATGAATGAATTATGTAAAATAACGTTGAAGTAATGATTTACTTTAAAAAGATAAACTGCATTCAAATTGTAAACATTTACAAGGAATAAGAATGGTACACAGAATCATACGTTTCCTTTGTTTCGCTCATTTCGCTCGAACGCTTGGGTACTCTGAGTTTTTATAAGGATTTAGTATGTGAATTTGTGACCCTGATTTTGACTACAAAATACATATATATAGGCTTCTTATCTCAACTGCTATGTAATGATTGCCTCTTGACCAAATGACGCGTGTCTTTGCCCTTATGCGCTGTCCTTAGTTTTTTAAACGTTGCCTCCGTTGCTAGTAGTCGAGATCGAAGTGACTATGAGACGTTCGAAAAATACTTCAAAGTACTTAGACTTTTCGTGAAAAGATCAAATTAACCTTTGAAAAGACAAAACCTTTGAAAAGATCAAATTAACTTCTAATTATACATATTTGTCAATATGTACATTTAAACAATTAACTCATCTTTATTTCATATTTAGTTTCATCCAAAAATATGGAGTAACAAATTGCCCCCAAAATGCCAATTTCGATTTGAATGGTTCGAATGAAGTTTAGGAGTTGGCATTTTAAGATTGAAACGTTTATTTTTTCTACAAAAAGTCTTCACGTTTTCCCAGGACTGCGCTGACGTCATTATTAGCAGTCTTTTCAACTGACATTTTCACCACTATCAATGAAAAACCCTGCTTTTTCGCGTGGGTGGACCAGGTGGCAGCTCCGGAAGTTGAAGGAAAACTGCATGTGAACAGTTTCTTTCATTTTTGATTTATTTAATTCGGGATTTTATTCAAAATCTATAAATACCCTTCTTCTTCGCCATTGAAACGTTTTTCTGCAAACTTCAAACAAAACTCATTACTCTGAAATCTTCAAGAAAACTCGTAACAACGATTTCAAGTTTAACTCACTCAAAACAACACATTGTTCATTCCGTTTAGATCTAACCACTTCAAAACTTTTCCAGAAAGTTTTAATCTTTTCTCAAACGTGATTTCCAACAAACTCTTTTCTTTTCAAAATCAACCATGGCTGAAGGCAAACGAGATGTTAAAGTTCCTTTTGCTGGTAAATGGAGGAATTTTATCCTTTATGAAGACAAAGAACCCATGGTTCCACAACCTCATGACGATCCTGAAAACAACGAGATCTGGCATTCGGAGTTGATGATTCCATATGCTGTGAATAAGAACGTTTATGCATTTGGAGGTCCTCTTCCAGACGAAGAAGCATTGAGCTCGAAGGTAAGTGCGATCTTTCCTTGCTACCGTACATGTGAACCCCCAATCTTTTCTAGTGAATCGCGTCATTTAGGGTTTTTGAATGCGAAACTATTTCGATCTGCCCCTGTAATTCCCAATACTAAGTATTTTATCCCTTGGCTGAATCGAATGGAAAAAGATTTTGGGGAATATTGGAAAACCTATGGGATTTATGACTTAATTCAATATACTCGAATTGGTCCCCAAGTACAACAAGAATTAATCATTGCTGCCATGCATTTTTTGGGAAAAGTCCACTAACACCTTTCACTTTCCATGTGGAATGCTTACCCCAACATTGTTAGATGTAGCTGCCTTGACTGGTCTTCGACCAAATGATGAAACTTTCGATCCTTCGAATACTAGTGATAATATTGAGTTTGACCCAACTGAACTGTCATTTACTAGGTTCATAGAGAAGAATATCGAAAAGGGAGAGACCAGTAGTGTTGAGCATGTAGCCTTTTTAACCCTTTGGTTATCTTATTATGTTTTTTGCTCTCGTTCTTTGCAAGTAGCAAAAATGTTTATTCCCATGGCCATCCAAATACATGAGGGTAGACATTTTGGCTTAGGAAAATTGATTTTGGCTGTTTTGTATGAGTCCATTGGTTTGGCTTGTGATGAGATTAAGAAGTCAACAAATGGTTCCTCGTTTTTAGTTGCTGGACCCATGTGGTTGCTATAGTTATGGCTGAATGCCACCTTTGAACAAGAATTCAATTTGAGGGTACCTCAAGAATATGAAGCTGAGTTGGTTGATCGTCCAATCGAAGGAAGGAAGATTATTCGATTAGCCCCTCAATACTTAGAAACTGATCACAAGACTCTTTTCATGAAGTACATGAAATTTTTTCTTAACTTTGATGTTTTCAAACCCCAGCATGCCCCCTTTGTTACTAGAGAGTTTGGCCCCAATTGGTTTACTGAAGACTTTCCAGCTTTCGAACCAGATAATGAGGATGAGGTAAATGAAGTCTGGTCATCCTATTTGGATCCTTCTGTGCTATCTTGTAGGATAGGCACTCAAGCGAAACACTTTGGATTAGTAGGATATCAACCCAATTTAGTTTCGAGACAATTTGGAATGTCTCAGATTCGTCCTAAGAGCTTGTTCGAGGAGGATAAAGATATTGTCTTAGGTTCAAGTCTCTCTGAAAAGACGTTTAGAGGTTTTCTCAAAGTATCAGAGCATAATTCATATAACCTCAACTCTTTCGATTTTAATAATTCTCACTTCTGTACCACAGACTTTGATAGTTGGTGGGAGAATTATTATTTATCTCGAACCAAAAGTGTTGAAGAGATTATTCGAGGATTGGAAGCTGGTTTAAACAAACCAATTATTGAGAAGATAAAGAAATCGAAACCAAAAGGTATTTTTTGATAACCTTATCTTTTAACATATTTCCATTTCATTATATTGATCAAGTTTCGATTTACACTATTAATTTGTAGTTTCGAAACAAGCTTTGGAGGATGCTTTGAAAGAGACAAGCAAAACCCAGACTGCTGGGACCAAGAATGTGGAGGTGAAAGTAAGGGTAAGTCAAAGTTAAACTCTTTTTTATGAATAATTACTTCTTAAAACAAGTTTACTAACCCTTAAGCATATTTTTAGGGTCAAAAGAGAGCAAACAGTTCGACTGAGACTGGGAATGCCTCTAAGAAGACTAGACCAACTGTCACTATCTCTAGTGACGAATCTGTAAGTTAACTTTAACTTATCTTCTATAATGCTTCGTGTTTTCGATTTCGTTTCGGTTTTTCTGAAACTTTTATTTACATATCTTCCTCCCTTGTTTTTTCATTTTTATCGAAACAGGAAGAAGAAGTGGTGACCCCATTGAAGAGGACAACGACTCTAAAGCCTGCTACTAAAGAGGTGAATCTAGCACCAAGTGCTGAGGTTGTTAGTCCTCCAATTATTGAAGTTGTGGATGAAGAGAATGAAGGTGATAATAGAGGGAAGAAAGACAATGATGAAGGCGAAGATAATGCCTCTATTCAGAAAACTGGGTCTGAGATAGATGAAAGAGTGCCAAAGAAAAAGAAGAAGAAGAAATCCAAATCTAAATCCAAATCCAAATCTCCAGAGGATCAAACTCAAACAAATCCAAGTGTTTCGACTTAACCTGCTGCCGTTGCTTCGACAGAGACCTCGAAAGATGATCCTCCTAAGGTTGTAGAAGAAACAAATAAACCTAATGAAGTTTTGATTGAAGATTTGGACCAGGATAAAACAAATGACGAAGTTGCAAAAATAAATGATGAAGTTGCAAAGGTAAATGAACTTCGAATTCTTTTTCAATGTTATGACTAACTATTTTATCTTTACCCATTCACCCTTGTCTTTGTAGGATGATACTGACAAGACTATCACTGATGACAAGAATCTGGAGGCAGCCAATGCTGCTGCTTCGAATGTGGAATTTGTTCATACAACTTCCAATTCTCAAGCCAACCCAGATCACTCGAATGAGCAAATGGATTTTGATGCTGAGTTTATACCTGAAGCAGAGGAAGGTGGATCAGAGATTTTGCCAGAGTCTTCGACTTCGAAACTCTCGGCTAGCATTGGCATGTCTGAAGGGGATTTTGACAACATGAGGAATTCGCAGCCAGATCTTGCACTAAGACTTCTTATGGCTAAAAAATGGGAACCTGCTTCTAGCAGCAATACTGGGGATACTTCGAGTAAATCTGAAACCAGTATTCGACAGAACGTTCGTCAGGATTCTCTGTTGCTCAAGTTTCATTCAGAGTACATCAATGGTGACATGCTGAAATCCATTGAAGAAAATGCCAATGCTGCTTTTGCCCACAAAAATTTCCTGAACCAGCTACACAATCCTCTTACTGATCAAGCTACTTTGAGTAAAGTTTTACAATTCGAATCTATAATCGAACAATTTGCCAAAGCTGTACAGAAGAAAGAATATACTCTTGGAAGGATGAGTCATCAGAAATTGGCTCAAGCTATCGTTTTCGATAAAGCAAATCGCTCTGTCGAAAAGGTAGAGGCAATGAAAACTCAAAAAGCTAATTCTGTTGGAGTCCAAGAGTGTATTTCAAATATTGACAAGTGGCAAGAAGAAATTGTAAGATTGCGAGCGGAAATTGGAAAGAGAGAGCTCCTCATTCATTCTGAAAGAGAGAAGCGTAAACAACTCGAGGAAGCTGCTACTAAAGCTCATCAAGAGGCAATCGAAAAGGAAGCTCGAGAAGGTCTTAAATATTTTAGTGCCTCTGAAGCTTTGCAGGAAGATGTTAAATCCCTTGAGAGCAACGTGCAAGTTATTGACATCGAATTGGCTTTACTTAAAACTCATTATGCTAGTTTGAAATCCAAGGCTTGAATATGTTCACTGAATTTTTATTTTCGTTTCAAACAATTTGTTGTGTTAAGTTTCAATTTTTTGCACAAGTTTTACTTTGGTTTGTAATATTAACAATGCCCTGTTTTGTGGCAAATTATTATGTTTGCCATTTCGATTTTTCTATTTTCGATATCCTCGAATTATTTTATAGGCCTTGCTAATTCAGATAACTCTTAAAGTTCGAATTTGGAACTTTTGTAACAAAACCTCGGAATTAACGGCGAGAAAATCTTTTTCCACTTCTTGATATGTGTAACTGACAAATATTCTTCAAAAACCGTGTTTGACTCTTTTTCCAAGATAGTCAAGTCAATCTACATTTATTATTCGCGAGAAATAAGGGAAAATCTAACTGCCAACCGCCCAGATTTTCTCTATAAAAAGAGACGTTCCCTTTGTGACTTCTCATTCCAAATATTTTCCAACGTTCTTCCTTTCTTCATCATTCTTCCTTTCTTCAACATTCTTTTCTTCAAGAAATCATGAAAGGAAAGTCTAAAGGCGTTGTTTCTATTAAGAAAACAACCAAACCTTCTCCTGTTTCTAAACGCAAGAAAAATCCAACTCCCAAAACTAAACCCAGTCAATCTTCTCAAAAGATTCAAACACGATCTCAACGCCATGCCCAAGAACACGATGATTCTGGTTCAGACGAGATTGACTCAGATTACGCTGAATTTTTGAAGACTTACGTCCCAGAAGAAGATCTCTGCCCAGATCATGATGATTCCCTTATAATGGTCGAGGATTCTACCAACTCTCCTCATGAGAAAGATAAAGACCTTGAGTCCAGCTCTTCGAAGATGAAGTGAGGTGGATTGATCCACCTTACTGCTGTTGGGAATTGTTCCTTGTGTGGTGGAAGTTCTCAACTAGTTGGGAAGGATTAATGGTTGCACCTTATTTCTTACTTTTCTCTTTGCTGTTTAAAATAAAGATGCAATAGGATAGATTTCTGTTAGGTCAAATAAAACCATAGATGGTTTTTAATGTAACCAATTTTTGTACTCTCAGTTTGGAATACAATTTCGATTATTTGTACTCTTTTATTTTGGAATAAAATTTCGATTATTTGATTGGTTTAAATAAATTTGTATTATTTTTTAGAATATCCTGTTTTGTGGCAATTTATTATGTTTTTGCCATTTCGATCTCACTATTTCTTCTTATTCTGTGCTTATGTTTATTTCACATAATGTTGGTTTATATTTTTTCAAATACTTACCATTTATATTAAGAGTATGCCTTTCAGGGGTTAACTCTTCGATTTCATATGCACCATTAGAATATATTTGTGAAATCTTAAAAGGACCTTCCCAGTTGGGTGACCATTTTCCTAAAACCCTATCCTTTCGATCCATAGGCAGAATGGTTTTCCAAACTAAATCTCCAATATTAAAGGTTTTAGACTTAACCTTTTTGTTATAAACTTTGGCTATTTTCTCTTTTTGCTGAGTTAACCTTTCCAAAGCTCTTATTCTCTCTTCATCTAAATCAACTAATTCATCTAACATCATGTTCCAATAATGGTCATTTGGTATTTCCATTTGCCTTTGAATTCGAATTGATTGCAAATGTATCTCGACTGGTAAAACTGCGTCATGACCATATGTTAAACGAAAAGGAGTAGTATTAGTTGATTCTTTTGGAGAATTTCTACATGCCCACAATACTTGGTCCAAAGTATTATTCCAATTTCTAGGTTTTTGGGCAATGTGTTTTTTAATTAAACCAATAAGGATTTTATTGGCTGCTTCGACTTGGCCATTTGCTTGTGCATAATATATATGGTGTTGATGTTAGCAAACGAAAGCCAGTTTGCTTTGCAAATTCTTGCATTTTTCGACCAGTAAAAATTGAGCCTTGATCAGTAGTAATGGTTTCTGGAATTCCAAATCTATAGATAATATATTTTTGGATAAAACTAATCACTGCTTCTTGATCTACATTTTGCATGGGTATTGCCTCAATCCATTTTGTGAAATAATCTACTCCAACTATGATATATCTTTGATTTTTTGATGAAGCGGGTTTTATTTCACCAATTAGATCTAAAGCCCATCCTCTAAATGACCATGGTTTAATAATGGAGTGTAATTCACTTGCAGACACATGTTGTATTCCTGCATGTTTTTGGCAATCTTGGCAACCCTTAGCAAATTCTATGCAATCTTTTAACATAGAAGGCCAGTATAATCCTTGTTGAAAAAGTAGCCATTTAATTTTGTGACCTGCTTGATGAGATCCACAAGCTCCACTATGTGTTTCAGAGACGGCTATATGAGCTTCTGATTCATTTAAACATTTAAGTAAAACTCCTTCAAAAGTCTTTTTAAACAAATTATCTCCAATAATTACATAGCTTAAGGTTCTATATTTGATCTTTCGAGCAGTATCACTTGTTGGATTTTGTAAATATTCTACAATTGGTTTTCTCCAATCAGTGTCTATTAAGTTGTCAATTGCCAAAATTTGAAATTTTTCTTCATCATGACATTCACTATCTATGATCTCTTGTGGTATATTTGCCCCCACAAGTTTTGGCATTGACAAATTTGGAGATAACAAATCATTAGATACTAGTTTTTCTTTGATTTCGATTAATTCATATAATTGTTCTTTCGACACTTTATATCCTGAAGCAATTTAAGCTAAGTCATTTGCTTCTTGATTTTGCAATCGAGGAACATGTTCGAAATCAACAGTATCGAAACAATGTAAAAGTTGTCTTGCAGTTTCGAAATACTTGACAAGGTGTTCTTTCACACATTTATACTCTTGTGTTAATTGTTTCAATACTAATTCTGAATCTCCTTTGATTAGTATGTTCTTTGCCCTCGAGTCTATTAAAATTTCTAGACCTGCTATTAAAGCTTCATATTCAACTTCATTGTTTGAGCAAAGACCATTTATTTTATACTTGAATTTAGTTGGGATTTTCAATGGTGAAATAATTAATATCCCAATTCTAGTTCCAAACTTGTGTTTAGAGCCATCAAAGTATAAGATCCAAGGCTGAACCTCTACAACTTCTTGAGTTAATTCGATTATTGAATGGTCGACTATAAAATCAGCCACTATTTGACCTTTTACTGCTTTTAACGGTTTATATGTTAAAGAATATTCAGTTAAGGCCAATGCCCATTTTCCAATTCTACTATGTAAAACTGGTTTTAATAACATATGATTAATAACATCAAAATGAGAATAGACATAAACTTCAATAGGCTTTATATAATGCTTAAGTTTTATACAAGAAAAATATAAACATAAACATAATTTTTCTATAGCATTATATCTAGTTTCAAGATCATTTAGAACCCTACTTAAATAATATATGGCTCTTTCATCTCCATTTTCATCTTCTTGAGCAAGCATGCTACCAATGGTCGAATCAGATGCTGAAATATACAACTTCATAAACTTGTTTCGAATGGGAGACATTAATATTGGAGGTTTCGAAAGATACAACTTGATATCTTCAAAAGCCTTTTGGTGTTCTGCTTCCCATTTGAAAATATCATCTTTCTTTAATCTGAGTAGTGGTGAAAAAGGTTGAGATTTACCACTTAGATTCGAAATGAATCTTCTTAAGAAATTGATTTTTCCAAGCAAAGATTGAAGTTGCTTTTTTGTAGTTGGAGGTCGTGTCTCCATTATTGCCTTTGTCTTATTCTGATATATTTCAATGCCTTCTTATGTACAACAAAGCCAAGGAAATCTCCTGCATGCACACAGAAAGCACATTTTAGTGGATTCATTTTTAATCCACATTTTCTCATTCTTTCGAATGATTTTTTAAGATGTTCCAAATGGCCATCATCAGATGAAGATTTGATAACAATATCATCTATATAGACTTGCATAAAGTTATCAATAAAATCATGAAAAATCAAATTCATTGCTCTTTGATATGTAGCTCCAGCATTTTTTAAACCAAAGGGCATTACTACCCATTCATAAGTTCCTAATGCTCCTGGGCATCTAAAAGCAGTTTTATGAATATCTTCTTCAGCAATAAAAATTTGATTATAACCTGAATAACCATCTAACATACTTAAATATTCGAAACCTGCTGCTGAGTCAATAAGCATTTCTGCCACAGGCATAGGGTATTCATCTTTAGGTGTAGCATTATTTAAATCTCGAAAATCTATACATACCCTAAGAGTTCCATTCTTTTTAATTATAGGTACTATATTTGCTAACCATTGAACATACCTGGCAGTTCGAATAAACTTGCTTCTCAGCAAACTTTCGATTTCACCCTTTATTTTGGACATTATTTCTGGTGCGAATCTCCTTGGTAATTGTTTGATTGGCTTCTTTTCTGGTTTCAAAGGTAACCTGTGTTCTACCAATTCTTTGCTTAGACCAGGCATTTCGTTGTAGTCCCAAGCAAAACAATCTTTATATTCCTGAAGGAGTTCGATCAATTTTGTCTTGAAATCAAAATTGATATTAGCACTGATGTAAGTTGGTCTTTTTGTCAGACCATCTCCAATGTCTATTTCTTGCAATGTGTCTTGGGCTTGCATTTTATGATTTATATTCGAAGGATCTTTTTCGAAACCCAAAGGTTCGTCATCATAAATGCAATCCAAGTTCTGCAAGCTTGGCTTGTTATTGCCATTTTCAAGATTATTGGCTTTATTCGCCATTTTTTGAGAATCACTGGCTTCGAAAGCCATATTTTCTTTCATTGCTACAGCTTCTAGTGCCGTATTTAATCTATTTCCGGCCATGTAAGCCGAAATTCTTGCCCATGGTTTGGGCTCAGTCATGAGGATAGTAGAATTCACAATCCCACCCAGATGGTGGAATTACTCCATCTTCAGAGGAATCATGATCTATTTCCTCTCTTCTCCAACAGAATCCATGAGTTGGGTGGAGTTTTACAGAGTGGTAAACATTTTCAGAAACCACTTTATCAAAAGCAGCATCCTTATCGCCGCATGGTGCAATCGAAGCAAGGTTCTTGTCGAAAGTTTGCTTTGTTATGTGGCATTGTTCAGAAAGATAGTAGCTTTGATCTGCTTCCACATATTCTACAATGCCATCATCTCTCCATATAGCCAAGTTTTGGTGAGGAGTCGAAGGCACTGCCCCCACTTCGTGAATCCATTCTCTTTCCAAAAGAAGATTGAAGTTTGCTTTGGATTCGACCACCAAAAATAAAGTTGGCCTTACTGTACTTTCAATGGCAACTTCAACTTGGAGAGCACCCCAAGAGTGGCCACTTTTCCCTTCATAATTCAAAAGGACTATGTTGTGAGAAATAAGATCAGTGTCATATTTCCCAATTTTCTCCATTAATGAAGAAGGCATGAGATTTACAGCTGCTCCTCCATCAATTAGAACCTTGTTTATGCCAACATTGTTGACTTTTGCTCTGACAAACAAAGGTTTAAGGTGATTTTTCATCCCCTCATCAGGCTTTGCAAAGTTGGCGCATTGTTCTTCGATGCATCCATTATCCATCACATAATAACAAACTGGTTTGATATCAACCAGTGGTGGTTCGTAATAGTCTTCTTCTCGATCAGAGAAAGACCAAACATCAAACTCTCGTGGCAGCACAGATACCACATTACAAACCACATCGAAATCATTTTCTGACCCAAAGTCATCATCTTCACCATCAAAACATTCCTCTTCATTTATTTTTTCACTACTTTTTTCTGGAATGTTTGGTTGTGAGATTCTTTCGATTACAGGCCTCTTGGCCTTTTCTAGAATTTTGATTCCTTTAAAATTGTTCTCTTATGGAACATTTTGGAATTCTTGTTTCTTCTGGCGCTGGAACCTACGCCATTGTGTTATTGTCATTGGATTCTTACCCTTATAATTATTTTTATTAGAATATTTATTGGCATCCATTGCCATGTTTGGTTGACCATCATTTTGCCAACCTTTACTAGAACTTCCTGGATGCTTGACTCTCTTATCTAAAGCTGCATATCTACCATGTCCCCATTGACCCATGGGTATTTTTGTCGATGGTAAGAAAGTCTGTTTTCGACCAATCCTTTCATGAATCGAAGGATTTGACATTATAGCCTTTCCTCTATTAGGCTGTTGGTTTGGTCCATTATTGAAGTTCAGTCTTCTGTTTGGACCATTAAACTTTGGCTTCACATAAGGCAGATAATTTTCGAGGCCTGCAGTAGCCTCTTTGTCGCATACAGCACTACACCTGGGGCATAGCATGACTTGATGATTCTTTGCTTTACATCTCATAAGAAAATCAAGCAAATCCTCTTCAGCCTTAGGGTAAACCACTTTAATCTTCTCGATATACTCCTCTTCTGGGATTGATTCGAGAGTAGTGACTTCCATGGCTTCAACCATCATAAATTCATATGGTTCAGCAAAAGAAGTATCAGCAACTTGGAGAGGGTCAGTATCCACTTTCATTGGAGGCTTCGATTTTTCATCAAACTTTAATCTCCCCTCGTTAAGTGCTTTTTGAACAAGATCCCTGAAAAGAACACATTGAGATGTTTTATGACACACAAAATTATGAAATTTGCAATAACCTCTCTTTTTCCTCTGTTCTAAAGGAGGAACTTTTAACCCTTTTTGAACAATTATTTGGCCATCATTAACCAATAGATCAAAAATTTCGTCACACTTAGTAATATCAAATGTGTAGGTTTTTGCAACATATTTATCATTTTTGGGTTCAACAGAATTCTTCCCATTAGATGGCTTTAGTAATTTACACATATAAGGAGGGCATGGTTTTAACTCAGCCACATCTATCTCGTTATTTTCAATATCTTCACAATCGAAAATAGTTTCATCATCACTATCATACGTCTCTATAAGCAATTTTCTCTTTTTTGTGAAACTTAGATGTTCTGGCTTTTTCGATCTTAAGCCTTTCGACTTGTCGAACTCTATCAGCCAATTGTGACATATCCCTTAGATACTGGGTATCTAACTTCTTTCTAATTGAATAATCGAGACCACCAGCGGCCATTTCGACTAATTCATGTTCAGGGATTTGTGTAAAAACACCTTGCCTTAAGAATCCTAAATCTATTAAGATATTCATCAATAGATTCTGGTAATTTGCGCTTAACACTAGCCAATTCTTTAAGGCTAATTTTGGTTTGACCCATGTAAAATTGTTCGTAAAACAACCTTTCTAATTGGGCCCAATGATGAATCGAATGGGGGGGAAGAGTTGTAAACCAAGTAAAAGCATTTTTGGTCAAAGAATTTGGAAAAAATTTCATTATCAAATTCTCATTATTTGCCAAATCCCCACATTCTACTAAATATCGAGCAATATGTTCGACAGTAGATTCATTAGTATCCCCATAAAACTTTGTTAACTTAGGAGTTTTCCAATTTCTGGGCAATTCAGTTTGAAGCACAAATTCAGACAAAGCGGACACAAAATTTGGCCTATGTAAACCAATATTAAGGCCGTTTTGTGCAAGAATATTTTCGACCAAATGGGCCAAATTATTCTGTCCAGCAAAATTGTTTTGTTGGACATTTCTAACTACTTCGTCAGCATTCTGGTTTCGATTTACCAAAACTACCCTTTGATTTTGATCTACAACATTTTGATTTGGTGGTTGTTGGGCCACTAGGATTGGATCTGGCTTAGGGTTAGCATTCATTATAATATTTGGCAATGGGTCTTGCTTTTGGTTAATATTTTCAATTACATTAGGTAATGGTCCATTTTGACCATTAGGCACTGCACCATTTGGAGCATTTGGTGCTCCAAAGAAATCTGTCATTCTTCCCATTTGATTGGCTAATAATTGATAACTATCGTTTGTAGTTTGTATCAATGGGTTGAACACTGTGCCAATTTGTTGTGTTAACATATTAACCATTTCATGATTACTTTCATCCATTTGTTGTCTAAGGGACAACATAGATGTATTAGTTAAGTTTTGAGGCAATCTACCCTGATTTCCCACTGCCGAAGTCGAAGGGGAAAACATATTTGGTCCTTCATTACTAGAATTATGAAGGCCAGACATAAATGGGGGAGGCATGCCATATTGATGATCGTTATTTGGTAATCGAAATGAACGAATAGGGCTCCTATGATCGCCATTCATTGGCTGTGAAGGATTTCCTCCACCTAAATGCACAGATGGTGACGAAATCGAAGGAACAGTTGTCATATTCGTCATTGGAGCAGTTGCTCCTATCTGTTCCAATATTACAGAAGGACCACTCGAACCTATAACGTTCACATTTTGGTTAAGGGTTGTAGACCCATTTCCAGAACCTATATTGGCATTGCTACCAGAAGGTTGCGATGGTTGCCCTTCTGGAATTGGTTGGTTTATGTTTAGACTAGTTGATGGTCTAACCATTTTCTTACGAGTTTTATAATTTTCGAAGTCTGGTAAAGATTTACCACTTCTCAAATGCATACAAAACAAAGATTTTTATTGATTTTTTTTTATATATTTTTCCTAAAGACAGAAAAAATGGAAAAGACTGAATAAATCAACAGAATTTTAAAGAAAAATGCACAAAACCAATCCCACTGGGCGTGCCAATTTGTTTACACTGATTTTTGGTAAACAAGCGCTAGTTTATTTACTGGTAAGATCAACTAGTAAATCTTGGGACATGTTTGTGCATTTTTGTGATTAGAAAACATTCACTATTCATGATTTTGGAAACGTTATTAAAGAAAACTTAAATTTAAAGCATGTAAATGAAAGTGACAATGCAATAAAGTATTTCGAATGAAAAAGTTTGCAGAAAAGTAAAATGTGCAGAAAACTTAAAGATTGAAGTTTAGAAGATAACTGCAAAATCCATTCGAGTGAATGAATTATGTAAAATAACGTTGAAGTAATGATTTACTTTAAAAAGATAAATTGCATTCAAATTGTAAACATTTACAAGGAATAAGAATGGTACACAGAATCATATGTTTCCTTTGTTTCGCTCATTTCGCTCGAACGACAGGGTACTCTGAGTTTTTATAAGGATTTAGTATGTGAATTTGTGACCCTGATTTTGACTACAAAATACATATATATAGGCTTCTTATCTCAACTGCTATGTAACGGTTGCCTCTTGACCAAATGACGCGTGTCTTTGCCCTTATGCGCTGTCCTTAGTTTTTTAAACGTTGCCTCCGTTGCTAGTAGTCGAGATCAAAGTGACTATGAGACGTTCGAAAAATACTTCAAAGTACTTAGACTTTTCGTGAAAACAAATTTCTTTCGACACAGAAAGATTTCGATTTATATCAAAATCGAATCGAAAGAAAAAACCTTTGAAAAGATCAAATTAACTTCTAATTATACATATTTGTCAATATGTACATTTAAACAATTAACTCATCTTTATTTCATATTTTGTTTCATCCAAAAATATGGAGTAACACATGCACACAAAGTAAGTTAAGGAATAAAATCCCCCAAAATTTAACTTTAAGAGTTTGATATAATAGTAAAAAGAAAAATCTTAAATTTGAGAGGTTCGAGTGTCGTCTATTAGAAAAATGTAAATGTAAATAACTTTAAAAATATTCTTTGAGCTATAAAATTTTCCGAATCTTTCCGTAAACAACAAAAAAACACGAATTTTGGATGGGTGAAATATCTCACCCTAAATAAAATAAAAAGAATCCACCAATTTTATTTTGATAATTCCAAAATAACCGCAAAATCTATATTGTATACTCAAATCCGAATTTACATAAAATTCTAAACATTAGAAAATTCTTCTCAAGAAAACTCACAGCGGATGATAAAAATTTGTTTGGTTTAAAATAACTAAAGTATAAAACATAGTTTGAGTATTACATTTCTCTAAAATAATACTAAAGTGATAAACTAGTATTCACCGACTTATAACAAAATACTCCTTTTAATATAATACAAAGTAAATGAAAGACTCAATATACATAAATATACATGAACCCTTCCCGTGTCCTAATCAGAGCGGAGCTTCAACGACAAACTCAAGCATAACACACCTGAGTATCTGGATCACCCAACGGTCCGCAAACACACAAAACAGAGAGTTAGATATACATAACCAATAATAATAAATGCAAGAATGTACTTAGCATTTATCTCAACAACAATAAATAAAATACTACTCATTAGTATATTCTTCAACTCTAAGTCAAACATAAAGTTATATCATGTCATTACATAAAATCACATAAGAATAATATAGAATACATGTTTCACATCAAACTCACATCCGATTAATTATTCTCCAACAAATCACAAGGATTAACACATAGCACGTATAATTCACCCATCAATCAAGTATTAAACACACTTAGTTGCACATCAACAATTAAATGTATTGGCACATAACAATTAACACATATAATGCACAATTTTCTAATGCATTCTAATGTCACCTTCATGTTATGTCCCCTAGACATAACTAAATGCATGCGGTACCATTCACCAACAATTTTGGATACAAGAATCCATATATTTTAGCCACCACTAAAATATCTTCACCTATACTTCAAACCGCAGCCGAAGTATCTGCTCAACATACAATATAAATGCATGAATGCACAACTCATACATCAACACATGATATTTCGCCTACCATGATTATTCACCAACTTTATGTAACGTTACGTATACATAACTTCACCATCTCATCATTACATAACATATATGTAAATAATATCATCACCACATTCACCAATTATATATATATATATATATATATATATATATATAGGGGGCATATCAAATGAGAGGACTTTTTAAAATGAGAGATGAGAGGATTAAATGCTAACAATTGGATTAAATCATGTGGCTATGATTTTATTTGACCTTTAGTGAGTCACGTGACTTGCCTTTTGCATTCCTAAACCAAATCCTTCTATCTTCCTCGCATTCAACCTTTTTCTCTTTGTTACTACTTGTGTGTTAAACACCATCTTCATCCTCTGGGTTCTTATTGTCAAAGATAGTTAACATTGGTCATCCTTTCCATGGATATATAGAGTCATGTTTTGTTTTCTCTCACAAATACCCCAAGTCAATTAAGTTTTCTCCAATATAAAATGTTAATTTGGTATCGATTGATCAATAATAAGATCTAATCATTATGAAGAACTTTTATATGAAACAAAACTAAAGAGAATTAACAAAGACAAAAGAGCTATTGTCAAAAAAAAAAAAAAGACAAAAGAGCTTACATAAACATTAAAAAATACAGCTTTTTCAAGAGAAAACTAAAAAATATCTAAATTGATGTATCAAATTCTTATCAAGCTATCCACTCTAGTTTCTGAACAAGATTGGTAGTGATAAAGCACTCGGCATGGACAAAATCTTTAGGTCCACTCTTCTACAAAATCCAATCCGACAGGGATCTCTGCCTATTTTATCTCTACCTCTAAAATCAGTCGCATACGGTTTCATTGATAGAGAAGTTATGTAGGTGAATCAATCTAATTTCCGATTCCTCTAAAGAAACGATGGGGTCGACTATGGAGGAGAATAAGAATCTGAACAAAATTTCTAAGTTGCAGCAAGACGAGAGAGAAGATGAAAGAACAGTGCACGTGCATTTCTTTATAATTAATTTAATATCAATAGCTGATGTTAATCCAATGGTCAGGATTTAACCCTCTCATCTCTCATTTTAAGAAGTCATCTCACTTGATATGCCCCCTATATATATATATATATATATATATATATATATATATATATATATGTATACATATATAAATCAACGTCATTACGAATCATCATCAATTATTATCATCAACAATTATTATCATATACATATATAACACATAATGTGCATATATAACTCAACAACACCATCACTAATCATCATCAATAATCATCAATCATATGCATATAGAACACATAATGTACATATTGTTGAAGTACAAAAGTAAGTATGTTTTTATATATCGTCTCCACAGGGACTGGTGCGATATTAGTGTCGTTCAACAATTTATATTGTTTCAAGTATTGAAAAAGAGATTTTGTTTATAAACATCCAAACTTACAACACAAATAAATTTAGGAAGAAATACCAAGGAGACAAAGTTACTGGGATTAGATATAGTTAACTGTTCTCCTAATGCAACCTCTTAATCGATTATATATTTTCCAAATTTCAATTATATTTTCACCTATCGCTCATCGTACGTTTCCGTCCCCAGATAACGACGAGAGATCTAGTGTACCTATCAACCCTCGATCCCTCGAGCTGTTAATCAATACATTAGCATTAAGATCCAATAGTATACGTGAATGTGAACCTAACACTATCCCTAGCAATTAACATTCACAGATGAATTTATTTCAATTCCTTTAAACAAAAAGTCTATGTCTAGAGCTTTATGAATCAAATAATCAATTTCGGAGTTTTACGTCGGAAAAGCATTAAGCACGGAAATAAACCATCAACATAAGAAAAATAGAGATTATATATAGCCAGCCAGATCGAGAGTTTACATGAGAATTATAATTAACTGAACCTAATCCCAATAACAGAGAGAATTAGTTATACATAATAACCTTACAATACATAGCTAGAAGAGATGGAAAGATAACATCGATAATTCCGCCGCTCCTCTTTATCACTTTCTGTCTCGTTGGAATTTCTGCTCTTTCTCCTCTGTTTCGTTGAAGCTTTTCTCTTTTGTGTCTGTAAGAATGAGTCCTCTAATTCCCAAAAGAGTACCCTATTTATAATGTCCTTGTGCCGCCTTCACTTGTCTTCACCGCCTCAGGCTTTGTTTCTTGCCACTTGATTTGTGCGTGTGTTCCTTTCGTCATTTGGTTACTTCATATTCTTTCTTTTATCTATTCCTTTACAAAAATCAACATTAGAAATGATAACCTTTAATACTAATAATAATAATAATAATAATAATAATAATATATAACTTATATAACTAATATATGATACTTATATTAATCCCATAAAAATTTAGAAAAAGTGAAGTAAAATATGTGAAAATAGCTAAAATACTAATTTTCTAGTAAAGACTAATATCTACATATAATTGGGGTTTTTACATCAAATTACTTTATAAAACAAGTCAATAAGTGCTTAAAATGTATAGGTAAAATCACTACTTTTTGGCACTTATCAACTCTCCCCAACTTAGAACTTTGTTTGTCCTCAAACAAAAGTCCTAACAAAAAGATTTCAACCTAACTCAAAGTTCTTCTACATCAGATAAATGATCATGGCTTTATGAACAATCACTTTTCAAATTCAATATGTTGCAATCAATTGCATGACATTTACTTGCTGTAATCTTCAATGTAGAAACAATGGTACCCATGAATACAAGCATCCATATGAAACTTCTGCCATGTCAAAATAAAATCTTGATGCACACTTCATTGAAATGTTAATCAATCAGGAATGCATTCCTCACATAGTGTTTCACTCAAATAATCAAGGTGAGTGTTTCTCTCAATTTCAAACATTGCATTCACACAAATCAACTTTGGTAGTCATCTCCGCACATGTTACAACGTACATAATCAAACATGGATCACTAAGGTCTTTTCTAGGTTGTAACGTGGTTAGGCTCCAAATGAATTTTGGTTTTTCTAGATATACAAAGGTGCCTAAAGGATAAGAGAGCAATTATATCATGATTTTTCAAACAACTCAACTCATTCTCTTTAGATTTAACCACTTCAACTTTTCTTGATGATTTATCAAAGAATCCTGGTGCTGAGAGTGCCTAAAGAATTCCCTCTTTTCTTTCATCATTTTCTTTTTCATTCTTCTTTTCTTACTTTTTCTATATTTTCTATTTTTTTTTTTCAAGAAGAATTATCAACAGGAAAACTTTTCACGTATTTTCCAATCACCACTTCAATAGAACCAAGATTATAAAAAGAATGCCTTCTTATCCTAAGACAAGGTAAGTATTCATTGTTTTTCTATTTAGGTCAAGGGTTCTATTTCAAAGAAAAAACAAATATTTCATTTTAGGCTCAAAAGGGGTTAAGCAAAGGATCACTCGCTCACGGGTCGGCTTTTTGGCTATGTGGTTTCTCTCAAAATAGAAATAAGTGCCTTGATCATGTCCATGTATCATATATACAGTAACCAACAGAGAATTAAACAAAATCAACAGTATAAACACAATGATGACTCTCAATATATATTTGTGGGATGCACACAACTCACATGGCTTAAGGTCTATAATGCACTATCTGATTTCATAACATTTTTCATGAACATGCTCAAATTTTCATTTTGATCAGTCAAAAGGTTCATAAGCATGCTATGTTTCAAGTCTAACCACACATCAAAACCTAGAAAATCAATTGCACAAACATTTTCAATTAATTACCTCATGCAATTCTTGATTTTTCACAAACCATGTCATCTTCAGAAATTCACATGCTTTCCAATTTTTTTTTCCATGTTATGTTAAACCAAAAAGATAAAATACAGAAAACAAATTAAAGTAAATAAAAATTGTAAAGAGTTCACCGGTATGGTGTGTGCCTCTGTCCATGAGACATGTCCAACTTGATCTCCATCATAATGGTTTTTCTTCTCTGCCAGTCTACTGTCTTGCCTGTTTAGTATTTAGCTTCACATCACCATCTGGCCCTATTCCCTCCTGAAAAATTGGACTGTTCCCAGGCCATCTCACATAACAAAACTCAGATTTCCAATTTGTAGCTTTTCTTTTTCAAAAAATCCTGGAATATTGTCCTATCAAAGCCATTCTATCTTGGTACACAAAATTGATTATTGAATTAAGCAAAATTGGTGATAATAGATTTCAAAATTCAATTTTTTTAAACTTAGCAAATTCTTCTCAGTACCTACCTAGTTTTAAGACCAAAATTCAATGCATAATTGAAAAAATGATTTTTGAACATTTAGAGCCTTCTCATGATATTTCAAATACATATCACATTAAATTGCAAACATCTCACATTGAATCAAAATCATTCCAAACATATCCATCAAGTACTCACATGCACTCATTTCACACAAAATATGATAAAGCACATACCTTCATAATCAAAACACACAAGTTCACCAATTTCCATCAAAATTAACATTTTGCCACTATAATCATTTGGACATATACCAACCCATGAACTAAATTGTCATCAACTTATTACACAAGGAACACCTATAATAGAAGACACTTGGTACTAATAAGTAGTAAGTGACAGAGGATACATAACACAAGAAAGAGTGCAAAAGAATTTAGCACATACTCCAACCTATTTCTATAACAGTTTTTTTTTTAGAAGCCAAGTGGTATACAAGGCACTTCCTTTACACACGCCTTCCACATCCCTTAAGCTTAGAAAGATTTGCAATTATGTGCTTACTGAAAGTAAAGTCATGAACTTCAACAGGCAATGAACATAGACCAATGGTAAGACAACAAGTGATGACCACTAAGTTAAGCTTTAACATTTCATGTCTTTAGAGATTGCAAACATTATGTTCAAAGAAGCAACAATGAAACACAATTGTCATGTGAGTTCCAATGATTAAGAATAAAGACTATGTAAATACACCCTTAAGGAAACTCATACATTATCAACAACACATGATTGGTATTTTTAAGCTTCAAAACAGTAACAAGTTAAGAGAAAAAGGTCCACAAGAGTTTACCATGTTGAGCTTGAGAGATTCCCAACACAAAATTTAATTGTGGTTAAATGAAAACTCAAAAAGGATTAACACATGAGTACACAAGCTAGATATTTGATCTTTCAAAGCAAGTTTTCACTAACCATAGTAGCACAACCTGAACTTATATGATATTAACAAGTCATGAGGGTTCAACATAAATGTTTCTAAAATATGCTACATTAAGTCCATAAAATTCTAATACAAAGAGAGATCAAGTCCACACTACTCTACAGCCCTTAGTTATCAAAATGTATCAATTCACTGTCATGCATGCCTATTTGAAACAAGTGAATGTCTCATAAACCTCTAATTCACATTCAATGCCATAAACATCAACCCTTTCTTACTCAACAAAGAAATTTGCACAATTGAACACTATAACTAGAAAATGACAGCAAATAAACTCAAAGATTAAAGTGAGAACCAGACAGAAATTTTGTACCTCTTCTTCTTGATTATAAAGAACATAGATGAATATGGAAAAATTGACCATTTTTTTCAAAATTTGAAAATTGAGTACCAAATATATAAAGTGACTAACTTGTGTGGTACAGTGATTTGAAAGTTGGACAAGTGAAGAGAGGTTTTCGGATTCACAAGGGTTGAAAACAGAAAGATTGCATTGGTTGAGTGAATTAATTTAACAATATGTGAAATAACCAAGTGTACTAAACTCACAAAAAATGCAGAATTTTCTCATGAGATGCATCAGTTAAATTTTGGCTCATTTAAAACCTTTCAAAACATGCCTAAGTTTACTAAAATGATAGATTGCAAAAATTAAATAGTATATAGAAAATTGGGTTGCCTCCCAACAAGCGCTTCTTTTACGTCACTAGCTTGACGCCTTTTTGGTTAGGGTGGCCAAAATGAGACGGAAAACACATCATCCGTCTTTTTCCTTTGGTTTGGGAGAAACTCCATGAATTTTAGATATAGATGTCGTGGAGTCCAAATCCTCCCCAATTCTTTCATATTGAACAAGGCACAAATTTCATCTATGACCCGATCAATCTCTACCTTGTTCTTTATCTCCTTCTTTTGTTCACATGGTTCTCCCTTGTCAAATAATCCTTCAATTACCTCTGCATCCATCACCACTTCTTCATTATCAACGGTATTGGCCTCCTCAGTACATGGTCATTCTTGAGGAAGTTTATCTTTGTGAGGTGTTTCCATTGCTTCCACTATTTTCTCTACACCACATCCATCGGTCATTCTTTCTTCCTCAATACTTTCAACACCTTCCTCCACACACTCTCCACATTCCTCATTTTTTGTGAGATTATTTTCTTTCTCGTCATGAATGGTTTGAGTGTTGGTTTGAAATATTCCTCCTTGGTAATTGTTGTTGGCTAACTGTTTAACTATCAGACCAAGTTGAGTTTCAAGACTTTTGATCCTTGCACAACTGTTTTTCATATATTGTTGGTGCTGGTCTTGAATCTGTTGCATTTGTTGTTGAAACTCTTGGTTCTGGCTCATAGTCATTTCCATAAACTTAGCCAGTGTATCCTCCAATCTATTCTCTTCCAATGATGGAGTCCTATATGGTTCAGGAGGATAATAATATGGAGTTTCCTCAAAATTTTCAAAAGGATACTGTTGATATGATGCATACTCGTTTTGAGTATAGAAGTTGTTATAACCACGATCAGCCATGGTCCTATTTATGATGATGAATCTGAAAAAGGATTGAACTTAACAAGAAAAAATTTCTTTGTCTAGCAAAGAAGGGTTAGTGCAAACAACAACTATATATACAATATAAACAAATATATACAATAACTTAAAAGAATATAAATTGTTGCAATGCTCCAATATCTAAACGCCAGTCCCCGGCAACGGCGCCATTTTGTTGAAGTACAAAAGTAAGTATGTTTTTATATATCGTCTCCACAGGGACTGGTGCGATATTAGTGCCGTTCAACAATTTATATTGTTTCAAGTATTGAAAAAGAGATTTTGTTTATAAACATCCAAACTTACAACACAAATAAATTTAGGAAGAAATACCAAGGAGACAAAGTTACTGGGATTAGATATAGTTAACTATTCTCCTAATGCAACCTCTTAATCGATTATATATTTTCCAAATTTCAATTATATTTTCACCTATCGCTCATCGTACGTTTACGTCCCCAGATAACAACGAGAGATCTAGTGTACCTATCAACCCTCGATCCCTCGAGCTGTTAATCAATACATTAGCATTAAGATCCAATAGTATACGTGAATGTGAACCTAACACTATCCCTAGCAATTAGCATTCACAGATGAATTTATTTCAATTCCTTTAAACAAAAAGTCTATGTCTAGAGCTTTATGAATCAAATAATCAATTTCGGAGTTTTACGTCGGAAAAGCATTAAGCACGGAAATAAACCATCAACATAAGAAAAATAGAGATTATATATAGCCAGCCAGATCGAGAGTTTACATGAGAATTATAATTAACTGAACCTAATCCCAATAACAGAGAGAATTAGTTATACATAATAACCTTACAATACATAGCTAGAAGAGATGGAAAGATAACATCGATAATTCCGCCGCTCCTCTTTATCACTTTTTGTCTCGTTGGAATTTCTGCTCTTTCTCCTCTGTTTCGTTGAAGCTTTTCTCTTTTGTGTCTGTAAGAATGAGTCCTCTAATTCCCAAAAGAGTACCCTATTTATAATGTCCTTGTGCCGCCTTCACTTGTCTTCACCGCCTCAGGCTTTGTTTCTTGCCACTTGATTTGTGCGTGTTCCTTTCGTCATTTGGTTACTTCATATTCTTTCTTTTATCTATTCCTTTACAAAAATCAACATTAGCAATGATAACCTTTAATACTAATAATAATAATAATAATAATAATATATAACTTATATAACTAATATATGATACTTATATTAATCCCATAAAAATTTAGAAAAAGTGAAGTAAAATATGTGAAAATAGCTAAAATACTAATTTTCTAGTAAAGACTAATATCTACATATAATTGGGGTTTTTACATCAAATTACTTTATAAAACAAGTCAATAAGTGCTTAAAATGTATAGGTAAAATCACTACTTTTTGGCACTTATCACATATATACAACTCAACAACATTATCACATAAACATGAGATCATAATTAAATCATACTATCAACACACATTCATTACCACATAAATACATTTACTTCACATTTCAATAATCCCAATAGTATTGAAATCAAGTACCAACAATTAGTCTTTCATTTCTAATTCAACTAGTTTCACATAACCCATTTCATTTTTCAACATAATGCTAATAATATAAGAAAACTACATAAACCAATCTTCATCTCACAAAACTAACTCTGGAATCAGAATCTACACGAAAAATCGAGTGAAATAGGTTTCGGGTGCATAAACCGTCAAAAAGTCAACAAAAGTCAACCCTATCTTATACTGGATTGCGCAGCGCAGAAACATTGCGCATGGCACAGAAACATTGCACGTAGCATAGCAAACACAGGAAGGAAACAACCTGAATTGCGCGTGGCGCAAAGGACCTGATGCCAAATCATGTTTTTCGCGTTTTTGACTCAAAAATCATTTTTTCAAACCCAAAAGCACTTATTTGAACCCAATAACATTTATACAACAGTTCCCAAGCATATTCATGGATAAAAACACTTATTTCAACTCAAAACAACTTAAGGGGGGTGTATTGTATTGAGATTTTGAAAGACTATTTTGGCAAAAAAAATCTTGAAGATTCTAAAAGACTTTGTGAGAATATATTGATTTTGTAAGATTTTCAAAGACGTTTTACAATCAAGATTCTTAACACAAGAATCTGTGAGATTTTATAACCTAGACTTTTGAGATTTCGAAGTAATTTATGGATTTTTAAGATTGAAATGACTCAATAAATTCAATACAAATTTCTTTTAAAAATATAATGAATCAATCAATAATTCCTTAAAAAACATGAAGGAATGCCAAAATTTGGAAGAAAAAAAAAATGTCAAAATAGTGAGTGATTCTTGTCTGAATTTTGACGATGATAATAATAATAATAAAGAAAACCAAATTATGATTACCTCCATAATCCAAAATATATGCAATTTTTTATACTATAATTGTAATAAAACATTCAAACCACAATATAATGATTCTCAATTTCTCTGGCAGTATGAACGTGATGGCAAGAAAATTAACATCTTTAACTTTTATACTACCATTAATTTCTACAATGTCTAGTATGTAACAAAAAAAGCTTCAGCAAATTCATTGTCTGAAACAAGCATGGAACGTGACGGCAGAAAGAACCCCTATGGAGTACGACGGCAAGAAAATAATTTGGTTTGGTATGAATAATGAGAAAGAAAAAAAAAAAATCTTGGGAGATTTGAGAAAGTCTTGAGGTTTTTGGTGAGATTGTTAAAAGAGTCTACTATGTGTATTTTTAAGTAAAAAGTCTCACAAAATCCACTTCAAGAAACAATCCCTTAAAATCCATAGAGTTTTGAATACCGAGAGACATTTTATAAATCCTAAGAAATCTCAATTGAATACCAGGGGATTTATTTTCCTTGAAAAAAAAATCTTGAATGTCATGATTGAATACCACAAGATTTTTTAATTTTAAAAAAGTCTTTTAAAATCTATTGAAATCTCAATTGAATACACCCCCTAAATATAGAGATTCATACCCATATATCAGAAAAACTCATTTTCTCATCAACAACACTATCAACATGGTAATCCATTTATCAAACATGAATAAACATCCAAATTCATCCAACAATAGATAATCATGTAGATAAACACATTCCCATTAATTTTTCCCCAAGGTCCATACTTTTCATAAAAAATGTTTCATTTTCATAAACAATTTCTCCCACCCAAAAGAAATAGAGTGTAGAGGGTTTGAGTAAGGGAAAATAGACATTCCCCCCTCTAGAATCACTCACAAATTATGCATATATAATCTCTTACCTTTAGATTGATGGAATCTCTAATCATTCTCTTCCATTCTCTTAATCTAACAAGACTTCTCTATTTGTTCTTCATCTTCTTCTCTAACCCTTTTATTTCTCTTCTCTTATTTTCTCTAAATCTTCTCTCTGTACCTCCACCAATTCTTAACAAAAATGAGTTTCTCTCTCTAAAGATACCTATTTATATCTAGGTCACACATCACCTCTAATTACCAAATTACCCTTCACTTATTCTAGGTCCAATAAACAAAGCTCAACTCATACTATTCTATTCTATCTCTTCACTACTTAATATTCTAATTACTCATAAAACATATGCCACAAAAGATAATAATTATTCTAATAATTAATTACGAAAAATTAATTTGGGTCGTTACATATATTTCCGCCAATTATATATAAGTGGCAACAACACTACATCATCTCAATTCAATTCTTCTTCTTCTTCACTCTTCTCCGACATCGACGGCCTCATGTCTGGTGCACGCTCCGCCACCAAGGAAAAACCCCTTCCCTCATCCAAATCTCCCAAGAAACGAAAATTCCTATCCTATTCCCTTTCTCTATTATCATTCTTCCCTTCGGCTCAAAACCCTAATCACCACGAATCACCGAATAAGATCCAAAACACTTCATCTTCTCTCAAGGGGATGATCGCCAAAATGATGGAACAAATTCTACAGGTGAAGAAGAAACCGTCGAATTCTGATCCGTTTTTGTTCCTTAGTCTGACATTCAACATGATTGCCGAAGAGAGTGGGAGGATCGTGAAAACCAACATTGTGTGCAATCTGTTGAGGAAAGTAATATGTTGGAACAAGTATGGTTTTCAAGACAAACCTCAAGAGTTTTATAAAGTTTTGATGATAATAAAGTATTAAATGCACAATTGGAATACTAAAAATTTACTTTGAAGGCTCTTAGAGGCAACTACAATATGCACTCAGAAGAACATCAAAGAAGTCAAAAGATTTTCTACCAGACTTATCATTGTCAAATGAAGTACTCCTCTACGTTCAAATAAATATTTGACTAAGAATCAAGTCAAAGAGGAGCGTCTAGACAAATGAAAATTTTTACTTCTTCTGGGCAAACACTGAAGTCTTCAAAGCGTTAGTAGTGGTAGTTTTTTACCCCTTTTGGAATAAGGTTAAAACTCTACTACCAACACAGCTAAGGTTGCGCTGACATCTCTATTTCTACACAACTAAAATTGTGGATTATGATGAGCTTATCATTGTAATTAATAACCAAGAATGAGATTAATATATGAATATTTATTTTTGGTTAAAGATTAAATTAAACTCAATTATGTTGAACCCCATGGATTGATTGTTTTTAAATCTTTGTTTTTAAATCTATTTGCTTTTGTTTATGTTTATTTCTTCTACAAACTAAAATCCCCCAAAACCTTTTAATTTTGTTTCTAAATTTGGTTGGATTTTAAAGTTGGTCAATCGCGAAACGACTCAGGTTGTCACTAATACTACAAGTAATATTTTAACTCGGTTATATTAATTTTGGTGAGTTTGGCGCTCATCATGGAGGGATCATTATCTTACTGCGTGTAAAGCTTTATCGAGGATGATATATGCTTTAGAGGAAACGTAAAGATGCCGATGGACTTAGGAGGATAAGATGAACTGTTTGGATGCTTCAACCTTGGCCAATCTAGAACAATTTTATTTCATGTGATTAGCCCGATTATTTGAATGTGATTCATATGCGTTTCGTAGATGTATTATTTATGAATTGTGATTCGGAAGTTTTGTTGCTCATGATTTTGAGATTAACTTGATTATTATATTATGTTATAGTAATAAAGCCCCGTTTCACACTGCTTATTTTCTATTTTTCTACTTTTCATTAAATGAAGTAGAAAAGTAAAAAATTGTGTTTGACCATATTTCTCCGTAAAAGAAATAGAGAAATAAAGTAAATAAGTAGAAAGCAAAAAGAAATAGGGGCAACCACAATTTTTTACTTCTCTATTTCATTTAAGGAGAAGTAAAAAATAGAAAATAAGCGGGACAAACGGGCCTAAGTATTTCAAAACCAAAACCATATTACCACTATATTGGTTGGCAATTATATCGAAAGAAATTCAATAACAGGAAATTGTTGCAAACTGAATTTTGAAAAGCGTTTCAGAATTTTAATAGAGCACAATTGTAGTGTTGGATTTAGATTTGGGCTATGATTGTTTTTGTTACTATTATTGCTTGATATCTTTTCAAATTAGACTCTTTCTTTTTCACATCCTCGGAGTTTCACTTGCCTTTTGGCGATTCAATTTTATCTCATCGCAACGTAGAAAACAAGTGTGTAAATAGTAAAAATCAGAGAAAAAAAGTTCTCATCCTAGAATGCGAACATTATAAAAATCAATTATTTAATCCTCTCCACCCTTCTCTCATCTCCCATGGAACAATTTTTATTGAAACACATTTTGTAAGTTAAACTGTGAACTCTCCATTCACCTCTAAGAAAATATTTTGAATGAAACAATGTATAAACAAGTGATCAAAAAATAAAAAATAAAAATTTCAATTTATAGAATTATACGGGGAGGGAGGGAGGGAGAGGGGGAGAGAGAGAGAGAGAGAGAGAGAGAGAGAGAGAGAGAGAGAGAGAGAGAGAGAGAGAGAGAGAGAGAGAGAGAGAGAGAGAGAGAGAGAGAGAGAGAGAGAGAGAGAGAGAGAGAGAGAGAGAGAGAGAGAGAGAGAGAGAGAGAGAGAGAGAGAGAGAGAGAGAGAGAGAGAGAGAGAGAGAGAGAGAGAGAGAGAGAGAGAGAGAGAGAGAGAGAGAGAGAGAGAGAGAGAGGTTGATACTGTCATAGGCGCTCCAATGGCCAATCAAAATATGGTATTGGGACGGCGGCCACATTTTTATAAGGTTCACAAGTTAAATTGCAACCTCTTACTCTAAACAACGAACTGTGTTTCGATTCACACTCTAAGTAACGAACTGTGTTTCATTAAAAAAAATAAATCATATTGTAGATGAGAGAAGGGTCAATGGGTCAAACCACAAACAAGTGATGGTAAAGGAGACTTACTCTATCTATTTATAAGATAATAACCCTAGCCAGTGCTACCCATCATGTATCATGAAGTTGGAGCTACACTTTGTTTCTACACAAATCAGAATAAGTATGCAAAACTTATTATTATCGATCGCACTATTGGGCCTAAGTATCATCAAATAGATCACAACATATCAATCTGTTTTATTAAAACCAAAATCCACAATATTGTAACCCAAAAAAATATTAGAAAATATTCTAACAATTAAGGGTGCTCAAATCCAAACCAATCCAAATAAAAACAGCAAAAAAACGAATATGTTTAGATGTGTTTGGATGTTCTTTTGTGAAAACCGCTGGATCTGATCGGATTTTGGGTTGATTTTTCAAAACCGATATAAATCGAATTAAACCGCATACATATAGCTTAATATTTATTTATCTTTTTAGTATTATGAATATATATTGCATTGACCTAATTTTTGTTCATTTTAATTTATTTTTTTTGGTTTACTGTTCATTTTAAATTTTGTTAATACTTAATTTAATCTTTTTTTTACTTTTTGATATGTTTCAAATATTATTGATAATTTTCATTCTAAAATGTTAATTTTTAATATATTATATTTTACATCAAACTTACTATTTATTTCGTAAAAAAAGTCAAAATATTATTTTATAGTGTTTTTTATGATATTAATATTTAATAAAATAATTTACAAAAATCGATCCAAATTAAACTGCATAAATTTAGATCGGATCGAATTTTTTTATTTGTCATCAAAAACCGAACCGCGAATAAATTTATTTTTGGATCGTATGAATTTTTGCCTCAAAACCGATCCAAACCGAACTGCGAGCACCGCTAGTAAGAATATATGATTTGTTTTAACTAATTGTTTATTTGATAAATTAGAAGCATTGGATAAAATAAAATAAATGGAAAGGAATTAGTGTGAACTGTGAACATAAACATGGTCTCAATTCATCCCGACCATATACCATAAAGTATAAACCAGCTTTATCAAATGACGTCGGATTGTTTGGAAGAACTCAAATCCAATTTTCGGATGAAACAATTTCTTAATTAGATTTTATTTTTCTTACGGTCGAATTCCGGAAATTATTAGACCCTCATTCTCTTAAAAAGAAGAAGGTTACAAAAATAAATAAACAACATGTACACAAAAAAAAAAAAAAAAGTAGGTATGGCAAGCCAAATTCCGTGTCGATGTTATCTGGACTTGGTGGAGAAAGAGATTGCCTTAGTCATCATGTTATATACATTATTAGCTACATAATTAGTCAGTGAGCTTATGGAGCTAGCATACTGATTAGACCTGCACCAAAACTAGGAGTAAACCTCAAGTTTCATCATAATGTATATGGTTTGGTGGTAGTTATGATTATATATTATTGTCAATTTTTTCTTCACGCCCATTCTTTATGACCATGGATGATCATTCTCCTTTGGCTGCCAGATCAGAGCATTGAACTTGCAATCGTAACATCGAGAGGATGATCATTATCTTGTTATATTAATAAGAAGGTCTTGGTAATCCATGTTGTTACTCGGGAAGTTGAGAAATATATAATTTTTAAATGGTCATATACATAATTATTATTTTTTTTTTAACAAACTATCAATTTGGTCCGTAAACTATCAACGTGTCTCCAATTTAGTACCAAAACTATCAAAATATACTAAAAAATCCCTAAACTAACATTAATACATCAATTTAGTCCCTCAATTCTTTTAAAACCATGGGAAAAAAATGATAGTCCATGGACCAAATTGATAGATTATTAATTATTAATAGTTTAGGGACCATTTAGTATATTTTATAGTTTAGGGACCAAATTAGAGAGAGATTGATAGTTCGGAGACCAAATTGAAGGTTTATTCTTATTTTTTTTAATAATTATATACATAATTCTTTTAAAACTTTATTTTTTAATAACAACATATGACTCTATTTTGGAAGACATAAAAGTTAGCTTATAGCTTATAATCTAAAAGCCGAGTTTGGTATTTACCACCAGTTTAATCTGGTTCGGGGGTTAGTTTTGGCATCAAGTGGTTCCAACCCCCTTCCGATCGCAGTTGTGGGGGATCGAACCGCGGTCCTCCCTACCAAGTTCAGCGTCAATCACCACTGAACCAACTAACGATTGGTCCCATTGTGCACAAGTTGCCCATATTATTACAACGAATACCAATTTTACAAAATCGACTGTTGGACATAATTTTTTTAAAAAAAATCGGAAATAATTTGATACGTTATTGAGGACCATCAAGCTTAATGATATTCAATAAAAAAAAACCATAAACCGTTAATTTTGATGAGTCTCAATAACATATAAAATGGTTTTTGATTTTCTTTTAAAAAATTGTGGATGATTTATACAATATAAACTTTCAATTCAACGGTCAATTTTATAAAATTCGTATTTATTTTAATAATATTGGCAACTTATGTACTATAGAAGACTTGATGAAGTCTTTGATGTTAGAATTGACCTCTTTATTAATGTGCTTAGAACAATAATTAATATTTAGGATTAAATATATTTTAAATTTCTATATAAATTACATATATCTTTTAAATTTAGTCATTATAAAATAATTGTCCATATTTAGTCATTCCTTCTATACAAACATAGGTTTTTTTTAGCGCCTAGCTATCTCTAATTCAAGTGGTAAGGATCTTTGATTTCTTAAGCAGGTAGTCGAAACTTCAATCTCTAAGTCTTTATTAAAAATATACGGTTGGGAGGAAAAATTCACCTTGTTTGTTTTACAAATTTTTTGACCGATAAATTGTTGGAAAATTTTTATACCTAGAGAGTTATAAGGATGACTTGATAGGTGAGATATATGAGTTAGAGAGTAGAGTGATAAGGAGAACATAGGTTTGTTCACTATCACGAAAAAACTAACAATATTAAGTAATTACTAATATTGACCTTTTCAAAAAATAATATATGTATAACATAGTAACCAATACAAAAAAGGCGATTTGATATTATTAAATGAAAGACTAAAAATCACCCTATATATACAACACAATGTCTCTAAACAATTGAATTAAACAAATTAGACCTGATAGTTTATACATTACATAGTAAATTAGCCGTTCATTTTAAAAACATATGCTTTTAGCCCTCTACAGAAACAATTTGATTCTATAAAGTGAATGACTAAATAAGTAAATATTAGAATTTAATTTGGAATACATAGATAGTGGAAAAAAAACCACTTCAATATATTTTCATCCCCAAAGTTCAATATATTTTGATATTCTCCCATAAACTTAAAATTTTCACCATAATTATATTCTTAGAACGAAAAAAGTCATATTCAATTAGCATGCACGATATATACCGTAACATGATTTACAATGTCATACATTATTTTCCAACGTTATTCCTTGAAAAATCAAAACGTACTTTCCTGAAAGAAATCAAAACGTACTTTGACTATGTTTTGGTAATAATAGATGAAAAGAACAAATTACTCACTTGCAAAAGAGGATTAAGATTTGCAGCACTAATAAGTACACATACACGGTTTAGTCTGTGTTTGGGTCGTTTTAGGTGATGGTGTACATGTATTGGTGATGTTATTTTTGGTGTTGTTGTGTTACTGTACTTTGTTGCGGTAGTTTTTATACTATTCTTCTCCATCGGTATATCTTATACTTATGGTGGAGTGTAAACAAAAATGTACACACACACTGTTTTTTATCTTAAATAATATGATATGAGATAGTTGAGAAAAAAATTGTATTTTTAGTTCTTAATTTAAATTTAAATGGTTAAAATTAGTTACAGCATTTTTCTATGACTGAAAAAAAAATCCGAGTCCCGTTAAATTACACATTTACTTTAGATCCTCACCCTGTAAAATTCAAATATAGCATTAAATGAAAGACAAAATTGACAAAATAATCACTAAACACATACTTTATATACTATATAGTTTCACGTTAAAAAAAACTTTATAGTTTCAAAAAATCACATTGATTTATATCGTGATTTTTCAATGTCACCGTTCATCTAAACGTTAAAACGAAGAACCTGCAGAAATCTTAGTGAATATGAACCACAAGTAATGAACTGAAAGTTGTATCAGAAAAAATTTAAGGATGTTATTATCTTCCCATTACATTTCTCAACTGGCACCAACCTAAAATTTTAGTGTGGAAACAAGACAATAATACAAAGAATATCCAAAGCAAAAATTAGCCAAAAATTCTTATTCAAAATGAAAAAGTAATATACAAATAGATAGATACATAGCTATAAACTCAAACCCAAATAAAAAAAATAATAATAACAATTAATTAAAATAAGAAAAATAAAAAACCAAAATGAATTTCTTACCTCAAAGTTTAAAACCATAAATGAATTAATAAAATAAAAAAACGGTCAAATTAACGTTGTTGTTTTTCATTGACAACAACATCAACACTAGCACCGCAAGACAAAAACCTATGAAAAATACGAAACAAAGTATTACTCAAAATCAAACACTTGTTCTTCTTCCTTCTTCTAGTTCCACCGTGAGCCACTTTCTCTTTGACCCTACCGAAACATTTCTGTGTTTTCTCAGGAACAGTTTCTTTTCTTGAAAATGTATAGCTCCTAAGATACATCTGTCTGCAGGAGATACTATCCACTACCCTTGGATGACCATGACCGTACACGTGTGATGATCCTCTTTTTCCGTTTAAACTTACTGATTTCACAAATTCTGCATCTGATTCCGGCCACTTGTAGAGGTTAACGTATGTGGCTCTAACCGGCACGCGTGGGTCACGTGTGTCGTTCACACAGTTTGATATACAAACTGAACTCATCTTCTGTTTCTTTCTTTCTTTGTTTGTTTCGCACTTGTAGAGAGAGTACTGGTTTGGACTTTGGAGTACGTATATATAAATTGAAAGGGAAAATTATTACTTAATTGTGTAATTAAAGAAAAACGGATAATTAGTGATTTAACTAATGAAAGTTAATGAAAACAAAGTAAAGACTTGGTTTGTAAGGAAAGTGGGTGGAAAGGGAATTGGGATAAATGAATACATATATTGTTTTTTTTTTTGGAGGGTCATGTTATGTTATCATGTGTAATGATTTGCAATGACTATGTTTGTAGTGTTGGAATTGGAATATTTTATATTTCAATAGATAAATATTTTAATTCATTATATTAGTTATAGTTACTTGTCAATTTAAAATTTTAATTTATTAATCATCAAATTAAATAAAAAGTTTAAATAAATATTTATTTTAATATTGAATTAATTGATATGGTTTAACATGAGTGGGATTTCAAGATCATTCATTTTGGAATAATTCTAATTGACATCATGTTACATATTGGTCTTGTTTTGAATTTGATTTCATTCGGGTAATTTTCGGTATTTAATTTTTAAATCAATCTTTTTTGGTTTAATTTACCTTTAAAATTTCTATATATATATATATATATATCATGGATTAATTTTTATTAAAAAATATGAATTATTAAAATTTTAAGAGTTTAATTGATATGCACCGACGGTGTAAAATAGTTTTACACCATCGTCGAATAAATAACCATCATTTTGCCATGTCATGTCAAGAAAGTGGGGTAAAGTGGGGTGATGTGGCGGAAAACATGGTTGGTATTGGTTGACAGTGTAAAATTATTTTACACCGTCGGTGCATATCAATTAAATCCAAATTTTTAATACTTTGTAATTTGTTAATTATCTATAAAATTAATTTTATATTCAACGTAAATCATCTCTTATATTATAAGTTTGTTCCGTTTTGCTATTCTTTGTTGGGTATCCCTCCTATTTTGGAGGTGTTAATAACATTTGGGCTTTATTGGTTTATTTGTTTTTGGCCCACATGTTAAGAGTGTCATGTGACAATTCCCTTGTCACGTGAGAAGAAGAAAAGAGATTATATCCCTAGATTCATTTCTTCATGAACAGTAATATGAATAATACAACAACACAACACAAGGCGGCAGTAATTTCTTTCTTTTGGAGATGAGATTTTTGAGCTTCTAAGTGATAATCAGTGTGTAGCAAAGTTGCTTGTTTTAAGCTACAACTTGAGTATGTGTTTCCTATCACTTAGTTAGTTTTTCTTTGTTGTTTAAATCTCTCTCTAGGTTGTGTTAGTTTACCCATTTGTGTGGAAGTTGAGTTGTTGTTTGATTCCACCTTAGGTGATGATTATTGGTGTTCCTAGTGTTTACTAGAAGAATATTTGTGTACCCATTATTAATTTATATAGCGGAAGATTTATCTGGCTTGGCCCGTGGTTTTTTATTCTCTCACATTGAGAGGATTTTCCACGTTAAATTTTGCTGTCTTGTTATTTCTATTTTTTGCTCTGCTTGGAATTTTCTGGTTGTCCATTTAATTGCACAGGTGGTTGGGAGAATTAATTCCGCAATTTTAAAGAGACTATTTAGTCTAGTTATCCCCAACAAAGTGGTATCTAGAGCCCTGGTTTGATTTGTGCAACGATGGAGACGAACACAACTAGGATGGTGAGTTTGAATGGCTCCAACTATAGTGTTTGGAAAGGGAAGATGGAAGATATGCTTTATGTTAAAGGTTTTCACTTGCTGGTTTTCTCTAATGAAAAACCCGATGGAAAGAGTGATGAAGAATGAAATTTGTTGCATAGACAAGTTTGTGGTTACATTCGTCAATGGGTGGATGATAATGTTTTGAATCATGTGAGCTCGGTGACTCATGCTCGCTCTCTTTGGACCAAACTTGAGGAGTTGTATGCAAGAAAGACGGGTAACAATAAGTTGTTCTTGTTCAACCAATTGATGTCTTTGAGGTATAATGATGGTTCACCAATGACCGATCACTTGAACACTTTCCAAGGGATTCTAAATCAATTGTCGGAGATGAAACTTATTTTTGATGATGAAATTCAAGGTTTGTGGCTTCTTGGTACTTTGCCTAATTATTGGGAGACTTTTAGGACATCCTTGTCTAACTCCGCTCCGAATTGTATTGTAACGACCCGATTTTTATTATTCGTATTATATTTATTCGCTATATTATTTTGTGTCTATTATTATATTTTCATAAGCGATAATTAATTAATAAGCGAGAGTATTAGTTAATTAGACGAGTTTGTGAGAATTACACGAGAGTGGGCTTAAGAGCTATTGGGCCTTGGTGACATTGGGCCTAAGTGACTATTGGAATGGGGGGACCTTTATAAGGCATTCCTTTAGAGAGAGAGAGATCACTATTCACAAAAAACTCATGTTCTTTTGAGAAGTAGAGAGAAGGAAGAGCATTTTGTGTGCTAGGGCAAAAGGGATCTTGAAGATTCATCAAGCTAAATCCGAAAATTCATAGAGCCAAGGTAAGAGAGATAGTTTCATAATTGTGAGTGGCTAGAGAAAGGGGAGAATGTCAATTTCTCCGAACCCAAACTTTCTCCACTCATTTTCGTGGGCTTTTTGGGATGATTTTTCTTAATGAAAGTGAAAACTCATGTTCATAGTATGTTTAATATACTCTTAACATGATGTATGAACAATTTTAATGGGTAAAAATGGGTATTTGTAGATGTTTGTTAAGATTTGTAAATGTTTATGAGTTTTTACAAATATGTCAGATCCATGATCAATAAGTGATTATTTGTGTTAATAAGTTGCTTTTAATGTGTTTTGAACATGTATGAACATAACCCATGCTTGGTATAATTTCTGGAACTGAACAATAAGTGATTTTGGGTCAAATAAGTGATTTTCGTACAAAAACGCGTTTGACAGATTTACCTCTGCTATGCCGCGCCGCGCGCCGGATTTCCCGCGCCGCGCGCAGCTTTTCTTTGTTGACAGTATTTGGTTTCTGTTATTCGGCGCCGCGCGCCGGATGGTCCGCGCCGCGCGCAGGAGTCTGTTGACCAGGGTTGACCCGTGTTGACTTTTGGTTGACTTTTTGACGGTTTATGCACCCGGAACCTATTTCACTCGATTTTTCGTGTAGATTCCGATTCCGAAGTTATTTTCATAAGATGAAGTTTGGTCTATGAAGTTTTCTTATATATTTGTGTGTTTTCTATACTTTAAGGTTGTGGATAAATTGTATTTGATGATTGATGACGAATTATATAAATTGTGGATGATATTTTTGGAATATCAAAGACGGATATTGAGATGTATGATATCTTAATAAAGACGAATATGAATAATGTTTTCATATTATATGAGTATAGCTTAATGCTAATTGTTTGAGATTATTCATGAGTCATCCATGCATTCATGAATTGAGTTAGGGATATTAGAATATTTATTCTAATAAAGACGGATATCGAATTATATTCATTCGATAAAGACGGATATTAGAGGTGAGATACTCTAATAAAGACGATGGTGCCACATGCATTAGAAATGTCTAGGACGACATATCATGAGAACTTGACATTAGTTGCATTAGGGAATCATGCTTATATGTATTTGATAATTGGTACATGGCATTGAGTGGGTGTGTTAATTGGATGAATTCGTATTCATTAATTCTTACCCTCAATTGTGATTCAATTACATTAATTGTTTATAATGAAGAATGAAGACATATATATGAACTAGTTATGCATGATAATTTATATATATGAAGTAAGCATATTGTGTTAAACTTATTTATTGGTTATGTTTACTAACTCTCTGTTTTGTGTACCTCTGGACCGTTGGGTGGTTCAGATCACCAGGTTGAGAAGTCCGCTCAGGATTAGGAGCTCGTGCTTGTGCTATTATTAGCACACTTTTTGGTGAGGAGTTAGTTAAGCTACTCCTCTGGTATCATATTTTGGGTTGTAATAGCAATTGCTCTGATAGTTGTAACATCGAGTCGGGGATTATACGCTTGAACTCGTTTATAACTTATTTATTTTGATGACCTTGCTAATTGTAATCTATAACTTAGATGTAATTATATGGCTTGTATGATGACTATTAGCCTCTGAATATGTTACGATTATCATGATGATCAATATATGGTAATCGGATTGTATTCCGCTGTGGTTTTACTTTGGTAATCTTTCTTAAATGTTTTGCATGCTCGTTTCCGTTTTATTTTCCATGTAATGCCTTAATTGCTAGGTGTTTATTTGTTTATATTTAATAAATACGCGCTTAAGGGGTTAGGGTGTTACAATAGTGGTATCAGAGCAAGGTCGGTTCATGTGGAACCAATTAGGAGTTATTACCCATATATATATTCGACATGTGTAGAGGTAACACTGTGGATATTAGTTGCTAAGCTTGTCGTTGGGTTGATTAATTATTCAGGAATCATGGCTGGAAGAACTAGCGCTCAGATCGCAGAGGCTTTGACTGTTCTGACTAACCTTATGGCTAGAGACAATGATCCTGCAAGAGAAGATGAGAAAAGGTTAGAACGATTTCTGAAGCACAAACCGTCGTTCTTCACTGGAGGGTATGCTCCGGAAGTCGCTGTCAAGTGGGTGGAAGAACTAGAGATCATCTTTGAAGCTATGGGGTGTTCCGAGGTGAACAAGACTACCTTAGGAACGTATGTGCTAAGAGAGGAAGCTTGTCAGTGGTGGAAGGATGCTAAGCTCAGGCTAGGAATTGGTGCAATGATGGTCACTTGGGAGATGTTTAAGAGAGAATTTCTGAGGAATTACTTTCCGGCGGATGTTAAGAGCAAGAAAGTTGTAGAGTTCATGAAACTTGAACAAGGGAACATGTCGGTTGCGGAGTATGCTGCAAAGTTCCAATCATTGTGCGCTTTTAGTCCATATTACAACACCGCGGAAGCTGAGCATGACAAGTGTGTCAAGTTTGAAAGTGGGTTGCGTCCTGACATCAAGCATCTCATTGGTTTTTCGGAGATCCGAAACTTTGCCACTCTAGTGGCGAAGAGTAGAATTTGTGATGAGGATGGAAAGGCCAAGAGTAGTTACTACAAGGCGATGACTGAGAAAAGAGGAAGGGGGCAAGACCGTGGAAAACCTTATGGTGACAAAGGAAAGAAAGCTGTTGAGAGCAGTGGCACGAAGAAGAGAAACAACGGACAATGCTATAAGTGTGGAGAGATGGGTCACAAGTCTTTTGAATGTCCAAAGAAGGTAGACAAGTGCTTCAATTGTGGGAAGATGGGACATAGGTCCGATGTTTGTGATTGTAAGCCGACTTGCTTCAATTGTGGTGAAGAGGGTCACAAGAGTCCAGCTTGCAAGAAACCAAAGAAGGCGATGGGGAAAGTGTTTGCTTTAAATGGAGGAAATGCGGATCAATTGGATAATCTCATTAGAGGTACGTGTTTCATCCATAACACTCCTTTAATTGCGATTATTGATACGGGAGCAACACATTCTTTTATATCTGTTGATTGCGTGAAACGTCTTAGTATCCCTGTGACAGAAATGTCTGGTCGTATGGAAATAGAAACCCCTGCTAGTGGTTCCGTAACTACCCGTTTAGTGTGTCTTGATTGTCCTGTAACTGTATTTGATAGACACTTTGGTATGGACCTAGTGTGCATCCAACTGAGTGGTATAGATGTGATCTTTGGTATGAACTGGTTGATCTTTAATCGAGTTCATATCAACTGTTGTGAGAAGACCGTTGTATTTCCAAAACCGGAGGAAAGTTTCCAATTGATGAGTGAGAAGGAAGTTGTGGAATCCTTGAAAGAGCCGGTGGAGATGTTTGCATTGTTTGCATCCTTGAAGTTAGATGAGATAGTCAAGATGGACGAGTTACCAGTGGTTTGTGAATTTCCTGACGTGTTTCCAGAAGATATTTCGGACGTGCCTCCAGAAAGAGAAGTAGAGTTTACTGTTGATTTGGTACCTGGTACTAGCCCGATATCCATGGCACCGTATAGAATGTCTGCATCAGAGTTGAATGAGTTGAAGAAACAATTGGAGGAGTTACTCGAGAAGAAGTTCATTCGTCCTAGTGTATCGCCGTGGGGAGCGCCAGTGTTGTTAGTTAAGAAGAAGGAAGGAACTATGCGATTGTGTATTGATTATCGTCAATTGAACAAAGTGACAATTAAGAATAAGTATCCACTTCCGAGGATAGATGATTTGATGGATCAATTAGTTGGTGCTTGCGTGTTTAGTAAAATTGATTTGAGATCCGGATACCACCAGATTAGAGTGAAGAAGGAGGATATACCAAAGACTGCTTTTCGGACGAGGTATGGACATTATGAGTATTCAGTTATGCCTTTCGGTGTGACCAATGCACCTGGAGTTTTCATGGAGTACATGAATCGGATTTTTCATTCGTTCTTGGATAAATTTGTGGTGGTTTTCATCGATGACATTTTGATTTACTCAAAATCCGAAGAGGAGCATAGAGATCATTTGCGTATCGTGTTGGAAGTCCTGAAAGAGAAGAAGTTGTATGCCAAGTTGTCGAAGTGTGAATTTTGGTTGAAAGAGATAAGTTTTCTTGGTCATGTGATTTCGAGTGGAGGAATAGCTATCGATCCTGCGAAAGTTGATGCGGTATTGCAATGGGGAACACCTGAGTCCGTTTCAGAGATTAGAAGTTTTCTTGGATTGGCTGGATATTATAGAAGATTCATTGAAGGATTTTCAAAGTTAGCTTTGCCTTTGACACAGTTGACTCGGAAAGATCAAGCTTTTGTTTGGGATGTGAATTGTGAGAAAAGTTTCCAAGAGCTTAAGAAGAGGTTGACTACTGCACCTGTGTTGGTTTTACCTGATGCTAGAGATCCTTTTGTTGTGTATTGTGATGCATCAAAGATGGGACTTGGAGGAGTACTTATGCAAGAGGGAAAAGTTGTGGCTTATGCATCAAGACAATTGAAGATTCATGAGAAGAATTATCCGACGCACGACCTTGAGTTAGCTGCAGTTGTATTTTCGTTGAAAGTATGGAGACATTACTTGTATGGGTCAAAGTTTGAAGTTTTCAGTGATCACAAGAGTTTGAAGTATTTATTCGATCAAAAGGAATTGAACATGAGGCAAAGGAGATGGATAGAATTCTTAAAGGATTATGATTTCAAATTGAGCTACCACCCGGGAAAAGCGAATGTAGTGGCGGATGCGTTAAGTAGAAAGTCATTACATATGTCAGCAATAATGGTGAAAGAGTTGGAATTGATTGAAGAGTTTCGAGATTTGAGTCTAGTTTGTGAAGTTACTTCAAAAAGCGTAAAGTTGGGAATGTTGAAGTTGACGAGTCCTTTTCTGGAAGATATCAAAGAATGTCAAAAGACCGATAAGAAGTTGATGGAGAAGTTGGCACTTGTTGTTGAAGAAGGGAAAGAAGTTAATTTCAAAGTTGATGAAGAGGGAATTATAAGATTTCGCGGAAGAGTGTGTGTACCCGATGTACCGGAGTTAAAGAAGATGATCATGGATGAAGGTCATAGAAGCGGATTAAGTATTCATCCAGGAGTAACAAAGATGTACCAAGACTTGAAGAAATTATTTTGGTGGCCGGGAATGAAGAGGCAGATCTCTGAGTATGTTTATGCGTGTCTAATTTGTCAAAAGTCAAAGATCGAGCATCAGAAACCGTCTGGTTTGTTACAACCGTTATTTGTGCCGGAATGGAAGTGGGATAGCATCGCTATGGACTTTGTGGGAGGTTTGCCGAGGACAGTGAAAGGTAATGAAGTGATTTGGGTAGTGATAGATCGTTTGACGAAGTCTGCTCATTTCATTGCTATTAAGAAGGGGACGTTAGTGCCAAAGCTAGCCGAAATTTATGTGGATCAAATTGTGAGGCTACATGGTATTCCGTCGAGTATTATTTCGGATCGAGATCCAAGATTTACTTCGAGATTTTGGGAAAGCTTGCAAGAGGCTTTGGGAACTAAGTTGCGACTGAGTTCGGCTTATCATCCTCAGACAGATGGTCAGTCGGAAAGGACAATTCAATCATTGGAAGATTTGTTGAGAGCTTGCGTTTTAGACCGAGGTTTGGATTGGGATTCATGTTTGTCGTTGATAGAGTTTACTTACAACAACAGTTTCCATTCGAGTATCGGAATGGCACCGTTTGAAGCTTTGTATGGGAGGAGGTGTAGGACACCGCTTTGTTGGTATGAATCAGGAGAGAATGTGGTACTTGGACCGGAGATTGTACATGAGACTACCGAGAAGATTAGAATGATTCGGGAGAAGATGAAAGCGTCTCAAAGTCGTCAGAAAAGTTACCATGACAAGAGAAGAAAGGATATTGAATTCCAAGAGGGAGATCATGTTTTCTTGAGAGTTACTTCAACTACCGGAGTGGGAAGAGCTTTAAAGTCTAGGAAGTTAACATCGAAGTTTATTGGACCGTTTCAAATTTCAGAAAGAGTGGGAAAATTGGCGTATAGGATTGCCTTGCCGCCATCATTAGCAAATTTGCACGATGTTTTTCATGTATCTCAATTGAGGAAGTATGTGAAGGATCCGTCACATGTGATTCAGTCGGATGATATTCAAGTAAGAGATGATCTAACCGTGGAGACGATTCCTTTGCGAATAGAGGGAAGAGAAACGAAGAAGTTGAGGAATAAAGAGATTGTTTCGGTGAAAATAATTTGGGGAGGACCCGCAGGCGAGAATGCGACATGGGAATTGGAGAGTAAGATGAAGAGTTCGTACCCGGAGTTATTTTCAGGTAATTTTCGAGGGCGAAAATTCTTTTAAGGGGGGTAGAGTTGTAACGACCCGATTTTTATTATTCGTATTATATTTATTCGCTATATTATTTTGTGTCTATTATTATATTTTCATAAGCGATAATTAATTAATAAGCGAGAGTATTAGTTAATTAGACGAGTTTGTGAGAATTACACGAGAGTGGGCTTAAGAGCTATTGGGCCTTGGTGACATTGGGCCTAAGTGACTATTGGAATGGGGGGACCTTTATAAGGCATTCCTTTAGAGAGAGAGAGATCACTATTCACAAAAAACTCATGTTCTTTTGAGAAGTAGAGAGAAGGAAGAGCATTTTGTGTGCTAGGGCAAAAGGGATCTTGAAGATTCATCAAGCTAAATCCGAAAATTCATAGAGCCAAGGTAAGAGAGATAGTTTCATAATTGTGAGTGGCTAGAGAAAGGGGAGAATGTCAATTTCTCCGAACCCAAACTTTCTCCACTCATTTTCGTGGGCTTTTTGGGATGATTTTTCTTAATGAAAGTGAAAACTCATGTTCATAGTATGTTTAATATACTCTTAACATGATGTATGAACAATTTTAATGGGTAAAAATGGGTATTTGTAGATGTTTGTTAAGATTTGTAAATGTTTATGAGTTTTTACAAATATGTCAGATCCATGATCAATAAGTGATTATTTGTGTTAATAAGTTGCTTTTAATGTGTTTTGAACATGTATGAACATAACCCATGCTTGGTATAATTTCTGGAACTGAACAATAAGTGATTTTGGGTCAAATAAGTGATTTTCGTACAAAAACGCGTTTGACAGATTTACCTCTGCTATGCCGCGCCGCGCGCCGGATTTCCCGCGCCGCGCGCAGCTTTTCTTTGTTGACAGTATTTGGTTTCTGTTATTCGGCGCCGCGCGCCGGATGGTCCGCGCCGCGCGCAGGAGTCTGTTGACCAGGGTTGACCCGTGTTGACTTTTGGTTGACTTTTTGACGGTTTATGCACCCGGAACCTATTTCACTCGATTTTTCGTGTAGATTCCGATTCCGAAGTTATTTTCATAAGATGAAGTTTGGTCTATGAAGTTTTCTTATATATTCGTGTGTTTTCTATACTTTAAGGTTGTGGATAAATTGTATTTGATGATTGATGACGAATTATATAAATTGTGGATGATATTTTTGGAATATCAAAGACGGATATTGAGATGTATGATATCTTAATAAAGACGAATATGAATAATGTTTTCATATTATATGAGTATAGCTTAATGCTAATTGTTTGAGATTATTCATGAGTCATCCATGCATTCATGAATTGAGTTAGGGATATTAGAATATTTATTCTAATAAAGACGGATATCGAATTATATTCATTCGATAAAGACGGATATTAGAGGTGAGATACTCTAATAAAGACGATGGTGCCACATGCATTAGAAATGTCTAGGACGACATATCATGAGAACTTGACATTAGTTGCATTAGGGAATCATGCTTATATGTATTTGATAATTGGTACATGGCATTGAGTGGGTGTGTTAATTGGATGAATTCGTATTCATTAATTCTTACCCTCAATTGTGATTCAATTACATTAATTGTTTATAATGAAGAATGAAGACGTATATATGAACTAGTTATGCATGATAATTTATATATATGAAGTAAGCATATTGTGTTAAACTTATTTATTGGTTATGTTTACTAACTCTCTGTTTTGTGTACCTCTGGACCGTTGGGTGGTTCAGATCACCAGGTTGAGAAGTCCGCTCAGGATTAGGAGCTCGTGCTTGTGCTATTATTAGCACACTTTTTGGTGAGGAGTTAGTTAAGCTACTCCTCTGGTATCATATTTTGGGTTGTAATAGCAATTGCTCTGATAGTTGTAACATCGAGTCGGGGATTATACGCTTGAACTCGTTTATAACTTATTTATTTTGATGACCTTGCTAATTGTAATCTATAACTTGGATGTAATTATATGGCTTGTATGATGACTATTAGCCTCTGAATATGTTACGATTATCATGATGATCAATATATGGTAATCGGATTGTATTCCGCTGTGGTTTTACTTTGGTAATCTTTCTTAAATGTTTTGCATGCTCGTTTCCGTTTTATTTTCCATGTAATGCCTTAATTGCTAGGTGTTTATTTGTTTATATTTAATAAATACGCGCTTAAGGGGTTAGGGTGTTACATGTATCATCTCGATGGACTTGGCTAAAAGTAGTGTATTGAATGAGGAGTTGAGGCGTAAGTCACAAGGTTCTTCTTCACATTCCGAGGTGTTGGTTACCGAATCAAGGGGGAGACAACAAAGTAGAGGTCCAAGTAATCGTGGGACATCACGTGATAAATCACAAGGAGGCTCTAATAGATTCTCTAATATTGAGTGTCATCATTGCGGAGAAAAGGGACACATAAAAAGGTTTTGCCGGAAGTTGAAAAGGGAAAACAAGAAGAAGGGCTACAACAACAACAACAACAACAATAAAAAGGAAGGTAACAATAATGAAGATGTTTCTATTGTTGATGATTTCTTTACTGTTTGTGATAATTGTGTAGAGAATATCAATCTATCATGTGATGAGATGGATTGGGTGGTTGATAGTGGTGCTTCCACTCATGCAACCTCGAGGCGTGATCTTTTTTCAACTTACGAGACCGGTGACTTTGGGGTTGTTCGTATGGGGAATAATGGGCAAGCTAATGTCATTGGAATTGGAGATATTTGTGTCGAAACTAGCAATGGGACTACTCTAGTTCTCAAAGGTGTGAAACATATTCCGGAACTTCGATTCAATCTTCTATCCGTTGGAAAGTTGGATAATGAAGGATATGATAATTCTTTTTCGGAAAATGAATGGAAGCTAAAGAAAGGCTCAATGGTGGTTGCTAAAGGAAAAAAGAATTCGAATTTGTATGTCGTCCAACTTGGGCTTTCAAAATGCTACATCAACACTTGTAACAATGATAGCTCATCCGAATTATGGCACTGAGAGTGATAAACTTGTAACAACTGCTGCTACTACTCTTCAAGGTTTTAAACCTGTGTCTGCCCCACAAAATACCACCATGTTTTCACCTTTAATGACATCAAGCCACGGAAGTTTGTCTTCCTTTTGCACTTCTGAATTCATAAGAAACATTCTCACATCTGACACCCCTGAAATTTCCACCATTCCTATTCCAAAACCTACTGATAGTACTTTTCCATCCATACCATCTTCATTTGCCACATTTGACTCATTTTGCTCATCTGTTAATGCTACAAATGCTGGAACTCAACAATTAGTGTTTGAGGGAAATGTCAACTTTGACTTTCCTGGCCCTTCAAGGCCCACCAAACGCTTTAGGCTTGAAATTGATATGGAACAAATGAGAAAATATTTGAATATTGTGAGTAAGGGAATGACTGTTCAACACTCCATGATGAATCACTTGATTTTGGAATCCAAAACATTGAGGGATTGGTTTACCACTGTTGTGTGTCCTCAACTCCACATTCCACCACCTCCAGCAATTGAAACTCCACATTTTGATCCATTTCCTGCTAATGAAAATTCTGAAAATTATGATGAGAATCCTGCTACTTCACCTGCTCCTGCTGGAGCCACTGATTGATAAACTTTGCTTGTGTTTGCTCCTGGATTACCCTTTTCAATGATGACAAAGGGGGAGAATGATTTGATAGATCAAGGGGGAGCTCAATGATGTTTTGAAATACAAGCCTGTTTGCTGCTGCTTTGGATATTTGATGTTTATGCCATGAACTCTGTTTTTAATTATCCTAATTATCCTGTTTAGTATTTAGATATTTTGGGAAGTTTCTTTTGATGTTATATGAACTTCTCCTACTATGTATGTGTTGTCTAAACCAGGATCTATTTGTTTAAATTTGCTTTTGATGCATGTTTGAATCTTTTTTGTATTAATCATGAGCTGTCAACTGTGTTTGGATGCTCACATATGTGAGATTGATGATTAATGTTCTCTGTTGATTCAAATTTTATTTGTGTTACTCAATTCTTTTAAAGTCATAAGCATGATCATTTTGGAAATTGAATGCTTGAATTGAGGGGGAGCTTACAAATTAAAAACACTAGACATTTTATTTCAAGCACTTTGAATTTTGATTAAAATTAGAATTCCATCTCAAAACATAATTCAAGAAGTTTGTCATCATCAAAAAGGGGGAGATTGTTGAGGCAAAATCCCTAATTCATGTTTTAAAGATAACAAACCTCTTAATTATTTTTTAGTGTAATTCTAATCTTTTTGGTATCTAACAAGTGCTCTTGAGTGTTTTAATCAAGCTGGGAACAATTGAGCTATTTAGATCAAATATCATGTTTTTATTGTGATAAAAACAAAAGCTTGGAGAACGGTCTCTGATTGATCTCTGAGACCTGCGCAAACATCATTTTCACACAATCAATGCAAAAGGACTTATGGATAAGTCAACTATGTACAAGACAAATGATCACTTTTCTCTTGGGCCTCTCTCACGAATTATCTACACATACAAGAGATCATTTAAGGCAAAGGTTTCTCTCATGAATAGAGAACTTACTTCTTTTATCAAGTTCTATGATTTAACCATGTGAAGATTGAGCATGTGACACAAGGATATTTTTATACTCAATTAATGGAACTGATCTTATATGGACCATGGAGAATTAGACAGCACAACCTGGTCTTGGAAATTGACTTGTGCTTTAAAGAATAAAGAAGGAACATTCTCCAATGAAGTTTCTCTTTCTATATGACAATTGTACTTGCAACAAGGACACTATGGAACATCAAGTACAACATCCAGCTGCTGTTTTTATCCATAACAACTGGACTTTTCGTGCTCTAGCTTCTTTGCTCCAAAAAGAAGAATGTCATTCACGCCAGAATTGGGAGATCGATCTCAGACCAATGCTGGAAAGAGAAAATCATCACTTGGAGTGACACCAGCTTGCTACAGCTGTTTAAAGGTTATCCAAAAGCTGCACAACGGCTATACTTGTTTGTTAAGCAACGTACAGCAACATTACAGCTCAACAACAGTTAGCAATACGCTTCTCTCTTAAAAGTCAGAAGAAGAAACTTTGGAGATCGATCTCAGACTGATCTGTTTTCTTCAAAATACATGAGCTGTCATTTGCAGAGCTACTAGCCGTTATTTTCAAGCTTCCAACGGATATACTTCGTGGCCAAGACTCCCTGATCATCACTCATCTATATATAGAGGTCCTTGGCAACTTTGAAGAGCAAGAGTCTCCACTACAACTTCAACACTTGTTTTTACTATACAAGTCTTTATCACGAGCTCTTCTTTTCTCTCTCACTCAGATCTGTAATTCATATATATCTAGGATCAGAATATCCAGTGAGTGTTTTGAGAGTTTATCCATCCATTTTCAAAGCTTCTCATAAGTGTATTGAGTGAATAGGCTTTGATTCCAAAATTCTTCATCATTGTAACCATTGGCTTAAGTTAGTACGTAACTACTAATTGAGTGACACCTTCATAGTCAGTGTGACTGAGGTAGATTAAGCTTGTAGGGCTTAGAAGATTATTTGATCTTGGATCTAGATCAAAGGAAGTGTAACTTGAGATCATTAGCATCTCTTAGTGGACAATCTCACAAGGAGTGTGGGGACTGCACTAGCCCAAGCATTTTGGGTGAACCAGGATAAATTATTGTGTGCATTCTCTTCCCTTACTCTGATTTAATTTATGCAATCACTAATCACACACATCACAATTTAATAGTTATATATATACTGTCAGAGAGTGATTGGGAGATCGATCTCCAGACTGCAACACTTTTGGTTATTTGGTTTAACTAACAATCTAATCATTTTCTTCAAGTATATTGTGATTGATAATTTTTATAGGGAATATTTTAAAGGTTCACAATTCAAACCCCCCCTTTCTTGTGAAAAACTTTGCTACTTCAAAAACTCCACTAGAGAGGGGGGTGGAGAAGATCGTGAGGTGGCAGTGTCGGGACCACCTATTTTGGTGGGGCCTGTGCTGTTACATATGTCGTCTTCGACTTTGCGATAAACGGAAGTTGTACATGCCATCGACGACTTACCCTTCTTCTGTAACCAAAGTTGTGGATGTGTAGACACACATGGTTCTCAAAAGGCTTTGACAAGGAAATTGATATAGTGCGATTGCGATTGAAGAAAAGATAAGAGAGAAAAAGTGTGGTTGCGATTGCGAAGAGTGCGATTGCGATGGAGAAGAGTGCGATTGCAAAACAGAACAATGCGATTGCAAACTCAGAGTAGCGATTGCGATACGTATAAACTAGCGATTGCATTACGTATGAACTAGCGATTGCGATACAGACTTTGCAATTGCGATTTTCAGACTTTGTGATACAGACAACAGCTCTGCTAGGGTTTGCGATATCTGGTCCCTTTTCATTCTTTTCTTCAACTATCCACCTTGTTTCATCATCTATTCACCATGGTTCTCCTTGATTAACATTTGGTTTTCATCAATCGCTAGTGGATAACGCCATTAGGGTTTGTGATTGCATTTTCCGATGAAGGTGCGTGGAGAAAACACAAGAAGGGGGGGTTGAATTGTGTTTTGGATATTTAAAAACTTTTCAAGATGTTTAAATCTTTTCAGAGTCTTTAAAGCACAGCGGATTATTTACACAATTAACTTATGGCGTTATAAATGATGAAGGAGTAAATGAGAGAGTGAGAGAGAGAAGAACACACAACAATTTTTATACTGGTTCCCCTCACAAATTGAGAGTACTCCAGTCCCCTTGTTTCCAAGAGAGTTCCACTATAATCACTCGGATTACAATAGTTGCTCAAGCACACAAGCTCAAGACTTCCTGCTCTTAGTCACACAAGACTTATAGAGACTTCCTTGCTTAAGCACACAAGCTTAAGACTTCCTTGCTCAAGCACACAAGCTTGAGACTTCCTGCTCTAAGTCACACAAGACAGAGAGACTTCCTTGCTCTGATCACACAAGATCAGAGACTTCCTTGCTCAAGCACTCAGGCTCAAGACTTCACTGCTCTAATCACTAAGACTGAGACTTACGTGCTTCTACACTAAGCAGAAGACTTTCTTGCTTCTACACTAAGCAGAAGACTTACTACTAATCTTAAGAGCTTAAAACTTATTACAAAACATAATAACTTCAGAGGCTCTAAGCTAGTTTCTATGCTCACTTCATTTGAGAGATATTATCTATTACAATTCAAATGCTCACTTTCTTGAGAGATTTTTCTAATGTTGAGCGCTAGTCTTCAATTCTTTCTTTGCCATATTTATATGAGTTGAGAAAGACATTGAGACGTTGGAGAAATTCCCGTTGCAACTTGGACAGCTGTAGACATGAAGATCCGTTGAGTAAAGCCACGTCTTCCTTTGCAGAGAAGCTTCACCTTTGCTGTCTGTCCAATGGTACAGTTATAAGGTACAACTAGCTCCTAGAGAGAGGGATCACATCCTTTATGACCGTTGCATTTTAGTTGACCTTAGAACAAGTCATCAGGCTTGATAAGTTGTAGTTGATGTAGCCTCTGATGACTGAGAATTCCCTTTGCTTCTGATGAACCTTTGATAGCTTGGAGTCTGATTGGTCTTTGAATGTTTAGCCTCTGATAGTCTTTAGTAATTTAGATTCTAAACGCCTTCATCCTCTGAATGACTTATGACTATCAGACAGCCTCTGAACTCTTTGTAGGCCTCTGAACATCCTTGACCTTCTGAACTACTCTGAGTCCCTGAACAACTTTCAGACGTTCTGATCTACTTTGAGCTTCTGAACTTTGTATAGCTTCTGAAAACGTTGTAGCATCTGAACTCTTTCAGAGTCTTAAATATTCAGACTTCCATTGGTTTCATCAGAGTTTAAATTAAGTGTGCTCTTGATTAAACGTTGAATTCTCCTGCACTTAATTTAAACATTAGTACCATCAATTGTCCATTTAATACTTTGTTATCATCAAAACTTAAGGGTGTGTATAAGCACATATTTTGTTCCAACAATCTCCCCCTTTTTGATGATGACAAACACAAGTATTAAATTCAATTGTTGTTGATAAAAATCAGCTATGTTGACATTAGGCTTCTGAGTTTTGCAAGCTCCCCCTAAGTCTGATAACCCATAGGGTAAGGTTTGTAAGCTCCCCCTATTTTGTATCCATAGTTAATTTTAATCAGTTTCAGAAATACTTTATTATATGACTTAAATTATTCATATTTCACTATGTAAAGAACAAGGTTTGCAAGCTTCTTCAGTCCATAGTGTGATAATCTTTGAGTAAAGTTGCACCCTTACTCAAGAACTAACTATGAATAATAAACTTCAATTAATAAATGCATTCTCCTTGAAAATTAAGCCCTTAATGCAGATGCATGATGAAGCAGTATTTAAATTGAAGCAATATTTAAATTGAATGACAAAATAGAATCAGAGGCGCTTAAAGACTTCTACATACACACACGGTTCTGATGGTTATCATTAACAGCTTCAGAGTTCAAAATATTTTCAAACAGTTCAGAGCTTTAAAAATCTTTTCAAAGAAAATAGCTCAGAGTCTGAACAAAAAATTGAAAACAGTTCAGAGCTCTTTAGTACAATACTTTGAAATTCTCAAAGATCAGATTGTCATAACAAAGCATGTACCTCATGCTACTATTTTGACCACTCTCCTACGTTCTCTCTCTGAAGCACTACAAGGCCCTAAAAAGCCAAGTAATTTCGCTTCTTCCAACAATTGATTTACCAATATTCTTTCTCCCCCTTTTGTCATTATCAAAAAGGTAATATAAGCAATTAATAGAAATTCAACTTTCAATGCCGTCAAATCAGAAGTGGTTGAACACATTTAATATTTGGCCATTGAATTTTGCTTATAAAAGGAGAGAGATACCTAGTCATTTTACTCACACAGAATAATCATAGGTTATTGATAGATCTCTTGAGAGAAAAAATGAAATGCTCTGAGAAGAAGAAAGTAGTTTCACTGAGAGCAAGTCAAGATAGGAGAAAACATAAGAAGAAACCAATGGAAACAAAGCCAGTGTCCTTTCCGGAAGAACTCAGTTCAGAGTCTGAAGAGAAATCTTTGGACTCTGACTGTTTTAAGTTTTGAAGACATATTTTCCTGAAGAAAATCAAACTGAAGTTCGAGGCTCTAGAGGGGCTTGAGTCTTTTCCTGAGGAAAGCCAAACTGATGCAGCAGAGTTGGTTTCTTCAAGAAAGACTACTGGTTGAATGGCTTCAGCCAAAGCCTCAACTTCACCCCTCTGCAAAGGTCATGTAGGCATGTAGCCATAAATATGACCTTTGAGAGCGCTAGAAGATAGTTCTTAGAAATTTTAGTCTTGTAAACCAGAACTTATGTTCTTAATGAAATAACATTCATTACTTTGACTTGTTTTATTTGATTTCTTATTTTTATGCCTTCTCTTGTTATGTAATTTGATACTTTAAGACTATCCACATATTGTACTTATGAAAAGTGAATGAAATTCAAATGTTTGAAAGATTATTTTGCAAGATAGAAATCATTTAAAGAGTTAAAACAGACAAACAAGTGACATTCCAAACAGAATTAACAACTTGCACATTCAGATAACTATAGTGAATAGGTATGTTAGAATTTTAACCTAAACAAAATACTTTGTAAATTATCAATAAAGAAGTCATATAAATAATTAGACAAGTCCTAAGGTTGGGGTTGACTACAGAGAGATGCTAGGGTTGTCATGATGTTTTTCTGATTGGCATTTACTTCTTCCATCAATCCCACAAACTTGTCTACTTTTGCTTCAATCCTTCTGATGTCATCTTCATAGAAAGGATTCCTTAGAAACTGTTGAGTTGCTTGATCATCCCTCAGACTGTCTTGAGGAGGAACATTCAGATCGTCCACCTTTTCTCTTGCAGCAGAGGATTTAGGATGATTCCTCTCTGTGTCCATTTGATTCTGAATGTCCTTTTCAGCATTGATAGCTTTTCCTTTGTCAAACTTCTTCTGTTCTTCCACAGCTGCCTTCTGAAGATTGTGCACTTCTTTCACCAGTTCCTCTGTCAGACTTATCCATTGAGAAGCATACTCAGATGAAGGCATATCTGTTTGCCTTAGATCATAAAGACTATGTAATTGTCTAAACAAGTCATTGCAAATGCTCAAGACATCAGGATTGTCTGATTGGGTGAGATGAGGTTCATTTGGTAAGAGTGTATTTGTGAGTTGGGGATTGAAGGGAGTAGACAAATGTTGGGATTGTTGAGGACTAGGGTTGGTATGATCAAAGTTTTTGAGATGAAAATCCTCTGTAGAGAGTTCATTGATCATAGCCTCAACATGGTCTGATGGTGGGTGGTTCAAGTTTTCTTCTGAAACAATATGTTCAGAGAATTGGAGTTCATATGGAGTTTGGTGGTTGAGTGAGTGAGAGTCTGAAGGCGTTTGAGTTATAGATGACTTGGTCTTATCTTTTAGATGTTCAAGGCTAGCTAGGATTTCATCTAACTCATTGGGATTGTACTCAGACGAAGATGATGATGAAGAAATGTTGATGAAGATTGGTTCAGGGTGAGTTGATTTAACAGGTTCTGATATGAGTTGTTTTATGGTAAGGTTATCTTCAAAACTTGCTTGGTTTAGAGTTGGAGTGAGTTGATTTGATGATGAGGTTAACTGAATGTCTTGAGTAGTAGCAACAATAGGTTTAGATACATCACCTGATCTGTTAAGATCTGAGCTTTCATTAGTCTTTTCCTCATACTCCTTGACAAGCTTCCTTCTTCTGATGCTGAGAGGTTCATCATCACTCTCTGAGCCTTCAACTTTATATGCTTTTACTAACCTTCTTCTCTTCTTCTTTAACACTACCTTTTCAGTCTCATAACCTTCTCCTAGGTTGTCCAAAAGTTGAATATACTTATTGACAATGTCACAAGAATTTGTAGGCATGTCAATGTTCCATTTCTTAACCAAGGAGGGTTCTGAGTGAGGCTGATATACTAGAGATTCTGAAGGTTGTGCTTCAATTTTTGACAACAGGTTCATGCAGGCTAGTGAATGAGCAGATAATGTGGAGGCTCTGCATTCTCTTAACAAGTAGTCATGCCCAGCAGCTTTGATTATATCTATCACCCCACATTGATAGAAAATCTCACTGAGAACCCTTGGGTAGACTACATGTATATCAGACTTGGCCTGATTTGCATAGGTGATCAAAGATGTATTTAGCCCAATTTAAATCATATTTTCTTGTGAGAAAATAGATAAAGTGTCTATGATCCCATGACAGATGATCAGGATTTTTAGTTCCTGGGAATATAGAACTTATCATGATTTTGGCTAATATCCTCTGAGAGGGCTTTATATCACCTATCTTGTTGCTCTCACAGCTTGTCCCTTTGACATAGCAATGTCTTGTCATATTCTTCTGAAACATAGATTCTTGTGCTTCACTGCGACTAAAGATATAATGGATACCATCGTTTGGAATGGATAGCACCTTAGCCAAGTTTGAAGCAGAGAGAATTACTTCAAATCCGCACACGACAGAATGCACCTTCGTTTCTTCAATGACTCTTAAACCTAACTCTTCAGGAGTCTTGTCTTCATTTTCAGGTTTTTCCTTCCTCCTTGCAGCTAGCTCCTTGTGGTAATCTTCAACAGTCCTTACCTTGCTTCTAATCCAAAAATCTTTCACCAGAGTAGGATAGATTGGACCATTTAATAAATTCATGTACCTAAAGCTCCCTTTGTGTTTAGAAAAGAACTTTAGGACATCAAAATGGTTCTTTTCCAAACTATCAAAGTCCACTGGTTGTTCCATAACCAGGTTCAGAGATTTTCCCTCCATCTTGAGAGATAAATCTGTAGAAAACATCTCCTCGCAAGCAATGGTGTTGATCGGAAAGTTATCAGGAAAAATAAACAAGGAGTCTGGAATTGGTGTTGAAGTAGATGCCATTTTAGAAGGTTAGGGTGTGAGAGATGCTAAGTAAGAGATAAAGTTTGTTCTAGCTTTGAAGAGCAATAGTTTGTAAGGTGAGTGTTTTAAGAGTTTTTAGAAAACATAAAACAAATTAAAAACACACAATACATTAAAGAAAATAAAACAGACTAATCATTAATTGTGTTCAAACCAATCAGAACGTGTATGCGTGTTGTCTCTTTGGCGCCAAAACGTTTTAGTAGAAATACTTAAACGTTTCCAATTCATTTTGTATTCAGAGGCTTAACCATCAGAGGTTGAAACGTTTCTCAGAGTCTGAGATTCTTCAGATGCTGAAACCTGAAGAACTTCAGAGGCTGAAGAAACAAGTCTTTTCAGGACACAGAAAAAATGTTTAGACAGGATTTTTCAGGGTTTTCAGTACTGAACACTGTGTATCCTAAGAAGACATTTTCAACCTTTGAGAGTTATTTCTCTGAATATGTCATTCAGGAGTTAAGCATACTTACCTTGTATTGAAGCTTTCTTGATTAGGTGTAGTCAGAGTCATAGCCAGAGCAATCACTCCACCACACTGAGTTGTTATCATCTTCAAAACAAGCTTCCATATCTTCATACTCCCTTCTGCTCCTTATGTACTCTTCTTCATCTTCTTCTCCATCTGACTCTTCAAGAATGTGCCTTCTATGCACAATTGCTCTTCTTCCATTCACAGTCACATGCATCCATGTGATTGGAAGGTTCAGAGTCTTAGTTTCACCTGCAATCAAGTAAACAATTTTGTCTCTTGGTACCCACTTGCTTGAGGGTCCTAGACTGTTAGTTGCCAAATCTTCATTCTTCATTTGTTTCATCTGAGAACTATCAGATACAAATGTAGTGTAAAGATTTGGAAGTGAAAAGCTTCCATCAATAACTGATGAGCTTGGTTCCTCTAGTGTTTTACTACTAGAGTATCCAATCCCATTAGTATTGTTGGTCTTAAGGTTGCAAAGCATGGAAACAATTTTGTTTTGATCAACATTTATGTTACAGTACTCTTTGAGAACTAAAGAGTGCTCAAGAGGTTTGTAACATATAGCAAAATCATTCTTAGGGTCTTTGGTTTTGATAAAATCTTTTTGTTTAAGACCTTCAGAGTGATTTGCTTGCTTACTTAAATTCTCATAGTCTGCTTTAAGCTTTTTAAACTTCTGCTGACTATTAGAGAGTTTAAGTAAGGTCTTATTAAGATGCTTGATCAATATAGCTTTGGAGAGACTAGAATATACCTGATTTGTTGTTCTCTGAATGCTTTCTTTGCTCTCTAGTACATCCCATGTTGTCATTCCTTTAGCTAATCTTCCTCCATTCTTCTTGAAGATATACCATCTTTGAATTTTTTTTGAAAAACTTTCAAGATACTCTTCATCAGGTTCTTCAACAAGATCTTCATGCTCCAATGCTTGCTTTCCTTTCCTTGCTGCTTCTGCTTCTTCACGGTTCAACTCTTGCATATCCTTCAGAGCCAATTCATGGACTCTGAGTAGATCAATCAATGATTCAGGACTCATTGAATTGATATCTTTAGTTTCCTCTATAGAATGTGAAATCTCATTCCAATCCAGAGGCAAACTCCTCAGCAACTTGCTTACAAGCTCTTTGTTGCTGAGTTTGTTGTTGTGCTCTTCAAGCTTGCTTGTAATAGCTTGAAACCTTATGTTCATTTTCTCAATGCTCTCATTTTCCTCCATCCTAAACTCCTCATATTGAACTAACAAGCAATTTACTGTTGCCCACTGAATGCTTTCATCATCATCACTAATGAGGCAATCAGTAGTAGCTGTAGAAGCAATATCAGAAGTTTGATTAGCCCCTGAAGAGGAAGGATTTTGATTGTTGCTCAGATCTTCATTTAAGCTCAGTTCATCTTCAAATTTCTTGCTAAGATCAGCAACTTGTTGATGTAGCTTCAGCTTCCACTTATCCATGTTTTGAGCCATGGAGGTTTTCTCCTTTGGATCTTGACTGTCTCACGGTTAAGTGATTTACCAACAGAACCGGAGCTCTGATACCAATTGAAGGTGCGTGGAGAAAACACAAGAAGGGGGGGTTGAATTGTGTTTTGGATATTTAAAAACTTTTCATAATGTTTAAATCTTTTTAGAGTCTTTAAAGCACAGCGGATTATTTATACAATTAACTTATGGCGTTATAAATGATGAAGGAGTAAATGAGAGAGTGAGAGAGAGAAGAACACACAACAATTTTTATACTGGTTCCCCTCACAAATTGAGAGTACTCCAGTCCCCTTGTTTCCAAGAGAGTTCCACTATAATCACTCGGATTACATTAGTTGCTCAAGCACACAAGCTCAAGACTTCCTGCTCTTAGTCACACAAGACTTATAGAGACTTCCTTGCTTAAGCACACAAGCTTAAGACTTCCTTGCTCAAGCACACAAGCTTGAGACTTCCTGCTCTAAGTCACACAAGACAGAGAGACTTCCTTGCTCTGATCACACAAGATCAGAGACTTCCTTGCTCAAGCACTCAGGCTCAAGACTTCACTGCTCTAATCACTAAGACTGAGACTTACGTGCTTCTACACTAAGCAGAAGACTTTCTTGCTTCTACCCTAAGCAGAAGACTTTCTTGCTTCTACACTAAGCAGAAGACTTACTACTAATCTTAAGAGCTTAAAACTTATTACAAAACATAATAACTTCAGAGGCTCTAAGCTAGTTCCTATGCTCACTTCATTTGAGAGATATTATCTATTACAATTCAAATGCTCACTTTCTTGAGAGATTTTTCTAATGTTGAGCGCTAGTCTTCAATTCTTTCTTTGGCATATTTATATGAGTTGAGAAAGACATTGAGACGTTGGAGAAATTCCCGTTGCAACTTGGACAGCTGTAGACATGAAGATCCGTTGAGTAAAGCCACGTCTTCCTTTGCAGAGAAGCTTCACCTTTGCTGTCTGTCCAATGGTACAGTTATAAGGTACAACTAGCTCCTAGAGAGAGAGATCACATCCTTTGTGACCGTTGCATTTTAGTTGACCTTAGAACAAGTCATCAGGCTTGATAAGTTGTAGTTGATGTAGCCTCTGATGACTGGGAATTCCCTTTGCTTCTGATGAACCTTTGATAGCTTGGAGTCTGATTGGTCTTTGAATGTTTAACCTCTGATAGTCTTTAGTAATTCAGATTCTGAACGCCTTCATCCTCTGAATGACTTATGACTATCAGACAGCCTCTGAACTCTTTGTAGGCCTCTGAACATCCTTGAGCTTCTGAACTACTCTGAGTCCCTGAACAGCTTTCAGACGTTCTGATCTACTTTGAGCTTCTGAACTTTGTATAGCTTCTGACCACGTTGTAGCATCTGAACTCTTTCAGAGTCTTAAATATTCAGACTTCCATTGGTTTCATCAGAGTTTAAATTAAGTGTGCTCTTGATTAAACGTTGAATTCTCCTACACTTAATTTAAACATTAGTATCATCAATTGTCCATTTAATACTTTGTTATCATCAAAACTTAAGGGTGTGTATAAACACATATTTTGTTCCAACATCCGACACTCTGGTTTTCATCAATTGTTAACCAATTGCCTCTGCTGATTACGCACGTTATACTGCAACGATGTTGTCTTCTCACCCTGTTCTGTTTTGTGATTTGGTTTGCGATTGTCTGCTCTGTTTGACATAGGGTTTGCGTTTCGCTTGCTTTTCTCTGCTCGGTTTGCGATTCTATCCTCTGCTCTAGCAAGGTGAGAATTTGTTTTAGTTGTTGTCTCTGGGTAGTCGGTGTTGCTCGAGAGTTGGGTGTATCTCCGATTTTGGGAGAGTTTGTGTAGTCCCTTGACTCTATTGTAATTCACTCACGTTTTTTTATCATGTTTGTTCACTTAAATATTTTATAATATGGCTGAGATTAATTTTGAATCTCTTAATATTGATGAGGAGGAAGAATTGAATTTTGTGGTGGGGGAGGATACCGATTAACAACACGATTTGAATATATGTCTGGTGGGTCGCTTCGTTCATGACAGACCCATACGGTTTAATAGTATGAAGGCATATCTAGCCGATGTTTGGAGACTGGTGAAGGGTATGACAGTAAAGGAAGCTACTCAAGGGTTGTATCTATTCAAATTTTTCCACCCTCTGGATATGGAGGAGGTTCTCAAAGGCGGGCCTTGGACTTTTGATAACTTTACATTGATTATTGACAAGTTGAATATAGGGGTTGCTATACAGGATATCCCCCATTTTCCATGTCAATTTTTGGGTGCAAATCCATGATGTACCAATTGGCATGATGCTTGAAACGGTGGGGAAAGGTCTTTGGAGGAAGTATATGAGGGTGAAAGTTAGGGTGGATGTTAGGAGTCCGTTGAAGATAGAGAAGAAGATCAAATTGAATGGTGGTAAGGGGGGTGTTGTGAAGTTTAAGTATGAAAGACTCGGTTTGTTTTGCTTTGTATGTGGAAGACTTGGTCATGAAGAAAATAAGTGTGAGGTCAAGTATGCTATGGAAAGGGATGACGGTCGGAGGAGCTGGTTGAATCAGATGAGGGCGGAAGTCAGGCGTCCTGGTGGTAGGGTGAGTTCGCGATGGCTGCATGAGGAAGGGCGAAATAGGGTTGACGTGGATGCGAGTTGCAATTCAGGAGAGAGGGGGTCACACCAGACTGAACCCACCCAAACTAATGTGGCATCCCCACGCGAGAGTATTAGAGGACTTGAGAATGGTGGGATCGTATCTATTGTTAGAGGCCATATCCCTCCATTAAGGCCAGCAGCAGTTAGACAATCAAGTTCAATTCAAGTTTCATCCATCGAAGCACCTGCTGTATCTTTGATCTCCAATCGGCCTATACTAGCCATAACCAATGACAATACCACAACAACACAATTGACCGGAACACCATCTCTAAATGTAAGCAATCAGGTTGACCATGATGATATGGATATTCAGATGGAGAGAAAGAGAAGAAGGGTTGAAGGTTTAGTAGCGGCGGATTCAGAAGTTCGTAATCAACAACATTTTTTATCGGCAGGTCCTGGCAGTTCCCAGGACTGCCGGGACTCATGATTATTCTTAGTTTGAATTGTCGGGGTTTGGGCGGCCCGAGTGCAATTCCTAATTTAAAAAAGCTTGCCCCGGGACACAAGCCAGATATTGTATTCTTATCCGAGACTTTATCGCATAATCGACATATTGAATCCATTCGTGTTATGTTGGGATTTGATTCTTGTTTAGCTATTGATGTGGAGGGTAGAAGTGGAGGTCTGGCAGTGTTCTGGAAGGATAGTAGTAAGTGTCGAGTGCTTAATTACACGCGTAATTTTATTAATATGATAGTGGAGAATGAGCAGTGGGGCGAGTGGAGGCTAACGTGTTATTATGGGTATCCTGAACGGAGTAGGCGTCGTGCTGCATGGGATGTCTTACGAGATTTAGGTAATATGTTTTCTATTCCTTGGTGTATTATTGGTGATTTTAACAACTTACTCTCTCAGACTGATAAAAAAGGTATTCACCCTCACCCGAATGGTTTGTGTATGGGATTTAGACAGGCAGTCAGTGATTGTGATTTAATAGATATTCCAATTGAGGGACATCCGTTTACCTGGATAAAGAGTCGAGGTACCCCTCATGTGATTGAAGAAAGGTTAGACAGAGCTATGGCTAGTACTAGTTGCCTTCAGTTATTTCCCCAGGTGAGGTAATTTAATCTTTTGGCTTCACATTCAGATCATGGTCCTATATTGTTACAATGTGAACCTATTATTAGGACACAGATCAATCATTCTTTTCGGTTTGAGAATAGTTGGCTTAAGGAGCCTGATTTAGAGGATGTGGTGGTTGAGGGCTGGGGTGGGAGGGAGAACCTGGAGGTGGTTGAACGAGTGACTAGATGTGCTAATAAGCTTCAAAGGTGGGGGAAAAAGAAAAGGGTAAGGTTTAAAGAGGAAATTGTTGAATGTGCTAGGCGGATGAATGAGTTACGAGGTAACCAAGATGAGGTGGTGAGTATGCAGTATCAAGAGTTATCGAAGAGGCATGCCACTTTGCTGATACAAGAGGAGGGGTACTGGAAACAAAGGGCTAAAATGCATTGGCTCCAAGAGGGGGATATGAACACTAAATTTTTCCATATGTCAGCAACTGCGCGTAACAAAAAGAAGAAGGTGACAAAGTTAATTGTTGATGATGGTAGACAGGCACATACTCAGGAAGAACTTTGTGAGGTGGCCAAGAGTTACTTTGATACTCTCTTTAAGCCGAGAGGTGGAGATCATGACCTTGTCCTTAATCTTATTCAGCCGCAGGTGACCGACGATGATAATTTCTTTCTAACCGCGGCTATTACAGAAATTCAGCAAGCGTTGTTTCAGATGCATCTAGACAAATCTCCTGGACCAGACGAGTTTAATCCAACTTTCTATCAGAGGTTTTGGGAACAGTGTAGTGATGATATATTTAGTGTCGCGTTTACTTGGCTAGAGAGGGGATATTTCCCTACCACTCTTAATGAAACAAATATTTGTCTTATTCCTAAATGTGACAATCCTACATCAATGAAGGATTTGCGCCCTATTTCGCTTTGTAATGTTCTGTATAAAATGATCTCTAAAGTGCTAGCCAACAGGTTGAAGTGTTGTCTAGATAAATGTGTTTCTCAAGAGCAGTCAGCTTTTGTGGAAGGAAGATCGATTCTTGATAATGCTCTTATTGCCACAGAAGTTATCCATGCTTTAAAGCGGAAGACCCAGGGTAGAAGAGGTAAGTTGGCACTAAAGATTGATATTAGCAAGGCCTATGATAAGGTGGATTGAGGTTTTCTCCGCGGAGTTATGACTAAGATGGAGTTTACTGATGTCTGGATTTGGTGGGTTATGATGTGTGTTAGTTCAGTCAACTATTCGGTGTTGATGAATTATGACCGAGTTGGTCCTATTTCGCCAGGTCGAGGATTGCGACAGGGTGATCCATTATCTCCTTATTTATTTATTTTGGTAACAGAATGTTTAACTACTCTCATTCACCAGGCTGTTGGTAGGGGTGACCTGCATGGTGTGAGGATTTGTCGTGGTGCTCCGGAGGTCTCTCATCTTTTGTTTGCAGATGATTGTTTCTTATTCTGTAGGGCTAATGTAGCTGAGGTGAATGAACTCATGAGGATTTTACATACTTATGAACAAGCTTCAGGTCAGGAAATTAACTTAGTTAAATCAGAAGTTTTTATTAGTCGGAATATGTCTCACGCAGCTAAAGAAGATCTCTCTCGCATCCTTGGTGTCAAGCTTGTATTGGGTACTAGCATATATCTTGGATTACCGTCCATGGTTGGAAGAAGTAAAAAAACAATATTTTCCTACATCAAGGATCGTATTTGGAAGAGAATTAATTCCGGGAGAGGGCGTGCGCTGTCAAAGGCAGGTAAGGAAATAATGATAAAGTCGGTACTGCAGGCAATACCATCCTATGTAATGAGTATGTTTATTCTTCCTGCTTCACTTATTGATGATATTGAAAAAATGATAAATGCTTTTTGGTGGAGGGGCAGTAATAATAACAATAATAATAAAGGTATTCATTGGTTAGCATGGGAAAGGCTTGCCTGCCCGAAGGAGCATGGGGGTTTAGGTTTTCGTAATTTTGAAGCTTTTAATAAGGCTATGGTTGCAAAACAAGTTTGGAATATCGTCCAGAATCCGACCTCATTGGTAGCAAAGTTAATTAAAGCCAAATATTTTCCACATTCCTCTTTATTTGAGGCTCCATTGGGATACAACCCTAGCTTTGCATGGCGTAGTATGTGGCAAGCTAGACAAATTCTTTCTCTTGGATGTAGGTGGCGGATTGGGAGTGGGGATAATATTTGTGTTATACATGACCCTTGGTTGCGTGGGAGTGCTAATAAGCGGGTGCCCTCGCCTCAATCAGCAGGTGTATATCAGTTTTCTGTCAGAGATTTGTTACACGAAAATTATAAAGCGTGGAATATAGCTAAGGTTCGAAACTTTTTTTCAAAGGATGTAGCAGAGAGGATTCTGGAAACACCACTTGTTAGCTCGGTACGTGAGGATAAAGTGGTCTGGGAGGAGGAAAGAAATGAGTGTTATTCAGTGAAATCCGGTTATAAGTTAGTTATGTGTTACATAATAGGTAGCGACATATATCATGTAGCGGGTAATTGGAAGGGTATTTGGAAAGCTCCGCACAAGGCACATCATTTACTTTGGCGCTTATGTAGAGGATGTCTCCCGACTCGTTATCGATTGTTGGAAAGGCGAGTGGAGTGTACTCTCAATTGTCCTGTGTGTGATGAGGAGATTGAGGATGAGCTTCACATATTCCTTAGGTGTGCATTAGCCCGGGATAGTTGGTGTCCAGCTGGTCTGTCGTCGGTCTTACATAATGTTGCGTACCAACAAACTAATGTTATGGATCGTATTTTCGCTGTGTGCAGCAATGAAAGTAGTGATACAGTTGGTAGAGTGGCTATGTTACTCTGGTGCATTTGGCACAATCGTAATGATAAGCTTTGGAGTGATAATATCCAGATGCCAAGCCAAATTGGATGATATGCTTTTGATGCTTGGAATGATTGGTACTCAGTTCATAAGTTACAGAGTAATAGTGTGAGCGGGACTACAGAAGCAGATCTGGTAAGGTGGGTAAAACCAGCTCTAGGCTGGGTAAAATGCAATGTTGATGTTGCCTTTGTGTCTGGTTCAGGAAGGAGCTCGGTGGGATTATGTTTTCGCGATAGTAGTGGTCAATTCATGGCTGATATGACACAATGGCAACAAACTGTGATTTCATCTGTAGAAGGAGAAGCATGGACTTTACTTTTAGCAATGGAAGAAGCAAGACATAGAGGATTGGATCGAGTTTAATTTGAAAGTGATTCGAAAGTATTGATAGAAGCCATTCATATCAAGCGTAGAGGCAATTCTGAGTTTCTTTCAATTGTTCATGATATTCTTAGTTTTATGTCATCTTTTCTAAACTTTAAGGTTAAGTTTGTTAGGAGGCAAGCGAATTCGGCTACTCATACTCTTGCTAGGGCGGCCAATTCTTGGTCTAGCTTCCATTGATTTGAGAATATTCCCTTATGTATTGAACATTTAGTATTTAATGAAATGCAGTAAATTTGTTTGATTCAAAAAAAAAATGAGAAATAAGATGAGACTAAAAAAAAAGGCTTAATTGCAATTTTAGTCTCCCTTAGGTCCAACTTTCAATCAAAATTGCGGTTTTGAAAATAGGGGGACCAAAATTCCGAAATTATTATATATATAAAAGTTGTTAAGTCTCCAAGTAACCCTAATTTAACCCTACTAAAACCCTAATTTAATTATTAAAAAATGTCTTCAGCAGGAATTGAACTTATAACCTTTTTGTAAAGGTTTCATATATTAGCCACTATGACATATTAATCAATTTGAAATATTTTTGCAACCAACATGTATTGAATATGCAATCCAATCAATTGTTTCTGTAATACACGTTCAAATATCAAACTTATTATGTTGAGTTTCACCATGGTAAAGTAAGTATACATTTTATTTCAAACGAATGTATTTGATTGTATTTGAGCATTTCACATTGGTAGAGATTTAACATTATTATTATTTTTATTTTATGGCGCGGTCATGTTACAAAAAATGTTTGTATCTGATTTTGGTGACAACAACGTACATCGTTATGCTACACCCTTATTGATCCAAACGAAAATCAATTTGAAATTTTAGTTGAAAAAATTAATGGCAGCATATATTTTAAACATGGATGGTCTGCATTGCATGATTTTTATAATATTCAATATGGTGCTTGAGTGATTTTATTATACACTGGGACGAGTCAGTTTGGACTGATTTTAAAAGACAAATTTGATTGTGTCATTTATTTTAAAAAATTTATTATAGTTTGTCGCGGTGATTTTTGGATATCGAGTTATTAATTAACTTCGAATCGCAATTTAATATTCCACCACCGATCTTTAATTTATTCGAGGGAAAGGGAAAAAGTTCGAAAAAAACCCTATTTTAGAGATCAATGTTCGGGGGTTAGTTATACGAAGGGAAGATATTAGCACCCTAAGTATCTATAGTACTCTATAGGAACCTATTCTAACTTTGCGCTTTATTTTTAATTGCTTGTAAAAAATGTGTTACTGTAGGAATTAAAGTGATGATAAAAAAAGAAGTTTAAAGTGATGGAAAAGGAAAAATGTTTTTGTTGATTTTATTGATTGGAGAGACAAGTTTCATGCCTACGTACCCGAGGGATCAAACCACTGTAGTTCGGGGTAAAAGTTACGAGTAAATTTGTTTGTTTGATTTTAAGGTTTTTGAAAATGGTTTTAAAGACCAAAAGCCAAAAGTGGCAAAATGTGAGTTTGATTGATGTAAATTTGTAAAGAAAGTCTATATGGTTAAATTGATTGAAGTTTGATTGTGAAATAAGACGCGGACACTTGGTTTAAAATCCAAGGTTTGTTGAGAAAAGTTTTGAGTGATAAAAGAGACTTGGTTTAAAAAACCAAGGTTTTTGCATGATTAAAAATGTTTGAATGAGGAAAATGCACTTGGTTTAAAATCCAAGGTTTTTGGCGAGAAAAAAGGAACACTTGGGTTAAAGTCCAAGGTTTTTGCGAGAAAAGAAACCATTGGTTTAAAGTGCAAGGCACTTGGTTTAAAATCCAAGTTTGTGATAAAAAGAGTACTTGGGTTAAAATCCAAGGTTTTCACGATAAAAAGGGCACTTGGGTTAAAATCCAATGCCACTTGGTTTAAAATCCAAGTTTGAGATAAAAAGAACTTTTGGGTTAAAATCATTTTTTAGTAAAAGGTAGCGCGAAAAATAATACTAACATCGCAATAAGCAAATTAAGCGCGAAGACAATCCGTAATGATATTTTGATCAAAACGGTGTCTTTTCCTTCGGAATTAAATATGCTAACGTGTTTGCGGAAAGCGATAAATAAATATGCATGTGATGCAAGTTTTTGATTTTGATGATTGAGAGTGATTGGTGATGAACGATGATGATGGTTCCTGGTTCGTTTGATGATTTAAGGATATTCTGTTTTTTGATTTTGGTTTGATGATGAATGGTTTGTGGTTTTGAAGATGATGATGAACGAATGATATTATTTTTTGGGTTTTAGTTGATGAAGATGATGAATTTGATTTACGATTTTTTTTGTTTTTTTGCTATGTGATTTCTTTCTGTTTTGGGATCTGATTTTGAAAAAGGAAAAAAGTTTCAGCGGCTGAGGCTGATGAATTTTGACCTAGGGGACTGTACAATTAATGCACTATTTATAGTGTGTCAGAAACTAGGGTTTGGCAGATGAAAATTACCCCATTTGGACAAAATTGCCCCTTTGGGCCTGATGAGGACAAAAAACCAGATTTGGACCTAAATAAAATAAAAATAAAAACCTTAAAAAGAAAAAACGAAAATGGTAATAATAAAAAATGAAAATGACTTAATAAAATAAAAAACAAATTAAATAATAAAAATAAAAATTAATATATATATAAAGAAATAAAAATAATAATAATAAAAAAACCACTAAATGAGGTATTTTAAAAAGCTCTCTGCCGAAATTTCGTCATGATCGAACAAAGAAAACCAGTCTTAAAAAGACGTATAAAAGCGATCGGTCAAAAAATGGGATATGACAGATGCCCCTATTTAAGTTTCTTCCATCGGAGATAAAAAGAAAAAGATGCTTTTTGATGATGTTTTTGTTTTAGTTCGACGGTGGAAGAGACTTAAATACAAAGTACACCATTTTTTGACCGGATTGAACTATAAAATACTATGGTATGATGTTATGAGTGTTATGCTTATGAGTGTTATGTTTATAAGTGTTTGAATGTAATGAAGATTATTTGACAGAGGTAATGGAGACAGAAAGCGATAAAGTCCTGTATGCCGGACAGAAAGCAGTAAAGTCCTGTGTATGGACAGAAATAAAGACAGAAAGCAATAAAGTCTTGTGTGCGGACAGAAGCAGATAAAGTCATGTGTGCGGACAGAAGTAAAGACTGAAAGCGATAAAGTCCTGTGTGCGGACAGAAGTAAAGACAGAAAGCAGTAAAGTCATGTGTGCGGATAGAAGTAAAGACTGAAAGCGATAAAGTCCTGTGTGCGGACAGAAGTAAAGCCTGAAAGCGATAAAGTCCTGTGTGCGGACAAAAGTAAAGACTGAAAGCGATAAAGTCCTGTGTGCGGACAGAAGTGAAGACAGTGTCTACCAACATTGTGGGATGGTAAGGACAAGTAAAGGCAGTGTCTACCAACATTGTAGGATGGTAAGGACACAACGAGGAGATAAATTGTCTGTTGTCATTGTGGGAGAGCGAGACATAACAAGAATATGTACTTGTCTAGACCAGACACACTGGAGATTACTTCTTTTGGGGAAATTAACCACAAGTTTGCAGTTGATTGTTTGCAAAACCTACTACTTGAAATATGTTTGATGGAGACATCTCTAGACCAGACACACTGGGGATGACCCTTTTTGTGATGTATGATTGATGGAGACATCTCTAGACCAGATACACTAGGGATGACTCTTTTTATTGTGATTTGTGATTGATGGAGACATCTCTGGACCAGATACACTGGGGATGACTTTTTTTATGATTTATGATTGATGGAGACATCTTTGGACCAGATACACTAGGGATGACTCTTTTTGTGATGTATGATGGATGGAGACATCTCTGGACCAGATACACTGTGGATGACTCTTTTTGTGATGTATTGAAGCAAGACACATGATGGTCAATGCAGTACGTATGAATGATTTTGTTTGCATGTTGTATGTAAATATGAATGTATGTATGGACATGTGAATGATTGTATGTATGTATGCATGTATGTATGTATGTATGTATGTATGTATGTATTTATGTATGTATATATGAACGTGTGAATGATTGTATGTATGTATGAATGTATATATGATTGTATGTAAGTATGAATGTATGTATGAACGTGTGAATGATTGTATGTATGTATGAATGTATATATGATTGTATGTATGTATGAATGTATATATGATTGTATGTAAGTATGCATGTATGTTATGAGGCTTGTATTTGTATGATTGAATGATATTTGTACATGACTGGATGAGACAAAAGATTTGATCAGGTAAGATGAGCATTGGGCCGACGTATCCGTACAGCCATTCAATAGTTCTCCACTGGGGACAACACCCCCTACATGTGAAATAAATCATCCTCGGGGTAAAACCCGGTATGGTATGTCAATCCATGTTAAGAGTGATTGCTTCTTGGGGTAAAGCCCATTGGTCAGAGGTCTAGCAGAAGTCGCCATTTTGTACACTGAAACCGAATATTTTCTCATGGTGTTGTTTCAACAGTCATGCATTTTGCTTCTTTCCTTTTTTTTTTTTTTGAAATCCCTAACTTTTGTCTGAATCGCCCTTTCGGGTTTTCAATCCACCGGGAATATATATCTCTTTTTTTGTTTTGCCCCTAATTTTTGCTTGGACCGCCCTTTCGGGTTTTCAATCCACCGGGACGCTCATTTTTGCCTAAGCCGCCCTTTCGGGTTTTCAACTTAGCGAGCTGTTCTTTTTGCTTTTTATTTTTTATTTATTTATTTTATTAGAAAGAACCAAGATTGATATGCTGATATGCAAACTTCTCCAAGAGATGTCATTTGCTGCTGATATGCAAACTTCTCAAAGAGATGCCATTTGCTGTTGAATGAGCCTCTCAAAACGGGTCTCAACTTCTTCTTTCACTGGGGAAAAGAAAATCATATAAGCTTCTTAAAGATAACCACTTGCTGGGGATTACCAGAGAACAGTCAAGTTCAGTCTTCAATTGACGATTATTGGCTCAAGGAGGAAGAAACATAACAACTATCTTGGCAGATCTGGATTGCCCCTGGAAACCACTTCAGGTGCTCCAAGTAAGTGAAACCTTGACTTCGAATCTTTGAAGGGTATGCCACTGTATATAAAGACTTGCCCCTGATTTGCGGGTTCCTGATGTAATTTGCCCCAAGTTAGGAGCGCTTTGAATTGATTCATCCTTGATTAGACCATTTGATTGAATTTCTTTGATGCCAAATATAAATTTGTAAACAAAATTGTTTCTTTTGAAAAGTGTTTCTAATGTAATGTACATGCAAGTTTTGGAATCGCAAAACTTTATATAAAACACATGTGGTGTGTGTAAAAGATAGTTACTCAACAAACAGGTGGAGTCAGTTTTAACAATAATTTTGCTGATTATGCTTTCAAAGTAAACCTAGCTTCAATTAGGTCTTTTGAGGGTTATAACGTGGCCTGGTTCATGGTTTTGAAAAGAAAAGATTATTAGGCTCAAAATTCTGTTTTAACCCACCCACTCTTCTTTGATGTCCTTCATTCCTACATTCAAATAATTCATCAGACACGCTTTGGTTGACAAGATGATTTCTTTTGACAATGGTGTTTGAGATTGACACTTTGGTCGAAACTTTGATGAGATTTTTGAAGTGACAATCACTTTTTCATTCACAAGTTTGTCTTCAACATTTTTGCTCTTAATCCCTTATTTTTGCATGGACCAATTTTTACCTAGCGGGTTTTTTGTTGTTGTTTTTGTTTGTGTTTTTTGTTTTGGTGTAAGATGTTTGTGACTGTCACATACTATTGTGAGTTTTGTCTACTCATGCCTTGCTCTATCTCAACAGATTTATCCTCTTGTATTGGGATGTATCATTGAATTAATTGAAAGACTACCCTGCCCCGGGTTAAGATTAAGGTTTTTTTTATAGAAAGAACACCAACTTCTGGCTCAAAGGGGTTGACTACAGATTATCTCCTTATTTCTCCGGTGTTTGGGAAGTGAAACAATGCCTTACATCATCAACCGGGTCTTACTAATGAAAGCATATATCAGCACATATCAGCAATTTTAAACATTTAAATTACATCAACCTCCCCTCCAGTTTGTAAACAAGAAAAGTGAAATAGAAAAACATTGTCATTTATGATGGCACAAGAAAAGAGTGAATACGAATGGATGGATTCCAAAATATGCATGCTCATTGTTTAGAAATTTTAATTAAAAGATACAACTTTAAAATGCAAATAAATGCTTGGCAAGAAAGAAATTGCAATTGGAACATAAAAGGCCTAGTGATCCTAGGGACAAACTTCTTGATTCTCTTGAAAATGACGGAGGACCCATGATTAGGCTGAGGATGAACCTTGAACATTAGGGTTCTCATCCTTGAAAGATAGCACCTTGTTGTGGACTAAATCCTGAACAGCTTTCTTGAGAGGATAGCAACGTTCTACACCATGGCTAGGGGCCCCTTGATGGAAGGCACAAGTTAAATCACTGCGGTACCAGGGAGGTAGTACTGCTGGCACAGGGGGAGGTGGCCTTGTTTGGACAAAAAATTTAGCAAGTAAGGCGGGGAGTAGGTCGGCATATTTCACGGGTATGGGGTCAAATGGTTGATTTTTCTGAGTGCGGTTATGATTGAATGATTGCTGGGGAGATGGTAGGTGATGAGATCGTGGGTATTGTGGTGGTGGTGTTATGGCTGCAATATGTTGATAAGCTGGGTTTCTCGAATGAGGTCCTCCTTGAGCCACCATGACAACTTCCGATTCTTTCTTCTCTGAAAAGTTGTTGCCATATCTCTTGGCAGTATTAGTCGGAGTTTTCTCTCTTGTCAACTGTCCCTGACGGACTCCTTCTTCTAAGCACATTCCCATTTCCACCATTTCGGTGAAGCTTCTTGATACAACACCAACCATTTTCTCATAGAAGAAAGGGCTCAGAGTATGCAAAAATAACTTACACAACTCTTTCTCTTCCACTGGAGGACGAATCTGAGCAGCAAGCTCCCTCCATCTTTGAGCATATTCCTTAAAAGATTCACTCTCTTTTTGTGCCAAGGCCCGTAACTCATCCCTATCAGGGGCCAGATATGAATTGTAATTGTACTGCCTGATGAAAGCACTGGCCAAATCATTAAAGGAACTGACATTAGCCCTATCAAGGTCCATGTACCACCTCAGAGCTGCGCCAGTCAGACTGTCTTGAAAATAATGGATCAACAACTTGTCATTACTTGTTTGAGTAGACATTTTCCTGGCATACATTATCAGGTGAGCCTTGGGGCAAGTGCTCCCCTTATATTTCTCAAAATCCGGAACTTTAAACTTATGTGGGACCACAACATCAGGGACCAAGCAGAGCTCGTGCGCATCTTGGCCGAACAAATCCTTTCCTCTTAGAGCCCTCATCTCTCTCTGTATCTCATCATATTTGTTATGTAAGTCATCAACCCTGTCATAACCCCCTACACTTTCAGCATGGTAGATGGGCATCTGGTTTTGCTGGGTAATATGAACCAATGGTGCAGTCACAGTTGTTGTAACATGAGGAAGTGTATTGCCAAGCTGAGGAATAGGCACTGTCGATTGGACATGAGGAATCTCATATACTCCCGGACGTGATTCTTCCCCGAGAAATCCGACAGGCATGCCCCAGGGATAACCTTCGGGCATAACAAACCGAGGAGTGCTAAGAGGTGCAGATGAAACAGGAGGAGATACAAGAGCATTACTAGACTGAGGTGTTGGTGCTGGCACCGGATTCTGGGTAGCCATCAAAGAAGCCACCATGCTAGTTAATTTCTCGATTTCTGTTTGCATGGTTGTCATCTGTTCACGGAGCATATGGTTTTCTTCCTCAAAATTATTCATCTTACTCTTCAACCTAGACCGAGTATTGTAGACACGGGTTGCTTTGTACCGAATACGCCGGGCCACTTTGTTTGACTGAGGTAGAGAGAACAGGAAAATATGAGACTTGAGTTTGGGAACCTATGAATGCAGTATGATGTATGATATTGTCATACCCCATTTTTTGACCTAAGATTCCACTTCATATTTTCTTCCTTGCATTTTATGCATCAATGACAAAAATACAAAAAATATGTCAGTTTATTTAATTTTGTTTTTTGTTAGTATCTTTGTTAAAAATCCAAAAAAATATGTTAAGAATCTATTTTATTTTTCAAGATATATTTGTTTTATATTTTTGTAACATCCCCAATTCTTACACCAGTATTACATACCATTAAGAGTATTTGTCTAAAAACACCATATGAATTGAGCTAGCACTAGAGTATAGTACATATGAGATGTAGTAGTAGTTGCATTGCAAGTGTGAGTAGTGTCATGACTTGGGATAGGCATGTGTCCCACTAAGGAAGTGGAGCTATGACTCACAAAACTCCCCTCCATACCTTGTGATCATTCTTTGAAATCAAAGAACAGAGATTCAACCACATTCCCTTCTACTTCTTCTCTCTTTCACCGAACAAACAAACAAATACACACATCTCATCATTTCTCACAAATTCTCTTCCAAATCCACTCTACTTTGCATGCAATGGGAGATTGAGGTTCCTTAGGTTATGTTCATGTTAGAAGGTAAGACTGAATCTTCAAAAACTCTCCTCAATCATTCCAAATTCGTGCTCTAAACTCTCAATTTCTAAGCTCAAACTCTGTTCATGTATGCATGGGAAGAATGCAAGCTCAATTGTGGAATTGTGTTCAACTAGGAAGTGGAATTCAAACCACAACTCAATTGGTGAACTCAGCTGCAAAACCTAAGTCTCTGATCAAGTTATTAGCCAAGGATTAAAGCTCAATCAAAGGTGGGTTCTTAGGTTAATTAGTTAGAATTTCCCAAAATTCAAATATTGCATGATAACATTAAGAATTAGGGATATAGAATATGTGTATGAGAGGAGTTTAGCTCCCAAAACCCTTTCCATATTTATTGTTGTTTGAATGTATGATTAATGGCTGGACTGGAATGGATTGAACTTGGAAAAGTTTCCTGGTTTTCATGTGAAATCTGCAGAACAGAGCACCAAAATCGTGTTGCTCGCTAAGCGAGCAGCTGGCGAACGGCATCTGGGTTTTGCAGGTTTTGGTCGCTAGCGTTCGCTGGCTGGCCAGAACCTTCTGACTTGGTTCGCTGGCAGTCGCCAGGTCCTCGCTAAGTGACCATGACAGGACTTTGGTTTTGTTCTGTTTTTCAAATCTTAATTTGGTTTTGATTCTTATCCTCCCTAGTCTATAATCCATTGATAATACATGGTAATGATAATAATATGTTAATTGCACGGAGTAGGATTATCACACAAAATAACTTAGGTTATGTGATAGGTTAATTCCCCGGGCTTGGGATATATTGGTAGTATGTTAACACATTAGATTTATGTGTAGTATCAGTTCATAGTTATGCGTGGTTATTTGACACCATCAAAGGGATTCGAGGAATCCATAGTTATGTGTGGCTGCTTGGCACCACCAAAGGGATTCGAGTAATCCAAAGCGATAAGATATCAATAATAATGATTGTGATGCCATAGTTATTTCGTACCATATGTGCTTAGTCCACGAAGATTGGTACGGAAAAGCGTAAGGCTTTCTGAGACCGGCTCACCTCAGATCGTCCTTGCATAGTTAAAATGAATTCAGATAATTGTGTGTTACACCATATGAACTGTTTATTTATATATGAACATATTTATTGCGCTGAGTTGCGTGAGGACTGATTATAAGTTGATTCCCCTGCTGTAGTCACCGCTAGGTGGGTAGTAGAATCCACGAGACTTAGTAGTCTTACCGCCCCCCCCCCCCCCCCCCCCCGTTCATGTTTCAGGTACTCAGGGTGATCGAGGCAAGCAAGCTGCAGAGTAGTTAGCAGTGCTTGTGACTGATAATGTTCGTGTTTAGAACATTTAGGTTGTCATGTTTCCGTTTATTTTCTTTCCGCTGTGTTGTACTTGTTGTACTTTAGCACCTGCGTGTGCTTAATCAACACTCCATGTATTTGTAAACTTAATGTACTCGGTACTTAATTATGGACTTTATAATATATTCTAGACAATGTATTATGGGGTGTTATAATTTTGATAAAAAAATCTATAAAAAAAACGATAAATTAGGAGCCAAATCTTTTATTACTATTATTGTTTTCTTTCCTTTATTATTATTGTTGTCATACCCGATTATTTTGACCAAATTATTTTTGCATTTTTATCGAGTCATATTTTTTAGTTCTGAATAATCGCTACTTTTACAAGAAATTTCGACATATGAGTATTTCGGCAGAGAGCTATTTTAAAATATCTCATTTTTCTTTTGTATTTATTTTCCCATTATTAATATTATTATTATTATTAAAACAAAAAAAAAACAAATAAAAAGAAGAAGCAGCACGTGCTGCTTCCCTTCTCACTTCCCACTCCTTTTTTTTTTCTTTCTTTATTTTTGTTTTTATTATTCTTATTAATTATTTATTTAATTCTGTCCTTTTTTTTTATTAATTAAAAAAAAATCAAAAATGTCCAAAAGTCAACTTCCTTCTCTTCCACACGCAAAGGAAGAACTTTCTGCAGAAAAACAGTACTTGAATCCAGTCTTTGTTCCCTCTTTTGATTCTCTTTTCAAACCCTAGACTTGTGTATTTAATGAACAGAAGTGAGATAAACAGGGGAGAAAAAATTAGGTCAGCCGCAGAAGAAGAAAATTTCTTCTTCTTCCAATCAAAAACCAAAAAAACAGTAAATCAAAAATCAAAAAATAGAAAGAACAGAAATCAAAAAAACAAAAATTATCATCATCACCAATTCTTCCAAAATCCAGAAACATAAAAAACCCAGGAACTAAATCATCATTATCATCACTGTTTCTTCAAGAACAAACCTCAAAAAAACCATCAACAAATCCTTCTTCGAAAAAAAACAAATCAAAATCAAAACCATCAAACCAGAAATCAAAACCGCATAAATCTTCAAAAACCACAATCATTCATCCAAAACCGAAAACGAAAGAGAATAATACGATCCAAAAAAAAACACCAAAGGTTGAGTTTGTCTTCTCTCTTGTTGCTTTTTTCCCGATCTGTAACATTTGGTGAAGATTTAGTTGTTTTTGAGTTCATATTTGGGTTTAGGTTTAGTTTTTGTATGTGTTTGGTGTTATAAAGTTTTTGAAACAATGAAGTTTTGAAAAATGGAAACTGGCCTCAAGGGAGAGAAAGAATGAGAAGAGCGGCGGTGAGGAAGGAGAAGAAGAGAGAAAAATATGATTTTTTAGGGTTTGGGGTATTTACACCCCAACCCGATCCAGTGTGTGCATGTCCATTGCAGCACACCATACACCCTCTCTTCTCAGCCTCTGATTTCAATCAAGTGGCCTAGATCTTTTCTTTTTAATTTTAGATCAGGGCAGTCTGATCCATCAGACGGCCGTGATTGATCCTGCGTTTTTTGGACATTTGTTTGGCAGAAAGGCCTTTTGGACTGGGCCTTGTTCATTTCTGTTTACTCTTAGCACCCCCTGTTTATTTCGTTTTAATGTTCACACCCCCCTGTTTTTATTTTATTTTATTTTTTAGCTTATGAGATAAGTGTTTTTGCCATAAGCTATTTTAGCTTTTATTTTAGCAAATCAAGCATGATGTTGAGGCTTATTTCATTTTTCTATTTATTTGATATTTAAAAGTTGTTAATATTACTTTATGTCTTTATTTATTTTTAGCTAATTTTATTTTTTAAGCTTATGAGATAAGTGCTTTTAGCATAAGCTATTTTAGCTTTTTTTTAGCCTCGTAAAGCATGATGTCGAGGTTTATTTTCATTGTCTTAGTGTCGTATTTATTTATTTATGCTATTTATCCATTGCATATCATATTTATTTCATTACATCGATTTATTCATCATTCTTTTTTACCTTTATTTTATTATCGTAATATTGAGTATTTATCGCTTATTAATTGCCGTCTATTTTTGCTCTTGAATTTATGATGTAATTTAAGCCAAGTGTAAATTCTAAATAAAAGTGCATAGCATACCCCCCTCTTGCATCATTTCATATTTATTTTCTTGCAAAGATTTTAGAGTGTGATTAGGCCAATGTACTCATAAATGAAAAATTGCATCTCATGCATATTTATTTTTTATCGCATTCCGTCCATACGCGTAATATTAAATTCCGAGGGAAAAGACACCGTTTTGATCAAAATATCATTACGGATTGTCTTCGCGCTTAATTTGCTTATTGCGACGTTATTATTCTTTTAGCGCTACTTTTAATTTGAAACCCAACATTCCAATTGAAATAATTAGTCACTTTTTTATCAAAAAAAATGAGGTCAACACCTCTTCAAAAATAGTTAGTCACTTTATTCTCAAAAAATGAGGTCAAAACCTCTTTCAAAATATCAACACAATTTCTTTTCAACATCATCAAACATCAAAACATTTTGTCATCATACATTTTTCAAAACTTTGGACTTTAAACCAAATGTTTCTTTTATCGTGAAAACCTTGGATTTTAACCCAAGAATCTTTTTATCGCAAAACTTGGATTTTAAACCAAGTGCCTTGGACTTTAAACCAACGGCGTATTTTTATCGTGAAAACCTTGGATTTTAACTCAAGTGTCTTTTTTTATCGCGAACTTGGATTTTAAACCAAGTGTCTTGGACTTTAAACCAATGGCTTCTTTATCGCTAAAACCTTGGACTTTAACCCAAGTGTCCCTTTTTTCTCGCCTAAAAACCTTGGATTTTAACCCAAGTGTTCTTTTTTATCTCAAACTTGGATTTTAAACCAAGTAGCATTGGATTTTAACCCAATTTCTCTTTTATCGTGAAAACCTTGGATTTTAACCCAAGTGCTCTTTTTATCACCAAACTTGGATTTTAAACCAATGGCTTTCTTTATCGCTAAAACCTTGGACTTTAACCCAAGTGTCCCTTTTTTCTCGCCTAAAACCTTGGATTTTAAACCAAGTGCATTTTCTTCATTCATACATTTTAATCATGCGAAAACCTTGGATTTTAAACCAAGTGTCTTTTATCACTCAAAACATTTTCTCAACAAACCTTGTATTTTAAACCAAGTGTCCGCGTCTTATTTCATAATCAAATCTCAATCAATTTAATCATATAGACTTTTTTTCACAAATTAATATCAATCAAACTCACATTTTGCCACTTTTGGCTTTTTGTCTTAAAACCATTTTCAAAACTTTAAAATCAAACAAACAAATTTACTCGTAATTTTTACCCCGAACTACGGTGGTTTGATCCCTCGGGTACATAGGCATGAGACTTGTCTCTCCAATCAATAAAATCAACAAAAACATTTTTCGTTCTTTTTCGTCACTTTAAACTTTTTTTATCATCTTTTTAGTTCCCATACTTATACATTTTCACAAGCAATTAAAATAAAGCGCAAAGTTAGAAATAAAAACAAGAGGTTCCTATAGAGTACTATAGATACTTAGGGTTCTAATACCTTCCCTTCGTATAACCAACCCCCGAACCTTGTTCTCTAAAAATAGGGTTTTTTTTCGAACTTTTTCCCTTTCCCTCGGATAAATTAAAGATCGGTGGTGGAACATTAAATTGCGATTCGAAGTTAATTAATAACTCGATATCCAAAAATCACCGCGACGGAAATGGCGACTTCACTGGGGACAACCAAGCGGGTTGAACCTAACTTATTTTAAATTACTATCTTCGCGCTTTTATTCTTTTAATTGTAAATATTTGTGTATATATTTGGGTTTGCTCTGAGTGGTGAGATAAGTCCTAACCCGGGCTTAAGTGACACAATAAGATAGGATGGGGTGAAATCATAGTGACATGTCCAGAGTAGTCTAGATTATGAAGCACATGTGATATGATCCCGCTCGGTGGAGGCCTCACGACGGTATTACTCGTTGTCATGAAAAGTCATGATGATGGTATTATTTTCAATGTGAGTGTCCGGAGAAGCCGAGAACCTTTAGAATTACCTTTAACCCATCTTGGCCTTTTAGGGCGTAGTGCGGTGGCTAATCAAGAGTAAGTCTTGAATTTAGTTATCACGCGAAACTACACTCAAACGAGATCATCTTGTGAATATTATTGGAACGAGAGTAGTCACGTAATCCAGTGATGTTCATGAGGTGGTTAATGACTTTGGGAACTTTGTAAAACCCGTCATGCAGGTACAAATAAACCCTAATACATACCATATGGGAGGGTTTCACCTTTGACTCCAACAGTATACTTTAACCCCACCATGTTTTCCACATCATGCATGCATGCACTCATTCATAAATTCTTTTTCCTCATCCAATATCGAAGAACTTAAACAAATTTCTTGTAAACATTATAGAGAACATTCATTTCAAAAAGACACATAATAAATTTTTCTCTTTTTTCTCCTTACAAAATCCATGTCTAAATGTTTACAACTAATTTGGGATAAGTCCTTCGATAACAAAAAACGCATTGCATATTTTAGCATAAACACATCATACATCATACTGCATTCATAAGTTTCCAAACTCGAGTCTCATATTTTCCCTTTTCTCTCCGCCTCAGTCAAAGTGGCCCGACGACCACGCCCACAGCCATCTCGCACGTACAACACTCGAGCAAACGGGAAAAAGAGAATGGACCAAGTTGAACAAGAGAACGTTGAGCTCCATGGGGAAGTAACAACGCTCCGGGCTGAAGTAGAAAAGCTAACCGCCATGGTGACATCGTTGGTGGCTGCGCAGAATCAGCCACTAACCCCTCCTCCTCAAGCTACAGTCATTTCTGAAATCGTCTCTGCCCCGGTTCCAGTGGTACCCGTCAACACACATCAGCACGTCATGCCTGAAGGTTATCCTTGGGGCATGCCTATGAATTTTAATGAAGGGCTTCGACCCCAAGTTCCCGAGGTCCCTACTCCTACTTTGCCACATGCTACTATTGTTCCCCAACCTGGGACGACTCTTCCTCAAGTTACTATGTGTGTCCCTCAGTCAACAATGATCATTCCAGCTTCCGTAGTTCACACCATTCCTTATGTGAGTGAAAAAGTCTATCATGCGGAGAATCCAGAGACTTATGGCCGTATGGATAATCTTCAGGATCAGTTTGATAAGATGCAGCTCGAGATTAAGGCCCTTCGTGGGAAGGATTTGTTCGGCAAAAACGCCCATGACCTTTGCTTGGTACCAAACGTTAGGATCCCACCTAAGTTTAAGGTCCCCGAGTTTGAGAAGTACAAAGGAAATTCCTGCCCTCAGAGCCATTTGGTAATGTACGCCCGAAAGATGTCCACTCAAACAGACGACCATCAGTTACTAGTTCATTACTTTCAGGATAGCTTGACAGGTGCCGCTTTGAAGTGGTACATGGGCTTAGATGGTGCCAAGATCCAAACATTCAATGATTTGGGCGAGGCTTTTGTCCGTCAATACAAATACAATCTAGACATGGCTCCAGATAGAGATCAACTTCGAGGTATGTCTCAAAAGGACAAAGAGAGTTTCAAAGAATACGCTCAGCGATGGAGATAGATTGCCGCTCAGATTTGTCCACCATTAGAAGAAAAAGAAATGACCAAGATTTTCCTAAATACTCTTGATTCATTTTACTATGAACCAATGATTGCTAGTGCACCCAGTGATTTCACTGAGATGGTAAACATGGGGATGCGACTTGAAGAAGGGGTCCGACAGGGACGATTGACAAGAGAGAAAGCTCCGACTAACACTGCCAAGGGATATGGCAACAACTTTTCAGAGAAGAAAGAATCTGAAGTTGGCATGGTGGCTTAAGGAGGACATCATTCAAGAAACCCAGCTTATCAACATGTTGCAGCCATAGCACTACCACCACAATACCCACAATCTCATTACCTACCATCTCCCCAACAATCATTCAATCATAACCGCACTCAGAAAAATCAACCATTTGACCCCATACCTGTGAAATATGCCGACCTACTCCCCGCTTTACTTGCTAAAATTTTTCTCCAGACGAGACCACCTCCACCTGTGCCAGCAGTACTACCTCCCTGGTACCGCAGTGATTTAACTTGTGCCTTCCATCAAGGGGCCCCTGGCCATGAGAACGTTGTTATCCTCTCAAGAAAGCTGTTCAGGATTTAGTCCGTAACAAGGTGCTATCTTTCAAGGATGAGAACCCTAATGTTCAAAGTTCATCCTCTGCTTAATCATGGGTCCTCTGTCATTTTCAAGAGAATCAAGAAGTTTGTCCCTAGGATCACTAGGTCTTTTATGTTCAATTGCAATTTCTTTCTTGCCAAGCATTTATTTACATTTTAAAGTTGTATCTTTTAAATTTAAATTTCTAAACAATGAGCATGCATATTTTGGAATCCATCCATTCGTATTCACTCTTTTCTTGTGCCATCACAAATGGCAATGTTTTTATATTTCACTTTTCTTGTTTACAAACTTGAGGGGAGAATGATGTAAACTAAATGTTCAAAATTGCTGATATATGCTTTCATTAGTAAATACCCGGTTGATGATGTAAGACATTGTTTCACTTCCCAAACACCGGAGAAATAAGGAGATAATCCGTAGTCAACCCCTTTGAGCCAGAAGTTGGTGTTCTTTCTATAAAAAAAAACCTTAATCTCAACCCGGGGCAGGGTAGTCTTTCAATTAATTCAATGATACATCCCAATACAAGAGGATAAATCTGTTGAGACAGAGGAAGTCATGAGTAGACAAAACTCACAATACATGTGACAGTCACAAACATCCTACACCAAAACAAAAAAAAACAAACACAAACACAAACAAAACAACAACAAAAAGCCCGCTTGGTAAAAAGACTTAGGCAAAATTCAGGGCATCCCGATGGTTCATAAAATCCAAAAAATTGATCCATGCAAAAATAAGGGATTAAGAGCAAAATGTTGAAAACAAGCTTGTGAATGAAAAAGTGACTGTCACTTCAAGAATCTCATCAAAGCTTCGACCAAAGCGTCAACCTCAAACATTATTGTCAAAAGAAGTCTTCTTGTCAGCCAAAACATGGTTGATGAATTAATTGAATATAGGAATGAAGGACATCAAAGAAGTGGGTGGGTTAAAACAGAATTTTGAGCCTAATAATCTTTTTTTCATAACCATGAACCAGGCCACGTTATAAACCTCAAAAGACCTAATTGAAGCTAGGTTTACTTTGAATGCATAATCAGCAAAATTATTGTTAAAACTGACTCCACCTGTTTGTTGAGTAACTATCTTTTACACACACCACATGTGTTTTATATAAAGTTTTGCGATTCCAAAACTTGCATGTACATTACATCAGAAATATTTTTCAAAAGAAACAATTTTGTTTGTAAATTTATATTTGGCATCAAAGAAATTCAATCAAATGGTCTAATCAAGGACGAATCAATTCAAAGCGCTCCTAACTTGGGGCAAGTTACCTCAGGAACCTGCCAATCAGGGGCAAGTCTTTACATACAGTGGCATACCCTTCAAAGATTCAAAGTTAATGTTTCACTCACATGGGACACCTGAAGTGGTTTCCAGGGGCAACCCAGATCTGCCAAGATAGTTGTTATGTTTTCTTCCTCCTTGAGCCAATGATCATCGAGTTGATATTTTGGGTTCTTATGGACATGTGTGTTACTATAATATGCTGAGTATGTGATCCAACATTCCTCAGTTGAATACTAAACTTGACTGTTCTCTGGTAATCCTCAGCAAGTGGTTATCATTAAGAAGCTTGTATGATTTTCTTTTCCCCAGTGAAAGAAAAAGCGGAGACCCGTTTGGAAGGCTCATTCAACAGCAAATGGCATCTCTTTGAGAAGTTTGCATATCAACAGCAAATGGCATCTCTTTGAGAAGTTTGCATATCATCAGCAAATGGCATCTCTTTCAGAAGTTTGCATATCAACAGCAAATGGCATCTCTTTGGGAAGTTTGCATATCAACAGCACATGGCATCTCTTGGAGAAGTTTGCATATCAGCAAATCAATCTTGTTTCTTTCTAGCAAAAAAAACAAAAAAAAAATAGAAAAAAAAACAAAAAAATAGCAAAAAAGAACATTCAAAAAAGGCGGCTTAGGAAAAAATGAGCGTCCCGGTGGATTGAAAACCCGAAAGGGCGGTCCAGGTAAAAATTAGGGGCAAACAAAAAAGAAATATATTCCCGGTGGATTGAAAACCCGAAAGGGCGACCCAGGCAAAAGTTAGGGATTTCAAAAAAGGAAAAGAAAATCAAAAGCATGACTGTCGAAGCAAGACCATGAGAAAATATTCGGTTTCAGTGTACAAAATGGCGACTTCTGCCGGACCTCTGACCGATGGGCTTTACCCCAAGAAGCAATCATTCTTACCGTGAATTGACATACCATACCGGGTTTTACCTCGAGAATCTGATTTATTTCACCTCTAAGGGGTGATGTCCCCATTGGAGAACTATTGAGTGGTTGTACGGATACGTCGGCCCGATGTTCATCTTTTCTGATCAAGCTTTTGTCTCATCCAGTCGTGTACAAATATCATTCAATCATACAAATACAAGCTTCATAATAATCATTCATACATATATACATACATACATATGTACATACACATACATTCGTACATACATACATACAATCATTCACATGTCCATACATACAATCATTCACATATGTACACATACATTCATATTTACATGCAACATGCACACAAATCATTCACACATACAACATTGACCATCATGTGTCTTGCTTCAATACATTAAAAAAAGAGTCATCCCCAGTGTATCTGGTCCAGAGATGTCTCCATCACACATATTGCACAAAAAGGAGTCATCCCCAGTGTATCTGGTCCAGAGATGTCTCCATCAATCACATACATCATAAAAAAAAGAGTCATCCCCAGTGTATCTGGTCCAGAGATGTCTCCATCACACATATTGCACAAAAAGTAGTCATCCCCAGTGTATCTGGTCCAGAGATGTCTCCATCAATCACATACATCATAAAAAAAAGAGTCATCGCCAGTGTATCTTGTCCAAAGATGTCTCCATCATTCATACAAAAAAAGAGTCATCCCCAGTGTATCTGGTCCAGAGATGTCTCCATCACACATATTTCACAAAAAGAGAGTCATCCCCAGTGAGCCCGGTCCAGAGATGTCTCCATCAATCACACATTACAAAAAGAGTCATCCCCAGTGAGTCTGGTCCAGAGATATCTCCACCATTCATACAAAAAAGGAGTCATCCCCAGTGTATCTGGTCCAGAGATGTCTCCATCACACATATTTCACAAAAAGAGAGTCATCCCCAGTGAGTCTGGTCCAGAGATGCCTCCATCGTTCATATTTCAAGTGCCAGGTTTTGCAAACAATCAACTGCAAACTTGTGATTAATTTCCCCAAAAGAGGTCATGTCCAGTGTGTCTGGTCTAGACAAATACATATTCTTGTCATGTCTCGCTCTCCCACAATGTCAGCAGACAATTTATTTCCTCGTTGTGTCCTTACCATCCCACAATGTTGGTAGACACTGCCTTTACTTGTCCTTACCATCCTACAATGTTGGTGGACATTGTCTTTACTTCTGTCCGTACACAGGACTTTATCGCTTTCAGTCTTTACTTCTGTCCGTACACAGGACTTTATCTGCTTATGTACGCAGACAGGACTTTACTGCTTTCTGTCTTAACTTCTGTCCGCACACAGGACTTTATTGCTTTCTGTCTTTACTTTTGTCCATACATAGGACTTTACTGCTTTCTGTCCGCATACAGGACTTTATCGCTTTCTGTCTTCATTACTTTTGTCAAATAGTCTTCATTACATTCAAATATTTGTAAACATAACACTCATAAGCATAACATTCATAACATCATAGCACTTTATAGTTTATTCCGGTCAAAAAATGGTGTACTTTGTATTTAAGTCTCTTCCATCGTCGAACCAAAACAAAAAATCATCAAAAAATCATCTTTTTATTTTTATCTCCGAAGGAAGAAACTTAAATAGGGGCATCTGTCATACCCCATTTTTTGACCTAAGATTCCACTTCATATTTTCTTCCTTGCATTTTATGCATCAATGACAAAAATACAAAAAATATGTCAGTTTATTTAATTTTGTTTTTTGTTAGTATCTGTGTTAAAAATCCAAAAAAATATGTTAAGAATCTATTTTATTTTTCAAGATATCTTTGTTTTATATTTTGATAAAAAAATCTATAAAAAAAATGATAAATTAGGAGTCAAATCTTTTATTACTATTATTGTTTTCTTTCCTTTATTATTATTGTTGTCATACCCGATTATTTTCACCATATTATTTTTGCATTTTTATCGAGTCATATTAGAGGTATTTTAAAATACCTCATTTTTCTTTTGTATTTATCTTCCTATTATTAATATTATTATTATTATTATTATTATTAAAACAAAAAAAAAACAAATAAAAAGAAGAAGCAGCACGTGCTGCTTCCCTTCTCACTTCCCACTCCTTTTTTTTTTCTTTCTTTATTTTTGTTTTTATTATTATTATTAATTATTTATTTAATTCTGTCCTCTTTTTTTTATTAATTAAAAAAAAATCAAAAATGTCCAAAAGTCAACTTCCTTCTCTTCCACACGCAAAGGAAGAACTTTCTGCAGAAAAATAGTACTTGAATCCAGTCTTTGTTCCCTCTTTTGATTCTCTTTTCAAACCCTAGACTTGTGTATTTAATGAACAGAAGTGAGATGAACAGGGGAGAAAAATTAGGTCAGCCGTAGAAGAAGCAAATTTCTTCTTCTTCCAATCAAAAACCAAAAAAACAGTAAATAAAAAAATAGAAAGAACAGAAATCAAAAAAACAAAAATTATCATCATCACCAATTCTTCCAAAATCCAGAAACATAAAAAACCCAGGAACTAAATCATCATTATCATCATTGTTTCTTCAAGAACAAACCTCAAAAAAACAATCAACAAATCCTTCTTCGAAAAAAAACAAATCAAAATCAAAACCATCAAACCAGAAATCAAAACCGCATAAATCTTCAAAAACCACAATCATTCATCCAAAACCGAAAACGAAAGAGAAGAATACGATCCAAAAAAAAAACACCAAAGGTTGAGTTTGTCTTCTCTCTTGTTGCTTTTTTCCTGATCTGTAACATTTGGTGAAGATTTAGTTGTTTTTGAGTTCATATTTGGGTTTAGGTTTAGTTTTTGTATGTGTTTGGTGTTAGAAAGTTTTTGAAACAATGAAGTTTTGAAAAATGGAAACTGGCCGCAAGGGAGAGAAAGAATGAGAAGAGCGGCGGTGAGGAAGGAGAAGAAGAGAGAAAAATATGATTTTTTAGGGTTTGGGGTATTTATACCCCCAACCCGATCCAGTGTGTGCATGTTCATTGCAGCACACCATACACCCTATCTTCTCAGCCTCTGATTTCAATCAAGTGGCCTAGATCTTTTCTTTTTAATTTTAGATCAGGGTCGTCTGATCCATCAGACGGCCGTGATTGATCCTGCGTTTTTTGGACATTTGTTTGGCAAAAAGGCCTTTTGGACTGGGCCTTGTTCATTTCTGTTTACTCTTAGCACCCCCTGTTTATTTCGTTTTAATGTTCACACCCCCCTGTTTTTATTTTATTTTATTTTTTAGCTTATGAGATAAGTGTTTTTGGCATAAGCTATTTTAGCTTTTATTTTAGCCAATCAAGCATGATGTTGAGGCTTATTTCATTTTTCTATTTATTTGATATTTAAAAGTTGTTAATATTACTTTATGTCTTTATTTATTTTTAGCTAATTTTATTTTTTAAGCTTATGAGATAAGTGCTTTTAGCATAAGCTATTTTAGCTTTTTTTTAGCCTCGTAAAGCATGATGTCGAGGTTTATTTTCATTGTCTTAGTGTCGTATTTATTTATTTATGCTATTTATCCATTGCATATCATATTTATTTCATTACATCGATTTATTCATCATTCTTTTTTACCTTTATTTTATTATCGTAATATTGAGTATTTATCGCTTATTAATTGTCGTCTATTTTTGCTCTTGAATTTATGATGTAATTAAGCCAAGTGTAAATTCTAAATAAAAGTGCATAGCATACCCCCCCCCCCCCCCCCCCCCCCCCCCCTCTTGCATCATTTCATATTTATTTTCTTGCAAAGATTTTAGAGTGTGATTAGGCCAATGTACTCATAAATGAAAAATTGCATCTCATGCATATTTATTTTTTATCGCATTCCGTCCATACGCGTAATATTAAATTCCGAGGGAAAAGACACCGTTTTGATCAAAATATCATTACGGCGTATTTTTTATCTCATGCATATTTATTTTTTATCGCATTCCGTCCATACGCGTAATATTTATTTTTTATCGTGAAAACCTTGGATTTTAACCCAAGTGTCTTTTTTTATCGCGAACTTGGATTTTAAACCAAGTGTCTTGGACTTTAAACCAATGGCTTCTTTATTGCTAAAACCTTGGACTTTAACCCAAGTGTCCCTTTTTTCTCGCCTAAAAACCTTGGATTTTAACCCAAGTGTTCTTTTTTATCTCAAACTTGGATTATAAACCAAGTAGCATTGGATTTTAACCCAATTGCTCTTTTATCGTGAAAACCTTGGATTTTAACTCAAGTGCTCTTTTTATCACCAAACTTGGATTTTAAACCAATGGCTTTCTTTATCGCTAAAACCTTGGACTTTAACCCAAGTGTCCCTTTTTTCTCGCCTAAAACCTTGGATTTTAAACCAGGTGCATTTTCTTCATTCATACATTTTAATCATGCGAAAACCTTGGATTTTAAACCAAGTGTCTTTTATCACTCAAAACATTTTCTCAACAAACCTTGGATTTTAAACCAAGTGTCCGCGTCTTATTTCATAATCAAATCTCAATCAATTTAATCATATAGACTTTTTTTCACAAATTAATATCAATCAAACTCACATTTTGCCACTTTTGGCTTTTTGTCTTAAAACCATTTTCAAAACTTTAAAATCAAACAAACAAATTTACTCGTAATTTTTACCCCGAACTACGGTGGTTTGATCCCTCGGGTACGTAGGCATGAGACTTGTCTCTCCAATCAATAAAATCAACAAAAACATTTTTCTTTCTTTTTCGTCACTTTAAACTTTTTTTATCATCTTTTTAGTTCCCATACTTATACATTTTCACAAGCAATTAAAATAAAGCGCAAAGTTAGAAATAAAAACAAGAGGTTCCTATAGAATACTATAGATACTTAGGGTGCTAATACCTTCCCTTCGTATAACCAACCCCCGAACCTTGTTCTCTAAAAATAGGGTTTTTTTTCGAACTTTTTCCCTTTCCCTCGGATAAATTAAAGATCGGTGGTGGAACACTAAATTGCGATTCGAAGTTAATTAATAACTCGATATCCAAAAATCACCGCGACAGATATGTTTATGCTAAAATATGCAATGCTTTTTTTTTGTTATCGAAGGACTTATCCCAAATTGGTTGTAAACATTTAGATATGGATTTTGTAAAGAGAAAAGAAGAAGAAAAAAATTTATTATGTGTCATTTGAAATGAATGTTCTCTACAATATTTACAAAAAATTTGTTTAAGTCCTTCGACATCGGATGAGGAAAAAGAATTTATGAATGAGTGCATGCATGCATGATGCAGAAAACATGGTGGGGTTAAGGTATAGTGTTGGAGTCAAATGTGAAACCCTCTCATATGGCATGTACTAGGGTTCATGCGTACCTGCATTACGGGTTCTACAAAGTTCCCAAAGTCATCAACCGTCTTTCGAATATCACCGGCTTACGAAACTAATTCCCGGTCCAATAATATTCTCAAGACAATCTCGTTTGAGTGTAGTCTCGCGTATCGACTAATTCCAAGACCATTCTTGGTTAGCCACCGCACTACGTCCTAAAAGGCCAAGATGGGTTAATGTGATTCTAAGGTTCTCAGCTTCTCGGGACACTCACATTGATAAGTAATAACGCCGACATGACTATTCATGCCAACAGAGTACTACTATCATGAGGCCTCCACTGAGCGGGATTATATCACATGCATCGGGATCTAAGACTATTCTTAGCCCAATACTTTGATTATACCCCATCCTATCTTATTGTTTCTCTGAAGCCCGAGTTAGGACTTATCTCACCACTCAACGCAAACCCAAGTATATGTATACAAATATTTACACAAGCAAAAGAATAATATAGCGCGAAGATAGTAATTAAAACAAGTTAGGCTCAACCCGCTTGGTTGGTCCCCAGTGAAGTCGCCATTTCTGTCGCGGTGATTTTTGGATATCGAGTTATTAATTAACTTCGAATCGCAATTTAATATTCCACCACCGATCTTTAATTTATCCTAGGGAAAGGGAAAAAGTTCGAAAAAAACCCTATTTAGAGATCAAGGTTCGGGGGTTAATTATACGAAGGGAATGTATTATCACCCTAAGTATCTATAGTACTCTATAGGAACCTCTTGTTTTTATTCTAACTTTGCGCTTTATTTTTAATTGCTTGTAAAAAATGTGTAAGTGTAGGAATTAAAGTGATGATAAAAAAAGAAGTTTAAAGTGATGGAAAAGGAAAAATGTTTTTGTTGATTTTATTGATTGGAGAGACAAGTCTCATGCCTACGTACCCGAGGGATCAAACCACCGTAGTTCGGGGTAAAAGTTACGAGTAAATTTGTTTGTTTGATTTTAAGGTTTTTGAAAATGGTTTTAAAGACCAAAAGCCAAAAGTGGCAAAATGTGAGTTTGATTGATGTTAATTTGTGAAGAAAGTCTATATGGTTAAATTGATTGAAGTTTGATTGTGAAATAAGACGCGGACACTTGGTTTAAAATCCAAGGTTTGTTGAGAAAAGTTTTGAGTGATAAAAGACACTTGGTTTAAAAAACCAAGGTTTTTGCATGATTAAAAATGTTTGAATGAGGAAAATGCACTTGGTTTAAAATCCAAGGTTTTTGGCGAGAAAAAAGGAACACTTGGGTTAAAGTCCAAGGTTTTTGCGAGAAAAGAAGTCATTGGTTTAAAGTCCAAGGCACATGGTTTAAAATCCAAGTTTGTGATAAAAAGAGCACTTGGGTTAAAATCCAATGCCACTTGGTTTAAAATCCAAGTTTGAGATAAAAAGAACTCTTGGGTTAAAATCCAAGGTTTTCGCGATAAAAAAAAACGTTTGGTTTAAAGTCCAAAGTTTTGAAAAAATGCTTGATGACAAAATATTTTTATGCATGGTGAGAATAAATTGCTTGAACATTTTTTGAAGAGGTGTTGACCTCATTTTTTGAGAATAAAATGATTAATTATTTCAAATGGAATGTTGGGTTCCAAATTTAGTAAAAGGTAGCGCGAAAAATAATACTAACATCGCAATAAGCAAATTAAGCGCGAAGACAATCCGTAATGATATTTTGATCAAAACGGTGTCTTTTCCTTCGGAATTAAATATGCTAACGTGTTTGCGGAAAGCGATAAATAAATATGCATGTGATGCAAGTTTTTTTCATTTATAGTGTACACTTGTTCCTAATTACATTCTAAGGTATTTGCAAGAAAAATAAATATGAGGTGAATGCAAGAGGATGCTATGCAATTTTCATTTAAATTTACATTAAATCCTAAAATACAATCTAATGTCCTTGCAATAAAATAAATGGTTAATTAATTAAGCAATAAATTAATTGTTAGATTAACAAGCAATAATAATAAAGTATGTTAGTGACAATAATAATGATAAGTTAGTAAGTTAGTAATAATAAAGAACATGAATAATAAAGGTTAAGTTAGTGAGCAAGATTAAGCACAAATAATCATGAAATAAATAGTAAAAAATAAAAAGAACCTCAAATAAGTGCTTATTTTGGATTTAATAGCTTATTGAAGCACATTCCATAAGCAGTTTTATCATAGGCAAAAATAAAATAAAACAAAACAGAAGGGGTGGAAATAGCATTAAAAACAGAAAGGGGGGTGCAAAAAACAACTCTGGGGTTCTGGCCCAACTGGGGGGCGCAGCCCAGAGGGGGTGTGTGAAGCAAAAATGTAAAAACAGATCAGAGCCGTCTGATTGATCAGACAGCTCTGATTTAATCAAAAGGTAAATGAATCTGAGATGCATGATTTGTATCAGACGGCTAAGGCGCGCAGGTGCACCGTAAGATCTTCCACCTGCGCGCACAGGATCGATTCAAAGTATATAAATAAAAAAACCCTAAAATCAACTCACTTATCTCTTCTCTCTATTTCGGCCGCCGCTGTAAACCTTCTCTCATCTCCCTCTCGCTGCCAAATCTCTTTCTCTTCTAAACCTCCATTTTCAAAAATCTTTTAACATCAAATCATACAAAAGCAACTCCTAACCTCAAATCAAAATTCAAAATAATCAAAAACTAAACCCAAAAGCTAGATCGAACCCAAAACAGAATGAAAAGGTGAACGAAAAAAGATTCAACCTTGCTGTGTTTTTGTTCTGATTCTCTTTCTTTTTCGTTTTTTTTCGATCTGGAAAAAAGGGGTGGAGGTTTGGTTTTTGTTCGATTTTCGATTCTGGAAAAAAGAAAGTATGGGGTTTGTTTGTGTTTTTTCGGTTTTGGATTTGGTTTTAGATTTGTGATATGATTTGGGTTTGATTTTGATGATTGAGAGTGATTGGTGATGAACGATGATGATGGTTCCTGGTTCGTTTGATGATTTGAGGATATTCTGTTTTTTTATTTTGGTTTGATGATGAATGGTTTGTGGTTTTGAAGATGATGATGAACGGATGATATTATTTTCTGGGTTTTAGTTGATGAAGATGATGAATTTGATTTATGATTTTTTTTGTTTTTTTGCTATGTGATTTCTTTCTGTTTTGGGATCTGATTTTGAAAAAGGAAAAAAGTTTCAGCGGCTGAGGCTGATGAATTTTGACCTAGGGGACTGTGCAATTAATGCACTATTTATAGTGTGTCAGAAACTAGGGTTTGACAGATGAAAATTACCCCATTTGGACAAAATTGCCCATTTGGGCCTGATGAGGACAAAAAACCAGATTTGGACCTAAATAAAATAAAAATAAAAACCTTAAAAAGAAAAAACGAAAATGGTAATAATAAAAAATGAAAATGACTTAATAAAATAAAATAAAAAACAAATTAAATAATAAAAATAAATATATATAAAGAAATAAAAATAGTAATAATAAAAAAAAAACCACTAAATGAGGTATTTTAAAATACCTCTCTACCGAAATTTCGTCAGAAACGAACAAAGAAAATCCGTCTTAAAAAGACGTATAAAAGCGATCGATCAAAAAATGGGGTATGACATAATTCATTTTATATAATATATGAAAATCTACAACACACTAGTTGGTGTCTAGTTGTTAAAAAAGGACTAAAATTACAATTAAGCGAAAAAAAAAAAAAAAAAAAAATTGTAGAGGGATTATCTTCCTGTATCAAACAACTCGATAACCTCCACTACCCCATCTTCTAGTTAGTTCTTCCTAACAAGAAAAACTACGGACCCATTATGATATCTCTCACAACTGCCACTCTGGTGGTGCCACCATCATCACTGGTTACATGTTCGGCGGCGCGTCATCCACAAACAGCTATGGTGAAAAAAACTAACAAAAAGCAAAGACAAAAGAAAGTTGGTTTCGGCGGCGAGAAGAAGGAATTGTCGTGGCAATGTGTGGAAGGCTGTGGAGCTTGCTGTAAGCTTCAAAAGGGTCCTTCTTATCCATCTCCTGAAGAAATTTTCACTGACCCTTCAGATGTTCAGGTCCATTTTCTTACTTCCATGTTTTTCATTTCAAACTGTCACACCAAAAAGAAAAACTTTAAGTTTGTTTTGTAAATTCAGCTATAGAGTACTATGAAGAAGCACCGACACGGACACCAGACACGATGACACGACACAGACATTGACACATCCAGAAAATGTCATAATTCAGTGAAATTATAAGTGTCGGTGTCATGTCGTGTCGGTGTACGACACTGACGCGTGTCCGACACCGGGACACGCCTAGCCCGAGAAGTGTCCGCATATGAGCATTTTTTTTTGTCGAAATGTGGGTATGGACATTACATTACATTTAGTGTGTATTATAATGATAATGCTGATATTTTTGTTGTTTTCTTTATGTTTGGATATGTGGCGATGAATTTCAGCTCTACAATAGTTTAATAGGACCAGATGGATGGTGTATTCATTTTGAAAAGAGTACCAGGAAATGTTCTATTTACTCTGGTCAGTTGCCACCACCATCATTTTCAGTTTTGAATTTTATGATTGTTGAATTTCCTTGTTTGATTGTAAGCTTTGGAATTTAACTTGTTCATATTTTGTTCTTCTTCAGAGCGTCCATATTTTTGTCGTGCCGAGCCTGAGGTGTTTGAATCTTTGTATGGAGTTAAAGAGAAGAATTTCAACAAGGAGGCATGCAGGTTGACCTTTCTCACTCACTTTTCAATTTATTCTGGTTTATTTTTCTTTTTGAAGAATCAAATTATGGAGAAATTTTATTCAGCTGAAATTTTTTTTTTTTTTTAATGAAAGAGAATTACTTTGTTTTGTGGTATGTAATACTGATATGCTAGTTGCCACACTTGAGGTGCTCGTTCAGTGGTAAAAGTTTAGTCTTGTAAGTTGTAACCTCAAGTTGCCGAGTTTATATCCCCTCGGAGACAGTTGTAAAATGACCATTACTGCCTCTTTGATTAATAAATTATCCCCCTTTTCCAATTTACAAATAAAGAAAATGTTATCAAATTTTTATGTATTTCATGAAATTGAAACATTTTTGGGCGTTTTTTCTGAACCAGCATTTAAAGCTATGTGACAAGGGGTTGGCATTTTGAGATTCCATCTCTTTACTTCAAGCTGCTTTAGGTTTAGGTGCAGCTATGAGTCATGATTTTCTGAAGAAGCTTACTTTTTAGTCTGTTTTGTTTATGAGGAGGTTCTTTCATCTTGCATTTGACTTATAAAGGAGAATATTGCTTTGTTAGGATGATATGTCTGTGATATGGTAGGTTCAGTTCAGTGTTTGAACCTTTGAGGTATCAACCGTGACTCCTTACCTCACAACAACTGAGAGTAATTGCTCATCCTACTATTGCAAAGTTTCAAGGCTAGCATACTTACATTATGAATTTTGCTAAACCGGGAGTCATGTTTTGCATTTTGTTACCATTCTCCAAATTCTCATATTGTCTTTTATTCTGTTTATCCATAGAAAATATTATGTTATATTAAAACAACCACAAAATTATCCTTGAAACAGGGCCTAAGACATTCAAAGACGTGTTTCTTATCCAATCCTCTATTTTTTTCCTTGTAGTTTCTGCAGGGACTCAATTAAGGAAATTTATGGCTATAATTCAAAGGAGCTTACTAATTTTAACAAGTCAATTAGGAGCTCTTCTAGTTAGAGTTTTGGATTCAATTTCTTAAGGTTGTTTTCTTTTCTATCCCTTAGAGTTTTCTTGTCTATAAGTTCTAAAAATGTATGATTTCATGAACTGATATAACTGCTGCATGAATCTAGAAAGTAAAACCTAACAACACTTAAAAAATAGCAATATCTGATAGGTAGTAGTCTAATGAATATCATTTCATGTGTCTTCTTTTGGGATTTATTGATCCTTGCAAATATAACTAGTTAGTTTTCCTGTCTTATTTTGGGCTATGTGAAGGATTCTTATTAGTAAAACCTCGAAAAAATACCCTTTAATAATGATTGGAGTTCAACTAATATGAATTTGTTGTGAAATAAGGCATGCAGATCATATGGGTTTGATTCCTTGAAAGTATTTTAGATAGTTAAGTAAAAGTAGGTGAACACTAAGGAGAAATTATGAGAGTGGTTGAAACAAATTAATCTCGTTTTGTCCCTGTGATTAACCTTACTCTTCTGTTAAAGAAGTCCTACATTGGTTGCGAGATAGCCTAAATGTGTGTTTATAAGTGAGGGCAATCCTCACCTTACAAGCCGGTTTTGTAAGGTTGAGTTAGGCTCAATTCTCAATTCTAAGATGTAAAGTGAACTTGTTAACTGCTAGTAGAAGTTATTCCTTGAAATTCTTTCAGATACCAATATCTTGACTGAATGTGGGACATGGGTTATGTTGTGCCATACTTAATGGAACGGATTATCAACACAATGCACGTTTTGAAGCCATTCAAGCACCATGTTGTATAATCTCCTACTGTTATTGAAGCACAAATGTGTTGGTGGTGGTATTCTTGGATCGACAAACAACTTCCATTCAAAATTTATATATTGCAGTTCTTCCTTTTAGTTATCCTGGCTGTGGTGTGGCGTGCCAGATTTTTTGCTTCTCCTCAGTTACAATCACAAAGAAGGAGATGCAGATTCACAATTCAAATCCTCATCCTACTACTTCGATGACTAAATTTTGATCACATGGAAATATGAGCTTAGATGGATAGTTGTTCGTAAAATATAAGTGTGAACTGATTTGAATGGGCTAATTTCATTATTCTACTGTTTATAGGATAATCCATGCCCTAGGTTTGACATATCATGAATGCTATATTTATTTTTTCATGAAAAACACTTCTCTGTTGAATGGATAGGGTGAAAAATACAAATAAGCTATAAACTATAAAGGCATTGCCACATTGCGAACTATTGTATGACTTCATCATCCTCTCATCAAATAGTTTGCATATATTCAGAGATCATCAAATCGCTATGATACAAGTTCTCATTACAGTATAGCAATCTATTATTTTCTGTTTAACCCATGCTACAATAGAAAATAAAGCATATAAACGTGATTGATTGATAGACTAATATATCCTGCAACCCACAAGTTTATGTTTTATCAACTGTTTCATCTCAAACCCTTGGTTTATGTTCTTGTGTAATGCTAAACAATTTAATAGCATTTCACTCCAGTAACAACAACCACATGGCACAATCTGTTGTAGGCAATGTATTTCTCATCTTTCTTTGTTGTATTAAACAACAGATGCAGAGTATTGTAGCCAAAGCAACTTTAAAAAGTTGCAAATAAAGAAGAGTAAACGTGATCAAATCATAAACTACATGTGTGTGTTTCAGAAATAAGACTGCAAGAAAATAATTTTATGTCAGCACATATACTGAGTTGAGTACAGGATTCACCACCACCGATGAGGTGTGTGTGTTATGTAATGACCAAGATAGGAGCTATGGGATTTGAGGTTCATTTGGAAGAACTAGGGTGGTTTTTTGTTTGTGTTCCTTCACTGAGTTTTGTTCGTTCTACAACTGAGTTGGAGTTGGTTTCACTCGTTGGTGATGAAAAAGATGAGAAAATGGAGACAAAGGAAAGAAGAAGAACACAATTGGTTTGAGTTTGAACTTTTTCTAGGTTTGAATTTGATTTTTTTGGGTTTGTGTTTGAATGTGAGATCTGATTTTTTTGGTTTGGTTTTTCACAGAATTTAGTTCTGCTACATTAGACAAGACACTTTAAAGTTTTGATTAAGCATTACTTCTTGAATTTGTTAGTATAGTTTGTTTACCTCTCGTCAAGTTTGAAGTGGACTAAATCCTTATTCCACATGTATGTATGAGTGAAAATGAGACAGCATTTATTTTGCATGTAATGAATTCCTTGCTACAGAGGCAGGTGTATCTGCTTAACTTGTGTTTAGGCTTTATAAGATTTCAGTGTTTTTGAGTATTGTATGGATCTTGTATTTATTGTATAGGATAGGCATATCATATATTATATCGTGTAAATTGTGATTATGATATCATGTAATTTTATATTGATGGTTTAAGTCTTTAAAGTGATCATGTTGTATATGTGATGATACTAATAGAGAAAACAATGTCATCAAATGAGGGCTTCAAGTTTGTTATAACGGTATGGACACGTGGACAAAGATTAGAGGAAAATTGCACATTAAGGAGTGAACAAGGCATATATAGTGAAAGGAAGACATAGAAAGAGAACATTGAATATGTAATTGGTGATTAATCACATCTCTCTTTCTCTCTGATTTTCTGTTATTCTCTTCTCTATATTTCCCCTCTTCTCTGGACATTCTATTTCTCTTTAATATCAATTCCACATTGAAAGTTCACCTTATTTGACATTAGTTATCATCTCAATTGTTAGTATCAATTACAGTGTAGTTGAGACACATTATTTGACACGTGTCTCTCTTTTCTTCTCACAAAAATAACATTTGTTGTGATGTGAAATTTCCCGAGCAAATTTGATGTTCAAGATGTTGAGTTTTGCATTTAGGTCTACGGAAAATGTGACTCATGTGATCTGGTTGAAGATTATGGAGTACTGTAATACTTTAAAACAAAATTGACTTGAACTCATGTTAATTCCTTTTCTGGAGTTAAAAATTTAACAGTTTTAAGAGCTTCTATTTTGTTTCAGAATTTTTAAGACTTTGTTGTGTTGTGGGACATTTCATCAGCTGTGCTTATGATATTATGGAGGCATGCAATGCATATATGGAAGGTGCTCAAGTGGGGTATTTCTTCTACAATTTATATTATATAAGCCCTGATTTATGTTTGATATGTGATATATAGACATGAATGCTACATTTTTCAATGATCAGTTTGTCTCTGATTTAGTCAATTGGCACTCTATATGTCATGCATTCTAATGAAAAATTCATGTTAACATCTCTGTTAGTATTATGATTGTGATTACGTTAATGTGATACAGTTTGCAGTAGTTTCTGCTATCTTCTTTTGAGTAGCAACATGGACTATGGTCTAAAAACAAATTGCAGAAAACATGGACACAAACTACGATAGACTGTTGAACAAAAACCTTAAAAGTACAGCAAAACTCTGTTTTGTATATACAGATTATAGACTGGGATAGTTACATGTTTAACCAGAAGAAAATAATTTTTCATCCTTTTGCATAAACAAATTTTGTGGTTAACCTTACTCTATACAAGATGTATTTTGTTTATTATCATCATATTATCGCACCACCAAGGCCTAGTTCATCTTCAATGTCGTCTCCATCTTCAAATAATTTCCAAAACTGAGCTTGGTCATTTTCTTTTCTTTTCTTCAGCCAGAACTTATATGCACCAAATACTCCAAGAATCAGTCCGATTGGGGCCAAAGCACCAAGAAAAACCAGAATAGCTATGCGTTTTCCGCGTTTACCAGAAGAGCTAGATACTGCAGAGCAGGAATACAATTAGTTTTGTTAATATAATAAAATATAAAGATTAACAAGCAAAGATTAGTCCTCCTTGCTTTACCATAAAACTTATGACATTAAAATAATTTAAAAGTCCTCAAATGCTTGCTAAGAAACACAACAAAGTAGAACAAACTATTTCTAGCATACCTACTACCAATAACAGTAAAGCATACAAGAATGAAAAATAAGATAAAGAACCATATGTCCTTTCTCTTTAATCAGTATAATATTCCTCCATCTAGCTAAAGTATAGATTCTTTTGAGCAACTTAACTTTTCTACCATTTTATTAGGTGATTACTCTAAGCCAAAAGATGAAGGGGAAACAAATTGTAGTTATAATAAAATGGTGTTAGACCACTAGACTTTTTTATTTATTATTTTTAAGTTGACAAGAGTTGACTCCTCTAAAGTGAGGAGTACAAGTGGACTATTTCTACCATCAATACACATAATTTCATTTTTTAACCTCTAATGGACTATTTCTCAGTTAAGAGGAGCTAAATCCTATGAGAGCTTTTTTGCAGCCCTAGATGCTTCTCACGTGGTTTACGTGTTTCCATTTTTACTCTTCTGCTACTTAAGTAACGGACGTTATAAAAAATAAATCTGGTGGGGTGTTTTCGGGGCATATCCACTACCTAAGTAGCGAATAGAGAAAATGAGTAGGGTGACAAAAAAAAATCTCAAATCCTATTAGTCACTAAGACAAATCATGGATGCTATTAGGTCATTAGCTCATAGATGAAAATTTCTAAAGCTACCCTCCCTATCTCTTTTCTACCCCCAATATTCCAATTTTGCTCTTGCAAAAACTTCGGTCCGAGAAAATCGAATTTTTTGGTAGTGCAAATTCAGAGGAATTTCGGTTCATATAAACCGAAAAAAAATTCAAGGAAAAAAAAACTTCGGTTTTTAAAAACCGAAGTGTTTTGCAAGGGCAAAATTGGAAAATCAGGGGTAGAAAAGAGATGGGGAGGGGTCACTTGAGAAATTTTCCTCATAGATTTAGCTTCAATTCACTTTTGTTTATCTTTTCCTAATACAGGGGATGGTCAAAAAGAAAACACCAAACATAGAACTTCAGCAATAGCATCATCAGCTAGGTCACAAACCCTTTTTCATATAACTAGTTGATCTATTCATGGGTCAAATAGCATGATGAAATAATAAAGAATATTCATTGTAGATTTATGGTCATAAAAAAAAAAAAAAAAAAAAAAGAATCCCCAAAGCAAAAGTTGCAAGATGCCTCACCAAGAGATAAGCAGTCTGGACACAAAAAAGTAGCATTGAATTGTTTTTCCTTGAACTTAACATATTCACCATGGGGTGCAGTAAAATCAGAAGGACAAAACTCCCATTCGTCAAAAGCATCATCTGAAGGAGTAATACTATTTTCCTCATAGAGTCCACATCTCTTACATTTTTTACTTGAAAAGTTACTTAAAACCTGGAAGCAAAGAGCAAAATCTCATTAAATTGTTTCAAACAGTGAAACATTCAATATACAACCTAAACATAAAGATTGAAGAACGAAAACACTTGGAATTCAATGCCATGTACCTATACTTAAGCGCTTTATGATATAAGTGCTTATGTATAAGCTGTTTTTATGACAAGATATAACATATTAAAATTGTTCAAATAAACTAAGTTTTTTCCATAAGCTATCATAGAAAACTTATGGAAATAAGTTGGACATACCATAAGTTGTTTCCATGCATGACAAATGTTTATGCTAGTAGATAAGTTAAGATAAGTGAATCCAAATAATGAACTACAACACATATATTACTTGATTGATTAACTTCTAATGAACCACCTTAGAATGGACACAAAATCAATTTAATCATTAATTTTACATTAGTTACGACATAATAATAATAATTTATAATGATAATAATAATAATAATAATAATAATAATAATAATAATAATAATAAAACAAAAGTACAATCTAACCAACCAACCAACCTGCCAAGATTGTTGACCATTGAAAGCATAAATGAAATGAAGTCTCTTAACATCTTCAAACAACTTCTTGTTCTCCCCTTTACAGAGGAAATAAACAGTTGAAGTTGTTTTCAGCCATTCATGCTTATTGAAGATCTCAATTGAACTCAGCGATACAACTGCACATAACATCAACCCTGTACAGTCCAAATTCAATCATTATTCCCACAACTACACTTTCATTATAACTTACAATTAAGCTTAAATAATTTTTTTCCTTTTGTGAAATCGAGGAATTATAAGAAAAAATAAATAAAGTACAGATAGAATCAGTTAGTTAGTTACCTGGAAAATAGCCGAAGAATAGGAGAAGTGCTAGCGAGATTCTAGAGTTGGACGCCGACATTGGAATCAGAGAGAGAGATTGAAAATGAAAATGAGGAGAAAGATAAATAAGAAGTTTCAAGAAAGGAAATGGCAGTTGATGAATTCGTTTTTGTGTAATTTGTTGGGAGACTTGACCGGGTTGAGTTGTGGTGGCTGGCTGTGTGATTGGTTGGTTAGTGCGGACGTCATTTTGTATTGAGTCTGAATTCAATAATCCACCACGTCATTTTGGCGCCAAGCACTTCCATTGACTTCATTATAATCTCAACTATCTTAGCGACTTAGTCCAGAGTGCAGACTCCTATTCATCCATTCATTGGCTTTATGGTCAATTTTTATGATTTCTATATGGTATTGCGTCCCTATTGTGCCCAATTTTTTTCGAATTGTTTATGTTGTTGGTTGAGTTTGTTTGTTGTGTTAAAACAAAAGATAATGCTAACTAGTGCCCTTAGTTAAGTTGTTAAGGTAACAAGAAATAAATAGTAAAATTATTTTGGAATTTGTGTAGTTCATCATCTAAAAGTTTAAATTTTACTTTTTTTAATGCATATTTTTTCTTTTCTTTTCTTTTTTAGTTCCTTAACTAGTGTTGTGGGAACACTAGTTAGCAAGACCCTAAAAGAAATTTAGGTTAAGTGGTTAATGAGTTTTATCAAATGACGGATTGTTTAGAAAATTCAAGTTTGATTCTTGGATGAAATAATTTTGTGGTAGACTTTAGTTACCTTGCGACAAACTTCATATTACTATAGCGTCTCCTCCTAAAGATAGGAGCGTTAAAAAAAATTACTCATGCACAATAGACAACATCTAGTTTTTTTTTTACTGGTTTAAGTTTTTTGTCATGCTAGTTTAATGGTTTTACTTTCATTGTTTTAGATAAACAAGAGAGGAAATTGTATTGAGCTAATAAAGTTTATGGGAATTACTTATACAGAGAGAAAAAGTTTGATACAAATTCAATTATTATTGATGAATTTTATGACATGAAGGAACAACGTGTAAGCTTTAGATAAACAATATGCGAGTATATTTAAGTACTATTATTATTATAATTTATTTAATATTTAATATTTAATATTTATTATTTAATTATTTCGGCCTCCCGTTTTATAAATTCTTAGATTCATTCCTGGTTCTGGGTTTTGCTCCTTGATAAGTGTAAAATGAATGAGCATTAACTTTCATATACATTTTTAACACTTATTAACTTATTTTGCACGTAAGTCATTAGAAAAATCCAACTAAATATAAATATTGGTTTAAAATGATAAATCATGCATTTCTATGTAATTCTATAAATTTCTACCTAAATCCCTTATTTTTACAGGTAATCAAGGAGTTGGAAGGACTTGGAACGAAAAAAACAAGAAAATTCAACCATAGGACCTTCGCTCATGCATCCAGCATGGGAGCGAAGACTAGTCCTGTCTTCTTGCTCGATGCCTCGCCGGAGCAAATTAGAAGCGAACCAAGTCAGAATGTAAACATCCCTGCTCGCTAGGACTTCTCTCTAGCGACCCTTAAGCGAAACAAGTAAGAAGCATCCTAGTCCTATTCGCCACCACTTTGTTATAGCAAACACAAGAAATGAATCTAGGTCTCAAAATCAATGGTCATTCTCCAGGCAAGCTTATTACTCGACGAGCGAGGGCACTGAAAGTACAACTTGGCAAGTTGTCTGTGAGTAGTCCTTTCCGTCCCATGAAGAAAGCTAGATTCACTGAGCGAACGAATGCCCGCTCAACGAAGTTCAATTTTTCCTCACCTATAAACAGAGACTCAAATGACCTCATTTTCATTCAAAATACACTAGAGAGAGGCCGAAGAAGTAGTTTTCCACTATAGTGAAGCTTTGGAGCTTTGCTTTCAAGCCTTGGATGTAATCTCCTTTTTTCTTCTTTGCTGGTAAGTTATACTGATAAATATGAGTAGCTAAACTCTCTCTTGTGTTTGGATTATGTTAGTTATTTAGGATCTTAATGTAAACATGTGATTTCGCTGGTTACAAATGAATATGTTTTGATATGATTATGATTTATTCCTATATTTAATGCTTTCTTGACGTGAAACTCTGAAATTGATCTTTTGATTTAGGGAGTGCTAGACATAGACTTCTTACCCAAGGGACCGACTTGGAATAAATTCATTCATGCAATCTAAGTTGCTAGACATAGGGTTAGTTTCATGATCACATATATTGTTGAATCTTAATGTTGTTATAATTGATTCATCGAGCGAAACATTGGAAGTTACAATTATAACTAAATCGCGTCATTTGTTAGACATCGAAACATACAACGAGCGATATATAAGTGTAAACATATTCGAAAATATGGATTTTATGATCGATAACATAAATTATGTTAAGTGACTAAATAATGATATATAAGCTAGGTGATGTTATTAATGATCGTAGGTCCTTTAGATCTTTATATTTCAACCTCAATGTGAGATTTAAGCGGGAGACAAGCGAATCAAGTTGTTGATTCCCTTAACAAGAGAAATTTCATTTACTGTTATTCTCCAAGTTTTTGTTTTTATCATATTCTATTGTGCGCTGCTTCCTTCATTTTTAATGGGATGCTTTCAGTTGTTTCTTGTCAAAAAACCTTTAATTTGACAATTTTCCTCAACAAAAATACTGCATTTGCAATTTTCACATCACTATATATATATATATTAGAATAGGAAATATTCTTAGTCAACTTTTATCCTTAATAGCCTTTAGTGATATTATTATGTAAATTAAATAGACTTTAATTTTGTAGAATCACAAGTTGATTCATTATGTTGTATATATACACAATTCACATATGAATGAAAGGCAAGGCAATTAGTTTATTATGGTATCAGTAAGCTTTGGCACTGATCTTCCCTAAACCTAAACCCTGCGCCGCCCACCTTGCCTTCAATTTTTTTTTTTTATATATTATTATTATTGTTTGTTTTTTTTTTCAAAACACGCTTCCAAAAACACACGTATTCACAAAACACAAAACCTGCTTCTTTTCCTTGTTACAGCACCGCCATTACCCAAACAACAATCACTTCTCAGCTTCATCCCCAAACAACAATGGCCGAAATTACTCATCCTCTCTCTCCCAAATCCACATCAGAATCTCCTACTCAAAACACAAAATCTGCTACCCAAACAACAATCTCTCCCATTCATCCTGCACTCACCGTTTCTAACATCACAAACTTCATCAAAGTCACTCTTGACATTGAGAAAATCCAATACAACACCTGGTCTGAATTGTTCAAAATCCATGCCCAAGCCTACGAAGTTCTCGACCACATCATACCTCCATCACCAACCGATTCCACTTCTTCACCCTCTCTCAAAGAAACCGATCCAGCCTTATGGAAACGCCTTGATTCTATTGTTTTGCAATGGATTTATGGAACTATATCTACTGATCTTCTTCATACTATCATTGAACCTAACTCCACTGCTCAACTTGCCTGGGAAAGACTTTTTGATATATTCTTTGATAACAAATATTCCAGAGCTATCTACCTAGAGCAAGAATTTTCCAACGTTCGCATGGAACAATTTTCTGATGCCGCATCATACTGCCAACACATCAAGTCTCTTTCCGATCAACTCTCCAATGTTGGTGCACCTGTTTCCGACGAACGTATGGTGCTTCAACTTGTCTCTGGTCTTTCTGATGCTTATGCTAATGTCGGTTCTCAAATCCGTCATTCTGCTACTCTTCCTCGTTTTTACAAGGCTTGGTCTATGGTTGTTTTGGAAGAAATGGCACGTGCAAAACAAACGGCCGTTACTGCTGCTAATTCCTCTTTTTTAGCCGCTCAAGAAAACAACAACTCAGATTACTCAACGTCTCATCACCACAACCGCAACAATAACAAAAACACTGGAGGTCGCGGTGATCGTAGCCGTGGACGCGGTGGAGGTCGAGGCGGACGGTCTCATTACCATCAACAAGGATCAGGGCAGCAACCACATGCACCGCAATATCAGTGGGCCTATCCTCCTTGGAATGCACAGTGGCAGCCATGGGCCACTCCTCCTTGCCCTTATCCTACAACCGGCAGTTGGCAAAGAACGGTAGTTCCAAATCGTCAGTCTGGTATTTTGGGAGCAAAACCCCAGCAAGCGCATGTTGCTGCAACTCAATCATCATATGCACCAACAGATATTCAAGCCGCTATGCACACTTTATCTCTTGCTCCTCCTGATGAACAGTGGTACATGGACACTGGGGCTACATCTCACATGACAGCAAACGGAGGTAAACTTACGTCTTATTCCAATATTAGCAACAATATTATTGTCGGTAGTGGTCATAATATTCCAGTTATTGGTTGTGGTAATGCATTATTACATCATCCTCAATATCCCTTAACCTTAAACAATGTCTTGCATGCACCCAAATTGATTAAAAATCTTGTTTCTGTAAGAAAATTTACCATTGACAATGACGTTTCTGTTGAATTTGACCCGTTTGGTTTTTCTGTGAAGGATTTTCAGACAGGGATGCCTTTAATGAGATGTAATAGCTCGGGTGAAATTTATCCTCTAACCACAAGACCATACCATCCAAGCTCAACACTATCTACCTTTGCCGCTGTGCCCAGTGAAATTTGGCATAATCGTTTAGGACATCCGGGAGCATTTATTTTTAATTCTCTTCACCAAAACAATTCTATCTTATGTAATAAGTTTCGGAACAATTTCATTTGTCAATCTTGTCAACTTGGAAAACAAATAAAGTTACCATTTTCTGAGTCCTTGTCATCTACCTTATTGCCTTTTGATATTGTGCACAGTGATATATGGACATCGCCAATTCTTAGTTCCGGTGGTCATCGCTATTATATTTTATTTCTTGATGATTTTACAAATTTTTTGTGGACTTTTCCTCTAGCAAATAAATCGCAAGCTCACTCCACTTTTCTCAAATTTCGTAACCACATAAAAACACAATTTGAAAAAGACATTAAATGTTTTCAATGTGATAACGGAAAAGAATATGACAACTCTCTTTTTCATCAATTTTGTGAGCAAAACGGAATGATATTCAGATTTTCATGTCCTCACACATCACCTCAAAATGGAAAAGCGGAGCGAAAAATTCGTACTATCAATAATATCATTCGCACTCTCCTTGCTCATGCGTCACTGCCACATTCTTTTTGGCATCATGCACTTCAAATGGCTACTTGTCTATTAAACATCATACCCACCAAGAAACTAGCTCTTCAAACACCAACCACAATTCTCTACCAAAAATCTCCATCCTACTCTCATCTTAAAGTTTTTGGTTGTCTATGTTTTCCTCTCATCCCTTCCACTAAAAGAAATAAACTTCAAGCAAGATCAACACCATGTGTATTTTTAGGATATCCGTCCAATCATAGAGGTTACAAATGTTTTGAGTTGTCAAGTCGTAAAATCATCATTTCTAGACACGTCATATTTGACGAAAACACTTTTCCTTTCTCAAATATCAATGCTCCCGAGTCCTCATGCTATAATTTTTTGGATACAAGTGATACAATATTTCCTTATCATCTATTTCAACCTACATCAACATCTCCTACAAAAGAACCAAACTCAAACAACCAACCTCCCACCACCACAACAACATCACTCACCACTCCATCTCCCATCACCACAACTACACACCAACCAACATTAACCCCAACTCCACAAATACAAAATTCTCCTCCACAAATCACCATTACACCTACGGTCTCTCCCCACCAAATAACTACAATTAATCCTCCATTAGTCAACCCTCCATTGTCCCCTCAAATGACAACCCGAGCACAACACGGTATCTTTAAGCCCCGTCAACTATTTAATCTCCACACTTCTAGTCCACATCAAATTTCTCCTTTGCCTACCAATCCTATTAATGCATTACAAGACCCTAATTGGAAAATGGCCATGAAAGATGAATATGATGCTCTTATTGAAAATAAGACGTGGGATTTAGTACCACGTCCTTCTAATGCTAACATTATTAGAAGTTTATGATTTTCAGGCATAAGAAGAAAGCTGACGGTTCTTTTGAGAGGTACAAGGCTCGGTTAGTCGGTAATGGTTCCAATCAACAAACTGGTATCGATTGTGGTGAAACATTTAGTCCAGTAGTTAAACCTGCAACTATAAGGACGGTTCTAAGTATTGCTATTTCAAAATCATGGTGTTTGCATCAATTAGATGTCAAAAATGCCTTCTTACATGGGAATCTTAATGAAACTGTGTACATGTACCAGCCTCCCGGTTTTCGCAATCCTCAACACCCTGATTATGTGTGTTTGCTAAAGAAGTCTCTCTATGGTCTCAAACAAGCGCCTCGTGCATGGTACCAACGTTTCACTGACTTTGTAGCTACTTTGGGTTTCTCTCATAGTGTATGTGATCACTCTTTATTCATCTACCACCATGGAGATGACACAGCCTATATTCTTCTTTATGTGGACGATATCATTCTAACCGCATCATCTGACACTCTTCGCCAGTCTATCATGTCTAAACTGAGTTCTGAATTTGCTATGAAAGATTTGGGACCTCTCAGCTATTTCCTAGGCATCTCAGTTACAAGACACTCTGGTGGTATGTTTCTTTCTCAACAGAAATATGCCGAAGAAATCATTGAGAGAGCTGCTATGTCCTCTTGCAAACCAATTTCTACTCCAGTGGATACAAAAGAGAAACTTAGTGGAACCTCAGGCAACCCATATCATGATCCCTCTGAATATAGAAGTCTTGCTGGTGCACTTCAATACCTTTCACAAGACCTGATATCTCTTATGTTGTTCAGCAGGTATGCCTCTTTATGCACGATCCAAAAACGCAACACATGACTGCCTTGAAGCGAATCATTAGATACATTAAAGGCACAAGCACTCACGGCTTACATTTATCTCCCTCCTCGATCGAAAAACTTACCACATATACTGATGCTGACTGGGGAGGATGTCCAGACACCCGTAGGTCCACATCCGGCTATTGTGTTTATCTTGGAGATAATTTAGTTTCATGGTCTGCTAAACGACAACCGACTCTTTCTCGTTTTAGTGCAGAAGCAGAATATCGTGGTGTTGCTAATGTTGTTTCCGAGTCTTGTTGGCTTCGAAATTTACTATTAGAACTTCAGTGTCCTGTCACGAAAGCCACTCTAGTTTACTGTGATAATGTCAGTGCTGTCTACTTATCAGGTAATCCCGTCCAACACCAACGCACAAAACACATTGAGATGGATATTCATTTTGTTCGTGAAAAGGTTGCTCGAGGTCAGGTTCGCGTACTGCATGTTCCGTCACGCTACCAAATAGCTGACATATTCACAAAGGGTCTTCCGTTGCAGCTATTTGATGACTTCCGAGATAATCTCAACATTCGTCAACCTCCAGTTTCGACTACGGGGGTGTATTAGAATAGGAAATATTCTTAGTCAACTTTTATCCTTAATAGCCTTTAGTGATATTATTATGTAAATTAAATAGACTTTAATTTTGTAGAATCACAAGTTGATTCATTATGTTGTATATATACACAATTCACATATGAATGAAAGGCAAGGGAATTAGTTTATTAATATATATTCAAGATAGTGTTTTGACCTTTTGATTGCCAACAATTAAGGACATATCTATATCATTCCATAAACGAGGAATTTAAAGGAAACACAAAATGCATTTAGAGATCGTTTAAGTTTTACGCTTGTAACAAATAGGTTCTTTAAATTTGTAATGTGTAACATCTAGGTCTTCCGGTTATTATCCGAAAGAGTAACGGTGCAAAGAATTTGGACAATTTCAAAAGGAAAAGAAGTAAAAAAAGAAGAATACATGGGCACAACCAAATTAACAAGATTAAAAATAAAATGAAGACAAAGAAAAGAGCATATACATATATGTAATATAATAAATTATAATTTATATTAAAAAGAGGTGCATATATAAATTGAAATATTGTTTACAGCATACTTTATGGTACATTTATCTACAAATGGTTAGATTAAGATAATTTATTATGTCTCTTAATTTAACATGTTGTAGCTTGTACAGTAAAGTTGGTCGGAGATGATCAATTTTGGCCAGGTGCACCATGAATTTGTTAATCAACTGAATGAACGAGGGGGTTCTGATTGGGAAAATTACCTGCTGGATCATACTCACAGGCGATGAGCATGCCGACGCCGGTGTTACCAGCATTCTTGCAATGTTGCAAGGCGCATCCAACATTTGTTGTGTCCCTCCACACAATTTGTGTAAAATGTCCACACATTTTTGGTGGAGGCTCACATTCAAAGGTATTGAAATTATATGAATTCTTCTCCATGTACCAATAATAAACTGCATCACAAGGTGTCCAATGCAACTTCTTTCCCCAAAACAGGTTCTCACCATAATTTGAGTCAGAATGAATGACTTCACAATCATTATATCGTTCCATAAGATATTTTTTCGCGAAACTCGCGAGACTCTCGTCCCATGCTAACGCCGGTAATTTGTACTCATTTCGCACAAAATTGTGCGCGTGTAAGAATTCGGCTGCTAATTCGGTTTGATTTTGCAAATAGGTGGTGTTGGTTTTTCGAACATATCCGAAGAATTTTGCAGCATTACGACGACGGCGACGGTGGTGACCTGTAATGGGTGCTGAAGGGTGTTGTGATTGTGCCGGTGGAGGTGGTGCCGAAGGGTGTTTTGATTGTGCCGGTGGAGGTGGTACCGAAAGTTGTTGTGAAAGATTGGAGCCGAATTGCTGTTGTGATTGAGCCGGTGGAGGTGGTGCCGAAGGGTGTTTTGATTGTGCCGGTGGAGGTGGTACCGAAAGTTGTTGTGAAAGATTGGAGCCGAATTGCTGCTGTGATTGAGCCGGTGGAGGTGGTGCCAAAGGGTGTTTTGATTGTGCCGGTGGAGGTGGTACCGAAAGTTGTGAAAGATTGGAGCCGAATTGCTGCTGTGATTGAGCCGGTGGAGGTGGTGCCGAAGGTTGTTCTGATTGTGCCGGTGGAGGTGGTGCTTTACCCTGTTGTGAAATATTGACGTCTAATTGCTGCTGTGATTGTGCCTGTGGAGGTGGTGCTGAAGGTTGTTCTGATTTTGCCGGTGGAGGTGGTACCAAAGGCTGTTGTAAAAGATGGGTGCCTAAATTCAAAACAGAAGGCTGTTGTAATTGTGTCGCGGCGACGAAGGTGGAAAATATGAAGAATTGAAAAACATTGAAAAAAGAGAATGTATGCATTGTGAGATTCTTGGGGACTCGTGTTGTCCGAGAGCCCCGTTTAGAATGAAGAGGAAGAAATGATGCCATTGTAGGTTTTTATATTTGTCATAGTTAATTATTCTTCCAAAACAAGAAATGTAACAAATCATTTGTTGATTTAGTATTTTTACGGTCTTGACCTTCAGGTTTCTATTTTTAACTTTATGGATGGAAATTAATAGGATCAATTTGGAATTTGGTAATTAGAACAACTAACTAAATTGGATATTCTAGAAATCAAAACTACATTTTAAACAAAATAGCGTGGTTTTTGGGTGTCCGCATAAAAGTGGTCTATCTATAGTCAAATTGTTGCTAATTTTTTGTTTTTCCAGTTTGTATATGAAATGAAATGGTAGGATGATTAACCCACATCCTAATCTAATCGATTTCTTAGAGTTCGTTTGATCTGCAAAATGTTAGTACGGGACAGAACAGTAAAGAACAATACAAGACATAACAACACAGTACAAATATTTAAGGTATTGAACAAATTTTGTGTTGTATCATGTTTAGTAGACAAAATGTTATTTTGGTATTTTAGACAACTTGTGCAGAAGATAAAAAGTTGTCTCGTGATTCAGTGGGGGACAAGAATTTCAGTTTTTGTCCTGTCCCTTTGTCTCCCAGTTTGTCCAGTACCAGAAACAGTTTTAAAATCAAACATAGTACAAGTGAAATTGTCCTGTCCAGTCCCTTATTTTTTAGCCGATGCACCCTTAACGTTACATTTTTTTATTCTTTATGTTATGAGTATCATTGTGAACCTACTCATTTTGATTATATAAATATTATAAAAGACTATATTTGTCACATCCCAAACTTAAACCGTTGTTTGTCCTCAAGTAACATTTCTGTCAAACAAAATCGTCAATAAATTAACAAATAATTTAGATGATAGGAATTTCACAATCTTAGTATTTTTTCGGTAATAGAACCACTTATCTTCACTGCAGCGATCATACTTAATCAACACTCTAACTTAAGAGACATGAATCATAGCAAGGAATACCACAAATGGTTTCCGACGAGGTGCATTCCCAGGAAACCTGCCCGGCCCTGGCAACATCCCTGGCAAACGTGTGCTATCAAAAATAGAATATTGACAAAAATAACTTGATCAAAATTATCAAAATAGAATATTAGTTTTTTTTAATAATAAAATAGAATGTTAGTTAATTATATTTATTTTATTTTAAATAATTAAATCGAATGATCGATTAACTTACTACACACTTTGTTTTGTTTTCGGGAATGCTACTAATACTATACACTTTATTTTTCTTTGATAAAGTATACTACTAGTGAATAGTTATAGACTGACACTACATGGTGGAACCCAAATGTTGTTTTATTTTGTGAGATAAACATAGGGCACCTGGTGGATTCTAAGGTGACAAGCAATTAAGTCCTTCACCAATAATTTCAATAAACAAATGATTGGAAGAGAAGAACTCCACCTTAGAAGCCACTTAAATTTCAATATACAAATATAAATTGTTGATATCTTTGCAAGATAATGATTGATGAACCTAGTGATTGGAAGATCCACCTCCCTTGATTGAAAGAGGAGGACCCCAAATAGAGCTATTATCAATGAATTTGTGATTTAGAAACACAACAGTCACTGTTATATCATCATGAAAGTGTCTCCTTGTCCCTTGTTCAATCTTTTGTAGGTCTGTCAGTCTCATCTCACTCTTTCTAGCTGCTTCTCTAAGAGCTGCTTTCACAAGTCTTCTTGCAATTCCCTGTTACATGAAATGCATATTTAGTTGCTTATTTATAAGTATTCTTGGAGAACTTATAGAAATAAGTTGAAACTTCCTTATGGATATGTCATAAACTGTTTTCATAAGCTCTTCAAATAAGTCAATCTAAACAGGATCATAGCATACCACAAGTTAGTTAGAATGAAGTTGAGATTATCTCGCAGTCATGCAATTTAATCTGTCCAATTAAAATCGGATGGCTCGTATTTTGACTTGCAAAACAAGCTAAAACGTTTGGACCATTTGATCAAGATTTATCGATCCAAATCTGCAATAAGGTGATGATAATAATTACACTGAATGGAAAAAAATGGAATGGAATCTTACATTAGGTGCATTATTGCTGACAATGCTGACAGCCTCTTGGTTGCTAAGATGCTCCCATAATCCATCAGAAGCAAATATAAGAAATTGGTCATCAGGATGAAGTTTGTGTGATGAAATTGATGGCTCACAACTAAGAATTGGTTTGAAGAATGTTTCAGCTAGTCTAAACTTTGGTGATAGAGGCTCCCTATTGAATTCTGCTTTCTTCAAATATGCATCACCGATGGATCGCGAAACCTGCAAAAACACGTAGTTTGTACTTTTTAAAGACTAAAGAAACCGACAGAGACTAAAAGCAAAAATTATAAATTTTATACGGACTAAAAATATATTTAACCTGAATGAGGCCTTTCACACGCCAAACATTGTGTCTCATAACAACAATTTGTGAATCATAGGGGTGCTTTGATCTAAGTTCATCTCTCACTCTTTCAAGGTTAACATTATGTTCTGTAGATAATTGTATAGCTGATGTTTCCCTTGTTGCCCTCTCTAGTCTTCCTAACACCACCCTTGAGTCACCGGAGTTTGCAATATATATCATTTCGTTGCAAATTATCCCGACCAAACAACATGTTCCTGCTGATGCAATATATGGCTGTCTTAGCCACTGTTTCTTCACAAGCGATAGAAAACTCTCCTCTGTTTCCCAAAATGCCCTTTTGATCACGTTTTCTGATAAGCCTTGTTGCTCAGTTGCAACCCCTGCATAAAAAAAAGGACTAAGTAGCAAATTCAAAATAAATAGTTTTGGATAGATTCAACTGCACGTTGATAAAAAAAAATCATCAAATTAGATCCATCGCAACCATTGGATAGATTCAACTACCCTCCGCTCAATCCATGCCCCGTTGACATCATTGCCAACCAGTTGTATGGTGTAGCCGGCTGTAGACCATAAGATTAAGAGCGACAAAAAAAATTCTGTCTTAATCTAGCAGTGGTCTTCCACTAAATTTAGAGAATCCAAGTTCAAAAATAATCGTCTTGGTATAAGATGAACAGTTTGGTGACTTTGATCCTCTGCGGTCTCTCAGGCCAAACCTCGTCCTTTAGATTAACTCAAGGACCGATGTTTGGCAGAAAAGACTACAAATGATTAGAGTTGTGGCATAACTTTTCTTAACCTTCAATTAATTTAAAAATATACATAGAAACTAACATGTAAAAAAACTTCCAAAATGAATAAGAAAATCTATATGCTTATAAATAATAAAGATGAGAGAATGAATGAATACTTTTGAGATTGCAAAAGAGATTATCACTGACAAATTGAGAAGCCTCAGCTCCACCATGACCATCATAAACACCAATAAAAGTCCCTTGAGGACCCAAATGGTTAAAACTCAAAGGTCCAGACTCAAGTTCAGTTCTGTCTTCCAAAGAACTATTAGCTTGAATCACAGCCATTGAAAATTCACCATAAACATGGTTCCCTATATCTTTATACCATAACAACCCATCAACTCTGCTACCACTACCACTTCCACTCCCATCTCCATCATCATCCTCTACAACTGGCTTCCAGCAAGATCTCACCATCTTTTCTCAAACCCCTTCAATGAATTTTCTTGGCTCCTGAACTTGCATATATATATACTGACCTGTAGAAGCAAACATTATTTGAATAAGAACAAAAATTTGAGGTAAAAGCCAAAAGGGTATGGGGTGAACTAACTGAGAGAGATGTAAGTATTTTTTTTGAAGAAGCTATATTAGTCCACCTAAATTGGCACGAGAGAGAATCGAACCTAAGATCTTAAGCAGGAACACACTCTCAGGTCTCAAGTCAATATCACTAGACCAACCCAAGTGGATTTCTGAGAGAGATGTAAGTACCTTGGAAAGTGAAAACAAATTGGTTTATCATGCAAGTTTCAGAGAATATGATGGTGTGTGTTTTGTTGGCACTACGTTATATGTAGCTTGAGTATAAGCCTAATGTGTTTTGGAATTAAGTGATTGTGTAATATTTGAGAAACAAATATAGCTGGAAAAGCAGTTAAGAATTTCAATATGGCAGAGTTGGTCTGTGATCTTAGTGACCAAAGGGAAACAATGAGATAACAGAAGAATTTTGTAGATCTATGAACAGTTAAGATGAAGAGAGATTTGTTTTCTTAAACAACATAGTCTGACATTGTTTCTCTTCTGTCCTTTTATTTTTGTCAAATGTAATTAATGACTTTAGTTTTGTAATATAAGTGTGTGTTTCTAATAGTCTTCATTTTCATGGTTGAGGTTTTTGAGTAACATCACCTTTTTTTTAGGCAATAATCTTGAGGTTTTAGGCAACTTTGATGTTGGTATGTGTCCTATAAAGTAAGCAGATTTCCGCGTGGATTGTTATCACTCACATATACGCTTTCTATATAACATAGTGTGATTGAAGACTAACTAACCACTAGTCAAGGGATACAACAAGAGGATCTAAAATCAGCCAAACTATTAATCATGATATTAATTAATGGTATAAAACTATAAATCATAGGATTTAATATGTTTTGGTCCTTATGACCTTGATCGTTATTTAATTTTTATTATATTTTTAATTATTCGAAAGTTTATTTCAAAGCCATGATTTTTCTTATTTTTATCAAGAAATTTTGCCGTGTAAAAAATTTATATTTAATTCATATCATGTTAAAAAATTATAAATTTTAATAAATAATTTTTATATGATATTTTAAACAAACCTATGAAAAACCATTAAAAAATTTAGTGTTTAATGATAATTAAAAAAATTTAGTTTTAGTAGGGACTGAAACAATGTGCAAGACTCCTCTGATCTGCTCAATTGGCAGAAACATTACATTATATATGCGGGACCAAAATTTATGCATCATATATAGGCTTCAAATAATTTCTTCTTAAATAAACAATAATATTAACCTTCATTACTTAGCATATTTGATTACACGGTGCAGAGTTGTGTTTTTGTGTTGGAGAGTAATTTATGGGAGTAGTTATGGTGCATAAGTCTTGTACCATACATAAAGAAAGGTTTATGCATAATAACTTTGTCCGTTTAAAAGTACGGTGTGGTTCTCAGTTTTACTAGGGTACACTCTAAGAAGTGACCTTTTAATATATAAATAAAATACTATTAAGGTGAGTAATTCTTGTGATGTTGGACAAATTGAACTCTTTTCAATTCACACTTATGTTATATATTATCCGGCAAATATACAAGTGTGTATTTGTTTCTCAAATTTAATAATTGTTAAAGGATTATTGATGTTGATGATATAGAAATTACTGCATTGCACAAAATATGCAAGTGTGTGTATATATATATATATATATATATGGTAAATTCTAATATGGATCACTTTATCAAATGGTCTATGGTGGATCAGTAACGAATAACATTATAACGAATACAAATTTTACAAAATCCACCATTGAATTGAAAGTTTATATCATATAGATCTTCTATAGAAATATTTAGAAAAATTAAAAATCATTTAATATGTTATTGAGACACAACAAGATTAACGGTTGTCAAATAACATAAATCTTGATAGGCCTCAATAACATATCAAATGATTTTAAAAAAAATTTAAAAAATTTATGGATGATCTATAGATATAAACTTTCAATCCAGCAGTGAATTTTGTAAAATTCATATTCGGTAGATCATTTGTCACGGTAGATCACTTGTGAAGGTGGTCCACCGTAGCATTAGCCATATATATATATATAGAGATAGAGGAGGGATCCGTTGACTCTAGGAGTAAGTCTTCATTGACTTACTCCGCTTAATAATTTGATATCGACATTACATTTCTTCAATCCATCCGTTGAATTCAAAGATTTCATTGAGTAGATCAACTCCACAAATTTTTATAAAAAATCAAAACCGTTTGATACTTTTTCTGATAACTTCAATTGAACGTACGACAAACTTTTAAAAAAACCGTTGAATTTAAATAGTCTGAATACATAACTACATTTTTTGAATTTTTATAAAAATTTGTGGAGTTGATCTACTCAATGAGATCTTTGAATTCAACGGTTGGATTGAAGTAATATAATGTCGATATCGAGTTATTAAGCGGAGTAAGTCAATGGAGACTTACACCTGGAGTCAACGGATCCCTCCTCATATATATATATATAGGACTTTTCATTGATAACCGTTAACTGAACTGAACTGCCGAACCGTACTGAACCGAACCGGAAATAACTGAACCATACTATAAGTTTACGAACCGAACCATTAAGCTCAAAACAGTTCTCTAACTAAACCGAACCATAAATAACCAAACCGAACTGTAGATAACCGAACCACTAAATGATATGTCTCTCAAAAAAATTGTCAAAAAAATTTAGTAAACCATAAGTTACAATTTTATTGTGCTTAACGGTTCGGTTCGGTTAACCTTAGTAAACCATAAGTTACAATTATATTGTGCTTAACGGTTCGGTTCGGTTAACCGGTTAACCGAACCATAACTATAATTCTATTGTGCTTAATAGTTTGGTTCGGTTAACCAGTTAACAGAACTATAAGTACAGTTCGGTTCGGTTTTGCTATAAACCTTAATGGTTTGGTTCGGTTATTTGAACCATTGTTATGGTTCAGTTCGGTTCTTTGCCCGAACTAAACCATGAACAGTCCTATATATATGTATGGGAACTTTGAAATAAGAGGATTTTTAAAATGAGAGGGTGAGAGAGTTAAATGTCAACCACTAGATTAAATACCTGATTGTGATTAAATTTCAACATTAATGAGAAACGTAACACTTGATTTCTTTAACCAAACATATTTCTCTCTCTTCTCACTGAAACTGAATCGTCTCTCTGCTTCCTCTTGCCGCTTTGTTTTTCCTCTTTCTACCTTCACTCAACTAACTAAATGATTTTGCTATGCTTTTAAAAAAAAATGATTTTGCTATCAAAAGTGGCTGTAGTCGATGATTCTCTGTGGGCTTTGCTGGTTATCCATGACAAAAGTTATAATGGGATTAACCCACTCAACTATTTTTTCCATTAATAATAACTGGTACTACTAGTATTTGAACCCAACAACTTTCTTCTCCTACCACTTTCTCTAACAAAAACGCATTTGTATGTATTATGCGACATGCGAAATTAATAAAAACAGCACCAGTAATGCCAATAGAATGATACAATCCACTTCAAAAATCAATTGCAATACAACTAAGAATGAATTGAGATATTATTAATCTTTATTTTTGACTAAATAGATATTACTAATCTTAGATCTGAATTAGTTGATTAAAAGCACTATATCAATTTACGACGGATACTATTATTTTGTCAATCAGAAGAATTAACACTAAACCAATGTGCAGCCACAAAGGAACAATATATGAGAAAAATCCCAAGTGGTACTTTCACTTCCAGAGTCGCAAGACCACTATGTTGCAACTCCAATTTTATGGCAACACAAAGTATTGCTGTTCAAAACAAAACATATCTGGCAAGGTATATTTTTTTTTTCAAAATTGTCAAAGATAACACACAAGTTATAGGCAGGGCTCTCATGGCATTGACATCACCTAGCATAAAAATTTAGTCGAGTGAAGGGAGAAAGAGAAAGAAAGAACGATGGGGGAGGGAGGGAAGTAGATATATATTTCCCGTGCACCCCGCAATTTTTTTCCCTCTCCAGATTTCTATCCAAAATCATTTTGCTGTTGGAATTGTTTCAGAGGGTTGTACTCCAAAACCAATAGGTGCATAAAATGGTTTGCAGTACAACCCTATAATTATACACTTAACAGATTTTTTTTTTCCTATCCCCCAGATTTCTAGCCAAAACTATTTTATGCACTTAATGGTTTTGGAGTGTGCACCCCCCAAATTTCTCGCGCACCCCCCGAATTTATAAACCATTTTACATAGTTTCATAGGGTTGTACTCCAAAACCATTAGGTGCATCTAATGGTTTTGGAGTACAACCAAATAATTATGCACTTAACAAAAAAAAATTCCCCCCCTCCCACCAGATTTCTAGCCAAAACCATTTTATGCACTTAATGGTTTTGGAGTGGAAATATCTGAAACCATTTCCACAGCAAAATGGTCTTAGCATGATTTGGGAACGCGCTAGAAACTGGGGTGCGAGAGAAATTTGAGGGGTGTGCGAGAAATTCGGGGGTACATGATAAATTTGGGGGGTGGGAGATAAATTTGGGGGATGCAAGAGAAATTTGGGGATTGCGCTAAACAGTTTTCCCTTATTTATGCATAGTGCATAAAGCAAGGCTTATGCATCATAACCACTCCCTGTTTTTTAGTGACCAGAATAAAAGATTAATTAATTAATTTTTAATTAAAGTGTGCATTAAATGGGTCATTAAATGTTAATCATAAGTGTGCGTTGATTGATCATAGTATCATTAAGGATGATATTTATACATAAGGACAAGAAGGAGATGTTGAATTTGTTGACTTTTTCTAATTTTTCTAAGTGTTTGCTTTTGTCAAATTCTGAACTTCAAGCTTAGAATCTGACTAAGTGATTAAAGAGTTTGCAGCGGATAAGTAAACACATGAGAAAAGAGAAAAAGAGAGACACATAACAATTTTATACCGATTTTTCTCACAAATCGAGAGTAGAATCACTAAAGATTACACATGTTCAAGCACACAAACAGGAGAATTTCAATGCTCGAGCACACAAGTAAGAAACTATGCTCAAGCACACAAGCAACATTTTTTTCTATTGGTGTTCTGCGTATATACGGCGTCTTTGTTTTTGTAGTTAGTTTCTTCCGACATTTGTTCGTCTTGTACAGAGACCGGTTATTAATATTAATAATATATTTTGCTGTTCAAAAAAAAATCTTACAATCTAGCTTAATCAAATAAAAGATTGTTTGAGTTTTACATTTGATATACAATTAAAGGTGTAATCAATACAAAACAATGTAAGACTCTTAAGACTTAAGAATTTTTAAGATGTAAAGTTTATAAGAAATTTCTAAATATAAATTTGAACTTAAATTTTGACAGAGTAATAATTCTTTTCAAAATGCGTCAAGAGTTTCTGATTTCTTCATGTCTTTAGTTCCTTAATCCTTATATAGAGAGGAATAAAAGAGTCGTTGGTGAAGAAAGCAGTGCAAATTTGCCTCTTTAAAATGATTATCATAGACGTTGGAATGTTTCTTGATATGGTTAATGTCGTTGAAAAGTCATTTGAATTCTCTTTGCTTCAAAATGAATTAATTGTTTCATTTCAGTTGTCTTTGAAGATTTTGTTTGTTTCTACACGTGATCAGAATAAGACAAACTTGACTCTGAGTCTGATAGTGACATTCCAGAGTCTTCTGATGCTAATGTGTCCTTCAATTCAGAAATTGAGATCTTCAGATGCTCTTCAATGTAAAACGTCGGATTCTAACCCTTTAGAATCTGATCTTCTAACTTTGTATACTCTTCATAATCTAATGCTCCAATCCATAATCTAATAGCTTTTTATCCAAAAACTTCAGCTTCTTCTCAAAATTACTAGTGCTTTTATATATGCTCATTTAAATTTAATCTATAATTCTGCATACTTGAACATATACTTGAACAATATTTTTTGACAGAAAAATTAAAACCAGATTAAATTTTACATTTTTATATTTTTTTATAGAACATTTGTACGCTTTTTTGTTTTAGCATCTTAATTAGATTAAATATAAGTAGTGTGAGATAAGTGGAGGGATCCATTTTGAGTTCTTTACAGAGTTGACTCTTAGAGTAAAAATTGAAGGACTTTTAAGAAAATATGGCTTAATAGAACCCATAGAGAAGACGACATCGAAGAGTGGGACACCCGGGGCCAAAAGAATTTTCCATAATCCATATGATGTAGTAGTCGGTAAACTTTGATAATTCAAACGAAATACTAGATTCCGAAAAATAGAAATGTATACAAATTTAGGATTTTGTTTGTATAGTTAAATGTGATACATAATTCAGGAAATAAAATAAGTTGCATGTGATACAGTACTACTGCTTGCCAACCATTCTTGAATTATATTTGTATGGCGTTTGGTCATGTCATGTGGGCAATGTGGTTAAGGTACCAGCATTTGGGAGGTCCCAATATATATCACTACTTATGATATTTTGTATATTATAACTTATAGGTGTCCTTTTGTATTTTCTAATAGGTTTTGTTGTAGTTAGTGGGATAACTAAATTCAACACTAGCTATATGCTAGCTTTAGCCTCAGTAATTAAGAGTGGCGATTTAGGGTTTTTGGGTGAATATTGAGTGTGTAGTGTATGTCGCTTTTTTCTAGGACTTGAACCCTGGACCTCCAACTTTTTTTAACTCTTAGCTCATAATTTGTTTCGCTTGTGTACTTTCAATTATTGTTAGGCCCAAACCCATAGGAGGTTAAGTTTCAAGGAATATTTTGCCCTTAGCCAACAATGATTGGATGTGGTACGAACGTTACTCTGTGAAGAGTGGCGCATGATGGACGGTCGGCCCTTACCACGCTACATGACTCCCCGGGTCGGTCACTCAGTCTTAAGGATCAGGTGTTTGGTTGGCCACACTGTTTATTCGACATGCCTCTACTGTATACTCAGCTCGATCATCCTCATAGGGTATCAACTATTAGGTACAGTGTGCAACCCATAAGTGTCAAGGCTGAGAGAGCATATGTGAGCTTCTCATTAACCAAAATCCAAATTCAACAATGTTGATGTGAGTCACATGAATCAAGTGATGACCACATCGAAAGTCACCAAAAGTGTATGAAATAAACAAAAGAACAAAGGATATAGACAAAATAGTTTAACCCTTAAACTGACAACTCATCCCAACGTCACATGCTTTCTGTGATCAACTAAAATTAACCACAAAATTCATAAGAAATTCACCACTCTTCTACCTATCTCTATCTGGATGATGAGTAATAATCTCATTTCCTATAATATATTAACATAAATATCAAATAATTTAGCCTTAGTACATGTTTGAATACAAAAAAAGTTTAGCAGAATCACATTACGCAACCATAATTTTTGTTGACACTATAATTACAGTGTTACTGTAATTTTGTCAAACTCACCCAAATATACATTTATTAATTAAAATATGGGCGGTTGATTTCAGATCGAACGGTTTAAATCACTTGCATAGTAAAATGATCTCAACCGTCTAATCATATCAGACGGTTGAGAGCTGTAACTGCGAGCAGGAAATCCAAAGAGCTTAATTTAGGCCAACATGAATCATTTGCCTTGTTCCCAATGAACTCTGTAGCTTTTCTTTGGCAACCCTTAAAGCATCTAGAGCATCAAAGACACTTTTATTAACTAATTTGTGATTATTGGTAGCTTGTGATGTTGCTGTCATGTTCACATTCGCAGGAACTAAAGCCAAAGAATTATCAAAGGAATCTACTTGATAACTCTCATTGTCTGTCACTGATGATTTTGTGCTTAAATTATAGTAAAACCTGAAACACACAACCAAAATTCCAAAATTGACAACATTCTCAATAAATATAATTAAACTACAAAAACAATTCTTCTAATATATGAAACAAACATTCAATTGTATCCGAGAACATAGCTCAGTTGGTAGAAACATCACAATATATATGCAGGAGTTGAGGTTCGAACCCCGGACATTCCACTTATTCACCTTTAAGGTGAAATTTCTAACGAACACACTACTTGACCAAAAAAAAAAACATTCAATTTACATATTCAAATTTCTTCAAAAAAAAATCACATCTTCAAATCTAATATAATATTACCTGCTTTCATCATTCTTCAAATCCTCAGACTCCAACCTTGGATTTGGATTCTGGCACAGAATTTGTGAAGAAGAATAACCATGTTCTGAATAATTGCTACTTGAACTATCAGTAATACCAGAATCACAATCTTTTGTAGTGGATGAACTATTCTGTGTCTCTGAAACATTGTGATTTGCCACAACATTTTCTGTCAAAGCTGAATTTTTTGCACAATTTTGGGTTTCATTTTTTTCTGAAAATTTGGATTTAGAACTAATTGAAGATGATGATGATGACCCAGAATAATTTTCACAATTCTGTGATAAATCAGAATGACCCAATTCTCTTGATTTGGAGGATATGCTTAAAGATTCAAGCTTTTTCCTTAAAAATTTAAGCTTTCTCTCAGATTTATCTCTTAATTTGATCTCTTCTTTAACCAATTTTTCTAACTCAACCAACTGTAACAAAAATAATTTTAATTTTTATTAAAAAAACAGAAACACAAAAATAGAATAAAAGTTATGTCAGAAAACAATAAAACATGAGTGTCATTTTCATTCCTTTAAAGTAATGATCTAAAAAATGTCACAGAAAGTTGAATTGAAACATTGTTAGTTATTACTTAGTTAAAAATAAAAAATATTATTATATTAATTAATGATAAATAATTAAATATTATACCTTGTTTGCCATTGATTCTGCTTTTTCCTTAGCTACTTTTGAAGCTTGTCTCTCAGCTAGTAATCTCCCTCTTAAACATGCAACAGTGTTCAAATTCAAACCTTCATCTACTTCCATTTTATTGCTACTAAAATCAATAATTCAAAAATGTCATTCAATTTTTCACAATTCAATATAAGAGATATTATTGATAGATAGAAAGAGTAACGCACCTGCATTTTTGGACTTGTTTTGAGTTAGCTTTAGTTTCATCACAAAAAGTACCCATCTCTGAATTTTAGAATCAGATCAGAACAAAAAAAAGGTTTGCAGAATTTATTTGTGTAAACAGAAGGAAAAAAAGGGAAGTGTGATGTATAAGTTCAAAAAATAAACAAAAGGGTTGGAATGGAATTTGTGTGGTGAGTTTTATGTCATTGTCTTTAGCTATAAATAATTTAATATCCACCTCCAAGTACGATTCCTTTAATTTGGTTTTTGGCATTTATTGACGGTAAATTTTTTAAATATACTTTGAATGGTTTTTTTTAGTTTTCACCATCAATATTCGGGTTTATTGGATTGTATAATCTGGTTTGAAGGTCAATTTTAACATCAAATAACTTCAATCCTCTTTCGATCATGATCGGACCATATAGTTTTTCCTACTAAATCGAATATTAATTAATTACCACTGAATCGAGTAAGATTGATTACTTTGATAATTTTTGGTGCAACCTAAGAGGAGTTTGTTTCACACCACCATATATATATAAAATATATATAAAATGCAATGTGGAATTCATTAATGTATTATAATATTATATCTCTATAAATTTGTATGACTTTGATTGATAACATTGTATGACTTATTAATAGAGCTGTCAAATGGGTCGGCTCGGCCCAGCTCGGTCCGGTCCGTTGGGTCAGACAAAATAAATGGCCAGTTCGGTTATTATTGAGCTACCATTTATCAAATCTTGGCTCGGCCCTCGTGAGTCTTGTGGGCTAATGGGCCAGCCCGGCCTATTTTATTTTATTTTTTTTCTTTTTTTTAAAAAATATTTTTATATCATTTTGATGTATTAGTTCTTTATAATTATCAATTTTATAGAGATATTATTTGATGCAAGTGTAAATATTTTTACATCAAAACTAAATATCAATTAAACTCTAGTTCTAGGTAAATGTACTGTTTTTTTTTTTTTGGTCAAGTAGTCTAGCGGCTTGAAATTCCACCCTTAAAGTGGATAACTGTAATGACCCGGGTTCGAACCCCGCCCCCCTGCATATATAATGCGGTGGATAAGTAAATTTTTTTTTGGTAAATATACTGTTTTTATTAAGCTTACACATTTAAATATATTTTTTATAAAAATTTATCAATTAAATGATAATATTTTTACAAAAATGGCATAAATGTGTTTTTATCAATTAAATGATGGGCTAATGGGCAAGCCCAAAGCCCGATGGGCTAGCCCAGCCCGATTTCTATATGGGCTTGGCCCGGAAAAGCTCCATAGCATTTTGGGCTACATTTTTTAAGGCTCGGCCCATCCAAGACCGTTGATTTATGGCCCGACCTATTTTAACAGCTCTACTTATTTTTTATTTTTTTTTGGTATTCACCACCAGTTTAATCTGGTTCGGGGGTCAGTTCTGGCATCAAGTGGTTCCAGCCTCCTCCCGATCGCAGTTGCGGGGGATCGAACCGCGGTCCTCCCTACCAAGTTCAGCGCCAATCACCACTGAACCAACTAACGATTGGTTAACAGCTCTACTTATTAAGGTCAAAAGAGAGTGTGCAATTTTTAATGACTGTGATTGTTCACCGATAAAAAATAAAATTATAGCAAAACATGGCTAAGTCAAGTGTTTGCATAATTAAAGAGATTAATTAATTTATGTTATTGCAGTTAATTATTTATTTATTTTTTTGTCAAGTAGCCTAGCGGCTAGAAATTCCACCTTTAAGGTGGATAAGTGGGATGACCGGGGTTCGAACCGCGGCCCCCTGCATATAAAATGTGATGTCCAACCATTTGAGTCAAACTCATGGGACATTGCAGTTAATTATTATTTGATGAATTCCTCTAAAAAAAATAAAATATTTAGATATTAAGAATGCGACTGATATACTATTATTATTTAATATAACGTTGTGTCCTTTAAATCACTGAAAGGATTTATATTTTGGTTACTAATAAAAAACAAATTATAAAGAATCAGGAACTAAAGATAATAATTTGGTCCAATTGGTAAGAAATTTAACGCTTTGACAAATACTTATGAGTTTGATATGTGACTTTTGTATTTAAAAAATATTTGATTAAGGGTAACAAATTCAACACCGACTCTAACATATAAAATGCAATATTTATACTAACTAAATTAATCGACGTTAATATTTAATAGGTCGAAATTTTGTAGATGTTAAAGAAAATTTTGTATATTGAAGTTATATAACCAAGAGGCCTTGGCCGGTTTGTTTTCATGTATGCTCTGCTTCGGTGGGCATGCAGTTACTGTGGGAGAGTGTTTTTTGTGATACAGACACATAAATTCAGCAACATTTATTGTTTAGTGTATCAATATGTATGAAACCATAATGTTAAATTTGAATTTTGAATTTGTATCTGTATGCAGGGGAGGGGAGGGATGATTCTCCTTGTCCATTTTTATTCGTTAACAGTTGATTAATTATTGTATATAAGTGTCACGTGATGTTCTTCAATTGTCTTTTTCCATATTCTTAATATCTCCTGTGTCCCATGATCGATCCCTTTGGAAAAAATAATTTACAAATACTAGAAAAAATTCCTCTCACCCCTACATTATATATCTGCCTCTACAAATTAATTTTTTTTTCCCAATTATATCCTTTATTTTTTTGGTAGAATAATTTTACCCTTTATTTGAGTTTGCAAGAAATTTAGTGATAGACAAAATTGTCCCTAAAGTTATCTTTAGATTGATGAGATATAATGGAATAGAGCGGAGTGGAATAGAGGGAAATGGAATGGGATGAAGTGGAATGGAACAACTCTTTCATTCCATTGTTTGGATACCTTAAAAAGGAGGTGAACAAAATTGGCGGTAAATGGTGGTATGAGATGAACCTCATTCCATCCTATTTCATTTCCATTATTATTTTTCAAATTCAAACAATGAAACATTATTATATTTCATCTCGCTCCGCTCTATTCCATTATATTTGATCAATCCAAACAGAGCCTAAAAATAAAGAAATTTGTAGATAGATCTCATTTTCACATATACCGGAAATCATTTTCAAAGTAACCCGGTTCATTATTTCTTACCGGAACACCTTCTCTAGAATTTCCGGTATTTTTATTTAAAAACAAGATATTTGACTTATAGTGAGACAAAACTGTCACTAAAAGTAAAAAATCTATAGACAGATCTTGTATTTAAATAAAAATACCGGAAATTCTAAAGACGGTGTTCCGGTAAGAAATAAAACCAGATAAATTTGAAAAAGAGTTCCGGTATAGGTGAAAACGAGATTTATCTTGCAGACCTTTTTTTCAACTGTCGATCAATTTGCTAAGTGGAATCCGAACATTTCTTACAATGTAGCATGCGAACAGTGTTTTTTCAGTTTTTACAATTTTACACACTCACATCATAATAGTGAAGGTTATTTTTGAAAATTCAGGAGGTGCTTGAGTGTTAGAGGGTGCGAAAAAAAATCTCGCTTTAAACAGTCTCATTCTTAAATCTACCTTAGGCTGTCTAACTCTAATGTGTTGTGCCTGCCCTAATACTATTTGCAATATATTTTTTTGGCTTTAATGCAGTTTTGGTCCCCCTATTTTGAAAAACTTGAAGTTTTGATCCCCCTATTTTGAAAAACTTGAACTTTTGATCCCCCTATTTTAAAAGCCAACTTTTTGATCCCCTATTTTGAAAAACTTGAACTTTTGATCCTCATTTCAATTTGGTCAAATTTTTGCTTACGTGACAAACTCATTGATGACGTGACAATGTCTATGTGGACATATAATATTCCATGTCATTAATTTTTTCTTTAACTAAAATAATATTATGTTTTATACGTATTAAAATAATTAATTAATAATGATTAAAAATTACTAAATTACTCAAATATATAATTTAAAATCAAGAAATTACTCAAATATATCATTAAAAATTAGTAAGTTACCAAATAATATAATTAAAAATTACCCAAATATATAATTCATAATAAATAAAAATTATATATTTAAAAATTATATATTTTTATTATTATTAATTATATATTAGGGCAATTTTAACTTATATATTTGGATAATTTACTAATTTTTAATTATATATTTGGGTAATTTGTTGATTTTAAATTATATATTTGAGTAACTTAGTAATTTTTAATTATTATTAATTAATTATTTTATTATATAATCATTTTAATATGTTTTTAGACATAATATTATTTTATATTTTTATTTGAAGAAAAAATTAATGACATGGAATATTATATGTCCACGTGGACACTTCCACATCATCAATGAGTTTGCCACGTAAGAAAAAATGTGAACAAATTGAGTTGGAGGATCAAAAGTTCAAGTTTTTCAAAATAGGAGATCAAAAAGTTGGCTTTTAAAATAGGGGGATCAAAAGTTCAAGTTTTTCAAAATAGGGGAACCAAAAAGTTGGTTTTTAAAATAGGGGGATCAAAACTTGAAGTTTTTCAAAATAGGGGGACCAAAACTGCATTAAAGCCTATTTTTTTTGTTTTCACCACCAATTTAATCTGGTTCAGGGGTTAGTTCTGGCATCAAGTGGTTCCAACCCCCTCCCGATTGCAGTTGCGGGGGATCAAACCGTGGTCCTCCCCTACCAAGTGGTTCCACTGAACCAATTCGATCTTTTTTTTCAGAAAAAAACTTTCCAATCTTTTTTTGGAAAAAAAATTCCCGATTTTTTCCAGAAAAAGGTTCCTATCTTTTTTCGGGAAAAAAACTTTCCGATATATTTTCGGAAAAAAAGTTCCCGATTTTTTCCGGAAAAAGTTTCCGATCTTTTTTCGGGAAAAATTTTCGATATTTTTTTTCGAAAAAACAGTTTCCGATCTTTTTTGGGAAAAATTTCGATATTTTTTCGGAAAAAAAGTTTGCGAAAAATTTTTTCGATCTTTTTCGGAAAAAAGTTTCTATCTTTTTTCAAAAAAAGTTTCCTATTTTTTTCGGAAAATAGTTTTCGATCTTTTTTTGGGAAAAAATCGCAATATTTTTCTGGAAAAAAAGTTTCCGGATTTTTCAAGGAAATTTTTTTCGATTTCATATAAAAATAATTTCGGAGAATTTTTCGAAAAAAATTTCAAAATTTTTAGCAAACGAGCAACTAATTGCACTGCTAACTCTTAACAAATTGGAACCGATTTTAAAATTGGTTCATTAAAATCCATTTTAATGAAATGGTACCAATTCAATTTTGATAAAAAATAATTTGAATTTTAAAAAGAAATGCACCAGATTTTATAAATCGGTCGGTTCATTAGAACCGGTTCTTTTGCACATCCCAGCTAACGATCGGCATTTGCAATATATTTTGACTTAACGTGTAAATAAAGGCCAACTTATGATTATTTTAGCTAGATATCAAAGTTTGAGTGCTCTTAATCTTAATTGAAACTCAAATTTCAATACTGTTACAAGATGTACAAAACAAAGACAACTATACATACTCAATTACGACATAATGCACATCCTTCTTGTTCCACCAATATGTCACCAGAAGAATTAGGCAATATAGATTAAGATATTGAATTTAAGTGGTTAATGAGCTCCTTTTATGACGAATCGTTTAGAAGAATTCAAGTTCGATAATTGGTGGAAACAATTCTTGGCCAGACTTTACTTATCTCACAGTCAAACTCTGAATTACTAGATCAATTTTCCATAGAAACTAGAGGGTTACTGTTTCGGGCTGGCCATAGCTCTAATACATGTTATGAAACATTGAATAAATGACATTCAAAGAAGATATTTATAACTCATTTCTTGCACATGGAGGAGAGTCCACCAGATCTCTTGTCAAAGAGGCATTCCATCTTTTCTCATTTGTTATCATCAGGTCCAAAACAATCATGTTAAAGAGCTCTGTGTCTAGATTCAAAGGCGGTTTTATCTTTGATCCATCTGTCAGATAGTCATTTTTGGTTCCACATATAGGAAAATATCATAGCTCGGTCTGATGCTCCACTTATAGCCGTTTCTCACTACAAATTTTGCACTACAAATACTTCGCTAGACATAATTTGGATTATGATCAATGCTTGAGTTAAGAAAATCCCTTTTCGGATAGTATTTAGCTATGAAGAATCTAGTGATTAAATTATCTGGAATTGTAAATATCTTTCGGGCATACTTACCAAACATTGCATAATTAAAAGCTATGATGTTTTCAAAACCCAAGTCACCCGCATTTTTTTATGTCTCAATTATTTGTCATTTTATATATTATGGATGAAACATTAATTACTTTTTCTTACTAGCACCATAATTTATTGTAATTCAATTCACATAATTACGCTAACTATTTTGTAATTTTAAGATTTCATTTTTAAAAATTGAGCCTGCTCCACAATAATAAAAACATGAAAAGAGAGGCATTTGGACAACAAATCAAACGACCAAGTAGGCCCAATACTATAATACTAATAAGAAAATTGCTTTTCCAGCCCCGTATTTCTTTTATATCCTCTAAAGATTTCCAAAAATCTCATTTTGCCCTTGAAAAAAATTTCGGGACGTAAAAACCAAAAAAAAATTAGTTCAAATATTGAAAAATTTCGATAAACATAAACCGAAATTTTTAACAAAAGGCAAAACAGAAAATTCACGGATTTTTTGGGTATAAAAGAAACACGGGTGCTGGAAAAGTAATTCTCTACTAATGATGATACTAACTTATGTATGCAATGCGACCTTGAAAATGGTTGCAGAATAGTTCACGTTTTCATCAATATTTAACAGAAGCATAATTACAATTATGCGGTACTTTATTTAGGCTTGCAGTGCACTCAAAGAAAAGAAAGCATTTGCAGCTAGGGTTGAACATCTTGGATAATCCAAAATAACCGTCCATAACCAATTTATAACCATTTATTATAACCTGTCATTAAAACCAAATATCATAACCGGTTTTGTTTTTACAAAACCAGTTATAAAACCGGTTATGTCCATAACCACTTTTATAACCAGTTTTTGCTTTTCAAAACTGGTTTTTAGTTTAATAACTGGTTTTTTTTTTTCAAAACCGGTTTTTATGTAAAAATTCCAGTTTTTAAAATGGATTTTTTAAAAATTTAGTTTTCGATTCCGAAGTTTTTTTTAGGACAAAAATTATTCGATCTTTCTTTTGGAAAAATGTTTCCAATCTTTTTTCGGGAAAAAATTTTCGATTTTTTTTCGGAAAAAAAGTTCCCGATTTTTCCAGAAAAAATTTTCCGCAAAAACTTTCGGTTTTTTCGGAAAAAAGTTCCCGATTTTTTCGGGGAAAATGTTTTGATTTCAGATAAAAACACTTTCGAATTTTTTTTCTGCAAACAAAAGTTTCCGAACTTTTTCCGGAAAAACTTTCGATTTTTCCCGGAGAAAAGTTTCAATTTCAGATAAAAACACTTCCGGAGTTTTTTCCACAAAAACTTTCGATTTTTTTAGGAAAAAAGTTCCCGATTTTAGATAAAAACACTTTCGGACTTTTTTCTGGAATAAAAAAATCCGATCTTTTTGCCGGAAAAACTGTCGATTTTTTTTTTCGGAAAAAGTTCCCGATTTCTGATAAAAATACTTCGGGAGTTTTTTTCTGGAAACAAAATGTTTCCGGTCTTTTTCCGGAAAAAGTTTCGATTTTTTTTCCGGAAAAAAGTTCCCGATTTTTTCGGGGGAAAAAGTTTCGATTTTAGATAAAAACAATTCCGGAGTTTTTTTTGGGAAAAAAGTTTCCGATGTATTTTCGGGAAAAGTTCCGATATTTTATTTGGAAAAGAATTTTCGATTTTTTTTAAAAAAAATTGATTTGAATTTGAACTTTAAGGAATTTGGACATAAAATCTGGTTATGGTTATCCATTGATTGGTTATGGATATCCAAATAAAAAAATAATGGATTTGGTTATAAAACCAATACATAATTAACCGGTTTTTAAAATTGGATATGGATTTGGTTATGGTTAATCCATGATAACCGGTTAAAATGAGCCACCCTATTTGGAGCTCTTCACATATATAATTATGCATTGTAGATCAAATACTTCCACCCTATGCATAAATGCTGGAAACTTTAAGCTTTCACATTTTAATTACTACTATATATAGGACCATCGCATCTTTTGAGTAGGCACTTTTTTTTTACAATGTCTTTTGATTAATCCTTGTAACCTAGCTGCCCCTCTTCTAATACTATTCCTGCCTTGCTAGATTGGATAATACTATAGGATTTTTTACCCGTGTTGTCTTGTCGCACGGATCATTATACTTGGATTATTTATAAATGAAATTGATTGGAAAAATAATGAGTTATAAGAAGAAAAAAACCATCGCTATAGTTTAACGAGCAGAAAATTGATAGTGTCGAACGCCATGATCATGGTTCGAACTCCGATCTATTCATTTTGTGTTTGTAGTTTTCAATAATTTTGTTATCTCGTCTATAAAAAAATGTTGCGCTTATAAAGAAACATAAAACGTTATAAACGTTAAACAAAGTACAATAACAAACACAATGCACAATGGATCACTTAAGTTAAAAAAATAGAATTTAGTGAATTAACGAAGAAGAGTTGTTAATTAAATAGAATTTTAGTAAATTCTAGTATATTAATTAAGAAAAAAGAAAAGAGAGAAAATAGTTTCGTGAAGGAAAATAGAAATTAAAAAAAAAGAAGGATAAGAGGGTGTAAATAATAAACATGAGCAGAAGAGGGGGTATAGTGTAGTAATAATTATGTTGGGCTAGTAGGAAAGAAAAGTGGGGCATGTGAGCATCAGTAAATGAGAGGGTATAGATGAAATTCTGTCTAAAGAAGATTGACATGAAAGATAAAGTAAAAACCAATTAAAAGATTGACATGAAAGAAAATAAAAAGCAACTAAGAGATATGTTAGAAATTTAAATTGAAAATAAATCAGAAAAGGATTTTCCTTAATTTTAGGAAAAAGAAAACTAACTCTTCTCTATAAATAGGTTAATATGAAACAAAATTAAGATTTATTTAAATTGAAAGTCCATGCTGTTGATAAATTGACGTCGATAAATCACCATTTAGGAATGTTTTCGGGAAGAATAGGATTGCATTTTATTCATTTATATGTTGTGAATTTATGAATTTAAATTCATATACTTGTGTTGTTTCGTTTTAACATTTCTTGTCTTTAGTTGTTATATTATGTGGATTTTGTTGGTTTGATTTGCTATGTGTGATTGTCCACGACGACAATATCTTGCATTATTAATCTAAATTTTTGTTTTTAATCTAAATAAGTGATTTTTACATAGATTGAATCTTTTAATTGTTTTTTGTTTGTTTTGATTTTGTCGTCTGAGTGCGGTGTTGTGTTGGTCGACGTCTTGATTTCGTTTAGTTCATGTTAAAATATCAACTTCAATCAATTGCAGATTTAATATTCGGGCATCAGCGTTGCAGATCCGGAAGCATGGACATTCCAATGACTTTCGTTTTATCATATTATTTGTAGGCATTTTGTTGTTGTACTAACTTGGATGTTGTGAGTTTGTTCACATATTCATCCGTTTTGTTTTTAGCTACATTGATTTTGTATTTGCATACGATGCACTCCATCAATTATTGGAATGAATAAATATCATTATATTTAGTAAAAAAAAAAAAATTAGTATTGAAGTTCACACAATTTCGCTGCATATCATAAATTTAATTTGATGATTGTTTTAGAAGTAAGTGTGTGACATCCTAAGTGACACAATTTCGTTATAATATCTTATTTACAATGTGAGTCGAGCTTAGGGTGTTACATATGTTATCCTATGTTTGGTAACATATATTGAAGCTTTGCTTTGGGCCTTGGGTGTATTAGAGCTTAATCTAGTCCGAGACACATTACATGCCATAGAATTCATCTCATCTATCATAGCATCATACTTTAAATTTGACTCTCTGCAGCTCATGGCTTGTGGAAACGTTTCAAGATCATTTTTAGCACCAATATTATAGTTTGACTCTTGTAAATATACCACATAGTCACTAGGTATAGTTGGCTTTCTTTCTCTAATAGACTTCCTTAATGTTGGTTCAACATTTTCCAAAGAATCATGTTCAACTGTTTGTTCAATAATTTCAGAAAATTCTTGAACATCTTCATTTTCTAGATTATCATAAGCCGCTTGTGGAACTTCAATAATTTATTGTCTAATACCAATTTGAGCTTGAGGGGTACTACGAATAACAATTAATCGTTCACTTGAGGTAGATGGTTCGACATCAATATTAGTTTTATCGCAACATATTTTGTTCTTATATTATATAGGAGAAGTTATTTTATGACTAATCTCCGTCAAAAAATATATAAACATACAAAATGAGTTATCCTCTTTTAATTTATTTTTTTTATAAACAAAAGTCAAAGATCTATTGACTTTTTTTATATAGCAAAGATCTATTATTAACCTTTATGTATATGATATGATAATTTATCTGAGTCTTGTATTTATTTACACATACATGCATATGATTATTATTACATTACAATACACTAAACAATAAGAACCTCACATTTGTATACTTTATCCTTCTATTCGATAAATCGGCCAAACAATCATTCCATCAGTCCTCCTATACCACAACAGTCCCTGTCTAATTAAGGTCCAAAATATAAAAACCAAACAAATTAACATATTATGCAAGAAACCATATTAAGCCTACAAAGTGCCACGCCATCTTCTCCTCATCACCCAAATCATTCGCGGGTTTATAAATTTGATAATACACTCGAAGTCATACTAAACAGTGTTCCGAAACCCGTGTTAATCATGTCAAAAATAAAAATAAATGATAAAATTAATATTGGTAAGATAATTTTTTTACACTTTTAAGATGTTGAATGCATAAGATTCAAAACAAAAATTTCTTATCAATATATTTAACTAGTATCCGAAAATACTGTTTAGTATTTTTCCTATATCCTGTCACAAATATATTAATTATATCCCTATGATGCCTCCGATAAATCAAAGTGCTAAATAGTAAACAAATACCTTTCTTCGATTTGTTAGTGAAGTAAGAAATAAAAATGAAGTTAACTTAATGTCAAAGATTCAATTCTCAAATCCTATTATGTTGTTTAACACCCATTTTAATCAAGATTTCCCAAAGCCGTTGGATCTCACCAAAAACATCATCGGACGGTAACCGAAACCTGCAACAAGGACACGTGTTTCTCTTCCCCAACCACGGCAAAATACACATCCAATGAAACAAATGCTGACATGGCAATTCACACACGTCTCTCCCCACTCGCATCTCCTCTTTACAGATCACACACTCTCTCCCGCCCACACTCACTTCCACCGCCGGTAAAGAAACCACCGTCGCCGCCGAAGCTGCCACTTCCTTAACTTCCTTCCCTTCTTCACAACCCAAAACACCCACCAATCTCCAACACCGACTCACCGTCTCAATAAACGGAATCAAAACAGATCCCAAACATCCCCCAAGCGGTGGAGCAGAAGAACAAGACATCATCAATAACGTGTTAGAGAAGCTTTTACTCAAATTCAATCTCCAATGAAAAAACGGTGCGTTTAGAGCTTCTGGGTTGTGTTTATGTGTTTCACAGAAAAGGAGAAGAAGCAAAACCGCGTCGATTTCACGTTCTCTCATGATGGTTGAAACAGGAGGTGGAAGAGGTGAGGTGGATTGAGTGAGGAGGTGTAGAGAGGAAAGAAGGTGGCGTGAAATGAGGAGAGTTTTTTGGGAGAGAGAGAGTTTGTGGAGATGGTGAAGGGTAAGAGAGAAGAGAGATGGGGAAGAAAGGAGGAAAGTGAGACGGCGGTGGTGGCGGCGGGTGGTTGAGTGAATGGAGTTTGTGAGATGAGTGAGATGGGAAGGTGTTAGAGATGAAAGTGCTAGCATGATTGTTGATGTTGTTTCTTCCATAACTATAACTATTGATTAATTAATTGGTTTGGATGAGTTTGGATTTTTAGTTATAGAATAGAAGAAAATGGCAGGGAAGTAAAGTAGTATGTGTTTGTGTGAATGGTGATTGATGATGAAGGACGCGTTTTATATATGTGTATGAATTAATGAATGTACCTCGTGTGTTTTACTCATTACTGTCATCATGTACACTGCTATTTCCTTTTTGTATGATCCTATGTGTCCTTGATCTCTGTTCCTTATTCTTTTTTCTTTTTTATGTAAAGGCCAAAAACAATTTGTTAAACAATTTTTTTTGGCGAGTACCTTAGTAGTTAAAAATTTCAGGTGGATAAGTGTGATGATTAGAGTTCGAGCTCCTCCCCCTGTATATGGGTTTAGGTTTGCTCCATTTATTATTTCTCTATTTGTGTTCCATTTAGATAGAGATAGACAAAAAAATAGTGGAACCTACTAATTAGTGGGACTCACTTTTAATGGGTCTCACTGTTTTATTTGTGTTTATCTCTCTCTAAATGGAGAACAAATGAAGGGATAGTAAATGTGTAAACCTAAATTCCCTGTATATATAATGGAATGTCCTAGCAACTCAGCTAAATCCTACTCTAATTAACTATCATAAGAGAATGATATTGCAACACATAAGCAAAAATCAACAAAAAAAAAGTTAATCTTAAATATAAGTTAAGTCACCAAAATCAACTTTATTTAATATAATTCTTTTAAAAGTACCTCTCATTAATTGTTACTTTTTGACATAACTGTAAAATTCCAATGCAAATTTAATGTATTGTAAAAGATATTTTGGTTAAAATAACAAATTTCTTAATATGTATGAAACAAGATAATTATGTTTATAAAAAAGACCGGAATGAGTATTTATCGTTGAATATTGGCTATAGTGATTATTACTATTCATTGTATTAACTATTCCATCCATTCCTTTTTAAATATCCCTTTTGACCATTGTGCACTATTCAAATAATCTACTTTAAATATAAATTTTTATTAATATATAAAATCAAATTATAGAAAATAAGATATTGTTCAATTTGTCTCGAGGAATATTTTCAAATATAAAATTTTCATAATCTATCATAATAATTAAAAATATTAATATCAAATTGTGCATTGACATGTGTGCAGTGGCTAAAAACAACACTTATAAAATAAAATGGCGGAGTATTAGTTATAGGAAACCCAAGAATTGGCCTAGTGGTGTAAATTTGAAACCTCAAAATGTTCTCTTTTCTACGTTTCAAGTTTAAATGCTCTTAGTATTATTTGTGCGGTGCTATTCGTACAAACTATTGCTCTAACTTTAATTGGAGCTCCCGTTACTAGAAAATGAGGTTGATTCCAAAGATTTGACGTTCCATGGAAAGGATCACGACTTTCTAAAAACTATTAATTATAAAATAAAAAAAAAACCGGCATTCCATATATACACATAATGTTAAAATCGATTAGTCAAATTTTTTTTTTGATTAAAACCAATCATTAGTTGGTTCAATGGTGATGGGGCTGAACTTGGTAGGGAAGACAACGGTTCGATCTTCCGAGATCGTGAAGGGCTGAAATCACTTGATTACAGAATTGACTTCCGAAGTAAATTAGACGGTCCGATGTACCAGCTACTAATGGTGCAAATCAAAAAAAGTTTGATTAATAATAACGGAACCAATTAATTACAATTTGAAAAAAAAAATTAAAAATGTCTAAATAACCTAGTAGTATATATCTTTAACTATTATTAAATATAATTACACCATAGTCAAACTTGATATTAATTTGTTTTGACAAACTTTAATAGTTCATTGGGTCTTTTTATAAAAAACACTCCGTTTTTTAGGTTGATTAAATAAATAATGCAATTGGTTTATAATATAAACTAAATATATTAATCATTCAATCTAGAAAGTCAAATATTTCTAATTGCTTGAAAAAACATAAATAATACACACACATTCTTTCAATATACTCCCTCTGGTCTATATTATAAGGAACAATTTAGAAAAAAAATTTGGTCCTTTTTATAAGAAACTTTGACCAATTTTCAAATGTTTTAAATGTTTAATTTCACTTGTGCCCTTATTTATTATGAGTGAGAATATTAATAATAAGTAAGTTAGTTGAATTGAGAGTAATTAAATAAGCGTATACAAGGAATAAATTTAAAATTAGAAAAGTATTAAATGAAAATAACTATGTAGAATGTGTTTCCTTGGTATGTGTAATTTTTTCAAATATTTCCTTATAATATGGACCGGAGGGAGTATTTTAATTTATTTTTTTATTTTAATTAATTAATATATATATATATATATATATAAACTAAAAACATAATATTTAACCCAAATATATAAAAAATTGTAAAATTAGGATAAAAATTTCTATTTTTTTGTAAAGTTTCGTCCTTTAAATTTAACTCTTTTATTCCTTTGAATTTATCCTTTAACTTTTTCTTTTTTTTAATTAGACTATTAGCCTTTAGTTGATGGTTGAGTGATATATAGATAGCACCATCCAATCTCATCTCATATTATACCACTTTGAAGTATTGAACAAAATTTCTCAAGGAATTTGTAAGTCTCCGATTGGATCAAAGGATCAAAATTTCTTGGCGGATTTTAGCCCCCAATATTTTATTGGGCTAAAGGCCCCCAAGAAGCCATAAATGTCGCCAAGAAGCCATTTAACCGTTTTGAAAATTTTGAAATGGGATTGTTGGGGGTCATGGGCCGCCAAGAATGAAAGGAAATTCTGACATGTTTGTTGGGGGCCATGGGCCGCCAAGAATCCATGAACCGTTGAAGGTCATTGGCGGTTCATGGCCGCCAGGAATCCAAGCATCCAATTTTTTATTATTTTCACTTTTGTTCATACATTCTGTCCCCTCTCAGTCTATTACACCACCACCTCTTCACTCTCATCCACACTCACCCACCCACCCAACTTATATTGCTTCTTCCTCTATTCCACATTTCTCTCTCTCTCTCTCTCTCTCTCTCTCTCTCTCTCTCTCTCTCTCTCTCTCTCTCTCTCTCTCTCTCTCTCTCTCTCTCTCTCTCTCTCTCTCTCTCTCTCTCTCTCTCTCTCTCTCTCTCTCTCTCTCTCTCTCTCTCTCTCTCTCTCTCTCTCTCTCTCTCTCTCTCTCTCTCTCTCTCTCTCTCCCTCCCTCTCTCCCTCCCTCCCTCCCTCCCTCCCTCCCTCCCTCCCTCCCTCCCTCCACCATGACCAAGAAACACACTCACCGACTCAACCTTACCAAAGAAAACACTCCAAAAGAACTATTTCCGAAAATAGTTAGAATAACTGTAACTGACAAAGACGCTACAGATTTTTTAAGCGACGAAGAAGAACAACGTTTCAAGCCTAACCGACTTAAAAAGTTTGTTAACGAGATTATCATAGAGCCATGGGTACCTGTGAATAACAACAATCGCGGCAGTGGAGGTGGTGGTGGTGTTTCTAGGAAGAGAAACAGGACAAACCTTTTTTCTGGTTTTTTAAAAACAATTTAATTATTTAAAAAATAAATAAATAATTTAATTATTATTATTTTTTGAAATAATTAACTATTTAATTATTTAAAAATCAGATTATTTAAATAATCTGAATTTTAAATAATTAAATAATTAATTATTTTTTTTAATTACGGATGGCTTCTTGGCGGCCATGGACCTCCAAGAAGACATGGATTGTTGGCGGCCATGGGCCTCCAAGAAGCCATTCTGTGAAATTTAAAACTGACAGGCTTATTGGGGGCTCAGGGCCGCCAAAAATCATTCCTGGCGAGCGTTTTCTTGTGGGTCTTGGGCCGCCAAGAAGCCATGTAATCTTGGCGAATTTTGTGGCTTCTTGGAGGCCTTGGACCCTCAATTTTTTCCTGTTTTCTTGTAGTGGATCGCAATATTTATAATCAAGCGTGGCAAGATTTTTCGCACAATATTCATTGTTGTCTTGGGCGAAATGAGAGGATTTGTTTATAGGAACTAAAATTCAAATTCGCTAATTTTACACGGACTAAAAACACCTACCTATAAGTTTTCATTTGGCGACCGCAATACAACTTATTTCCACAGGTTGCCAAAAATATTTAGACCCGCTTCTAAACCAATTGCTTTGCAACAACATGAGAATGAGGTTATTACATAGGAGGCTGATTTGGAGAATTTTATTGTTAATTACTTTAAGAGTATATTCTGAGAAGAAAATAATTGCAGTACAAATTCCTTGATCCAAGATTGTATTCCCGGTTTAGTTTCTCTAGAGGATAATAATTCTTTTTTTTCTATTCCTTCTGAATCTGAGTTAAAAGCGGTAGTATTTGACATGAATGGGGATGACACACTTGGACCTCATGATTTTGGGGGCCATTTCTATCAGCACTTCTAAGATATTGTTGAAGGTGAGAAAAACACAAGAAAAGGGGGTTGAATTGTATTTTTGTTTTCTTTTTCAAATCTCTAAGTGTTAGGTTTTTAAAAGAGAGTTTAGAAGCGGATAAAAGATAAACACAAAGAGATAGAGAGAAGAGAAACACATAGAAGATTTTTATACGGGTTTCTCTCACAAATCGAGTCACTATAATCACTAGAGATTACCAGATGCTCAAGCACAATAGCAAGAGACTTCCTTTGCTCAAGTCCACTAACAAGAGACTTCTTCTAACTTAAAAGAGTTTAAGAAAGATAAGATGGAACACTTGATATACTAGAGGTGTTTAAAAAATACAACACATATTAAAGACTTACAAAGAACACTTAAGATCTCTAAGATACAAGTTTGAAATAGTTCTAAATGTTTCAGCAGCTTTTGAATTTGACAGAGTTTTTGTATGTTCAGAGGCTGGTAAGTCTTGTATATTTCTTCAACTTGTTCTTTCTCTTTTTTATAGGCAAAGAGAATAGAGTCGTTGAATATTTCTATCCATTGAGAAGCTTGCATGAAACTTCATAGTCCATTTTTAAGCTTTCATCTTCTCTTGGATGATATTATGCTCTTAAATATGTTTAGTGCACGGGTAAATTTTATCTATTAATCCTGCACACTTAAGCATGTAAATTTTATCTACTAATCCTGCACACACGTGTAAATATGCTTTTAAAATTTTGTTATCATCAAAATTATTAGAGATTATAACAAATCAATTTTATTCCAACCATCACTCATTTTTTTATGATGGCAAACATAAGTATTAAAGTTAATTGTTGTTGTTGTTGTTCTTTTTAATTAATCTGCTGGCTTCAGGTTTTGAGGTTTGAAAGCTCCCCCTGAGTATGATAAACCAAAGGATTATGTTTGTAAGCTCCCCTTAAATTTTGTCCAAGTTAATTAAGAAACAGTATAAGAGTTTATCATGACTTACATATTTATCTTAGAGGTAAAGGTTTGTAAGCTCTTTCTCTACGTTTGAAAAATTTAAGTTTGAGTTTTGCAAGCTCTCAATTTTTCTATGTAAATTTAAAAATAAAAATTTATAACTTAATCCCCCTTTTTAAGTACATTAAGGCTCTGTTTGCGAAGGCCAATAAGCTAGCTTATAGCTTTTAGCTTATAAGCTAAAAACTCTGTTTGGTAACGGTCTTCTCATCACGAGCTTATAGCTTATTTTACTAACTTATAGTTTATTTTCAGACGCTATTTCAATTAGCTTTTGAGCTTATAGCTTATAGTTTATAATTTTTTCTTCCATTCCTACCCTTTACTATTTTATCTAAAATCCTTTTTTAACCTTTTCAATTTTTTATAAATTAAAATAAAATAAATATGCATAACGTTGGACGTTGCTGAACCTACTGTATGCTCTTGTTTTTTATTTTAAAATTTAATAAAAACTAAAATAAACCAAAATAAACGTAATCCAAGGAAGCATAACACCAAACATATCCATTGTGTTTTCAGTTTTAGTAATTTTATAGTCTAAATAAATAATAAATAAAAAATGGACATATTTGAATTTTTTTACTGTTTTGAATACATTTTATTGATGCATTGTTTTTTATAAATTATAAAAACTGAAATGAAAATAAATTAAATTAAATTTAAAATGAAATTTCAATTAATAAAAATTAATTTCCTAATAAGATATAAAAGATATATTAAATTAATAAATTTAAATTACTAAATTTTAAGTGTTTTAAATATTAATTTAATATTATTTCTTATGAATTGAGAATGTCCTTTTATGTCTTTTACATTTATCAGTAGTTTTTTTTTGAATCAAACAAACTTAATGCATTTCATTAACTACTAAATGTTCAATACATAAGGGAATATTCTCAAATCTATGGAAGCTAGACCAAGAACTGGCCGCCCTAGCAAGAGTATGAGCAACCGAATTCGCTTGCCTCCTAACAAACTTAACCTCAAAGTTTAGAAAAGACGACATAAAACTAATAATATCATGAACAATTGACAGAAACTCAGAATTGCCTCTACGCTTCATATGAATAGCCTCTACCAACACTTTCGAGTCACTTTCAAATTGAACTCGATCAAGTCCTTTATATCTAGCTTCTTCCATTGCTAAAAGTAAAGCCCATGCTTCTCCCTCTACAGAAGACATCACAGTTTGCTGCCATTGTGTCATACCAGCCATGACTTGACCCCTATTATTGCGAAAACACAATCCCACCGAGGTCCTTCCAGAGCCAGGTACAAAGGCAACATCAACGTTGCACTTTACCCAACCTAGAGCTGGTTTTTCCCACCTTACCAGATCTGCTTCTGCAGTCCTGCTCTCACCATTACTCTGTAGCTTATGAACTGAGTACCAATCATTCTAAGCATCAAAAGCATATCTTCCAATTTGGCGTGGCGTCTGGACATTATCATTCCACAGCTTATCATTACGATTTTTCCAAATACACCAGAGTAACATGGCCACTCTACCAACTATAGCACTACTCTCATTGCTGCACATAGCGAAAATACGATCCATAGCATTAGATTGTTGGTACGCATCATTATGTAGGACAGTCGACAAACCAGCTGCACACCAACTATCCCGGGCTATTGCACACCTAAAGAATATATGAATCTCATCCTCAATCTCCTCATCACACACAGGACAATTGAGGTTACACTCCACTCGCCTTTCCAACAGTCGATAACGAGTCGGGAGACATCCTCTACATAAGCGCCAAAGTAAATGACGTGCCTTGTGCGGCGCTTGAGCTTTCCAAATACCATTCCAATTACCTGCTACATGATATTTGTCGCTGCCTATTATGTAACGCATAGCTAACTTATAACCGAATTTCACTGAATAACACCCATTCCTTTCCTCCTCCCATACCACTTTATCCTGACGGAATGAGTTAACAAGTGGTGTTTCCAGAATCCTCTCCGCTACATCCCCTGAAAACAAGTTTCGAACCTTAGCTATATTCTACGCTTTATAATTTTCGTGTAACAAATTTCTGACAGATAACTGATATGCTTCTGCAGGTTGAGGCGATGACACCCATTTATTAATCGTACCACGCAGCCAAGGGTCATGCATAACACGAATATTTTCCCCACTCCCAATCCGCCACCTACATCCAAGAGAAAGAATTTGTCTAGCATGCCACATACTACGCCATGCAAAACTAGGGTTGTATCCCAATGGAGCCTCAAATAAAGAGGAACGTGGAAAATATCTGGCTTTAATTAACTTTGCTACCAACGAGTTTGGATTCTGTACTATATTCCACACTTGTTTTGCAACCATAGCCTTATTAAAAGCTTCAAAATTATGAAAACCTAAACCCCCATGAGTCTTCGGGCAAGCAAGTCTCTCCCATGCTAACCAATGAATACCTTTATTATTATTGTTATTGTTATTAATAGTACCACTCCTCCACCAAAAAGCATTGATCATTTTTTCAATATCATCAATAAATGAATTAGGAAGAATAAACATACTCATTACATAGGATGGTATTGCCTGTAGTACCGACTCTATCATTATTTCCTTACCTGCCTTTGACAGTGCACACCCTCCTAGGAATTAATTCTCTTTCAAATACGATCCTTGATGAAGGAAAATATTGCTTTTTTACTTCTTCCAACCATGGACGGTAATCCAAGATATATACTGTTGGAACAAAATATGTGTTTATACACACCCTTAAGTTTTGATGATAACAAAGTATTAAATGGACAATTGATGGTACTAATGTTTAAATTAAGTGCAGGAGAATTCAACGTTTAATCAAGAGAACACTTAATTTAAACTCTGATGAAACCAATGGAAGTCTGAATAATTAGACTCTGAAAGAGTTCAGAAGCTACAACGTGGTCAGAAGCTATACAAAGTTCAGAAGCTCAAAATAGATCAGAACGTCTGAAGGTGTTCAGAAGCTCAGAGGAGTTCAGAAGCTCAAGGATGTTCAGAGGCCTACAAGAGTTCAGAGGCTGTCTGCTAGTCATGAGTCATTCAGAGGATGAAGACGTTCAGAAGCTGAATTGCGAAGGACTATCAGAGGCCAACCATTCAAAGACCAATCAGACTCCAAGTTATCAAAGGTTCATCAGAAGCAAAGGAATTCCCAGTCATCAGAGGGCTACATCAACTACAACTTATCAAGCCTGATGACTTGTTCTAAGGTCAACTAATTGCAACGGTCACAAAGGATGTGATCACTCTCTCTCTAGGAGCTAGTTGTACCTTTTAACTGTACTATTGGACAAACAGTAAAGGTGAAGCTTCTCTGCAAAGGAAGACGTGGCTTTACTCAACGGATGTTCAAAGACTACAGCTGTCCAATTTACAACGGGAATTTCTCCAACGTCTCAATGTCTTTCTCAACTCATATAAATATGCCAAAGAAAGAATTGATGACTAGCGATCTTCATTAGATAAAATCTCTCAGAAGAAAGTGAGAATCTGCATTGTAATAGATAATATCTCTCAAATGAAGTGAGCATAGAAACTAGCTTAGAGCCTCTGAAGTTATTATGTTTGTAATAAGTTTAAGCTTATAAGTTAGTAGTAAGTCTTCTGCTTAGTGTAGAAGCAACAAAGTCTTCTGCTTAGTGTAGAAGCTCTTCTGCTTAGTGTAGAAGTAAGAAAGTCTTCTGCTTAGTGCAGAAGCACATAAGTCTCAATCTTAGTGATTAGAGCATGAAGTCTTGAGCCTGAGTGCTTGAGCAAGGAAGCCTCTGATCTTGTGTGATCAGAGCAAGGAAGTCTCTATGTCATGTGTGACTAAGAGCAGGAAGTCTTAAGCTTGTGTGCTTGAGCAAGGAAGTCTTTGATCTTGTGGGATCAGAGCAAGGAAGTCTCTATGTCTTGTGTGACTAAGAGCAGGAAGTCTTGAGCTTGTGTGCTTGAGCATCTATTGTAATCCTTGTGATTATAGTGAACTCTCTTGGAAACAAGGGGACTGGAGTACTCTCAATTTGTGAGGGGAACCAGTATAAATTGTTGTGTGTTCTTCTCTCTCTCACTCTCTCATTTACTCCTTCATCATCTCCTTCATCATTCATAACGCCATAAGTTAATTGTGTGAACAATCCGCTGTGCTTTAAAGACTCTGAAAAGGTTTAAATATCTTGGAAAGTTTTTAAATATCCAAAACACAATTCAACCCCCCTTCTTGTGTTTTCTCCACGCACCTTCAATTGGTATCAGAGCTCCGGTTCTGTTGGTAAATCACTTAACCGTGAGACAGTCAAGATCCAAAGGAGAAAACCACCATGGCTCAAAACATGGATGATTGGAAGCAGAAGTTATATCAACAAGTTGTTGATCTTGTCAAAGAAATTGAAGATGGACTAAGCTTAAATGAAGATCTGAGCAACAATCAAAATCCTTTCACATCAGGGGCTAATCAAACTTCCAGTATTGTATCTATAACTACTACTCGTTGCCTCATTAGTGATGATAATGAAAGCATTCAGTGGGCAACGTAAATGGTCTGTTAAATCAATATGAGGAGTTTAGGATGGAGGAAAATGAGAGCATTGAGAAAATGAACATAAGGTTTCAAGCTATCACAAGCAAGCTTGAAGAGCACAACAACAAACTCAACAACAAAGAGCTTGTAAGCAAGTTGCTGAGAAGTTTGCCTCTGAATTGGAATGAAATTTCAAATACTATAGAGGAAACTGAATACATCAATTCAATGAGTCCTGAATCATTGATTGATTTACTCAGAGTCCATGAATTGGCTCTGAAGAAAATGCAAGAGTTGAACGGTGAAGAAGCAGAAGCAGCAAGGAAAGGAAAGCAAGCATTGGAGCATGAAGATCTTGTTGAAGAACCTGATGAAAAGTATCTTGAAAGGTTTTCAAGAAAAATTCAAAGATGGTACAACTTCAAGAAGAATGGAGGAAGACTGGCTAAAGGAATGACAACATGGGATGTACTAGACAACCTCTCTGAAGATGAGTCTGATAGAGCTCCAGGTGCTGAAGGATCAAGTTCTGAAGATGGCTCAGACTCTGAAGACTCAAGTTATGATGAAAAGTCAGAACCTGAGAGCATAGAAAGTATCCAGAGATCAATGAATCAGGTATATTCTCGTCTTTCCAAAGCAAAATTGATCAGACATCTTAATAAGATCTTACTTAAACTCTCTAATAGTCAGCAGAAGTATAAAAAGCTTAAAGCAGACTATGAGAATTTAAGTAAGCAAGCAAATCACTCTGAAGGTCTTGTACAAAAAGATTCTATTAAAACAAAAGACCTTGAGAATGATTATGCTATATGTTACAAACCCCTTGAGCACTCTCTAGTTCTCAAAGAGTACTGTAACATCAATGCTGATAAAAAATTAAATTGTTTCCATGCTTTGCAACCTTAAGGCCAACAATACTAATGGGATTGGATACTCTAGTAGTAAAACACTAGAGGAACCAAGCTCATCAGTTATTGATGGAAGCTTCTTAGTTCCAAATATTTACACTACATTTGTATCTGATAGCAATCAGATGAAACAAATGGAGGATGAAGATTTGTCAACTAACAGTCTAGGACCCTCAAGCAAGTGGGTACCAAGAGACAAAATTTGTTTACGTGATTGCAGGTGAAACTAAGACTCTGAACCTTCCAATCACATGGATGCATGTGACTGTGAATGGAAGAAGAGCAATTGTGCATAGAAGGCACATTCTTGAAGAGTCAGATGGAGAAGAAGATGAAGTAGAGTACATAAGGAGCAGGAGGGAGCATGAAGAACTTGAAGCTTGTTTTGAAGATGACAACAACTCAGTGTGGTGGAGTGATTGCTCAGGCTATGACTCTGACTACAATTAAATCAAGAAAGCTTCAATACAAGGTAAGTATGCTTAACTCCTGAATGACATCTCAGAGGAATAACTCTCAAAGGTTTGAAAATATTTTCTTAGGATACACAATGTTCAGTACTAAAAACCTTGAAAAATCCTGTCTGAACATATTTCTTTATGTGTCCTGAAAGGTTTGTTTTTCAGCCTCTAAAGTTCTTCAGGTTTCAGCATCTGAAGAAGCTCAGACTATGAGAAACTTTTCAACCTCTGACGGTTAAGCCTCTGAATAGGAATTGAATTGGAAACGTTTTAGTTTATTTTTTTACTAAAACGTTTTGGCGCTAAATAGACAACACGTACACACCTTCTGATTGGTTTAAAACAGTTAATGATTAGTTCTTTTTCTTTTGATTTATTTTCTATGTGTGATTTAATTTGTCTTACTGTTTTAATCAAAATCACTGAACACTTGCACTCTTTGCTCTTCCATAACCTACACTCTAGTTTTCTAAACCTTTGAAAAAACCTTCTTTCTCTTTGTTTTTTTTTAGAAAATCCAAAACCCTAACTTCTGTAATGGCAATCTCTACCTCGTCAGTATCATCTACAGAGTTCTCCTTCCCAAATGATCTACCTATCAACGTCGTCAATTGCTCAGAACTATTTAGCAAAGAAAAATCGTTGGAAATGAAGGGAAAATCTTTCAACTTGGTTATGGAACAACCGGTTGATTTTGAAAGCCTTAGATTAAACCAGTACGACATTGAAAAACTCTTCAATGATCAAAATGGAGGATTTAGATACATGAGAGTATTAAATGGTCCAATCTATCCTACACTGGTCAAGGATTTTTGGCTTCGGAGCAAGGTTATTACTGTTGAAGACTACATTGAAGAACTGACTAATTTGAGGAATGCAAAACCTGAAAACTAGAACAAAACTCCTGCTGAATTAGGGTTGAGAGAAGTCAAGGAAGATGAAGTCAGATCAGTCGTTTGTGGTTTTGAAGTAGTGTTAACCCAGTCAAATTTGGCAAGGATGTTATACATTCCAAATGAGGGAAAATTTCATGCCTACAACGCTACTGAGGCTAAAAGACCTGGCTGTCTAGAAGATATGACAAGGAGATGTTATGAGGAAGGGAAGAGTTGTGAGAGTAACAGGAGTGGTGATCTAAAACCAACTCAGAAGCTTCTAGCCAGAATTTTATTAGGATCAATCTTCCCAAGGAGTGGAAGCTCTGATCAACTCTCCTGGGATCATAGATACTTTATCTATTTTCTCACTAGAGGTTATCAACTTAACTGGGCTAGGTACATTTTCTGTCATATGTGCAAAGCTGTAAACGCCATTCAAGGACAGACCAAGCCAAATGTTCACATCATTTATCCAAGAATTCTCAGTGAGATTTTCTATCAATGTGGTGTAATTGATGTGATCAAAGCTGCTGGTCAAGATCATCTGCTGAGAGAACTGAGAGCCTCTGCTATATCAGTGAGTACTTTGTCCAACATGTTCTTTCTGTCTGGACAGACACTGTTACATTCAAAACCTCTAGAGCATCTGTCTAACTTAGGACCTTCATGGGTAACTACATTCAACATTAACATACCTCCTGTTGCAAAAGGTATTGTTAATCAGTACATTAAGTTATTGGAGAGTCAAGGTGAACCCTTTGAAATTGAACCAGAAGAGGTAAAAGGGAAAAGGAAAAGATTGGTAAGAACTAGGGTTAAGTCTGAGAAGACAAAATGTGGCAGCTCTAGAAGATGAAGATGATGATAACGAGCCTCTGAAGATCAAGAAAAGGAAAATTTCTAAGCAGCTGAAGATAAAGAAGAATGTCGAGAGCTCTACCGTTGCTACTTTAGGTACCTTAACTAATCCTAAAGGTCCTATTGCATTAACTCAAGATATTCAGCATCCCACAAATTCAAACCACCCATCAGAATCACCTCTAGAATCTCTTAAACAACACTTAACTGGTGAACTTCCCCCACAAACAAATTCTCCATCAAACCAAATTATCTCAGAAATCCCTCGCCCAGAAACATCTGAGATAGTTCAACTAGAACATGATCAACCAAAACCTGAACCATACATCTCACCTGAACATGTTCCTTCAGAGATTACACCTCAACCATTCCCTGAACAAACAGAGTCTCAACTTGAGGGTGAACCAAATCAGACCTCAATCTTACCAACCAAAGATCAGGTTGATGAAATGATCAATGAATTAACTCATGTGCAGTTAAATTCATCTAATCAATCTGATCATGTTCAACATCAACAACAAACACAATCTTTTCCCTCAAACCCTGAACCTTCTCAAACCATTTCCATAATTCCTGAGGTCCTGGGTGAATGCAACAGCCTGATTAGACGGTTACATGGCCTTCCTGAGCTAAGACATTCTGACATATCTTCATCTGAACATGTTGCTCAATGGGTAAGCTTAACTGAGGATTTGGTAAAGAAGCTGCACAGTCTCCAAGAGGCTTGTATTGAAGAACAGAGGAGGAGTGACAGGGGAAAGAACACAATGGTTGAAGAGGTCATTCAGTTTCAAAAGGACATAGAGAGGAATCAACCTGGATCCTCTTCTGTAAGAACAAGTGATGAGCAAAATCTAATGGAAGAGATAACATCACTTGAGGAAAGACTGAATGAGCCTATTGTGGATAATCTAGGAGCAAATCAAGTGCACATTAGAAACCCACTGTATGAGGCTGAAATTGAAGACCTTAGGGCAGAAGTGAAGAGGTATGGAGGGCTGATGGAGGTAGTTAATGCCAAACAGAAGGAAATCACGAGAATTCTAGCTTCTCTTTGTAACCAACCCCAATCAACACCCTAGGATCTCCCTGCTTGTTTAAAATAAATATCTTGATTAATATTTTGTTAAGCACATCATTAGATTAAGTTCATATCCCTGTATACTTCTTTAATTTCTTTGTGCTAATCTGAAATATTTATTCATGTTATGATAATCCAAGTGTTTTTATCTTAAAATAAGTATTGTTGCGCAATAATTGGTTAATCTTGAAGATTGGAACTGAAAAGCAAGAGAGTATACACAATAAGAACATCAATTTACAACAAGCCAAAGAAATAATTTTCATTAAAAATGAGTATTTGTTACATAAAATTCTAAAGATGATCAACTGGTATCCTTAGATGGTGGAATTGGGTGACCCAGCTTGGATGGCACCTCTCTTGGGGAATATGAGTCAACTGACTCTTCCTTAGGAGAAGATTTTAGTTCATCTAAGATTTGATCATCAGCTTGGTCTTCTTCAGGAATTTTTTTTTTCAAATACTCAAACCAGTTAGAGTCCCATTTTTCAGACTCTGTATGAGAATCCGCTTGTTCAGACTCTGAAGTAAGTGGAATCTCAGGCTCTGGCTTTGTTCTCCTTGATGTTTCTTCTTTGTGTTTTCTCCTATCTTGACTGACTCTCATTGAAACTACCTTCTTCTTCTCTGAGCGTTTCATTTTTTCTCTCAAGAGATCTATCAATTACCTAAGGTTATTCTGTGTGAGTAAAATGACTAGGTATCTCTCTCCTTTTATAAGCATAATTCAATGGCCGAGTATTAAATGTGTTCAACCACTCCTGATTTGACGGCATTGAAAGTTGAATTTCTATTAATTGCTTATATTACCTTTTTGATAATGACGAAAGGGGGAGAAAGAATATTGGTAAATCAATTGTTGGAAGAAGCGAAATTACTTGGTTTTTTAGGGTCTTGTAGTGCTTCAAAGAGAGAACGTAGGAGAGTGGTCAAAATAGTAGCATGAGGTACATGCTTTGTTATGACAATCTGATCTTTGAGGATTTCAAAATATTGTACTAAAGAGCTCTGAACTGTTTTCAATTTTTTGTCCAGACTCTGAGCTATTTTCTTTGAAAAGATTTTTTTTAAGCTCTGAACTGTTTGAAAATATTTTGAACTCTGAAGCTGTTAATGATAACCATCAGAACCAAGTGTGTGTGTAGACGTCTCTAAGTGCCTCTGATCCTATTTTGTCATTCAATTTAAATATTGCTTCATCTTGAATCTGCATTAAGGGCTTAATTTCAAGGAGAATGCATTTATTAATTGAAGTTTATTATTCATAGTTAGTTCTTGAGTAAGGGTGCAACTTTACTCAAAGATTATCACACTATGGAAAGAAGAAGCTTGCAAACCTTGTTCTTTACATAGTGAAATATGAATAATTTAAGTCATATAATAAAGTATTTCTGAAACTGATTAAAATTAACTATGGATACAAAATAGGGGGAGCTTACAAACCTAACCCTATGGGTTATCAGACTTAGGGGGAGCTTGCAAAACTCAGAAGCCTAATGTCAACATAGCTGATTTTTATCAACAACAATTGTATTTAATACTTGTGTTTGTCATCATCAAAAAGGGGGAGATTGTTGGAACAAAATATGTGTTTATACACACCCTTAAGTTTTGATGATAACAAAGTATTAAATGGACAATTGATGGTACTACTGTTTAAATTAAGTGCAGGAGAATTCAACGTTTAATCAAGAGGACACTTAATTTAAACTCTGATGAAACCAATGGAAGTCTGAATAATTAGACTCTGAAAGAGTTCAGAAGCTACAACGTGGTCAGAAGCTATACAGAGTTCAGAAGCTCAAAGTAGATCAGAACGTCTGAATGTGTTCAGAAGCTCAGAGGAGTTCAGAAGCTCAAGGATGTTCAGAGGCCTACAAGAGTTCAGAGGCTGTCTGCTAGTCATGAGTCATTCAGAGGATGAAGACGTTCAGAAGCTGAATTGCGAAGGACTATCAGAGGCCAACCATTCAAAGACCAATCAGACTCCAAGTTATCAAAGGTTCATCAGAAGCAAAGGAATTCCCAGTCATCAGAGGGCTACATCAACTACAACTTATCAAGCCTGATGACTTGTTCTAAGGTCAACTAATTGCAATGGTCACAAAGGATGTGATCACTCTCTCTCTAGGAGCTAGTTGTACCTTATAACTGTACTATTGGACAAACAGTAAAGGTGAAGCTTCTCTGCAAAGGAAGACGTGGCTTTACTCAACGGATGTTCAAAGACTACAGCTGTCCAATTTACAACGGGAATTTCTCCAACGTCTCAATGTCTTTCTCAACTCATATAAATATGCCAAAGAAAGAATTGATGACTAGCGATCTTCATTAGATAAAATCTCTCAGAAGAAAGTGAGAATCTGCATTGTAATAGATAATATCTCTCAAATGAAGTGAGCATAGAAACTAGCTTAGAGCCTCTGAAGTTATTATGTTTGTAATAAGTTTAAGCTTATAAGTTAGTAGTAAGTCTTCTGCTTAGTGTAGAAGCAACAAAGTCTTCTGCTTAGTGTAGAAGCTCTTCTGCTTAGTGTAGAAGTAAGAAAGTCTTCTGCTTAGTGCAGAAGCACATAAGTCTCAATCTTAGTGATTAGAGCATGAAGTCTTGAGCCTGAGTGCTTGAGCAAGGAAGCCTCTGATCTTGTGTGATCAGAGCAAGGAAGTCTTAAGTTTGTGTGCTTGAGCAAGGAAGTCTTTGATTTTGTGTGATCAGAGCAAGGAAGTCTCTATGTCTAGTGTGACTAAGAGCAGGAAGTCTTGAGCTTGTGTGCTTGAACATCTATTGTAATCCTTGTGATTATAGTGAACTCTCTTGGAAACAAGGGGACTGGAGTACTCTCAATTTGTGAGGGGAACCAGTATAAATTGTTGTGTGTTCTTCTCTCTCTCACTCTCTCATTTACTCCTTCATCATTCATAACGCCATAAGTTAATTGTGTGAACAATCCGCTGTGCTTTAAAGACTCTAAAAAGGTTTAAATATCTTGGAAAGTTTTTAAATATCCAAAACACAATTCAACCCCCCTTCTTGTGTTTTCTCCACGCACCTTCATATACCAGTACCCAATACAAGCCTGACACCAAGGATGCGAGAGAGATCTTCTTTAGCCGCGTGAGACATATTCCGACTAATAATGAAGCTTGTGCATAAGTATGTAAAATCCTCATGAGTTCATTCACCTCAACTACATTAGCCCTACAGAATAAGAAACAATCATCTGCAAACAAAAGATGAGAGACCTCCGGAGCACCACGACAAATCCTTACACCATGAATGTCACCCCTACCAACAGACTAGTGAATAAGAGCAGTTAAACATTCCGTCACCAATATAAATAAATAAGGAGATAGCGGATCACCCTGTCGCAATCCTCGACCTGGCGAAATAGGACCAACTCGGTCATAATTCATTAACACCGAATAGTTGACTGAACTAACACACATCATAACCCACCGAATCCATACATCAGTAAACCCCATCTTAGTTATAACTCCGCGTAGAAAACCCCAATTCACCTTATCATAGGCCTTGCTAATATCAATCTTTAGTGCCAACTCACCTCTTCTACCCTGGGTCTTCCGCTTTAAAGCATGGATAACTTCTGTGGCAATAAGAGCATTATCAAGAATCGATCTTCCTTCCACAAAAGCTGACTGCTCTTGAGAAACACATTTATCTAGACAACACTTCAACCTGTTGGCTAATACTTTAGAGATCATCTTATACAGAACATTACAAAGCGAAATAGGGCGCAAATCCTTCATAGAGGTAGGATTGTCACATTTAGGAATAAGACAAATATTTGTTTCATTGAGACTGATAGGGAAATATCCCCTTTCTAACCAAGTAGATGCAGCACTAAAAATATCATCACTACAATGTTCCCAAAACCTCTGATAGAAAGCTGGATTAAACCCATCTGGTCCAGGAGATTTGTCTGGATGCATCTGAAACAACGCATGCTGAATTTCAACTTTTGTAATAGGCACTGTCAGAAAGAAATTATTATCGTCGGTCACTCGCGGATGAATAAGATTAAGGATTGGGTCATGATCTCCGTCTCTTGGCTTAAAGAGATTATCAAAGTAATTCTTGGCCACCTCACAAAGTTCTTCCTGAGTATGTGCCTCTGTACCATTATCAGCAACCAACTTTGTTATCTTCTTCTTTTTGCTACGCGCAGTTGCTGACATATGGAAAAATATCGTGTTCATATCCCCCTCTTTGAGCCAATGCATTTTAGCCCTTTGTTTCCAGTACCCCTCTTCTTGTATTAGCAAGGTGGCATGCTTCTCCGATAACTCTTGATACTGCAAACTCACCTCCCTATCCTGGTTGCCGCGTAACTCATTCATTCGCCTGACACATTCATCAATCTCATCTTTAAACCTTACCCTTTTCCTTTTTCCCCACCTTTGAAGCTTATTAGCACATCTAGTCACTCTGTCAACCACCTCCAAGTTCTCCCTCCCACCCCAACCCTCAACCACCACATCCTCTAAATCAGGCTCCTTTAGCCAACTATTCTCAAAACGAAAAGAATAACTGATATGTGTCCTAATAATAGGTTTACATTGTAACAAAATTGGGCTATGATCTGAATGTGAAGCCAGAAGATTAGATAACCTCACCTGGGGAAATAACTGAAGCCAGCTAGTACTAGCCATAGTTCTGTCTAACCTTTCTTCAATCACATAAGGGGTACCTCGACTCTTTATCCAGGTAAATGGGTGTCCCTCAATTGGAATATCTGTTAAATCACAATCACTAACCGCCTGTCTGAAACCCATACACAAACCATTCGGATGAGGGTGAATACCTTTTTTATCAGCCTGGGAGAGTAAGTCATTAAAGTCACCAATAATACACCAGGGAATAGAAGACATGTTACGTAACTCTCGTAAGAGATCCCAAGCAGCACGACGCCTACTCCGTTCAGGAAACCCATAATAACACGTTAACCTCCACTCGCCCCACTGCTCATCCTTCACTATCATATTAATAAAATTACGTGTGTAATTAACTACTTGACACTTACTACTATCCTTCCAGAACACTGCCAGACCTCCACTTCTGCCTTCTACATCAATAGCTAAACAAGACTCAAATCCCAACATAACACGAATGGACTCAAGCTGTCTAGTATACGATAAAGTCTCGGACAGGAATAAAATATCTGGCTTATGTCCCTGGGCAAGCTTTTTTAAGTTAGGAATTGCACTCGGGCCGCCCAAACCCCGACAATTTCAACTAAGAATAATCATGAGTCCCGGCAGTCATGGAAACTGCCAGGACCTGCCGATAAAAAATGTTGTTGAACACTAACGTTTGTTTCCTCCGAACTGGTACCATCAGACCGCCTTCTCTTCCTCTCCAACTGAACCTCCATCTCATTGTCATCTAAATGACTGTTCTGTGCATTACTCCTCTCAGTTGTTGCATTCCCAACCTGTCTGGTAACCCTGTCATTGCTCAAAGTCAAAGTAGGACGACGGGACACGGAACTAGTGGCAGCTGGTGGAATAAGGGATAACTCATGATTAGGGCGTGGACTCCCCATAGAAGCTGACATTGACAGAGTAATATTCCTCCCTGCGACGACTACCTCATTACCACCCTGATAGCTATCACTACCATTATCACGCGGGCGTAGTTATGTCTCATTAGGTTGTGAGGATCCCGAACTCTGTGACTCCCTCTGGCTAGCATGACAATTAGTATGCACACCGCCCATACTACTTCGTTCCTCCCGTAACCAACGAGATTCAACTCGACCTCCAGGACGACGTACCTCGGCTTTGATTTCATTCGACCAACCCCTGCTACCATCATCTCGTTCCATGGCGTATTTGACCTCACACTTGTTATCTGAATGGCCAATAACTCCACAGACAAAACAAAACAGACCCAATCTCTCATACTTAAATTTCACAACACCCCCCAATCCTCCGTTCAGCATGATCTTTTTCTCAATCTTCAACGGTCTCCTAACATCCACCCTTACCTTTACCCTCATATACTGCCGCCAGAAGCTCGTAGAATTGTTCTTGTCATACTCCACAAATTCCCCTATGTAATTTGCAAGACCCTTTCCCACCTTCTCAAGCATCATACCAACAGGAACATTATGAATTTGCACCCAAAAATTAACGTGATAGAGCGGAATATCATGCAACGCCACACCTACCTTCATCCTATCAATAACCAAAGTATAATTATCAAAGAGCCACGGACCTCCCTTCATAACCTCCTCCACATCTAGGGGATGAAAAAATTGGAATAGATATAACCCCTGAGTAGCTTCCTTTACAACCATACCCTTCACTGGCCTCCAAACATCAGCCAAGCGTGCCTTCATAATATTGAATTTAATAGGTCTATCATGAATGAAGCGACCCACCATGCAGAGGTTTACATCATATTGTTCTCCAGAATTCTCCTCTAGGTCGAAATTCAAAGCCTCCTCTTCATCAATATTAAGGTTATCCAAATTAATTCCATCCATGTTATTAGTATGCAGAAAACAAAGAAAACGAAAAGCAATAAAGTATCAACGATACAAAGATCTCACAAAAACTCTCACAGAGTGGAGAGATACCCAACCCTTAGCAGAGCACCAGGAAGCTCGCTAAATTTCAAATAACAAAACCTGCTATAGAAACCAGTCAAAGCAGCAAACAGAGACAAGCAGTAGAACTATGTCGATCACCTAATCGGGAAGCGAAGACTTGAACCTAGCAGAGGGATATCGCAACCCCTGTATCGCTGATAGTTGGCATATAGGAAAATAGAATAAATCAAAGAACACAGTGGATGAAATCGATTAAGGAATTGGATCGATTCGAACAAAAGTAACCGCAAATCCTAGCATATGAAATTGCCGCTAGAAGCAGAGGATTGCCATACAAAAACTCTCATGGATCCGAGCAGCAAGTGGTGAATCAATTGAGGACGAGTTGATGGCGCCGTACTTAGCAGATCGCAAATCGCAAAGAGGAGAGACCAGAGTCAAATCGCAAATTGCAGAGAGGAACTCAAATCATCGCTGTGTTCGCAAATCGCAAAGCGCCGTACTTAGCAAATCGCAAAGCAGTTCGCAAAGCAGAGATGAGACGAACTCAAATCGCAAATCGCTGTGTTCGCAAATCGCCGTCTGATTGTGTTTATCGCAAAACCTAGAATTTCTGAGACATCATCATCGCAACGGCTGTATGTATATATCGCAAACCCTTATTGCTGGAACAGAATCGGTTGTTGAATTAGGAAGCGGCGGCAGAATCGGAATCACAAACCCTTATCGCGATGAGAACCAAGTTAATATTTGCGATATCGCAACCCAGAAACATCAAACACACAGCATCAGCATCTCCGATATCGCAACCCAAAACCAATGCAAATTGAGTTGTTACATTTATCAGTAGTTAAACCGCTAATTTTACCAAACACTTCAATTAGCTTATCATCTATAAGCTATCAGCCATAAGCTAACAGCTATAAGCTATCAGCTATAAGCTATAAGCTAGCTTATCAGCTAACCGCTATTTTTACCAAACAGAGCCTAAATACAACTTTAAAGTCATTAGTTTGTTTCCTTTACTATTACTCTCCATTTTGTCATTATCAAAAAGATAAAAAAAAATAAAGCAAGACAAGAGTAAAGATTTGAATCACGAGAACAAATTTCATTTAACAAAAAGTTTGCAAAATCAACTGTCTACAAGGTAAAAAAAATAAGTACAAAAATTAGAAATCCTAGGATTTGGGTAGGAGAATGGAGAGAAGTTCTTCAGATCCGGGATCATTTCATCTTGCTTGGCATTCATTTCATTCTGCTTGGTTGAGACATTGGCAAGTTTGCCTTCCAGATCCACTTCCTTGACCCTTTGAGCAGCTAAAGCTTCCTTAACTTCTGCCAAAACTGGATTTGCAACAATATCCTTGTTGACAAACATTTCACCGGGTTTCAAATTAAATCTCATATGCATGCTGAGGTCACTATCAAGTGAATGAAGTTTTTCTTTCCATACATACTCATTTCAGTGATGGTGATCAGTAATGCTCAGTTAATCAGTCTTTCTAAGCTGAGCTAAATCAACTTCAGGGTTAACTGATTAAACCCACTCATGCAGATTGTCTTGAAAGGTCTTCATCTCAATTTTGTAGAATCAGGTTTTGCGTTCTCAATGTTTGTGTCCATCAGAGTGTTGTGGGTAATTCATTGTAACCAATTTTGGTTACTTCACAAGTAATAGAGTTAGTTAGGTGATTGTATGTGATGAGTTGTGTATGATTGTTAGTTTTTCTGTTATGTTAGTTGCTTGATCTTAGGGAGTTAGTTAGGGGTAGTTACTAGTTTGTTAGTAACTTAACCCACAAGCAACACATTATAAATAGTGGTGTAAAGTGACATTTGATCAAGTGTAATCAATAATAATAATAATAATAATAATAATAATAATAATAATAATTTCTTTCTCTCTTAATTCTCTCGCAATTATGTGTATATGTTCCTGCTTTAATTAAGTTCCAACACAGAGTTTGTCAAGCTTCAGAATTTCTTTGGCAGACTCTGAAGCTTACCAGACTTTGGTATTCTTCAAACTTTGATTTTCATTCAGAGGCTAACATTTTAGTCAGAGATAAAAACCATGTTCAGATTTTTTTTAATAAAATCAAATCTTTGAATAGCTAGAAGTTTAGTGAATATATCATTCCATTGATGTTCAGTATCAATGAACTGTATATCCAAAACTCCTTTCTGAACATAATCTCTGATAAAATGATATTTAATTTCTATATGCTTAACTTTTGAATGCAAAATTGGATTCTTAGGAAGTCAGATAATAGAAGTATTATCACAATAAAGTGAAATACTACTCACCATTATCTAGTAATCTTCTAATTGATGTTTCATTCAAAGTAGTTCTATACTACATTTAGCCGCTGAGATGTTTCATCCATGTGTGCTATATTTAAATGAAACATTAATAAATAATTATTGTTAAGAAAAAACAAAACACACTCGGGAGGAGAATTTGTAAAGATAAACATGATTTAGATTGTGTTATTTTTAATTTAACAATCTAATTTTTTTTGAGTATTTACTCATCAATCAACGAGAACAAGCCACATAAGTGAATTTGAATGTGGTACTCACAACTAATTTATAACAATTTGCATATGTGAATTTGCATATGGCTTGCTTTCATTGGTTGATTGATAAATAATCTTAAATTATAGAGAGGTAGATTTAAAAAAACCATTTTTTTGCGGTTCCTTCCAATATTTTAAACAAGATCCGCTACTGGCCCAAACAAAAACAAAATTAAATTGATTTTTTTTTTTTGTTTTGCTTTTAAATATCAATATTAAATTATTAATATTGTTAGTAATTATCAGTATTATACTTGTTCAAGTCTTAACTTCTCAATCTATCTACTAAAGCAACATTATATCTCCTAAATTGTAACAAAAAACCCTTATATCCCCCAACTTAGATTGTAGATTGCGTTGAGGGTAGAAGAAAATGCGTTAGAACTAACAATAGTGTGACAGTTTTGTATTTTCATATCGGTGGGGCAATTTTTTATTATGTTCACAAAGCATATAAGTTTTGTTTGTAAGGTTGGTGTACCCCTTCTTTCATTAATACAATTTGTTTATAAAAAAACAAATCAATAGTGTGACAGTTGTAGAGATGAAACAATGAACAGTGAACTTAATTGTCCTCATGTTAATGTCCAGTTCAAGCACGTTTCTTGTTCTTAAGCTTTTTCATTATCTTCTTAACCGTGTCTTCGACGGATTTGGTTAATGTCAACAAAAACAACAAGCATAACAGAACATTTCATTTCCAACCATGACCCATATTCGTGGCTTGTTGCTTTTGTCCCTTATAATTATAAATACTAATAAAATAAACTAACCAACACAATAATGCAATTGCATATTGTAAAGAATCAGACATCTTCATGCCTTTTGATCATCATGGATTTTCTCACCCTTTAGTATTATTTACATGCCCACATGCTACATGCTTATTTCATAATGCATCTAATGTTTTCTTACTATGATGTATTTCTATGTGATATGATGATGGACATTCAAGACTAAAACATTAAAATATAAGGCCATTGGGTCAAGTAGTCATTCCTGTTGTGAAGAAGAACGACAATGGGTGGTAAATAAAGTTATGATTAAAGGATATTAATTATACTTATAAAAAATCAGATCCTTTAATAGGAAGAAAAGAAAACTTTTTTCGAGACAGGAAGGGATTAAAGATGTAAAAAGGAAATATGTACAGTTTATATAAAAATCCACATGTAATTATGGGCATTGAAGCTAAGTATGTAAATTTAATATGAATATATATCGTGCATAGATGCTCACAAAAGAAGAAAGGTAGACACAATAGAAGCCCCATAAATAAAATACTACTAAAATGTCAAACAAATATGCTTCCTGTATAATTGTTCAACTACTAGTCTACAACTGGCTGTATCAAAATCAATGTATTCTTTCATGTACCAAAAAAAATAAACAAATCAATGCATTCCTTCCAATGTCATATCTCACCAATTTGGTGATTTTTAATAAAATCCTATACGTGGAGGCATTGCCAACATAAATTATCCCATTCAGTTCCAGCTTTTCACAAAATATTAGTCACCATCTCATCGTTCAATGCTGTATCAATCTCAATACCGTAAAGTTGAAGGTAAAAACCCTGAAATGCAGGAAACTGTTTAACCTCATTCATGATACTGGTATATCCATCCATTACTAATAGATCAATAAATCAATAGTCAAAAAGTTAGCCACAGGGAAACTTTTTTCTACCATGTTCAAAGCTGAGACACACAGCCAACACTCAAATTCAGATATATACCGCATCATGTGGAACCATGAATTGATTAATTAATAATTAAATCTTGACTGTACCAACAATCCAATTTTGAAGCTCTAGAACCGCAACACCATTGCAATTGAGACCACATTAACTGTATTTAACAGCAATTTTGCAATATTAAAGATCAACCATGGACACAAGTCACAACTTAAAAACCTACTAGTATACAAAATCCAAGGGACGAGAGATTTATTTCAATGGAAATTATCACAATTCAAAATCCAACTCTTCCTGCAAGATATATCCTTCTTCCCTCATCAAACCAAGTAACCCATCAAGCAATGCATAAATCTCATCCGACATTTCATTTGACATATCCTTCGCAATGAACTCCCGTAAACTTCCATTCGTTTCAATCCAGCTACTTCCCCTGATCTTCTGCAACCCGATTTCCTCCATCCTTTCCCTAATCTTACGAGCTTCTTCCCATCTCCCATAACGTGAATACAAATTTGCCATAATTATGTAATTCCCAGTTTGTTCAGGCTCAATCTCAAACAAATGATCACAGACAAACTTCCCCATTTCAACGTCACCATAAATAGAAGCCCCGTGTAGCAGAGCACCCCAAACTTTAGCACTTGGCTCAATTGACATCTCAGAAATGAACTTCGCTGCTTCTGAGAGCTTTCCAGCTCGACTAAGTACACCAACCATGCAGGCATAGTGCTCCACTGCAGGTTGAATCCCATATTTCGAATGCATCCCATTGAAGACATCCCAAGCTTTATGTACCAGCCCGGAATGAGCACAAGCTGTTAAGACAGAAATTAATGTCACCGGGTCAGGCTGAATTCCTTTATCTAACATCTGATCATAGAGACCAAGTGCCAAACTAGCATCACCATGAGCAGCATAAGCTGATATAATTGCAGTCCAAATTATCAAACTCCTACTCTGTGATTGATCAAAAACCTGCCTGGCCAAATGAATGAACCCCAGTTTTGCATAAGTATCAACAATGGCAGTTGCCACATATATATTTTGGTTGTAACTTCGTCTGACTGCATAACCGTGCACCTCTTTCACCCCTCGAACATTCGAGAAATATGAAAACAAAGCAAAAATGCTGGGAAGTGTGACAGCATTTGGCTTCAAATTCAAACCAACTCCCTGCATTTCTCTGACCAAATCCAATGCTCCTTGAAACTGGTTATTCTGAACCATACCAGAAATCACAGCATTCCAAGCACTCAATCCAGGATTTTTCATTCGTTTTAAAACATCCAAAGCCTTATCTACAAACCCATTAATCATATACCCAGAAATAATCGATCCATAACTAACCTCATCCTTCTCACTCATTTCATCAAACAACTCACGAGCATAATCCAAATTTCCACATTTCGCATACATAGCAATTACAGCATTGCGAAGCAACACATCCATCTCAATCCCATTATCCTTCATGAAACGATGAACTTCCATTCCGAATGAAAGATCCTTAGATTGTCCACACGCCTGCATTACACTACCAATTGTAACCGTATTTGGTACAATCCCTTTCCCTTCCCCACCTAACATCGCCAAGTATAATCTCTTGGATTCGTTGAAAAATCCATACTGAGAATAACCACCAATCATAGAGTTCCACGTCACAATATCTCTGTCCATCATTCCATTGAACACCTTCCTTGCATTTTCAACGTTACCACACCTGCAATAACACGTGATCAACGCGTTAAGAACGAAAACGTCTGAGTCGAATCCACGCATAAGAATGAAACAGTGAATCTGTTTTGCTAATTTATGGCCCGAGAAAGAAGAGGACGCTAGTGCCTTCAAGATGCAGGTTACTGTGAAGTTATCGGGAGATACAGCGGTGTCAGTTGAAGAAACAAACGATGAGAATAGTTTAAGCGCGTCATTGAAGAGGGACTTGGAGGAGTAAGCAATGAGCATTGCGTTCCAGGAGAAGGTATTTTTGTGGGGAATTTTGTCGAACACTTTGCGAGCATCTCGTGTGAGGTTTGATTTGGCGTAGAATGTGATGAGTTTCGAGGCGAGGAAATTGTCGGGTGTGATGGAGAATGGGAAGAGACGCGCATGGAGCTGTTTGCCTTGACGGATGAGGCGGTGGTTGGTGCAGTGTTGAATGACGGAGCCATAGGTGGCGATGTCGAGGCTTCCGCCGTGGGTTTTAAGGAGGTTTCCGTTGAGGATTGATTGTGTTTGAAATTGAACATTAAGCGCCAACGCGTTACGGATCCTCATTCCATCATTGTGTTTGTGTGCGTTTCGTAATGGGTAACCTTTTTTCGGATTTTCTTCGTTGCACTTTTATTCAACACTGTCTAGTAGTAACAAGGGTTCATTCTCAAGGACATGACATGAGAAACCAATGTGGCATTAACCTATCAAAATTTTAATTCTATTCACAAAACTAATTTAATTATGAAAATTATTTTTTAATAAAAAAAACTACTCTTTGTGAGAGAAAAAGTAAGAAATGCATGTAAGTTTTATTCTTTAATTATTTCATATATGCTCAAATCAACTATAGAGATCGGTAGGATCACATATTCTTTAGCTTGGGTATGCTCAAATCAACTATAAGTTGTCAAAGAAATCTTCAATTCATCCCCATGTTAAAAAGTCATACACACTTTTAAGAGGGTTTGGATTTCCTGCTATTACATTTATAATAATAATAATTTGAAGAATTATACTAGCAACACACTATTTAACACATTCTTTTTAACACACTTATTTTAATTGGTTGAATTTTAAATTGGTCCTACCAAATTTATATGGGGCCAACATGATTTAGTGAGATCCATTTGAATTTCAGTTAGTCCGTGTCAACTTCAATGTTGCATAAAGGGTGCAGGGCCAATCACGGTAACCGCAACAAATTTTTGTTCTACAATTTTTTCCCACCTAGGTGCTTGTAACCCACCGCTATAACACTTTGACTTGAGTTATAAAATGTTCACTTCTATTGCTTGCGAAAAAGGTGGTATCATACCTGTTAAATATCAATGTGTTTCTGTTTACACTGATTTTTGGTAAACAATCGCTAGTTTATTTACTGGTAAGATCAACTAGTAAATCTTGGGACATGTTTGTGCATTTTATGATGAGAAAACATTCCGTGTTCATGATTTGGAAATTCTGTTAAAGAAACTTAAATTGAAGGTATGTAAATGAAAGTAAAAATGCAATAAAGTACTTTGAATGAAAAAAGATTTGCAGAAAAGTAAATTTTACAGAAAACTTAAAATGAATTTAAAAGACAAGTGCATAATTCATTCGAATGAATGAATTTCTTAAAGTAAACAATGAATTAAAAGTTACTGGAATTTAGAATTGCATTTAAATGAAAACATTTACAAGTAAATGGTGGTTCACAGAATCATACATTTCCTTGTAATCACTCATTTCGCTCGAACGCATGGGTACTCTGAGTTTTTGTAAGGATTTTCGTATGTGAAATTGTGACCCTGATTTTGACTACAAAATACATATATATAGACTTCCTATCTCAACTGCTATGTAACGGTTGCCATTTGACCAATTGACGCGTGTCTTTGCCTTTATGCTCTGTCTTCAATTTTTGAAACGCCGCATCCGTTGCTAGTAGTCGAAATCGAAGTGATGATGAACCTTTCGAAAACACTTGAAAAATACTTAGACTTTCCCGTGAAATCAAAACCTCTTTTGATATACCAAAAGATTTCGATTTGTATTAAAATCGAATCGAAAGAAAAAACCTTTGAAAAGATATTATTAACTTCTAAATATATATATTGTCAATATATATTTAAACAATTAACTCATCTTTATTTCATATTTTGTTTCAAACAAAAATATGGAGTAACAAATTGCCCCCAATTTCGATTTGAATGGTTCGAATGAAATTAGGAGTTGGCATTTTAAGATTGAAACGTTTATTCGCTTTCTGCAAAAGGTCTTCACGTTTTCCTAAGACTGCGCTGACGTCGTCAATCAGTAGTCTTTTCAACTGACAACTTCCACTACCATCAATGAAAATCCTACTTTTACGCGTGAGTGGTCCAGGAGTGTATTTCTAATATTGACAAGTGGCAACAAGAAATCGCAGATCTGCGGGCAGAAATTATAAAGAAAGAACTTCTCATTGATTCTGAAAAGAAAAAACGTAAACAACTCGAGGAAGCTGCTACTAAAGCTCATCAAGAGGCAATCGAAAAAGAAGCTCGAGAAGGTCTAAAGTATTTTAGTGCTTCTGAAGCTTTGCAAGATGATGTTAACTCCCTTGAGAGTAACGTACAAGTTATTGATGTCGAGCTGGCTCTACTCAAAACTCACTATGCTACTTTGAAGTCCAAGGCTTAACTATGTTTACTGAATTTTTCTATTTCCCTTTCGAACAATTCGTTGTTTTAAGTTCCAACTTTTTTGAACAAGTTTAATTTGGTTTGTAATATTGACAATGCCCTGTTTTGTGGCAAATTATTACTTGTTTGCCATTTCGATTTCTCTGTTTTTGATATTTTCAAATTATTTTATGGGCCTTGCTAATTCAGATAACTCTTAAAGTTCGAATTGGGACTTTTTGTAACTAAAAACCTCGGAATTAACGGCGAGAAAATCTCTTTTCACTTCTTGATATGTGTAACTGACAGAAATTTCCAAAAACCGTGTTTGAATCTTTTTCCAAGATGGTCAAGTCAATCTGCATTTATTATTCGCGAGAAACAAGGGAAATTCTAACTGCCAACAACAAGATTTTTTCCTATAAAAGGAGACATTCCCTTCGTGATTTTTCATTCCAAATCTTTTTCCCCAACATTCTTCCTTTCTTCAACATTCTTTCCCTCAACAAATCATGAAAGGAAAGTCTAAAGGTGTTGTTTCTATTAAGAAAGCAACCAAACCTTCTTCCGCTTCTAAACGCAAGAAAAATCAACCTCCCAAAGCTAAACCCAACCAATCTTCTCAAAAGATTCAAACAAGATCTCAACGCCATGTTCAAGAACAAGATGATTCTGGTTCAGATGAGATTGACCCAGATTACGCTGAATTTTTGAAGACTTATGTCCCAGAAGAAGATCTTTGTGGTTCAGATCATGATGATTCTCTCATAATGGTCGAGGATTCTACCAATTCTACTCATGAGAAAGGGAAGGACCTCGAATCCAGTTCTTCGAAGATGAAGTGAGGTGGATTGATCTTCCTGCCTGCTGTTGGAAGTTGTTCCTTGTGTGGTGGAACTTCTTAACCAGTTGGGAAAGATTGATGATTGCGCCTTATTTCTTGTTTTTTCTCTGTGTTGTTTAAAATAAAGATGCATTAGAATAGATTTCTATTAGAATCGAATAAAACCATATATGATTTTCAATGTAACCATTTATGTATTCTTTTAATTTGAAATACGGTTTCGATTATTTGATTGGTTTAAATAGATTTGTATTATTTGAGAATGTCCTATTTTGTGGCAATTTTATTGTTTTTGCCATTTCGATTTCACTATCTCTTCTATTTTGTGCTTATGTTTATTTCACATAATGTTGGTTTATATTTTTTGAAATACTTACCATTTAAAGTACGCCTTTTAGAGGTTAACTCTTCAATTTCATATGCGCCATTAGAAAATATTTGTGAAATTTTAAAAGGACCTTCCCAGTTGGGTGACCATTTTCCTAAAATCCTATCTTTTCGATCCATAGGCAAAATGGTTTTCCAAAATAAATCTCCAATATTAAAGGTTTTAGACTTAACCTTTTTGTTATAAACTTTGGCTATTTTCTCTTTTTGCTGAGTTAACTTTGCCAAAGCTCTTATTCTTTCTTCATCTAAATCAACTAATTCATCTATCATCATGTTCCAATAGTGGTCATTTGGTATTTCCATTTGCCTTTGGATTCGAATTGATTGCAAATGTATTTCGACTGGTAAAACTGCGTCGTGACCATATGTTAAACGAAAGGGAGTAGTATTAGTTGATTCTTTTGGAGAATTTCTACATGTCCACTGTAACAGCCCAGGCCCCACCAACATAGGTGGTCCCGACACTGCCACCTCACGATCTTCTCCACCCCCTTCTCTAGTGGAGATTTTGCCTTCCGTGGGAATCGAACCATGTACCCTGGAGATAAAGTACATATTCAATCCATTCCCACTACCAATTGAGCTAGTAGCAAAATCTCCACTAGAGAAGGGGGTGGAGAAGATCGTGAGGTGGCAGTGCCATGACAACCTAAGTTGGTGGGGCCTGGGCTGTTACACCCACAATACTTGATCTAAAGTTTTGTTCCAATTTCTAGGTTTTTGGGCAATGTGTTTTTTAATTAAACCAATAAGGATTTTATTGGCTGCTTCGACCTGACCATTTGCTTATGCATAGTATGGTGTCGAAGCTAGCAAACGAAAACCAGTTTGCTTTGCAAACTCTTGCATTTTTCGACCAGTAAAAATTGAGCCTTGATTAGTAGTGATAGTTTCAGGAATTCCAAACCTATAGATAATATATTTTTGGATAAAACTGATCACTGCTTCTTGGTCTAAATTTTGCATGGGTATTGCCTCAATCCATTTTGTAAAATAATCTACTCCAACTATGATATATCTTTGATTTTTTGATGAAGCAGGTTTTATTTCACCAATTAGATCTAAAGCCCATCCTCTAAATGGCCATGGTTTAATAATGGAGTGTAATTCACTTGCAGGCACATGCTGTATTCCTGCATGTTTTTGACAATCTTGGCAACCCTTAGCAAATTCTATGCAATCTTTTAACATAGAAGGCCAGTATAACCCTTGTCGAAAAAGTAACCATTTAATTTTATGACCTGCTTGGTGAGATCCACAAGCTCCACTATGTGTTTCAGAGACGGCTACATAAGCTTCTGATTCATTTAAACATTTAAGTTGGACTCCTTCAAAAGTCTTTTTAAACAAATTATCTCCAATAATGACATAGCTTAAAGCTCTATATTTGATCTTTCGAGCAGTATCACTTGTTGGATTTTGTAAGTAATCTACAATTGGTTTTCTCCAATCAGTGTTTGTTAAATTGTCAATTGCCAAAATTTGAAATTTTTCTTCTTCATGACATTCGCTATCAATGATTTCTTGTGGTATATTTGCCCCCACAAGTTTTGGCATTGACAAGTTTGGAAATAATAAATCATTAGATACCAATTTTTCTTTGATTTCGATTAATTCATATAATTGTTCTTTTGACACTTTGTATCCTGAAGCAATTTGAGCTAAGTCATTTGCTTCTTGATTTTGCAATCGAGCAACATGTTTGAAATCAACAGTGTCGAAACAATGTAAAAGTTGAATTGCAGTTTTGAAATACTTGACAAGGTGTTCTTTCACACATTTATATTCTTGTGTTAATTGTTTCAATACTAATTATGAATCTCCTTTTATTTGTATGTTCCTTGCCCCCAAGTCTATTAAAATTTCTAGACCTGCTATTAAAGCTTCATATTCAGCTTCATTGTTTGAACAAAGACCATTTATTTTATACTTGAATTTAGTTGGGATTTTTAATGGTGAAATAATCAATATCTCAATTCCAGTTCCAAACTTGTGTTTAGAACCATCAAAGTATAGGATCCAAGGCTGAACATCTACAACTTCTTGTGTTGATTCAATTATAGAATGATCAACTATAAAATCAGCCACTATTTGACCTTTTACTGCTTTTAACGATTTATATGTTAAAGAATACTCAGTAAAGGCCAATGCCCATTTTCCAATTCTACTATGTAAAACTGGCTTTAATAACATATACTTAATAACATCAAAGTGAGAATAGACATAAACTTTAATAGGCTTTATATAATGCTTAAGTTTCATACAAGAAAAATATAAACACAAACATAATTTTTCTATAGCATTATATCTAGTTTCAGCATCATTTAGAACCTACTTAAATAATATATGGCTCTTTCATCTCCATTTTCATCTTCTTGAGCAAGCATGCTACCAATGGTCGAATCAGATGCTGAAATATACAACTTCATAAATTTGTTTCGAATAGGAGACATTAATATTGGAGGTTTCGAAAGATACAACTTGATATCTTCAAAAGCCTTTTGGTGGTCTGCTTCCCATTTGAAAATATCATCTTTCTTTAATCTGAGTAGTGGTGAAAAAGGTTGAGATTTACCACTTAGATTCGAAATGAATCTTCTTAAGAAATTGATTTTTCCAAGCAAAGATTGAAGTTGATTTTTTGTAGTTGGAGGTCGTGTCTCCATTATTGCCTTTGTCTTATTCTGATTTATTTCAATGCCCTTCTTATGTACAACATGTTGAGACAAAATCCTATTTTGATGTTTTAAAGATAACAAACTTCTCTAAATATTTTTAATTGGATTCTGATCATATTGTGATCTAACAAGTGCTTTTGAGAGAAGATTTAATATTAGACAGATGCAATGGATTAAAATCATTAGGTTTCACTCATAAGAAAAGAATTAAAACTTGTTTCATGCAAAAATATGCTCAAGAGAATGGTCTGAGACCATACCACAAGTTGATGTTCAAGTTCAAGTGATCAATGAATAAGCACTTATAAATGTCAACGTGAAACAAGACAAGATTACACTTTATGTATGACTTATTTAAAACATTCAAAACAGAAGAAATAAGTCATTTAAGGCAAAGAATCAATTTTGGTTCATGGACATGCTCTTTGAAGGGTCTTTAAGAATATCAAGCTCACATTTTATGTCAAATACTTTATGTTCTCCAAGAACATCATTAAGAAGTAATCTAGACCAATAGAAACTCAACAACAAGGTACAAACAGCTTGCTAATGTATAGTAGATGAACAAATTCAGATTTGCAAGAAATGGGTGGCTACATTCTCCCATAACAAATGTCCTTATTTCACTATTTATTTGTACTTGCAAAGGACAACTTGAATAGTGCACTACTACTCTATTCTGCATATTAACAGCAGCAAGACAGCTTGCAACAGCTCCTTGAGCTCTTTGATCTTATCCACATCTGTTTGAAGAATGGTCTCCAGAAACTGAGAGAATGGTCTCCCAGATTTTCTTCTAGAAGAAGCAAGCTGTCCTAGTTTTATTTCCACACATGAGAAAATACTTTACAACTTATATATCATCAGAAACAACTCATTACAGTTGGCACAACGAATATCTCTGCCATCTTTGCAGTACCAATGTCAGAGACCACCAAAAGAATGATCTCCAGAAGCATCTAAAGTACATATTTGGTTTGGACTGTTTTGTTTCTTTCACAACGGCTATCTCTACACTCACAACATACTTATTTGATGTCCAAGCAACAAGGGAACATCTCCATCTATAAATAGCACGTTAGTTCAAGATGAAGAGCAAGAGTTTCAAGCACAAAGACATTCATACTTGTTTTATCTTAGAAGCAATCAAGCTCTTCTTTTTCACTCATACTCCAAGCTCTCTAGAAATCTAGGATCTATAATTTCAGTGAGTATCTTGAGTGTAATTTATTTGTAAGCTTCACAACCGGTTAGGTGTGCTTAAGCTTAGATCCAAAAAACCTTGATAATCTTTGTAAAGTGTAACTCAAGTCAATTAGATATAATTGTTTGAGTGTACCTTGATAGATCAGCTTGTGTTAAGCTGGAAGTATTTTGATATTGGTTTAGATCAAAGGAAGGACTGTAATCTTGGTCTAGATTATAGTGGATAATCTCACTTAAGTGGGGACTGGAGTAGCCCATACTATTAAGGGGTGAACCGGGATAAGATTGTGTGTTCAATCCTTCTTCTCTCTACTCTGTTATTTTAAGCAAACACTTAACACACAACTCACTTACTTAAAGTTATTTATTATTTTGTTGTGTGGAGAACGTTCTCTGAACATTCTAACAATCTTATTGTTCAAAGTTTGCAATTAACTTTACTTGCAGTTAAAATTTTAAAAGGTCACAATTCAAACCCCCCTTTCTTGTGACAAACCTTGTTACTTCAATTGGCATCAGAGCTCTGGCTCTAAAATCTAAGCATTTATCAAGTGCTTGAGGAAAATATTCAGGAAGGAAGTAATGTCGAAACCTGCAAAATTTATCTCTGAAGGAAGCTCATCAACTAGACCTCCTCTCTTTGAAGGAGATAACTATTATTACTGGAAAGATAAAATGGAATTGTTCCTAAGATCCCAAGATAACAACATGTGGGCAGTTGTTAAAGTTGGAGAATACACTCCACTTGTCAAAGATTCATTCACACCAAAACCACAGCTTGAATGGACAACTCAAGAATCTGACAGGGTACTTCTAAACACTAAAGCTAAATTATTTCTTAAAAGTGCTTTGTGCAGGGAAGAATATGACAGGATCATGGAGTGCAAGACGGTCAAGGAAATTTGGAACACTCTGCAAACTCATCATGAAGGAACCAGTCATATAAAGGAAACAAGAATTGATTTAGGGGTAAGAAAATTTGAGCTATTTGAAATGAATGAAAATGAAACCATAGATCAAATGTATGGTAGATTCACAGTCATTATAAATGAGTTAAACTCACTTGGGAAGAAATACTCTTCACATGAGAGGATAAGAAAGTTACTTAGATGTTTACCAGAAGAATGGAAACATATAGTAACTGCAATAACTGTGGCAAAAGATCTTCATAAAATGGATCTAGAAGATCTGGTTGGATCTCTAAAAGCACACGAAGCAATTCTTCAAGAAAAGAAACCAGCAAAGAAAAAGATGATTGCTCTAGAATCACAAATAGATGAGAAATCAAAGATAGACACATTCTATACTGAAGAAGATACTATTCAACAAGATGATGAAGAAGAGCTGGCATTTCTCTCAAGAAAAATTCAAAAGCTAATGATGAGAAGAAATCAAATCAAGAAAGCATTCCCAGCAAAAAGAAATCCTGAAACAGATTTAAGTCAAGTCACATGCTATGGTTGCAATCAAACTGGACACTACAAAAATGAGTGTCCTAAGCAAAGACAAAGAAAACCACCTTTCAAAAAATCTATGTTGGCTACATGGAATGATCTAGAAGAATTACCAGAAGATGAAGAAGCAAATGTGTGTCTAATGGCTAAATCAGAAACTAATGAGGTAACTCTTGAACCTTGTGCATCATGTATAAAAACTGAACATTTATTTGATAACCTCTTATATGATGCTCAGATCATAACTAAAAAAAATGATCAACTAAATGATAAGCTTACTAAAATAACTAAAGAAAGAGACCAATATCAATCTGAGGTTATAGCTTTGAGAGAACTTCTTAAACAATCAACTCAGAAGGAAATACCTAAAGATGAATCTATTGTTCAAAAAGAAAATCTTAGCCTAAAACAAAGTGTGTCTGTTCTAGAAAAAGATATATCAAAGTTTGTTACATCCACAGAAACCTTTGAAAATATTGTAGGATCTCAATTAAGGTTTAGGAACAATAATGGAATAGGTTTTAAAACTTATCAAAATCAAAAACTCTATAAAAACCTTTTTGCTCCTAAACAGGAACAACAAACAAAAAAATTACTTTGTACCTTCTGTCATAAAAATGGTCATAGTAGAAATTTTTGTTTTAAAAGAAAATCTACTTATTCAAGAGGAGAACAGTCTCAGAATGATCTCCATGGATATTTTCAAAATCATAAATCTTATAAAAGATCATCTTACATTCATAAGAAGATATCTTATAAGAAATCTAACTCTCAAGGACCCAAAGCTATCTGGGTACCAAAACACTGGGTACCAAAACACTTACTTAAACCAAATACAGGAATGTCTATTGACAATCAAGAGAAAGCCTTGGTACTTGGACAGTGGATGCTCAAGACATATGACTGGAGACAGACATAGTTTTCTATCCCTTTAGAAAAAGGATGGAGGATTAGTTACTTTTGGAAACAATGAAAAAGCTAGCATCAAAGGTAAAGGTATAATTGGTAAAATTAATTCTGCAAAAATTGAAAATGTTCATTATGTTGAAGGTCTAGAACACAACTTAATTAGTATTAGTCAATTATGTGATAATGGTCTAGAAGTTAATTTTAAAACTGACACATGTGAAATCAAGCAAATATCCACTGGAAAAATTCTTTTTAATGGATCAAGAAAGAAAAATGTGTATGTTATATATTTGGATGAACTGCCTATAGAATCATGTTTTGTATCTCTAGAAAAAGATAAATGGATTTGGCACAAAAGGGCAGGTCATGTAAGTATGAGAACAATGGCAAAACTTTCTCAACTTGATTTAGTAAGAGGATTACCAAAGATAAGTTTTGACAAAGATAAACTATGTGAAAGTTGCACAAAAGGCAAGCAAGTAAAAAGTAGTTATAAACCTAAAGAATTCATCTCTACCAAGAGACCTCTTGAACTACTTCACATAGATTTATTTGGACCAGTCAAAACTACAAGTCTAGGTGGTAAAAATTATGGTTTTGTTATTGTTGATGATTACTCTAGGTTCACATGGGTCTTATTCCTAAAACATAAAGATGAATCTTTTGAATCTTTTAAAAACTGTTGTAAGATAGTACAAAATGAGAAAGGTACCAATATTGTTTCAATAAGAAGTGATCATGGTGGAGAATTTGAAAATTCTCAGTTTGAGACCTTCTTTAATGAAAATGGTATGTCTCATAATTTTTCTTGTCCAAGAACTCCTCAACAAAATGGAGTTGTTGAAAGGAAAAATAGAACCTTACAAGAAATGGCAAGAACTATGATTGATGAATCAAATGTTGAAAAATATTTTTGGGCTGAAGCCATAAACATTGCTTGCTATATTTTAAATAGAGTTTCTATTAGAAAATTTTTGAACAAAACTCCATATGAACTATGGAAAGATAGAAAACCAAACATTTCTTATTTCCATATCTTTGGTTGCTATTGCTATATATTAAATATCAAAGACAATTTAGGAAAGTTTGATTCCAAATCAGATAAAGGAATTTTCCTAGGATACTCTCTAACCTCCAAAGCTTTTAGAGTTTACAATCTAACTTCAAAAAATTTAGAAGAAAACATGCATGTAAAATTTGATGAATTTGAGGATATGACCTTAACAAAAGAAAGAGATGAGGAAGAAGAGGAAAGCTCATCAAAAGAAATAGAAGATTCACCACCTTCTCAAGAGCCTCCAAAATCTTGGAGATTAGTGGATTATCATCCTCAAGATCAGATCATAGGAGACACCACTGATGGTATAAGAACCAGAAGATCATTTCAAGTTGATGAAAATAATTTAGCAATGATCTCTCAAATTGAACCAAAATCCATTGAAGAAGCTATCATTGATGAATCATGGATTATAGCCATGAAAGAAGAACTTTCCCAATTTGAAAGAAATGAAGTTTGGAAACTAGTACCAATGCCACTAGATCATTCTATCATTGGAACCAGATGGGTTTTTAGAAATAAAATGGATGAAGATGGCAAGGTAACTCGAAACAAAGCAAGACTTGTGGCTCAAGGATACAACCAACAAGAAGGTATAGACTACGATGAAACATTTGCACCAGTGGCAAGGTTAGAAGCTATAAGAATATTGCTTGCATATGCATCACATAAATGTTTTAAACTTTTTCAAATGGATGTCAAAAGTGCCTTTTTAAATAGTTTTTTAAATGAAGAAGTTTATGTACATTAACCTCCTGGTTTTAAAGATGAACATAAACCTAATCATGTGTTTAAACTCACCAAAGCACTTTATGGACTAAAACAAGCTCCAAGAGCTTGGTATGAAAGATTGAGCACCTTTTTACTTGAAAATGGTTTTTCTAGAGGAAAAATTGATACAACACTTTTTAGAAAAACAAACAATCAAAATCTCTTGATAGTTCAAGTATATGTTGATGATATCATATTTGGTGCCACTAATGAACAAATGTGTGAAGATTTTTCAAAGTTAATGCAAAGTGAATTTGAGATGAGCATGATGGGAGAACTTAGATTCTTTCTTGGATTACAAATCAAGCAACAAGAAAATGGAATCTTTATTAGTCAAGAAAAATATATCAAAGATCTTCTCAAAAAATATAACATGAATGAAGCAAAAATTATGAACACTCCAATGCATCCTTCAACAAATTTAGATAAAGATGAAGGTGGTAAAAATGTGTCTGAAAAGGAATATAGAGGAATGATTGGATCACTCCTATACTTAACTGCAAGCAGACCAGACATTGTCTTCTCAGTAGGTCTTTGTGCAAGATTTCAAACCTCTCCAAGAGAATCTCATCTTACAGCAGTCAAAAGAATCTTCAGATATTTAGTAGGAACACCAGATGTTGGTCTTTGGTACAAAAAGGGAACACATTTTGACCTAAAAGCCTATTGTGATGCTGATTATGCTGGTGATAAACTTGAAAGAAAAAGCACAAGTGGTGCTTGTCAATTTCTTGGTGAAGCTCTTGTAAGTTGGTGTTGTAGAAAGCAAAATACCATAGCACTCTCAACAACTGAAGCAGAATATGTATCAGTTGCAAACTGTTGTTCTCAAGTGATATGGATCAAAAATCAACTTGAAGATTTTTCTCTAAGGTACACAAATATTAAAATTCTCTGTGATAATACAAGTGCTATAAATTTATCAAAGAATCCCATTCAACATTCTAGATCAAAGCATATAGAAATTAAGCATCATTTCATTCGTGATCATGTTTGCAAAAAGGATGTTGAATTATTGTTTGTTGATACTGAATATCAATTAGCTGATATTTTTACAAAACCTTTGGTTGAGGATCGTTTTAACTTTATAAAAGAACAATTGAAAATTATCAAAAATCCCAACTAGACATTGTTGAGCAAAATATTATGCTCAGAGACCATCAAGAGAATGTTCTCTCTCTCTGCTCCAAAAAGGGAACATAAAATGTCCATATATTTAGTTATCATGTATTTTGTGTTTTCACTTAAAATTATGTTTTATTTTAAACAAAAAATGAAAACTCTTCCTCTTCCTAAACCACTCATCTTCTCTCTCTCGCTGACACACTCTCTCTCTTTGTAATAATTTAATTGTTTAGTTTTCCTAAGTACACTCCATACACTATTCAATGAGTACTAGCTACCTAATCCTATCACCACATCCTTTCCTATTCTCTATACACTCTCTCAAGTCACTCTACTTAAATCTACTCACTCTCTTCCCAAAACTCATCATCTCCTCCGTAAAAACCAAAACTAACCTTTCCCTTCACACTGTTCATCTTCCAAAAACTTTCTTTGTTTCTCAAAAATCTACTCAATGGCTAGAGTAAAAGAAGCTGCTAGAAAAACTCTCCATGACAAGAATGCCTCATCCTCAGCCTCTCAATCTCCTAAACAATCTCCTTCACCACCATCTCCTCCATCTCCAATCAATCACTCAGGTAACAAATCCTCATCTGAAACTTCTTTTAAGTCATTATCTGATCATGAAAATGACTTTGTAGTCGATTCCTCACTTCCTGCTCAAACCAAAACTGTTGATCATGTTCAAGCCGTGTCCAATACTGTTCATGGTACTGTAGAGATTGAACATGCAAGGCATTCTCCAGTCAAAACCCTTGTCATCGGTCAAATCTATATTGGAACCATTCCAATAACTTATCAACCTCTTGATATCCAACCACTAAACACTGAACATCCTCCTCATGATGAGAACAGAACTCAACAATCCAAACCCTCTCCCATATCCAAAAAATCCAAGAAATCAAAGAAATCAAAATCTGTTGACTCCTCTAGCATTAGAAGGTCAAATAGGATTGCGTCTGGTTGTGGTACAAAACCTGCCATTGACACCAATGTCTATACAATCACTGATGAAGATTCAGAAGAAACTCACTCTGACTCTTCACCCACCAAATCTGCTCCAGATATCAGAACCTACTCATGAAGACCTAGTTCTTCAAAATCTCTACCAAAAACCTCACAAAGCTCTGAGGAAGATTTTTTGGTCAAAAATCTCAAAAAACCTGTCCCTTTGATCAATCAAAATAGCTTGGAGAATTTTGAAAAATTCTCAAAAAGGAAACCTGTCCTTCCTGGTCTTCAATGATCTGATTAACACTGATCATGATCTAACCAAATATACTAATCCTCTTGGTTGGACAAAACTGTTCAACATCAAAGAAACCTACTACCCATCCCTTATCTCTGCTTTTTACTTCAATGCTGTTGTTTTATCCGAAAAAGATCAAATTGTATCTGATCTTAAGGGAATCAAGGTTAGGGTAACTGAAGAGTTACTTGGAAAACTCTTAGAAATTCCTACTGAAGGAAACAAAGTATATGGGATTAATTGGTTTTCAAAACTCTGTGTTGATAGAACCTCCTTCATGAAACAAATTTTTGAACCTGGAACCCCTTTAACAAAAGATCCTCCCTCCTCAAAACTGAAACATGAATTCAAAATGATCCACAATGTCTGCCTTCATTCCATCTTTCCTAGAAAAGGCAGCAAAGACAAGGTCACCCATAATGACATGATGATCATGTATCACTTGTCTCAACAAATCAAACTCAATCTTCCATATGTTCTCATTCAACACATGATCAATACCATTGAAAATGAGAACAAAAAGGTAACCCTACCCTATGGAATGTTTTTAACAAGGATTTTTAGAGAATTCAAAGTGAGCTTTGTAGGAGAGGAAAGCAAAAATACCTACACCACTTTCACAACCAAAAACATTGATAGGATGAAGAAAGCAGAAGACGTGTCTTCTGAAGATCATGGTCAGAAAAGAAAAAGAGAAATTTTTGAGCAAAATGCCAATCTGGAGTTACTAGCTAAAGTAGTCACCACTCAGGAAGACCGTTTGGAGAGCATTCTCCCTACCTCAGTGTCTTGTGATAAAGGCAAAGAAATCTTGCCTGAAGGTAATCCAATTGTTTCTGAACCCACTTTTGTTTCTCTCGAATTTGATGCTGTTTTTGAAGAAAATTTGAATCCATCTTTGAACAAATTTACTTCTGTTTTGCTAAATGAAAATCCCACTGTTGAAAACACCCCTTTTGAAAATCCCATTTATGACAATCCTGTCAACACATCATCTCCACCTTTTGCAACTTCACCTCACAAAACTTTTGATTCATTCCACACCTCTGAATTTCTCAGAGATTTGATAAGAACTCCTCCACCAGAATTTCCAAAAATGCCACAACCAATCTTCACTGATGCTGGTCCATCTCTACCATCTTTTCCATCAAACTTTGCATCACTTGGCTCTTTTTGCACCAACTCATACACCAACACCAATGCTGCGCACTCTGAAGCTATGCCTCCTTTTGACTCAAGAGCTTTGAAAAGATCAAAGGTTGAGGTTGATATCTTGCAGACCAAGAAACACGTGGTCAAAATATATGAGCTTATGGATACAATGTATTCTCACATGAAGCTTGAGTTCTCCACCTTTAGGACTTGGCTAGTTGATGAATTCTTCCCTGCAATGAGAGTGAATCCACCTCCTGCTGTTGTGCCACCTCCAGTTCCTGAAGCTCCAAAATTTGACAATATGTCCAGTTCTGATGATTCCTCACCCACTATCCCTCAGTGATTCTCCCGGTTCTTTTTGATGACGACAAAGGGGGAGAAGAGATTGTTATTTTGAGGGGGAGATTCTGTTTTTATGCTGTGATTTGTCTTGTCTACATTTTATGATGTTTAAGTACTTATGTTTTTTTTCTAAGTTTAGAATTTGCTGAGAAGTGATGAGAAGTTATATTTTGTTTTTAGAACTTCTCTTTAAATGTCACATTATTCTAAACTCTAATTATGATTTGAAACTGTCTTTTGCAAAGTCATTAATCCTGTATGATCTATGTTATATCCTCAGGTCTGAGATTTGATTAATGAATGAATGATTCAAAATTGCATGATCTTATTTTTACTCAATTTGCATATGCATAATTTTTAAGCTTTGATAAAGAATGCATAAAATGAGGGGGAGCTCTTTGATTAAATCACAAGTATTATTACTAATTTGGTTTAATCAGAATCTCAATCTAAAAGTAAATTAAGAGTTTGTCATCATCAAAAAGGGGGAGATTGTTGAGACAAAATCCTATTTTGATGTTTTAAAGATAACAAACTTCTTTAATTATTTTTAATTGGATTCTGATCATATTGTGATCTAACAAGTGCTTTTGAGTGATTTAATATTAGACAGATGCAATGGATTAAAATCATTAGGTTTCACTCATAAGAAAAGAATTAAAACTTGTTTCATGCAAAAATATGCTCAAGAGAATGGTCTGAGACCATACCACAAGTTGATGTTCAAGTTCACGTGATCAATGAATAAGCACTTATAAATGTCAACGTGAAACAAGACAAGATTACACTTTATGTATGACTTATTTAAAGCATTCAAAACAGAAGAAATAAGTCATTTAAGGCAAAGAATCAATTTTGGTTCATGGACATGCTCTTTGAAGGGTCTTTAAGAATATCAAGCTCATATTTTATGTCAAAGACTTTATGTTCTCCAAGAACATCATTAAGAAGTAATCAAGACCAATAGAAACTCAACAACAAGGTACAAACAGCTTGCTAATGTATAGTAGCTGAACAAATTCAGATTTAACAAATGTCCTTATTTCACTATTTATTTGTACTTGCAAAGGACGACTTGAATAGTGCACTACTACTCTATTCTGCATATTAACAGCAGCAAGACAGCTTGCAACAGCTCCTTGAGCTCTTTGATCTTATCCACATCTGTTTGAAGAATGGTCTCCAGAAACTGAGAGAATGGTCTCCCAGATTTTCTTCTAGAAGAAGCAAGCTGTCCTAGTTTTATTTCCACACATGGGAAAATACTTTAGAACTTATATATCATCAGAAACAACTCATTACAGTTGGCACAACGAATATCTCTACCATCTTTGCAGTACCAATGTCAGAGACCACCAAAAGAATGATCTCCAGAAGCATCTAAAGTACATATTTGGTTTGGACTGTTTTGTTTCTTTCACAACGGCTATCTCTACACTCACAACATACTTATTTGATGTCCAAGCAACAAGGGAACATCTCCATCTATAAATAGCACGTTAGTTCAAGATGAAGAGCAAGAGTTTCAAGCACAAAGGCATTCATACTTGTTTTATCTTACAAGCAATCAAGCTCTTCTTTTTCACTCATACTCCAAGCTCTCTAGAAATCTAGGATCTATAATTTCAGTGAGTATCTTGAGTGTAATTTATTTGTAAGCTTCACAACCGGTTAGGTGTGCTTAAGCTTAGATCCAAAAAACCTTGATAATCTTTGTAAAGTGTAACTCAAGTCAATTAGGTATAATTGTTTGAGTGTACCTTGATAGATCAGCTTGTGTTAAGCTGGAAGTATTTTGATCTTGGTTTAGATCAAAGGAAAGACTGTAATCTTGGTCTAGATTATAGTGGATAATCTCACTTAAGTGGGGACTGGAGTAGCCCATACTATTAAGGGGTGAACCAGGATAAGATTGTGTGTTCAATCCTTCTTCTCTCTACTCTGTTATTTTAAGCAAACACTTAACACACAACTCACTTACTTAAAGTTATTTATTATTTTGTTGTGTGGAGAACGTTCTCTGAACATTCTAACAATCTTATTGTTCAAAGTTTGCAATTAACTTTACTTGGAGTTAAAATTTTAAAAGGTCACAATTCAAACCCCCCTTTCTTGTGACAAACCTTGTTACTTCACAACAAAGCCAAGGAAATCTCCTGCATGCACACAGAAAGCACATTTTAGTGGATTCATTTTTAATCCACATTGTCTCATTCTTTCGAATGATTTTTTAAGATGTTCCAAATGGTCATCATCAGATGAAGACTTGATAACAATATCATCTATATAGACTTGCATAAAATTATCAATAAAATCATGAAAAATCAAATTCATTGCTCTTTGATATGTAGCCCCAACATTTTTTAAACTAAAGGGCATTACTACCCATTCATAAGTTCCTAATGCTCCTGGGCATCTAAAACAGTTTTATGAATATCCTCTTCAGCAATAAAAATTTGATTATAACCTGAATAACCATCTAACATACTTAAATATTCGAAACCTGCTGCTGAGTCAATAAGCATTTCTGCTACAGGCATAGGGTATTCATCTTTTGGTGTAGCATTATTTAAATCTCGAAAATCTATACATACCCTAAGAGTTCCATTCTTTTTAATTACAGGTACTATATTTGCTAACCAATGAACGTACCTGGCAGTTCGAATGAATTTGCTTCTCAGCAACCTTTCGATTTCACCCTTTATTTTGGACATTATTTCTGGTGCGAATCTCCTTGGTAATTGTTTGACTGACTTCTTTTCTGGTTTTAAAGGTAATATGTGTTCTACCAACTCTTTGCTTAGACCAGGCATTTCGTTGTAGTCCCAGGCGAAACAATCTTTGTATTCCTGAAGGAGTTCGATCAATTTCATCTTGAAATCAGAATTGATATTAGCACTGATGTAAGTTGGTCTTTTTGTCAGACCATCTCCAATGTCTATTTCTTGCAATGTGTCTTGGGCTTGCATTTTATGATTCATATTTGAAGGATCTTTTTCGAAACCCAAAGGTTCGTCATCATAAATGCAATCCAAGTTTTGCAAGTTTGGCGTATTACTGCCATTTTCAAGATTATTGGCTTTATTAACCATTTTTTGAGAAACATTGGCTTCGAAAGCCATATTTTCTTTCATTGCTACAGCTTCTAGTGCCGTATTTAATCTATTTCCGACCATGTAAGCCGAAATTCTTGCCCATGGGGTGGGCTCAGTCATGAGGATAGTAGAATTCACAATCCCACCCAGATGGTGGAATTACTCCATCTTCAGAGGAATCATGGTCTATTTCCTCTCTTATCCAACAAAATCCATGAGTTGGGTGGAGTTTTACAGAGTGGTAAACGAAGCAAGGTTCTTGTCGAAAGTCTGCTTTGTTATGTGGCATTGTTCAGACAAATAGTAGCTTTGATCTGCTTCTACATATTCTACAATGTCATCATCTCTCCATATAGCCAAGTTTTGATGCAGAGTCGAAGGCACTGCCCCCACTCCATGAATACATTCTCTTCCTAAAAGAAGATTGAAATTTGCTTTGGATTCGACCACCAAAAATAAAGTTGGCCTTACTGTACTCCCAATGGCAACTTCGACTTGGAGAGCACCCAAAGAGTGGCCACTTTTCCCTTCATAGTTCGAAAGGACTATATTGTGAGAAATGAGATCAGTGACATACTTCCCAATTTTCTCCATTAATGAAGAAGGCATCAGATTCACCGCTGCTCCTCCATAAATTAGAACCTTATTTACGCCAACATTGTTGACTTTTGCTCTGACAAACAAAGGTTTAAGGTGATTTTTCATCCCCTCATCAGGCTTTGCAAAGTTGGCGCATTGTTCTTCGATGCATCCATTATTCATCACATAATAACAAACTGGTTTGAAATCAACCAGTGGTGGTTCGTAACAGTCTTCTTCTCGATCAGGGAAAGACCAAACATCAAATTCACGTGGTAGAACAGATACCACATTACAAACCACGTCTAAATCATTTTCTGACCCAAAGTCATCAACCTCACCATCAAAACACTCCTCTTAATTTATTTTTTCATTACTTTTTTCTGGAATGTTTGGTTGTGAGATTCTTTCGATTACAGGCCTCTTGCCCTTTTCTTGAATTTTGATTCCTTTAAAATTGTTCTCTTCTGGAACATTTTGAAACTCTTGTTTCTTCTGGCGCTGGAACCTACGCCATTGTGTTCTTGTCATTGGATTTTTACCCTTATAATTATTTTTATAAGAATATTTATTGGCATCTCTTGCCATGTTGGGTTGACCATCAGTTTGCCAAACCTTACTAGAACTTCCTTGATGCTTGACTCACTTGTCGAAAGCTGCATATCTACCATGTCCCCATTGACCTATGGGTATTTTTGTTGATGGTAAGAAAGTCTGTTTTCGACCAATCCTTTCATGAATCGAAGGATTTGACATTATAGCCTTTCCTTTATTAGGCTGTTGGTTTGGTCCATTATTGAAGTTCAGTCTTCTGTTTGGACCATTAAACTTTGGTTTCACATAAGGCAGATAATTCTCGAGGCCTGCAGTAGCCTCTTTATCGCATACAACACTACACCTGGGGCATAGCATGACTTGATGATTTTTTGCTTTACATTTCATAAGAAAATCAAGCAAATCCTCTTCATCCTTAGGGTAAACCACTTTAATCTTCTCGATATACTCCTCTTCTGGGATTGATTCGAGTGTAGTGACTTCCATGGCTTCGACCATCATACATTCATATGGTTCAGCAAAAGAAGTTTCAGCAACTTGGAGAGGGTCAGTATCCACCTTCATTGGAGGCTTTGATTTTTCATCAAACTTCAATCTCCCCTCGTTCAGTGCCTTTTGAACAAGATCCCTGAAAAGAACACATTGAGATGTTTTATGACCCACAAAATTATGAAATTTGCAATAACCTCTCTTTTTCCTTTGTTCTAAAGGAGGAACCTTTAAACCTTTTTGAACAATTATTTGGCCATCATTAACCAATAGATCAAAGATTTCATCACACTTAGTAATATCAAATGTGTAGGTTTTTGCAACATATTTATCATTTTTGGGTTCACTAGGATTCTTTCCATTAGATGGCTTTAGTAGTTTACACATATAAGGAGGGTCTGGTTTTAACTCAGCCACATCTATTTCATTATTTTCAATATCTTCATAATCGAAAATAGTTTCATTATCACTATCATAAGTTTCTATATAAGCATCTTTCTCTTTTTTGTGAAACTTAGATGTTCTGGCCTTTTCGATTTTGAGCCTTTCGACTTGTCGAACTCTATCAGCCAACTGTGACATATCCCTTAGATATTGGGTATATAACTTCTTTCTAATTGAATAATTGAGACCACCAGCGGCCATTTCGACTAATTCATGTTCAGGGATTTGTGTAAAACACCTTGCCTTAAGAATCCTAAATCTATTAAGATATTCATCAATAGACTCTGGTAACTTGCGCTTAACACTAGCCAATTCTTTAAGGCTAATTTTAGTATGACCCGTGTAAAATTGTTCATGAAACAACCTTTCTAATTGGGTCCAATGATGAATCGAATGGGGGGGAAGAGTTGTGAACCAAGTGAAAGCATTTTTGGTCAGAGAATTTGGAAAAAATTTCATTCTCAAATTCTCATTATTTGCTAAATCCCCACATTCTACTAAATATCGAGCAATATGCTCGACTCGACAGTAGATTCATTAGTATCCCCAGAAAACTTTGTTAACTTAGGAGTTTTCCAATTTCTGGGCAATTCAGTTTGGAGCACAAATTCAGACAAAGCAGATACAAAATTAGGCCTATGTAAACCAACATTAAGGCCATTTTGTGCAAGAATATTTTCGACCAAATGGGTCAAATTATTCTGTCCAGCAAAATAGTTTTGTTGGACATTTCTAACTACTTCGTCAGCGTTCTGGTTTCGATTTACCAAAACTACCCTTTGGTTTTGATCTAAGGCATTCTGATTTGGTGGTTGTTGAGCCACTGGAATTGGATCTGGTCTAGGATTAGCATTCATTATAATATTTGGCAATCGGTCTTGCCTTTGGTTAATATTTTCGGTTACATTGGGTAATGGTCCATTTTGACCATTAGGCACTACGTCATTTGGAACATTTGGTGCCCCAAAGAAATCTGCCATTCTTCCCATTTGATTGGCTAATAATTGATAACTATTATTTGTAGTTTGTATCAATGGGTTAAACACTGTACCAATTTGTTGTGTTAATATATTAAACATTTCATGATTACTTTCATCCATTTGTTGTATAAGGGACAACATAGATGTATTAGTCAAGTTTTGAGGCTGTCTACCCTGATTTCCCACTGCCGAAGTCGAAGGGGAAAACATATTTGGTACTTCATTACTAGAATTATGAAGGCCAGCCATAAATGGAGGAGGCATGCCATATTGATAATCGTTATTTGGTAATCGAAACGGACGGATAGGGCTCCTATGATCACCATTCATTGGCTGTGAAGGGTTTCCTCCACCTAACTGCACAGATGGTGACGAAATCGAAGGAACAGTTGTCATATTCGCCAATTGAGCAGTTGCTCCTATTTGTTCCAATGTCACAGAAGGACCACTTGAACCTATAGTGTTCAAATTTTGGTTAAGGGTTGTAGACCCATTTCCAGAACCTATATTGGCATTGCTACCAAAAGGTTGCGATGGTTGCCCCTCTGGAATTGGTTGGTTTATGTTTAGACTAGTTGATGGTCTAACCATTTTCTTACGAGTTTTATAATTTTCGAAATCTGGTAAAGATTTACCACTTCTCAAATGCATACAAAACAAAGATTTTTATTGATTTTCTTTTTTCTAAATTTCCCAAAGACAGAAAAAGGAAAAAACTGAAAATAAATCAACAGAATTTTAAAGAAAAAAAATGCACAAAACTAGTCCCACTGGGCGTGCCAATTTGTTTACACTGATTTTTGGTAAACAATCGCTAGTTTATTTACTGGTAAGAAACTAGTAAGTCTTGGGACATGTTTGTGCATTTTATGATGAGAAAACATTCAGTGTTCATGATTTGGAAATTCTGTTAAAGAAACTTAAATTGAAGGTATGTAAATGAAAGTAAAAATGCAATAAAGTACTTTGAATGAAAAAAGGTTTGCAGAAAAGTAAACTTTGCAGAAAACTTAAAATGAATTTAAAAGACAAGTGCAGAATTCATTCGAATGAATGAATTTCATAAAGTAAACAATGAATTAAAAGTTACTGGAATTTAGAATTGCATTTAAATGTAAACATTTACAAGTAAAGGGTGGTTCACAGAATCATACATTTCCTTGTAATCACTCATTTCGCTCGAACGCATGGGTACTCTGAGTTTTTGTAAGGATTTTCGTATGTGAAATTGTGACCTTGATTTTGACTACAAAATACATATATATAGACTTCCTATCTCAACTGTTATGTAACGGTTGCCATTTGACCAATTGACGCGTGTCTTTACCTTTATGCGCTGTCTTCAATTTTTGAAACGTCGCATCCGTTGCTAGTACTCGAAATCAAAGTGACGATGAACCTTTCGAAAACACTTGAAAAATACTTAGACTTTCCCGTGAAATCAAAACCTCTTTCGATATACCAAAAGATTTCGATTTGTATTAAAATCGAATCGAAAGAAAAAACCTTTGAAAAGATTTTATTAACTTCTAAATATATATATTGTCAATATATATTTAAACAATTAACTCATCTTTATTTCATATTTTGTTTCAAACAAAAATATGGAGTAACAGTTTCATGTGTCAAACGAGGAGGTGTTAGGTTTTAGATCAACGAAAACAATAATTTCTTGTTTGTTTTGGTGTTCAAAATGTTGGCGGCGTTTCTCATCTTAGTGTCGAAGGGTCTAAGATTATATGGATTCCCAAGAAACGCAATTTCGGACAAAAGTGGGATACTGTAGTGAATTTGGTAGGACAAGCTTTGTTGTAACTTGTAACATCCCAGATTTTTGGGACATTAATTAACAACATTTTAACCGAAAAGACGATTTTTTTTTTTATGAAAAGAATCAAATAAACTAATAATACTAGATATTAATTATTATTGTGATAATAAATCTCTCAAAATAATAATTCAGATTAATTACAAAAGATTAAATTGATCTTTAACCAAAATTAAATTATAAACAAAGACTCTTGGTCTTTTACTAATCAAACACTTAATCTATAGCTGGTCATAACTCTGGATGCTTGTGAGAATGTTTCTCGACAAAACAAGTACCAATGTCCACGAATCTCGGAGCCTCAACTACACACCACCACACTTCTGTTGCACAACTCTGATCTACTGGATTATTAATGTGGCTAAATTTATACATGAGAGTCGCTCCAAAACATAGGAAAACATAAGTCAAGTGTATATATATATATATACATGCTGAAAAATCATAAATAGCAACAATAAAGCAAGTAGACACCAATCACTCACCACACAAACACCATAGTCACACTCTCCAATGTTTCACCAAATTTTAGAGGTTAGTCTATATTACACCCTAATACACCATATACGATCTGGATATCACCGCTTCGCAGAGGAAAATGTCCCACCATTGGACAAAATAATTAATATCTAGTATTATTAGTTTATTTGATTCTTTTAATAAAAAAAATCGTCTTTTCAGTTAAAATGTTGTTAATTAATGTCTCAAAAATCTGGAATGTTATAGTTGGTATTAGAGTGGTGGTCCTCGGACAAATATTTTTGGGATGGAAAAACATTCCAAAATTTAGTTTGATTTAGTTTCTCCTTACAACTGGCAATTTAGACACACTTACAAGGTCCGAGTAATTTTTAGATAAAATTTAGTTCAGAAATGTATCTAGTCACGAAATTATTAGGAGAGTTGAGTTAAACTATAATAATTATTAGGAGTATATTATAAAAAAAAAGAAAAAAAAATTATTAGGAGTATCATGTAATTTCAATTCTAGCATTTTGTTTGATGAAATAAAAGTGTAGGGTTTATAAGTTTCATAATGATTTTTTTGTACAACTTTTATTTTTATAATTTGTGTTTAAATTATTTTTTCAATTCCACTTAGAACATCTTCAATGGTGATACCACTTTGAGTATCATACACTATTAACAAGTGGTTCTTCTATATTTATTTTTTTAACTTAAAATTGATGACATTAAATTGATGATATGGAGTTTAAGGTACCATATCATCAATTTTGATACAATCTATGTCACGTCATGAAACTCCAATAATAAAGAAAAATAAAGTGTGTATCATTAGCCTATAAAACTCTCTTAGATAGCCTTATTGGAGATGCTCTTAGAATTCTAGTCTTTTTTGCCGTTAAGATAGAAAAATACTAATTTGTTCTTTTGTTCAATTTTATTTTTTTTGATAATTTATTTTGTTCAAATTTTTTAGACGATATAAATGGCGTTTTTCACAAGTGAATGTTATATAAATTTATGAATAATGCTAAGAGAGTGTGTTGCTAGCACTCCTCATAAACTTATACAAATTACATATTGTGTGGGTCTATATACAATTGTGCGGGTCTATATACAATTCACATTTTTTTTTTTTTATAAAATTATATACAATTCACTTGTGGGGAAAAAAACTATTTAATACATTCAATTGAACCAAATACACAGGGGCAGATCCAGACATAAAAATCTGGTGTGGCTAAAATCTTAAAGAAAATGTAACTAAAATAAAAATAAAGAAACAATAAACTAAATTATATTGAAAATAAGATATAATATTGTTAAGTATAATACATCTATAACAAAGATCGTCTACCATCCATTTATTGAAAATAAGCTAAAATGATACTCCCTTTGGTTTTAATTATAATCAAATTTCCACTTTTTAGATACATTAGATAATTAATGTTACTACTGAAAATTTCGCCTTTAGTGACCGATTTAGCGACCGAAAATCTTAAATAAAATACCAACACTCATAGGTGTTGAATATTTTAAATTTAAATATATTTTTGTGAAGATTTTAAACAATATGCATAATATCTTGTGAAGATTTTAAATTTTAGTATATTTTAGATTTATATTTACAATAATATATCGTTAGGAATTATTGTTTATATTTTGTGTTAAAATTTCCGTTTAGTTTTATTATAAAAAAATTATTTGGATTTCTCAGTATATTGACTTAAATGATTTCTATAATGGTAAAACATAATGTCTTTAAATACCACAATTCATGCAACGACTTCTCAAACCTAAATTTCATTCCTTTCTGTGTCTTTTACAATAGTCATGGCTTTGTCTCATTCTTTGGTTCCTTTGACCTGTTTTATGTTGCTAATTCAGGTCATAGCTGCCATTGACCCAAATCGGTACGATGCTCATGCAACTTTTTATGGTGACGCAGCAGGGGGTGATACTATGCGTAAGTTAAAAAAAAATCGTTTTGCTTTTACAAGTTTTTCTTTTATATATGTTAGATGAAGTTCAAATAAACTGTATATTTTATAATTTATTTTAAAGTAGATATTAGTATAAAATAGTGTATGCGTTGTTTGTTCTTCATCCAAATATTTAGAACGTTTGCATGCATGACTACCGTTTTTTCTTGGGATCGAACACGATCCCACGTACAATCATATAAAAATAATTATTTATTATTTCATTTTTCTTATATATCATATGGTTTTAATTTATGCAGAGGGGGCTTGTGGTTATGGTGATCTTTTCAAACAAGGATATGGGCTTGCAAACACAGCACTAAGCACGGCTCTATTTAATAAAGGATCTACTTGTGGTGCATGTTTTGAGATAACTTGTGTCAATGATCCTCAATGGTGTATAAAGGGTGCAAGGTCAATCATAGTAACTGCAACAAATTTTTGTCCTCCAGATTACTCCAAAACAACAGATGTTTGGTGTAATCCACCACAAAAACACTTTGACTTGAGTTATAAAATGTTCACCTCTATTGCCTATTATAAAGCCGGTGTCATCCCCGTTAAATATCGTCGTGTTCCATGCTCCAAAAGTGGGGGTGTTAGGTTTTGTTAGAATATAGTAAGATATGTATAAATTTTATATTATATTTGTTGAGAAAATATATTTAGGTTTGTTTATTTTATTCCTATAATTAAGGGATTTAGTTTAAATTTAAATTAGTTCACTTGGTTATAAATACCAAGGTCGTCTACTGTTTTATTATGTAAATTATGTAAATAACATAAATAATGTAAATATATTCTTTTAGGTCATCATCAATATTATTCTTATTCCTTGTTATTTTCTTCCATTCCTTTACTTAAATTACTCAAATTCAACATGGTATCAGAGCCATGGTATCCACCTTGAAACATAATTCCGCTTCTTTACTTAACTTTGTTCATATAAACCCTAGCTGTCATTCTTTTAATTTTATTCCACCTTTTTATTTTGTTACCTTTTTCGTACTTATTAATACTTTACTTAACTTTGTTTTTCCCCTTTTGTTATCTGACATATGCAGCCCACATGCCACTTTTTCATGAGTTCCCGTTACCTTTACTTCCGTTACCCCCATTTGTGATGTTTTAATCCGCGGTCCCGTTTGTGATACTTTAATCCGCGGGTCTCCGTTTGTGATACTTTAATCCGCGGTCCCGTTTGTGATGTTTTAATCCGCGGGTATTTTACTTAATTTGATATGGATTCATGTTTCGGCCGCTGCTCTACTACTTACTTGATTGCTCCTCTCGGCGCTTTCAAGGACTTTAATTTATTTTCAGGGTTTATTTTGTATCAAGCTAAAGCTTAGTAAGCTTTAGCTTGAGGGGGAGTGTTAGAATATAGTAAGATATGTATAAATTTTATATTATATTTGTTGAGAAAATATATTTAGGTTTGTTTATTTTATTCCCTATAATTAAGGGATTTAGTTTAAATTTAAATTAGCTCACTTGGTTATAAATACCAAGGTCGTCGTACTGTTTTATTATGTAAATTATGTAAATAATGTAAATAGAGTTTTTTAGGTATTATCAATACTATTTCTCTCTATCTTGTTTTCTCTGATTCTTTCCCCTAAATATCACAAATTCAACAGGTTTGAACTCAACGGAAACCATAATTTCTTGCTTGTTTTGGTGTATAATGTTGCCAATGTTGGTGATGTCTCTAGTGTGAGTATCAAAGGGTCTAAGACCGGATGGATTCCCATGAAACGCAATTGGGGACAAAAATGGAATACTGGAACACCTTTGGTAGGACAAGCCTTGTCATTTCAAGTTACAACCAGTGATGGAAAAACTATGCAGTTTGATTCAGTTTCTCCTTCCAATTGGCAATTTGGACAGATTTACGAGGGCAAGGGAAATTTTTAGATATAGTTTAAATGAGAAATATATCTAGTCACAATTATTAGCTAGGAGTATTGGGTTCAATAATAATTATTAGAAGCATCATGTAATTTCAATGCTACTATTTTGATCAATAGAATTTTTGGTTTCTCTGTTTTGAAATTGGTTTCTTGAATCATAGATTTTTCGCCATTAAGAAAGACAAAAAAAACTAAATTCTTATTTGATATATTTTTTATCAATATTTTATTTTATTTTTTTGCATAATATATTTTTCTTATACATGTATTTGTATTTAATATTTTATGTCACGGGGTTAATTTTTATAAAAAATAAATTCAATCCAAAACGGGAACTTCTATAATTATATATATGATGGACGAGGGCACTTCAAGTGAGAGCAATGTCTTATAATGAGAGATGAGAGGAGAACTTAACAACCCTTAGATTAAATTTACGGTTTAGATCATTAATTAATTAAAAAAAATTATGTGCATCATTCTCACCTTTCACGTAGCACATATTTTGTTTTGCCCACGTTTCTTGTTTGCCGCAAAGCAAAGTTTTGCCGCACTAATACTGTCTTTCAGTGCCGCCAACCATCACAAACCCTTGTCTCTATTATGCTTTTTTGTCACTCTCAGTAATCATCTTCTCCAAAATCGTATGAGGTAATCCCCTGCTTCTTCCTAACTCATGAATTTGTGTTCTTGAATGTCATTTTTTGTTCTTTTGAATGGTGTTATCTCTCGAAAGTCATTTGCCAAAGTGGAAGAACAATTCCTGCATGTTAAAATTCTTGAAAATTCAAGAATAAATAAATCAATCCCTACCCTACTAGATTAAATTAGTGTTTGTTGTCTTTCTAATTAAGCAATTTTCTCTTTGATAATTGAGATTGCTCCTAGAAGAATGGGTTTCATACCCAACTTTGCTTTTAACGGTCATAGAGTAAATCTAATTTTCTTTTGGTACCCATCAAACCAAAAGAAAGAAGAAGGATAGAAACAGTCGAACAAATTGGGGAGTGATTGTTTGTTTTTTGTATTATTTAGTTGCATACATAATGTATGAGAAAATGCCCCAAATATTAAATACATCTTTTGGTTGTCTAGTTGTTGATTTGCTTTATATCAAATTGAGGAGTGATTGTTTTTATTATTATTTTAGAGCAGTAGAAAGCTGGAACCTTTATGGCAGATCCGAGCACCTCCAAAAGCTAAAAATATACTTTGGCGGATATGGCGAGATTGTCTCCCGACAAGAACTCAGCTACGGCAGCATCATGTCCAATGCCCAGCAATTTGCGAAATGTTCAAAGAAGTGAATGGGGATACATGACATGTATTGTTCGAATGTGAGGAAAGCAAGAATTGTTGGACAGCAGTGAATTTAAACAATGTGATAGCAGCTTGGCTGAACCAATTTAGTGACACAAGAGAGATAATTTTTGACATATGCAGCAAAGAAAATAAAGAGGTGGCAGGGAGAATGGCTATGAGGGTTTGGCTAATGTGGAATACTAGAAATCAATGGCTATGGAATCAAGAGAAGAGGAATGCAACACAATTGGGTATACAAGCATCACATATGTGGAATGAATGGTTTGAATCTCAAAAGATCAATAACAAACTGACAGTTAAATACAGGCTAACCATGTTGGTGTGTCAGTTTTTAGTATTCTTATTTCTAATATTAAGCGATTGTTGTCTTTAAATTTTAACTTTGAGGTCAAGTTTGTAAAGCGTGAAACACATTTGGTTGCTCATAAGTTAGCTAGGGCGGCTAATTCTTGGGCTAGTTGTATTTTTTATTTGATTCCTCATTGTATTGAGAACAATTAAGTAATGAAATGAGTTAAGTTTGTGTTTGTCAACAAAAAAAACTATTCAATGATCTATTTTGTCATTATCCTGATTCTTAGCTATATTCTACCTTTTAGAATACATGAAACTATATTCTTAAGAAAAAATTGTGTTTATTAGTCAGTTTCTAAAGTGAATTGGCATTTGAAACTTTTGCCATCTCTCGATGCACAATAACCATGAATGTGTGTTTCTTTTTTCATTACCTACATTAAAATGATAATGAAAACAAATGTTATATTGTCAATAACTTAGCAAAAGTCAACAACCAAATAAGAAAAATATTTTTATATGGCAAAAGATATGCCAAGCAAAACAAAGAGTACAAAAGCTGCTAAATCAAAACAAAGCAAAGAAAGACTCCAAAAATTCAAGCAACACCTATCACTTGATACAAAATTCCTGATACAAAGGAAACCCCTACACAAGTCTTGGATGATAAGCTCCTAACCATGCTACATCCATACCTCTTGCATAATGAGCAAATAGCACCTGACACAACTAAAAAATCAAATCCACCCATAAAAAGATTGACACAATGCGGCTTTACTGATATAACAGTAAACTTGAGACATGTCATCTTCTAATTCTCTTTGTTTAACTCTCTCCATCTTTCTTTTGTGCCATTCTTCCAAACCTAATAAACATATATATCAAATTAAGAAATATATTAAAACTAGTATTAAAATGAACAGAAGAAGATAAGAATAGGTAAACAAAAAATTTACATTTCACACAAATTGAAAACAAATATACATTTTAAAGGGTGTTTCTTACCAAAACTAGGGAAATGTTTTTCGGGGACAATTACGGCTATCATGAGTTACATATTGGCTACAAGTGTTACAATGTCTTGCTCTTTTTTGTTGTTGTTCAATAGCCTTCTCTTTTCCACCTTTGATTCTTTTACCACTACCTTTTGTGTTAGATATCTTTGGTGGAAGAATTTCTACTTGATCGGGAACATTGGAACCAATAAAGGTCTGTATATCATCATCCTTGGTTTGTTTAGAACCCCATTCAAACTCATCCATTTTCTTTTCAATGTTAACAACTTCATTTAACAAAAAAAACTAATTTCTCCTTATCCATTCTAGCCTTGTCCACACACTTGAAAAAGTGATCCCACAAATCTGAAATAAGCTTGTTATCATTTTCAAGTTCAGAACACTTTTCCGAAACGTTGTCAGCTATATCAAAAAGAAGTTTTCTATTTGCAAATTTAGTCCACCTATTCACGATGCAATTATCGGGAATTTCATTCAAATCTTTCCCTTTTAGAACACAAAGTATGTGTCTACAAGGTATTCCTTGATCTTGAAACATTTTGCATGAACAAATTGAATTGTGATTAGATGGATTATAAACCACTTCTCGTAGTTTACTATTTTTCTCACTATTATCAATTATATGCAATGTATCCATTCCATCTTCCTCTTTCTTATTCTCAATTGCACAATCCACACATGCTATCCAAAATTCCTTCTGAAATATATAAAAGTTTTCATGAGTGTACACATCTCTTCCATGTCTCTCTAAACCACGATCCAACAATAGTTTTGGTAGAGAATGAAGCGAATTATTATCGGCAAGTAACTCTTTCTGCCTTTGTGCTTCTATTGCAGAATCATACCTCATCCAAAATTCAACCAAGCTGACATGAGGATTCAAGAAGTTACCATAAAAAGAATTCTCACTTTCAGATCCTGATGTTGTTCTCAATATCCCAGCCAAAAAAACTTCTTTGAAGTAAGCTGGAATCCACATGCTTCGAATATCAAACATGTGTGATAGCCACTTATTTTTATCCAACTCAAACCTGCACATTATAGACTTCCATGTTGTTTCAAAATCAAAAGGAGTCTCGGATCCCCAAACACATGACTTGAAGCTATTATTGAAATCCTCATTATCATTCAAGGAAACACCTACTTTTTCAGAAACCTTTTTCATAATATGCCACATACAAAATCTATGAATAGAAGATTTAAGGCTTTAATGCAGTTTTGATCCCCCTATTTTGAAAATTTTGAACTTTTAATCCCCCTATTTTAAAAGCCAACTTTTTGATCCCCCTATTTTGAAAAACTTAAGTTTTGATCCCCCAACTCATTTTTGTCAAATTTGTGATGATGTGTCAACCTCATTAATGATGTGACAGTGTCTATGTGTCAACCTCATATTTCATGTCATTATTTTTTATAAATAAAATATTATGTTTTAATTTTTTTTTAAATCAATTTTTTTTTATCAAATCTTTAAATCAAATATTAAAACAATATATTTAAATCAAATATTTTTTTTGATCAAATCGTTAAATCAAATATTAAAACAATATATTTAAATCAATTTTTTTTTATCAAATCTTTAAATCAAATATTAAAACAATAAAATAATTAATAAAATAATTAAAAATAATTAAAAAACACAGATGATCAAAAGGGACGAATTGTAGAAGAATCAGACACGCACAAATAGTAATCCAGTTCCTAAATCATGGAACCCTAGTGTCACACATCTTCGACGATCTCCGTCTCGGTCTTTCATCTTCTTTGATTCATCATCACGCTCGTTTTCATCATTCCTCCGCATGTTATCATTCCTCTATTTTATTCATCATCCGCTCGTGTTTTGACCAATTTATGTGTAATTTAGTGATTTTTAATTACATATTTGGATAATTTATTGACTTTTAACTATATATTTGGTAATTAGTGATTTTTAATTATATATTTGGGTATTTTATTGGATTTTAATTATATATTTGGACAATTTAGTGATTTTTAATTATATATTTGGATACTTTATTGATTTTTAATTATATATTTGGATAATTTAGTGATTTTTAATTATATATTTGGATAATTTATTGACTTTCAATTATATATTTGGTAATTTAGTGATTTTTAATTATATATTTGGGTAAATTATTGGATTTTAATTATATATTTGGGCAATTTAGTGATTTTTAATTATATGTTTGGATAATTTACTAATTTTTAATTATATATTAGAATGATTTATTGATTTTTAATCATATATATATGTATAGATGTTAATTTTACTATTTTTTTAATTATTATTAATTTATTTTTTTATTTTTTTAATACTTTTAAAACATAATATTTTATTTTAAAAAAATAATGACATGGAATATGAGGTTGACACATAGACGCTGCCACGTCATCAATGAGGTTGACACATCATCATAAATTTGACCGAATTTGATTGGGGGATCAAAACTTCAAGTTTTTCAAAATAGGGGGATCAAAAAGTTGGCTTTTAAAATAGGGGATCAAAAGTTCAAGTTTTTCAAAATAGGGGGATCAAAACTGCATTAAAGCCAAGATTTAAAAATATCTTCTATAGCAACTTTCATGGATGGATCGTGATCAGTTATTATAAGAGTTGGCTTATGTCCTTCCATTGCCTCCAAAAACTTTTCAAACAACCATTTGAATGAATCAATTTTCTCATTTTCTAAAAAGCCTGCTCCAAAAGTAATAGTTTGTCTATGATGGTTTACTCCGGTAAATGGTGCAAAAATTCTGGAATATTTATTTGTTTGGTATGTAGTATCAAAGGAAACCACATCACCAAACACCGAATAATTTTTTCTAAAAATACCATCTGCCCAAAAAGCATGTTTCAGTCGACCTTCTTCATCCACCTCATATGCATAATAGAATGATGGATTTACTTCTTGCTTTCTTCTAAAGTTATCAATAAAAATTTGTGCATCAGAATCCTTAGTCAAGGTTTTTAAATCTCTTGAATAATTTTCTAGATCTCTTTGTGTGCATCCAATATTTTGATAACCGCCGAATTGCTCTTTCATTAAGCGGTGTGTTTTTGCAGGTCCAATATTTTGTCTATTAAATGCAAGCAATAAACTCTTGTGAACAGGATTTACTTTTCTTGCCGATCTCAGAAATTGTCTCTTCGTAGGTGACGCAAGTGCATGTGTATGACTTTCATGAAATCGAGTAAGCTCATATTTACCTTATACCCATTTGAAAACAACCTTTGCATTGCATCCTTCTCTTGTAAGACTCCTTCTTCTAATCTTGATATTGGGTTCACTTTGCTCCTCGTCTTGTCTTATTTGGTAAGTAACCTTCTTTCGAGCAAACATAATGCTTCCAACGTTTCACCCCCTTTTTATCTTTAGTTTCTGATGAGGCGCGCACACTAAATCCAACAGCATGTGCATAGTTTTTGTAAAACTTTTGACCCTCTTCCAATGTATCAAAGATTTGTCCAACCTTAGGCTTTAGATCATCGTCACAATTTTGCACACATTCGTCTTCCTAAAAACACAAAAATACATAATATATATAAACTCATAATTGAAAAGATCTACAATATTATTAACAAACAATTGCCGGTTTATCGTGATTACCGAATGTACGGGCGATTTAGAGCTTTCGGAGTTGTGGTAGGAAGCGGATTTGAGATCAGGGCTTTGTAGGTCTTCCATACTGATATTGAGACTAAGAGAAATGCAGGTCTTCAAGTATGATATAATCATAAAATGATGAAGTTAAAATGCAAAGCTAAAATATGTAGCAAATACCAAAAATTAATGGTTTGATAATGTGATATTGGTCTAAAGTTCATTAATAATCTGATTATAGTAAATTAATAAATATCCTTCAAAATACCATTATCTTTTATGTTTAAACACTAATTTCAATTATTTGTGTGGTTGTGATGAGCCTTATATCCCACTATATAAATGATATACGATAACAATATGATTAATGGATTAAAGAGCAAAAGTAGAAACTTACGACAAACCGGGGAAGTAGGGTAGGGATTGATTTATTTATTCTTGAATTTTCAAGGATTTTAACATGCAGGAATTGTTCTTCCACTTTGGCAAATGACTTTCGAGAGATAACACCATTCAAAAGAACAAAAAATGACATTCAAGAACACAAATTCATGAGTTAGGAAGAAGCAGGGGATTACCTCATACGATTCTGGAGAAGATGATTACTGAGAGTGACAAAAAAGCAGAATAGAGACAAGGGTTTGTGATGGTTGGCGGCACTGAAAGATAGTATTAGTGCGGCAAAACTTTGCGGCAAACAAGAAACGTGGGCAAAACAAAATACGTGCTACGTGAAAGGTGAGAATGATGCACAAATTTTTTTTAAATTAATTAACAATCTAAACCGTAAATTTAATCTAAGGGTTATTAAGTTCTCCTCTCATCTCTCATTATAAGACATTGCTCTCACTTGAAGTGCCCTCTATAATGGACATTGTCAAAAAAAAAAAAAAATGATGCATGAAAGATTTAAAATATAATTATAATTTTTTTATTAAAATAGACAAAACAAATTACGTATAAATAAAAATCTATTTAAAATTTTCATGTATGTTTATTTCTTTATTAAATTTTGAAACAATTAGAATTTATTTTTGAAACTACCAAAGAACTCAATTATGATAAATTAAAAAAACATATATTCTTGCACATGAGAAGTTGATGGTAGCAACTAGCAAGTATGACTTTGAGATCTAAAGACTTCCCTTTGTTGAACTAGGGTACCATCCGTTCACCATAAATTTTTATTATAAAAAAGAAAGTGTCATAGAGTATGGAATTAAACTTAAATAATTTAATTGTAAATCAAATTAAAAAAATGTACCCATTTCAAAAAATAAATAAATAAAAAAACCATCCCTTGCCTGTTTATTGAACGAATAAGTTATATTAGTACAAGATATTTGGGAAAATAAATTATCCTTGTTTGTAAATCCAGTGAAGTAGTCCACAGAGTCTTAACAACAACTTATCTTGTAATTCTGGCGCAAAACAAACCGGTGGGAGAGAGGATCGTTCGTTCGTTTCATTCCCATTTTTTCAACTCAAGAAAATTATTATGGGTTTAGCTTCTGTGGTTCATCACAATGGCGTCCAAATTCCATTCAACTTCAATTTTCTCAGACTCAGGGTTTCATCTTCCAAAACCTCTACACTCCATTTCTCTTCTTTTTCCGAAAGAGGTTTTCTCCATCTCTCAATTCACCTTCCTCGTAATTACTTCTTTACCCCTTATCACTTTTTTATTTGTCTTTGTGATTGCAGTGTATCATTTTCATCGTCCTCTCCGTCTTCCACTTCCATCCTCCAACCGAATTCATCATGTTCATCGATTTCCTGCTTCAGGTGACTCTATTCATTCATTTTTTTATTTTTCAATGCTCAGTGTTTTCTCGTCAATGAATTAAATATGTTTTTACTCCATGCAAAATTTTCATTTTTTTCATTTTAATCATAAGGCTCTGTTTGGTAAAAAATAGCAGATAGCTGATAAGCTAGCTTACTGATGAACTTATAGCGAATAGCTTCTAAGCTAGCTTTTAGCTTATAGAGAATAAGCTAGTTGATTGAATTTGCAGTGTTTGGAAAAATTAGCGGTTGAACTAACTTATAAGTATGAAATAACGTAAAAAAGAAATGATTAATTAATATTTAATTTTTTTCAAGTAAAATGTTAGGGGTAAGATTGGAAGGAAAAATGATAAGCTATAAGTTATATGTGCATAAGCTACTTGAAATAGCGTCTGGAAAATAAGCTATAAGCTAGTAAAATAAGCTGTAAGCTCATAAGGAAAAGACCGTTACCAAACAGAGCTTTTAGTTTATAAGCTATAAGCTAGCTTATTTGTCTTCCCAAGTCCACTTTTTACTCCTACAAATTAGAAAACTACATGTTTTTAGTTATTCTACATGCTTTAAGTCCTGTTTTGATTAACAGTTTAATCAAGCGTTTATAGCATAGGCGCTTAGGCCATGTATGGATAAACAACTTAATTTGCAGCTTATATCATAAGCACTTATATACAAGCTATTTCTATAACAAGAGATAAAATAAAGTTACATTTTTTCTTATAAGCTATAAACTATTTTCATAAACTATCTTGTAGAGGTTACAAAAATAAGTTGGAAACAACTTATCAACATGTCATAAGTTGTTTCCATTAGTTCTCTCAAACAGTCTCACATGTGCTCATGTCAATATGTAAGCTCAAATAAGTCAGTTCATACTGACCCTTGTTATATAAGTGTTTAAGTAACAAAAGATAAAACAAAGTCAAGTTGTTTGTTTTCGTAAGTTATCAAATAAGCTGGAAACTGTTTATGGACATGTCATAAGCTGAGGAATAAATACTGGATGCAAGACTGAATTTTTTTTTTATATAATTATAAGGAATAAAAACTTATTTAACCCGTAATTAGTTTATCTCTTATTTTTTTGAGTGGTGGTGTAGAAGTGAAGAGAATTACTGCACAACGAGATGATGACATTGAGACATCTTCTACCGAGGAATCACAGAGCTCTGCTGTCAGAACTGTAGCCTTATGGGTTGGTTTTACTGCTTTTCTCTTACATTTATTTGGTTCCTCCGATATGGATCAATCTAGTTATTTATTGTTTCTTGTAGGTTTGTGCTGCAGTGGTATTTGGTGTTGGTTTGGGTTTTACAGAAGGTTATGAGAAGTCATCCGAATTCTTTGCTGGGTATGCAACATTTTTATATTTTTCTAAAATGAGTGACCTCTCAGGAAGTTCTCATGTTGTACTTTGGGTGTTGTACTAGGTAGATACTACATAAAAGGCTTTGAATGTTGTTGTTCTATGCAGAATATTTTAATTTTGTTATCCAATTTTACGTTGCTAGACTAGAAGAACCAATGGTTTGGATGATCCACAGTTAATATTTTGCAAAGTTTCTTCAATATATTTAATCAATTGGAGTAATTCAGATTTCTTAATATCTGTTTTGATAGACTACACTTCATCTCTTTTTATTTTGCTTCTCCTGGATATAGCCTTAGACTAGTATATCACAAAGAGATTGATCAAATACCAAGAGTTTGAAATTATAGTATATGGATGTTTATTTTAGAATTCATGAGCAGTAACTTCTGAGCTTTGGATGTTTACATCTTTTATACTTTTGCAAACTTTGTACTCGATGGAATTATGACCTTTGTGCATGTTCTTAGATACATATTGGAACAAAGTCTCTCTGTGGATAATCTCTTTGTATTTGTTCTAATATTCAAATACTTCAAAGTGCCAGTTTTGTATCAGGTGATGTATAAACCTTGTCATGGGTAAACTTTGAGCAATTTAAACTTTACGTTTTAACAAGTTGGTACTGCATAATAAAAAGGTCTAATGCAAATAATTGATCAATTTGTGCCCACTTCTTATTGAACTTACAGAATCGTGTACTTTCCTATGGTATTGCTGGTGCAGTTGTTTTTCGCCTAGTAATAATACTTCTTGGAACAGCCACCATTCAGGTGTGTTTTCAAGATGGACATATTTCTCTTCATGTTTTTTCATTTAATTTTTTTTTTGTGGCAAACGATGTATACTTTTTATTGACTGTCCTATCTTGTTTAATATTATATGTTTAGAGGTTTGAAGCAGTCAACCTTCTATTGGCCGCGATATTACTCTTCTCATCGTTTAAGGTAACAATTCTCATTATCCAATAGTTAAGTACTTCATACTTGCTTGGTATAATACTTTCTACATTCATATTTGTCAAGGAAACAATGTGATAGGACCTAATATGAGAAGGTGTTTAAGTAATTAATAGGGTATCTAAATAATAAGAATATTCTATTAGTAATTTATAATAAAGATATTATCTGATTTTATCTCTTTAGCAGTATATTAAAATAATACCTTCTTAGCAAAAGTTCTAGAGGTTTTAGAGGCAATGATGGGAATAGTTTTTTTCTTGTTAGGGCCAAAGTAGGATTCCTCTCTGAGTTGTGTCTGTGCTTTGCTCACGGAGTAGTTAGAGAAAGTCCCTACTACTATTTACTCATTATTATCATTATTATTACAAATAAAAATTACTAATTATTCATTGTTATCATTTATTTTGATTATTGTTCCTTATTTGTTTTGGGGTTCCCATCACAATGATCCCAAAAGCTTAAGATACTAGAACATGGATGCTTTTATATACATAATATCCCCTTCATGCTATTTAGGGTTTGAAGCATGATAGCAAATATTGCCAATTTTATCTTGTGCTGAAGTTTGCTTAAATTATGAAGAAATAAGAGTCACGAGGATCAAGTTCTGGGCTCTAGCTACCTGGTGAAAGGGACTTTTATATGATATCAAGATCCAATCATCCTAAACCTTAAACTTCTCGAGCAAATGATTTTATCTCTTTTAACAGTATCCTAGGAACATCAAACTTCTTGTTGTGGTATTCACAATTCTATCGACTAGTTTTAATCAAAGCTTGTTTCTTGTTTTATGATTAGCTATTTGCTAGTGAAGAAGAAGAGTCAGATTTATCTGATAACTTTTTGGTGAAGACATGCCAGAAACTAATCCCTGTAACAAGTAATGTTCTCTAATTATGCTTATTTCTTTCTCTTTTCATTGTTGGAGATTTCTTTTGATTCTTTTGATATTTTGAAATTGAAATTGGGTTATTCATTTTTGAATCAAAATTGTAGAACAGGATGGATCAGAGTATTGAAGAAAATAATGAATTTTTTAATGAAAATTTTCTCAATTCAGTGGTAGTTCCCATAGGGTATGCAACCAACAAAGGGGATTGCTGGATTAGAGTACATAGATCTAAGCTGGAGTATTGTTAATTTGTTATATTAGGTTGATCCATTGTTCCATTTTGGGATGCTGGATTATAATAAATAGATATACACGTGCATACCTACATACATAGATACATGTATGCTACCATGGATAATGAAGAACCTTGGAAAATGTAGTGCTGGCTTATCATTCTAATAAGCATGTGGTCGTTTGCTTTGAGTTTATATATCATTCTGCTGAGTAATATTGTCATCCAAATCTTTACTCTGAAAAAATTGTTGCAGCATATTATGATGGAAACAAGTTCATAACTAATCAGGATGGAATATGGATGGTAAGATATCTTGCAAACTGAAAATACTTCCTTATTCTCTTGATTTAACCAACTGTTATCTTTTCTCACAAATGCTTTGAAGTTTTGTTCAATTTTCATTTGGTTTTTTCTTGTCAGTAAGTCAAAAGATTTTCTCAATCAATTAAATTAATTTCAACTTGATTTCTAACAGGGATCAAACATTTTGGGCAGGCCACACCTTTGCTTCTTACAGTAGCAGTTATTGAACTCAGTGACATTGCATTCGCAGTAAGAATTTCGATTCCTTGATCCTTCTATTCAATGTGGAATTTTGTGGTACAAATCTTGAAACAATTTTCTTTTCTAATAGGTGGACTCAATACCTGCAGTTTTTGGAGTAACACGGGATCCATTTATAGTGTTTTCTTCTAATCTTTTTGCCATTTTGGGTAAGTTCTCTTGCTGCTGTTCCCCTTTTGATGTAATGCTGGTAGATTTGAATTTAATTTTAGAATTTGAATTGTGTTCCTTAAAGTTTGATACCTGGAAAGATTGCAAGTAAAATTTCAGTTTTAGTTCATCCATTTGCTTGTTGAACATGTGTTAATAAAGAATCTTATAACAAATTTTTCTGCAAAGTGGTTCTTTTGCAACTTTTATCTATCTGATTCTCCATTACGTCATTAACATGTGGAGTTGGAGGGGCAGGATGAATTCATTCTTTGTTATTATCTGAGATCAGTGTTTTTGTTCCTAACAATAGTCTATGCTTTTTCTTGAAAATTTAGTTACATTTAAAAAAGCAATAAATAAACAACTGTTATTTGTCAAATGTAGGTTTGAGGTCACTTTACTTGATAATTTCGGAGGGTATGTCAGAATTGAAGTACTTACAGGTAACTATTGACTTCGTCTGTTGATATACCATGATTGGTGCATGTTTTTCAGCTGTTTATGCGTCTGTTATTTAAAATAACCTGGGGTACTACATTCAGGACTTGAAGTCTTGAACTATGTTTCTGTTGTCGCTTTATAATTGCTGTTTTCCTTTGGCTTCCTGTTTATATAGAAATATGCGACCTCATCCAAAATAGTGGTTGAAAATTAACTAATGTAGTGTTGGCCTGGAGCAGAATTATTGCAGAAATGTATACATCTTTTTGTGGACTGGCTGAGAAATAAAAGTTTTAGACACATGACTTATGTTCCTCTGTAAAAGTAGAATCTCATTGCATTTGGCTTCTATTTGATAAATAATAATCCTTAAAGGAATATACACTAGGGATGTAGAAAGACACTTAGTGATGTAGGAAAAGTATAGGGTACTGCCCCACTTTGATGAGTAGGGATCCTCTACATTTCTCAAAATAATGTAGGGCTCTATTACTACAGTTTTAGGTAAAGAAAAACACATTTCATGAACTTGCGACATAATTGGATTTTTATACTCTCAAAGATATAGTAACAGAGCCTTCTATTTCTTTTGACAAATAGAAAGCATCCTTACTTGCATTTGACTTACGTCAATGACAATTTCAAATTTGAGGATGATATATGTTCAAAAACTCATGGTCAATGTTTTTGGTTCTACGTGATAAGTTGTTTTGAAGTATGACTATTATTAGTTCTATATGGAATAAATCTTCGTGATTGGTTTTTAATGTCTATGTCGTTCATTTATACTAAACTTTATCATACGGACACCTTAATAATTTTGTTTGATTTAACGACAAATGAGTTCATTTTGTACTTAATGGTATCCATATTTTATTCTTGTGTAGCCGTCCATTGCTGTTGTTCTGGGATTCATTGGGTGTAAGATGATCTTGGACTATTATGGTGCGTATGCATTTCTCGTTCGATTACCAATTTTAATATGATCCGCTCTACTTGAATTTTTCACATATGTTCTCATTTGTACAGGAATCCATGTCTCAACAGAGGCATCTCTTGGTTTTGTAGCCTCCAGTCTTACCATTGGAGTGATATTAAGTCTGGCTAACAAATCTGACTAGTTTATAGACCAACTCAGAATGAGTTGAGCTCTGCATGATTGCTTCTATTTTACCAAGCAATCCAATTCTACCCTCACCCCCAATAAAAAAAATCCATTTATTTTTCCTTAATCGTCTTGTAAACTATGCAAGAATTATGCAAGAAAGATTTACTTTATATGTTGATGACATTAGCCAATTGCCAACTAAGAAACCCTTTGTTCAGTTTGTTGCCTGTGCTATGGCAATAGTTGATGTTCAAAGTTAAAAGCATATTTGCAAATTGTCAATCAAATCATTTTATTTGGGCTTAAATGTAGGTTTTGTCCCCTATTTTCAATATTTTGAAGTTTTGACCCCCTTTTTAAAAATCAATTTTTTGGTCCCCCGTCCCATTTTATGTTGAATTTTGAAGACATGTCAAAGAGACTTGACATCTCCATGTGGATAAATTAAATACATGTGGCATTATCATTTATTTGAATTTGAATAGTTGTTTTTAAGAAATAATTATTTTACGGGTTATTAAAAAATAGGTTTATGTGTAGTTTTGGTCCTCCTATTTTTAATTTTTTGAAATTTTGTTCTTCCTATTTTAAAATTATACTTTTTGGTCCCTATATTTAAATTTTTCATGCCTTTTGGTCTCTCACTTCACTTTGGTGCCAATTTTAATGACATGGCAAAATCAATTATAACATGGCAGATGCCATATAGATAAAATTAATACATGTCACATTATTATTTGATTTAATTTCAACAAATTTTATTGAAAAATATTTTTAGGGTCAACAAATCCTAGTTCAACTAGCAGAAATGCCGAAATTGCTAGTGTCGGACGTCATGACCGGGGTTCGATCATTGATCACTCTATTTTGTAATGTGTTTACACAGATATCCGATTAAAATCAATAAAATTAAGGAATAAAGAGTATGCACGGACTCTGTCAAAAAAAAGTATGCACGGACGTTGTAATGCATGTTTACCCAGATATCCAATTAAAATCAATTATTTTGTCACTGCTTTTTAAATATTTGAATTATTAATTAAAAAGAAAACTAGGCAGTCTTTCACTCTTCATCTCTCTTATTCTCTCTCCCTGTCAAGGCTTCTGCATTCTGCTCACCCCTTGATTTCTGGTCCAATTCCAAGCAACTACTCTCCCACATACCCAGTCCAAGCAAGTATTCTCATTCCACTATATTATTACCCACTCCCTGAATCATCAATGCTAGCATGGCAGCCATGTATATTGTGACTTGTGAGGTAATTTTCTATCATATGAAGAAGAAAGAAGATACGGCCAGAGAGAGACAGGGAAAGGATTAGGATCGGTTCCAGAAAAAATAGAGGAAGCGCTTACAAGTATTTTCTATTACTCCGTATTAATTTTGAATATATTTAATTATTTATTAAATATAAGAATTTAATTTATATGCACTGTCGGTATAAAATTATTTTACACATGCGTTCAATAATATATCGACGCACATCATGTATAGTAATTAATGTGTCACATTCATTAAATGATGTGGTAACACATCATTGGATGTATGTTCAAAAAAACTTTACACCGACAGCCCACCCCAAATAAAAAGGATATTACTAATATGCCCTAGGTGTTTTTATAAAATTACTAGCTATAATATACTCTCTCCATTCCTTTTTATTTGTCGTTTTAGAAAATTCACTACAAATTAAGAAAGTGTATTTTTGTATCTTATCTTCCTATTATACCCTAATTTTAGAGTGAAATGCCAAATACCCCCTGAAATTTCAAAATTCGTCAAATACCCCCCTGAAATTTGAAAATAGGCAAATACACCCCTGAAATTGTAAAATGTCAATCAAATTGCCCCCTGCTCCGTTTACTCCGTCTATTTTAATGAGGAAAAGAGAGAAAAATATGGATGAGACAAGAATTGATAAAGAGTATGATGTTGGTGATGATTGTTTCTTGTCTGATTTTGAATCTGGTGACTCAGATTGATCTATTGGGCGGTTAGAATCTCTTGGTTATAATTTTGAAAGCAATGATAATGATGATGAAGATGATTTTGGTGATGATAATTTTGTTGTTTAGGTTCCTTGTTGCTCACTTGGTTGAAAGGAGGTTGAAGACTCAAACAATGCGTTTTTGAAGGCTCAAAATAGACGAGATAAACGGAGCAGAGGGAATTTGATTGAATTTTTACAATTTCAGGGGGGTATTTGCCTATTTTCAAATTTCAGGGGGTATTTGGCATTTTACTCCCTAATTTTATTTTATTTTTTGGAATATATCATGTACAAAAAAATAGGAAAAAAACAAAATTAAACAAAAATATAGAAACAAAACAAAAACAATAAAAATATTATATGAAAAAGTTTAGTAAAAAAAAGATACAATAATAAATCTCGTGCACACAAGGAGGTTAGTGGGAGTAATTTAAATTAATCTGGTATTGTATGTGGATGACATACAGATCATCAAGACAATTTTCATACACTACACATGTAAGACATGAGTGTGTAATTATTTCTTGATGAAAGACTTAAGTGAGTTTTTCTAAAAGTTAGGAATAAATTTTATGCTCAGATGTCAACTCTGTAAGCTTATAAGCTTCAGAAGGTTGATATATCTATTACAAAGGTAACATATATGATTTGAATCATTTGACTCATAAGATGGGCAGAAAATGGTTTTCCTTGCATTACAGATTCCCTTGAAATCACTTAAGGTGATAACAGTTTAATCTTGCAAGAGAAGGAAACTAGATATTAGCAACGATTCAAATGCATAATGTTGACCCTTTTATTTCCTTTTGATAGAAGATCGAAAGTGTAATTTGAAGATGTGTAGGGTACCAACATAAGAAAAAGTTCCTTATCCGCTAAAAGAAAATCTAGCATAGAAGATGCTTGATGAGTACGCTAGTCCAATAGATGTTGAGTTACTATCTGATTGGCTTTAGTGCTAGTGGGAGATTGTTGGAGTAAGCCCTAAAAGCCAATCTATTTTGTTAGATTGTTCTTTTGTATCATGACTATGATTTATATATTTAATATATATAATAAGGCATTTCCTTATTATGTTTGTTTCAAACTAATAAAGTCCCTAGAATAACTAGTCTGTTTAATGGAACATTAAGTGTGACTTAATCGTGAGACCCCATTAAAGTAAAAGACATTATTCTTAAAATATCCATAGTCAAGCTTTATTGTGAAGTGGGATAACATTAAAGCATAGAGACTATTATGTGGGTAGGCTGATGATCACATCTCACGGATCATGGATAAAGAGTTATCAAGTCTTCACATAGATATAAATACTAGGAGTAATATTTATATTGGATTGACCCGCCATGAGAATACTACATAGAATGTTATGTAAGTGTCATAAGTTATTCTCATAGTGATAGTGGTGTATTCCACCCTTTGACCTGAAACCACTATTTACCCTAGATGTAGGAATTGAGTGCTTTGTCACCGTTCAAACGTTGTCCGTAATAGGATGACCATAAAGTCGGTTGATGGGTACTCCATGAATCATGCTGAGGGACATGAGTGACCTATATGGAATTTGCCCCTCCTACATAACAGGAGAAATGTCTACGGGCTCAATATTGAACTAGACAAGGGTGACATGTTATGCCTTGTGTTCAATATAGACATGAGGGCAAAAGGGTAATTATACACACAATCATTATCACGGAAAGGTTTCGTCAGATCACATGACATTCTCGTCACTTGGGTAGCAATGATGTGTTGCTAGATACCGCTCACTGTTTATAATATTAAATATGCGATTTAATATTATTGCCAATGTTACGAGAACCTATAGGGTCACACAAAGGACAGATAGATGAGAGAAATAAATAAGTAGGACTTATTAGTAATTAAATAATAAAATATTACTTATTATTTAATTTATGAAAATAGAGAAATGCGGTCCACCGTAAGGTACGGTGTACTTAAGTGCTCGGCTTGATGACCACACAAGTGGTTCTATAAATAGAACCATATAAATAGAACCCTTGTGGTGAAGTTTTTCTATGCATAACCTAATTCACAAGGTTAAAACCTAGCCGCCGCTCTCTAAACCCTATTCTCTCTAAATATCCGTTGGAATTGGCTAGCACCGGTCATCGGAGAAATTCTGTTTGTGTGGACTGAGTAGAGGCATCGCTACTTTGTTGTGCTCGTGATCAAAATTGTTTGCTCGTGATCAGAAATTGTTTCTGCTTCAAAGGTTCTGCGCTTCAAGAGGTAAACAAATGAATCCTTAAAGTGTTTAAGTTTGTGTTTGATTTGTGATTAATGATTTAATCAAGATCCGTTCATCGGGATTGTTCCGCTTAGAGGATTAATTTTTTTTTTTAAAAATCCCTCCTAAATCCCAACAGCTATGACCAAGTCATTTTGGGCCTTCTCTCACTTGGGCGACTGGCCCAATTGAGCATGTTGGGCCTAGGCAAATAGGCCCTAGGTATCCCGCCCGGTACACAGCCCCCCAAGCACAAGGCTCTGAGGAGGCGCAGTGCTTTAAATAACAATCATGGATAACACATTTATATTTAGCACATTTACAACAATAAGTCTTGGCGAGACAATCATAATTTAAATAAGTTGAATCTTAATATTTAAATTGGAATTATGTGCTAAATTTGCATTAAGTAATAAGCAATAGCGATATAGCCTCGTTTTTAATATGGTAACCATTGTTGACGATATAAATGTATCATAACACCTAAAGTATTGTCTTTTTGTATGAATGTCATTTATCTTTATGCTAGTAATATTTTTTGTTTGAATGACGCTTTTGTCGTTTATTTATTCATACTTTATATGGGTTAGCCATTTATTTTATGCAAAGATCTTGACACGTTTTTTTTGAGTCGCCAATCGAGATGGAAATCGTGGCGAGACTCTATATGAGTCGCCAATGAAAATGGAGATTATGATGAGACTCTCTTCAAGTCGCCAATGAAGGTGAAGATCGTGACGAGACTCTATTCGATTCGCCAATGAAGATGAAGATCGTGGTCAAAGCTCTTTTTAGAGTTGCCACCCAATATGAAGATCCGGGCAAGACTTTTATTAGTCGCCAAAATAAAGATCACGGCAGGACCCTCTTCGAGTCGCCAAAATCAAATGGCACTTTGCGTCTATTCACACGGAGATTTGTCTATTTATATCACATGGAGTTTTATAGCAAATTATGGCGCTTTCGATCAAATGGAGCTTCATATAGCATAACGGCGCTTTCGGTCAAATGGAGCTTTATAGCACATAATGGTGCCTTCAATCAAATGGAGCTTTGACAAGACTTTTTTAGTTGCCTCATGGCAAAACTTTTGTGGTCACTTTATCATGGCAAGTCTTGGTAGACGCCTCATAGCAAGTCTTGATAGACGCCTTATTTTTCATGACAAGTCTTGGTAGACGTCTTATTTTCATGGCAAGTCTTGGTAGACGCCTAGACACCTTATTTTCATGGCAAGTCTTGGTAGACGCCTTTTTTTCCATGGCAAGACCCTCTTCAAGTCGCCTATATCAAATGGTACTTTGTCTTTTGGCATTTTATCCCAAGTGACGCTTTTATCAAATGGAACTTTATATCAAATGATGCTTTGCCTCAAGTGCCTGCTTTATAGCACAACATTGGTTTTCTCATGAACAACTCCACCTGCAAGAAGAAGCATTTCTGTTATAAAACGGTTTACTGACTTTATAAAAAAACAGAAAAATGATTTTTTCAAAAAATGGCAACGATAACAAATTATTGGCTGACTCGCGTACTAGGTCGCTTTCTTTAAGACGTTTCGCGGAACTACTCGAAAAGTGCACTGTAGTATATCGACTGCGAAGTTCTCAGGATAAAACAACCGTTTTTTCAAAGAAATACCGAAGCACTACTGCACTGCAGTGATCGGACAAAATTACACCAATATGGTTCGAAACTACGAACCACTCTAATTGATATACGAATATCAATTCTGTACGGCAACAACCGTTCGATAATTGAAACAAAAAAATATTTGCGAAGAATAAAAATAGAGAGAAGATAAAGCAGAGTATTCTCAGAATTCAGAGAAAAGTGAAGCAGTTTGAAACTGAAGAAGGAAATCAGAATTTATAGGGCAAGTGGGAGCTGAAATCAGAGCAGTTACTGGAGCCGATTTTGTCCAGTCAAAGGAAAACGTGGGTGAGATTTTAGGCCACGTATTTGACCCGTTACAGACTTGGTCTAATGCACATTTCAAATGTGCGAAAATAAAGGGACACGCGTGTAAAGAAAATTAATTAAAATTTTCTTTTTCTTCGCATTAAAAAATTAATATATCACCAAGCCCAAGCCCGGCCGGACGGACGGCGACGGGCGCGTGTGATATTCGACAAGGTGTGCGTTCTCACTTTTTTACAAAAGTGGGTACCCCAAGGGAACGCCCTTAGTTGTCACTTTGTAGTATATAAACACTACCATGATGTGTGTTCTTAGCAATGTGGGACTCAAAGTCCTTTTTTTTCAATTCACACTTAACATGGTTCTATCACTTGTGCTTATTTCAATACCAAGTTCCATTCAAAATCTCATCATGTTCCAACAATTTCTGCTGAAACTATATATCAAAGTAAAAAACAAAGAAGCAGTAGCAAAATTGACAAAACAACACTAATTATAATAAGGGTTAAATATATTTTTGGTCCCTATAGTTTCGCAAAATTTCATTTTTAGTCCCTGAAGATTTTTTTCACACTTTTTAGTCCCTGAAGTTTTCTCACTAAGTGTTTTTAGTCCCTACTTTTCATTTAAATCGTGCATATCATTCGAAATTTTAATTTTTTTTCTGCGGTCATGTTTAGTACATTATATGAATCTCTCTTATAAAAGTTTAATTTTTTTTAACAAGACATGAATTAAATATGAATTTTTTAGTTTTTTGCACATAAAAATTCATAAAAAATTCATCTTATGCTAAAAAATTCTAAATTTTTATCGGAGATGTTCTCATAATATTATAAACATGAATACAAAAAATCGTTCAAAAATGTGAAAGTATACAAAAGTTTGATTAAAAGTAGGGACTAAAAACACTAATTGAGAAAACTTCAGGGACTAAAAAGTGTGAAAAAAATCTTTAGAGACTAAAAATGAAATTCTGCGAAACTATAGGGACCAAAAACATATTTAACCCTTATAATAATGATTGTAGTACCCTTTATGCTTAATTTTATGTGATGATGTGGTTTTGAAGGAAATTCTTTTGGTAATTGGATTGGAAGACCCTACGGTGGTGGTGTTGAATGACATGGTTTTTCTATCAAATGCTTTTTCACTGAAAATCTATATAAGAAATTGAAGTTATATATACTACACTTAAAGAAAATTGAATGGAAATAGAACACACACCACTGTTATCTAATAGAGGCTTTATATTTTGGCAAGTAACTACACTACATCTTATTCTAACCATATGACATAGTATAGTTATTAAACCCAATCTAACTTTAGGAAACAGGGCCAATATAACACAATTTATTTCGGCGAGTATAACTCAGTCTACTACGACGAAAACAACTCGCCTATTTATCTCTACTTAAGGTGAGTATTATTTGTTATGAAGGAATTCACCTCATCAATTAATATCTACTCGAGACGAAAACTACTCGCCTCGTCAGCTTTTGAGTTATAATTTTCATAATTATTTGGGCTGTAATTTATTTAACGAATCATTACAAATAGTCATTTAAGCGTGAATGACAAGAGGAATTATTTGTCACATACTATGTATTTGAATTCAAATTAAAAGAAATTCAAAGAAAATATTATAAAATTGTTGCACGTTTAGAGATCGTAGATATCAAGTCAAAATTATTGACTATATTAAGAGATATAAACTTTTAGAGTGGCTCATCACACTAATCTGTAAAGTATATCATGATGTTGGTTTGGTACGAATTTTTTTCATCTCACAATCCACCAAATGACAGTTACTAAAATTATGGGACTATCTATAAATAAAAATAGTAACTGAGAGAAATGTGTCGGTCAAGATCAACTTCTGAAAATTATGAACCAATCTAATACGGTATACAATTTAAATAACAACAACAACAACAAAAAATGAGCAGGTTAACGAATGTGCTAAATAACGGTGCACACGTTTAACTTAGAAATAAGAGCATTAATACCCCACTACTCCTAAATGATAGGATAATCGTTAAAAACGGCTGAAATAATTATTTCAAGTTAAATATTATACTATCATTATTAGAGTGCTGCTGCATATCAGAAAGTCCATTTACTAGCTTGCAAAAAGGTTATTATTAAAAAATTATTAGCTGCCAAAAATTGTAAAATAAAATGAGAAAGGATGAAATAACCACCACCTCAAGAGTTGGGGAGTTTATTATGCTACAATATAGGCCAACATATCTTTGAATTAATTTAAAATTTACATTCAATTTTACCGATCAATTCTATTATAATTAGATGCATTTAAGCTTATGTGAAATAAGCCAGGCTTAGAAATGAATGGACATAAGCTGTTAATGGTGGATTACTAAAACAATATGAACAAAAACCGCAACAAAAACAAATTTAATAAACTTATCTGAGATGATCCGTGGCGAGACGACAATGTTAGATGGTAGGCTGGCGACAATAGCTCGGCGAGACAGCGAATTTAGATTCATGTCATTGTAAAGAAAATCAAACATGAGTTAATCCAAATTAAAAATAAAGAACATATGTGAATGATCCTAATTAAAATAGAAATAAATAGCATAACATCAACAATTAGGTGAGAGTGGGAGAGATTAAAGAAAACAAGAGGACATGAACGAAGATGCTCAATTGTTCACACATAAAAATTGCCCTTTTTCTACCAAAAAATATAAATAAAAATGGCCCCTTTTTGCAAATTGAAAATTGATGAACTTTGATGACCACAGACATACAAATCCTTGAACTGGATTGGAAGCATACATAAGGAAATTATATTAAAAATCATGAAAAACTATCACGTCCCAACAAATGAATTATTGGTAAATAACTTTAAATTGAACTGCAAACAGAGAATTGGAACCCACAGACAATCAAGAATTTGGATATTATATATCCAAATTTACCAGTATATAAATACTATGGTTATATTATATATAAACACGCACAATGAATTCAAAACTCTATATGTCTTTAGCAAATGCGCACATACCATTAATTTGTGTATATCCATCTTGTTAAGTTCAGTCAAATTAAGCAGACAAAAACAAAAACAGTCAGTGAGATGATGTATCATGTATATCACGATTGATAATATGCAGTGACCATAAATATAATCTTTCTACCGATATAACCAACAATATTGTAAAAACTAACAGGAGTGAAACACACGGTGTGATAAAGATATAATAAAGGAAAGGGATAAGGGAACACATGATTAGCGGATTTCCGCCGTTGGATGATGATCAAGAATGGTTGATATACTTTCTGGTGTTGAGATACAACTTGAGGCCTAGGAATTGTTTTACCGAAGCCCCACGGTGGGCGCCAATTGTTCCTACTAAGGATCTAGGGGGTGTATATATTATTTTATGATGGTTGTTGTTATACTCTGTATATGATAATGTTTACTGTATGTGTGTATTTTGCACGTATCTTCCTTGTTGTGGGTAGATGCTTATATATAGGCATTGATAAGAGATAACGGAGGGAGTAGTTGATTCATTATGGAATAGTGGAGTCATGGTGGAGTGAACATAGGGAGTCATCGACTATTGCTATGACCAAGTCATTTTGGGCCTTCTCTCACTTGGGCGACTGGCCCAATTGGGCATGTTGGGCCTAGGCAAATAGGCCCTAGGTATCCCGCCCGGTACAAAAGTTATTTTACACATGCGTCTAATGATATATTTACACATCATGTGTTTAAAAACACATGATGTGTCACGTTCATTAAATAATATGTCAACACATCATTTGATGCATGTGTAAAAAAACTTTACACTGACAGCGCACAACAATTAAACTCTATTTTTATTATCAAAATAATGAAATAAATTTAAAATATATGAATTCCTAATATTTCTTTTTTCATCCAATTCTCAGGATCTCCAATTTAGAAATCTTTTTCATCATAACCACTTGTTCATCAATATCTTCACGAGTCCATATCCACTCCATTTTCTTATGCTCCATTGTATCTCAGGATCTCCTATGTGTTTTCATTTTCCTTTTCAGTTTGAAGATGATAATATTGAAATTGAAGATTGGTATTGAGGATTGTTTAATTGAAATTAAAGATTTTTTTATTGTAATCTGTTATTTTTCGGTTTAGTAAAATCGTTTTAGAAAACCAGCAATGAAGAAATTATTGGCCGAATCGCAGTTCGATACGCTCTCTTTAAGACGTTTCACGGCACTACCCAAATTTGTGCAAGGTAGACTAGCAACCGTGAAGTCCCCAGGATAAAACAGCCAAATCAAAAATACCGTTATCTACTGCACTGTAGAAAACGGCCAGAAAGACACCCTCAATGGTTTTTACAAACCAGTCAATATTGATATACAAATATCAATTCGAAGTGATAATTATCACTTTCTGAAACAACAAGAAATAATAAATATTTTTCTGAGAAGAAAGAATTGAGAGAGTAGAAGGAATTCGAAAATTCAGAGAATAAAAGCAAAAAATAAAATGACAGTTGAAGACTGTATTTATAGAAGAAGTGAGGAACTGCATCAGAGGAAAATATGGGAGCCTGATTTCATCAGTAAGGCAAAAACGTTCCGTTTTTGACTTGGTCGATGCACATTAAACATGTGTTAAACTCATAACGGCTAGTTGACTCACACACTTAACAAAAAATAATAATTATTATTTTTCGATATTAAAAAATTAATATATGCTCAAGCCCGGCCCAACGGCGGCGGCGCGCGTGTGTGTTATTCAACATGATGTGCGGTCTCCCCCGTTTACAAAACTGGGTACCCCTTGGGGCGTACCCCAAGTAATGAGCTTTCACTATATAAACACTACCACAAGGTATGTCCTAACCAATGTGGGACTAAATATGAACTTTTTCAAATTCACACTCACATGTGTTTATTCTGTACCAAGTTCTTCAACAAGTTGCTACATTATTGCTCACTTGTTCCAACATAATCAATTTTAGGTTATGATTTTTCCCTTTTACTATGTTGAATCTTCTATATTCTTTTTATGTAGAAAAATCAAATCTTGTATTGCAATGGAGTTGTCAGTTTGATTATGATTATTTTTCTGATATATTAGTTCAATTTTATTCATTCCACATTTTGCATAGTTTCATAATTCATCCAACCCATTGTTAATGTTTAAAAAATTCAAGCATGACTGGACTTCTTGGCCCTCTTCTGCTATACTGATATGATGTTTTGCTGCATATTGCAATATTGGATTTTGGTCTATGATTTTTTTTAATGGAAAGTCAGTTTTGCAACAGTGGCGATTTGTTTTGACGGAGACGAGGAAGAGTTGTGGTCATTTTTAATCTGAACCGTAAATTAAATGGTGTTCCACGTGTCACTCATCAAATATGGTACTGGAGCATAACCCAATGGAGGGGATCTGAACTCTATGTTCACCATCTTTCTCAATTTCGCTCACTCTATTCATCATGTCACATCAATTTTGCTCATTGTTCATTGATTTTGTTCTCAATGGTTGGAAACTTCACCACTACCGATTCGTCTTCAACGACGGTTGAGTTAGCACCCTCAACGTGAGAAAGTTGATTTTATGTGTTGAGCAATGAGGGAAGATTGGGTTGAGAAGATTATGGGTTTATAGGTTACTGTGTCCAAAATTATTATTTTAATAATAAAAATATTGTATAAGATAAGTATTATTTAATTAAATAAATTTAAAATTATGTATATTAAACTTGTCCACATAGGCACTATCACATTAACAACAATGACACGTCAATAAAATTGACTTCAAAGTGAGATGGGGATCAAAACTCATAAAAAATGAACTAGGGAACTAAAAAGTTGATTTTTAAAATAGGGGGACTAAAATTTGTTTTGGAGCGTGTTCTGTTTGGTAAAATTGTTCATGACAAGGAAGTTAAGTTCAATATGACCACAAGACATAAAGCAGTTTTTAGGTGTTTACAAGCAACACATGTTTATGATATTCTTCTTGATATTTCTATTGATGGATTAGGTCAGCACATGTCACCAATGGAGTATCGTATTATCCTTAAATATTGCCTCATATAATTCCTTTATTTCCTATTGATTAGGGATGGCAACGGGTGCCCACGGGTGCGGGTTTTGCAATACCCAAACCCGCACCCGAAATCACCACCCGAACCCGAACCCAAAGGTTGTTCGGGTGGCAAAACAAAACCCACACCCACACCCGTTGGGTTCGGGTTTTTGTTCGTGTTTTTTCACCCGACGCAACATATCTACTAAAAGAAAAACTAAAAGAAAAGAATGTAATTTTCCATTTTCAATCAAAATTAAATAATAGTAATTTTCCATATTAAACCAAAATAAAGTATCAACAAGCTTAGAAATCAACCAAATTAAACAAATAAGTTTCACCCCAAATGATACAAAATAAATAAATAGTTTGGTATATAAACTAAAGGGTAATTAAGTAGTTTAATATATAAACGGGTGTGGTTTCGGGTGTCGGGTGCGGGTTTGATTGATCCCAAACCCGCATCCGTGGAATCGGGTGACACCCGAACCCAAACTCAAACCCAATCAACTCGGGTTTTACCCGTTGACTTGGATTTGGGTTCGGGCGGGACCTGCGGGTTTGGGTTTAATTGCCATCCCTACTATTGATGAGGTTTGTGTCGTTTGTTGTAAGGCGTGTCTGAATAACTTTGGGGAGCACACAATACATTGTAGAGAGTTTCGACGCTTCAAATATAGGCACAACTTAGTTCGAGCTGTCCTTTTTGATATTTTTAGGCATGCAGGAATATCTGTGAAAAATGTGTAATTAATTATATAAAATAAAGAAGAAGAAAAAGAGCCTGTTTCCCGAGATGTCACTTGGTTGAAGATTTGTTCTTCAACCCCGAGAAACTCGGTTTGAGACTCGGCAATCATCAAAAGAAAAAGATGGATCAATGGTCAACCCCTGAACCCACATATTTCACCCGCATAACCCACAGTTTTAACATTCCAACCTACACGGAAAAAAATATAAACAGACTAAAAAAATTGGTCTTAAATCCGCGCATTGTGGGTTAAACGAATCGACCCGCAGACCTTAACCCATATACCCAACTCTAATAAATATAGATTAAAAAAGGGAAAATAAATATAAGAAGGGGGTGTGGGGGGTGTCAAACCTAACTCTCAAAAAGAAAAGAAAGCAAGCAAAAAAAAAAAAGAAAGACACCTACGGAAATCTAAAATAACCCCTAAAAATTCTTCTAGTGAATGAACTGACTGTCAACACGGAAAGCAACAAGCAATACCGACTCTTTTAAGTCAAATAGTTTGAAATCAATCACGTGGTCTGATACAGATATTAAAACGACATTAGTAGTGAAGGATGAAATCTTGAAGCTTTTCCTTGATATAGTTTTTCTATGGTTTTTGATATTTTTTTTCCTTGTCTTGTAGCTTTTCTTCAAACTTTTGATTGTCTTCAAATGTGCTGAAACTCTTGAGTATATACCATGCAACTCTATCTAAAAACTAAGGGTGTACACATGTTGAGTTGGGTTAGATGTAACATTCGTATTTTTTTATGTTAAACTCGAACAAAATGGATTAAACGAGTCATCCACACTTTGAGTTTGAACATATTGATTCGGATTGAACCCACACTTAAATAAATTTAAATAAAATACAAATTTAATTAGGTTGGATCACTGGATTAAACGAGTCACCCATACTCCTAATCATCATACTAAAACTTATAAAACTATTCCTAAAAATATCACATGACTAACCGTTATGATTAAGAACTCAAGCTCTATGTGTACATTGTTTAAAAAAAAAAAAAACTCTATGTGTACATGTGTACACTTTATAGTACTCCCTCCGGTCTCATATATAAGAAACAAAAAAAAAAATTACAAAGTCTTAAATATAAGAAAAAATTACTACAATCATTACATTTATTTTGAATATTCCAATTTTATCCTTGTTTTACTTTTCCCCATAATAAATAATAATTTAATTTAAACAAAAAGTAAGGGTAAAAGTGAAAATGATATGTTTTTCCTAATCATTTACTCCACTTTCTTAAAGGGCGTACTTTTTTTTTTCTTTCTTATATATGAGACCGGAGGGAGTACATTCTTTGAAGAGTTTTGATAAGAGTGAGGAGCAAGAGAGACACTTGTCAAAAAATACAATTATTAAGTTGACATTGAAACGATGTCGTAGTTAGTTTCTGTCTGGATCCAGTCAAGTGCAACTAAACCAAAACCAATGATGCTGTGACGTTTTTCCGACAATAAAGAAACCAATGACGAAATTTCTGCCTTACATTAAAAAAAAAATCATATGAAATCAAATTCATAATTACACTCTCCGTTTTAAAATAACCCTTAAACAACTGTTATTTTAGAACGGAGAGATTACTGTTGTTAACACAATAACAACGACATTAAATAATCGATTATAGACCAATTCAAAGTGACACAGTCACAGAAAAAAAACACGATTTGAAAAACAACACCAAGTGCGATAGACACACAGAAGAGAAGGAAAAAAAAAGTGACTCCTTTTATTATGAATTCTAAGTAAATCTGTGATTTTTTTTCAATCTTCAGATACCCATTTGGTTAATTGTTTAAAAAAGAAGAGAAAGATCAAATGGGTTGGATTCCATGTTCTGGAAGTTCCAACTCTAAGAAGAAGATAAAGAAGAAATTGGAGGAAGTGAAGGATATGCGTGATGGGAATAAAGCCAACCCAGGTATGTATCCATGTTGATTTTGTAGTTTTGGAAGAAAAAATAGTGATATATGGTTGTTATAGTGAAACCCCTTTTTGTGATAATTGTTCTTTCTCTAGATTTCATTTGGTTCTTTTTGATGATATGTTTTTTGAGTTTGATAACATGATCTAGTTTGTGTCTTGTTTTATTTAGGGTATTTGTATAAGAAATAAAAAAAAATGCTGTGCTGTTCTTTTTAGAAAAATGTATTTGGATGAGTGAACTTCTAGGGTATTGTGAAAGTTATTTTATGTTTTTCTGATTTGTTGGATTTGAAAACTTGTGTTAGTTTTTTTCAATTTGTAGATTTTGTGCCTTATAGATTAGTTGTGTTGTGTTTTATCCTTATATTGGGTGTGTTACTAGTATTGATTCAGGTAAATCTCTAAGGAACAACATATAATAGATAGTCTAAGTCAATAAAACTCGAATGAAAAGGTAATGTTATTTTTGAGGAATTAATCGATGGAAAGCTGTATATAACAGTGCAATCCATATGCTAGACCAAATAATTACTATGTTCATTCCTAGTGTATGACTCAATTTACGATAACTATAATTTATCCTAGTAAAAGAATATTTATGATACTCCTCCTCAACCCTGGTAAATGAATATCGATCATTCCTAGCTTGTTTGTAAGTTCCTAACGGAACATGTATCATGTTAATCAATCCATTGTCCAATTTCTTCTTAATGAATTATCTTTGTATCTTGGTGTGTTTTATCTTATCACACTGAAACTGATTTTGAGAATGCTAATTGCTGATGTTAGACCAACAATTGTTCCAACCCTTGTTTGGATTTTTGGTCCTACCATTGGCAGTAGCTTTGTATCACCGAGTTATCCCTTTTCTAGACAAAAATTAGTAAGTATGGGTACTTGTTTGGGGTCAGTTGGTTAGTGGTAGAGTTAAAAGCTGGTCTCTATTTCTATGTCAGACCTAGTGGTGGAAGTAACTAGGTTGTATGTATTGAGACATGGTACATGGTTGGATAGGTTTTTTGATAGCATGGTAAGTTGAATGGTTAACCGTGGTTAGATGCACTGCCACATACAGCAGGAATGGAGCTGTTATGAATAGAATGTAGACCAGGCCATATGGCGTCTGTCCAGTAAGGTAATCTGTTGGAAAGGAGCCGACACTGGTAGATGACGGGTGGCAATGTCATACATGGTGTTGGGAGTAATATCCAAGCACGACAAAGGTGCAAAAATGGAGTGAAATGCAGCAGCAATGAAGGCTGTTGTGCGATGGCTCCAATGAAAGCAGTCTAGGGTTGAGATTAGGGAGGGAGGCTTTCATGGCATTGGTTACTCCAAAAAGTTTTTTTCTTGAATAAGCAATATCAACTTTTCTAAATAAATATTGTTTGTTTTTATTTTCGTTGTTGTTTCATTTATATAAGTAAAAATTATTGTGAATTTATTTTGCTTATTTATTAAGTTTAATATATTATGTATTAAAATATATTTTATTTATTTCTTTATATTTGTCCCCTCGTAAAAATTGGTGCTAGCTCCACCACTGATTGAGATGCAGATGCCGAGTTTGCCTAGAAGGATCTCTGATAGTAACTTGTGGGGAATATCTCATTACAAATTGATCAATTAATTCCTTTCCTAAAATAAGACTCAAGTCATTGTAACTAATAAGCTATCCTAGTAGTGTCAAAGAAAAAAATCTATCCTATTTCCAAATTAATTTCCAATGAATTACAAAACACAAAAGCAGACAATGTGAGACTGCTGACAATAAAGTTCATTGAAATTATCCTATCAGTTTTCTTAATACATTTTATTTGAGTTGTTCTTTTTTCAGCTTATTGAAATTACATATGCCACTAGTAATTTTTTATTTTAGAACACTCTGACACTGAAGTAACATTGATTGCTTTTAGATGTGAAGAAGAATTCATCTATCAATTCCAAAAATTCCTCTATCAATTCATCTAAAAATGTGGAATTGAGTGCAGAGAAATTGAAGAAGAATTCATCTATCAATTCCAAAAATTCCTCTAAAAGTGGAGAGTCTGGACACATTGCTGCACAAACATTTCCTTTCCGTGAGTTAGCAACCGCTACTAGAAATTTTAGAGCAGACTGCCTTTTGGGTGAGGGAGGCTTTGGCAGAGTATACAAAGGGCATTTGGAAACTATTAATCAGGTGAATATGTTTCATTATTGTTATTGTTGTTAGTCATCATTTCTTCCCTATACAAATTTCTTAGTTCTGACTTCTGACGCCAGAATAATATCTAATGAGTTTTGCCAGCACGGAACTGAGCTTTACACTTGTGCATTTTGATTTGGCTAAAGACTTAATCTTTTCTAATGTTGAATGTAGATCGTTGCAATTAAGCAACTTGACCGAAATGGGCTACAAGGGAATAGAGAATTCCTTGTTGAAGTGTTGATGCTAAGTCTTCTTCACCACCCTAACCTTGTCAACCTGATTGGCTATTGTGCTGATGGAGATCAAAGGCTTCTAGTTTATGAATATATGAAATTAGGATCCTTGGAAGACCACTTACATGGTATTATTAATATATCAAATTTATCATGTTATATATCTTTTCTCTAATTTTTCGTATTACCTTCTTCTGATATTGGTGATATATGTTTGATTTACAGATCTTTCACCTGGCAAGAAACGACTTGACTGGAACACGAGAATGAAAATAGCTGCCGGGGCTGCAAAGGGGTTAGAGTATCTACATGACAAAGCTAACCCTCCTGTCATATACCGAGATTTAAAGTGTTCCAACATTTTGCTTGGTGATGGGTATCATCCCAAGTTATCTGATTTTGGTTTGGCGAAAGTTGGTCCTGTCGGGGAAAACACTCATGTATCAACAAGGGTTATGGGAACCTATGGATATTGTGCTCCAGAGTATGCCATGACAGGTCAACTGACTCTGAAATCAGATGTTTATAGCTTTGGCGTAGTTCTTCTGGAAATAATTACTGGAAGGAAAGCAATTGACAATTCAAAATGTGCAGCAGAGCAGAATCTTGTTGCATGGGTAAGACACTTGTGCTGCTATTTCGTCTCGTAAATTCAAATAGTAGTCAGTGTGGATTAAATTACGGGAGTTAACTAGATAAGTACTTGTATGAGTTAGATTTGCTTGGAAAGTTTTACTTGCATAGATAATTTGAGCTGGAAAATGTGGTAAGAAATCATTTCATTAAAATAGTTTATAGTTTTTGGTCCTTTTAATTATAAAAGTAACTAAACATGTTAAATAGTTAAAAAGTACAATTTTTTGAGAGATATTTTTTTATGTAGTGGTCAAAGTTTTGCATGTCCTATAATCTCTGACAAAAGTTTGTATATTGAATTATGGTGTTAAAATTTTATTAAATTTGAGATGGATTGCTCGTTTAATTGCAGGCTAGACCATTGTTTAAAGATCGAAGAAAATTCACACAAATGGCTGATCCAATGCTCCAAGGTCAATATCCTTCAAGAGGGCTATACCAAGCTCTCGCTGTTGCAGCAATGTGTGTTCAGGAGCAGGCAAATATGCGTCCAGTTATAGCTGATGTTGTGACAGCTTTGAGTTACCTTGCTTCACAAAAATATCAGCCCAATACACAGACTGTACAAAGCTCTCGCCTCGCTCCTGGGACTCCTCCTAGAACGAGGAGAGGAGTTTGATAGTCAGATGCAAATTTCATATCTCTTACAACACACTCCAAGATATATAGGCTTATAGATGTTAATACTATATGTTTATTATGGTATTATTCTCAGTTCATAGCGTAGTTTAAATATCTTGTGAAGTTTTGTTTCTTATCACGCAGAGTTGAGATCCTATTTTCATATGGACAGAAGATAGCATTTCCTCGCTCTTCCATAAATTTCTACTAAGCGTAAATTAGTGGATTGATCGGTCGTGTTCCGTGTATCTAGGCAATTTTTCTTTGTCTATTTAGTTATGAAGTTTTAGCTTTTTCAATCACACAAGAAAGTATGATGTGTTATTATATGTAGTGGATTTATTGGTATGCCGTTGCACTGGGTGCGGGGGAATCAAACCTAAAACCTACATTGTCGTTTTATGTGGTGGAATTGTTCGTGAAATGAAACATATTTTTCGTTAGCATGATTATTGACTGCAAGTATTGTTGCATCCACACGGTTTTAACCATGAAGAGTAGTAATAAGTTTCTAATTCGATGCACTCCCCTCACCAGTAGTAATTTATTAAGTATTTCACTTGTTTTCTGGATGTTTTTATCACTAGTGGAAGATTTGTGATCATCATATTAATCCTATCACTTGTAATGTTTCATGCATAATTGTGTTATAACAATTAAATCAATAAGTTACACCATATTTCATTTAATATTGAGATTTTTTTATACAATAGGGAAAATTAATTTGTGCATGCTATAAAACTTGTCTCAACATAAACTTAGTTTCAAAATATTGACACCTAAAAAAAAGAAGAGCTAGCCTCAAAAGGGACGCACTTGCTTTCTGTTATCATAATATCATAACCAAGGATTTTCTTTTTACCCCATGTTTCTCAAAGACCCCCCAAAATTCATTTTTTGCTCCTTTAGAACTATTTGCAGAGTTGAGATGGAGTTTGCTAGTGTCTAATTTACTAGTGTCGGATGTCATGACCGGAGTTCGAACCTCGATTATTCTACTTTGTGTGTGTGTTTTAAATGGCTTTGTCATTTCGTCTATTAACAAAAAAAAAAACTATTTGCAATCTATTTTTGAAAAGGAAATAAACTTTACAAGAATCTGAAAGAAGAGAAAAATGTTGTAATTTTAATCGTTATTTTTTGTGCGGTCCTGATGTGCTGACAATTTATGTGATCTTCATTTTGAGCGTTTGATTGGACAAACATTTTCACCGTTTGATGGTTGAACTCGAGGAAGATAAATTTGAAGTGGTTAATTTATAAAAAAAAAAAACGCTGAAAATGTCTGTCCAATCAAGACCACACAAACTGCCGGTGCAATCAAAACTGCACAAAAAATAACAAATTGAAATTATAATTTTTTTTTCTTGAATTCTAAAATCCGAAACAAACATGAGAAAAATTCTCATAATTATCCTCTTTTGAAATTTTTATCTCAATTCTTTTTTCAAATTCATTTACAGAGAGGACTAACATATTAGTATCCAAGGGGCAGTTACACCCCCAAAAATTAAGGAAAAGAAGAGGAACAGATTTTCATAAAAAGTTTTGTTTGGTGAGAAGGGGTTAAAGTCCAACCCCTCTCAATTTTGGGAGATTAATTTTTTTTTTTTTTTTTGTTTTGAGAAAGGGAGATTAATTAGGAAGAATAAATACGTTTAAAATATGCCTACTTAAAATCCTAACTTATGTCTACCACAGCAGAACACCTTCCACTGCCATCACAAGGCACCTTCTATCATCACTACAACAGCAGAACACCTTTCACCAATGTTGGTCAGCCATCTGAAATGCCGCTGACCAGCATTTCAACATCCATAGCCAGGCATCTACTACACTAATTCGCCACCACCATCACCATTGCTATTTGCGATATATCTTTCACCGTCCTTCCTCTAATCTACCACCATCACCACTGAAGGCTAGAACTCTTCACCACCACCTGATATCAGCTACTGTACCAGATAGAATTTTGGGCATTTACTTTTTTTTTTAAAGCCTAACTCTCATTTTCTTTTGCTATCATCACAGTAGTGCCATTACCATAAAAACAAATGCATTTTAGTTTTTTTTTTTCACATTTCAACGCTTACTGAATCTGTATCAAATCTAAGAAGCATAAAACTCTTGCAAGGAAATATAACAAGAATATGGATATAGAAGAGATTTTCTTTTTTCTTCTTCTTTCAGATAGTACATAATTTCATCTATTTTTTCCACTATACTTTGCACACAAATTTATTGGAATAATGGTGTCAAAGACAAAAATATATTTTCTACACCTAATTGATCTATCAACACATCAAACAATTTCTTACATCAGATTTAACTTTAGCAGAATACTACATCGGATTTAACTTTAGCAGAATACAATGGATCACGAGGAAAGGAAGAGGGGAATTAACAACGAAAATTGGGCAGTGATAATCAGGAATAAGCAACAACTTAAAAGTTGGCAGCAAAGAACTGGGTTGCGGGTTCGAGCGCCACTGCCCTGCATGCTCTATCAACCTTGTTCTTCCTTATTGGACTCTTTTCTTGGAGTGACGTTGTCATGCAAACTTTCACTAGATTCCTCAGTGTTAGGTTTTCCCTGTAAGCATGTATAGGGATAAACTTTACAAACAATAATAAATAATAAACTTATAGTTCTAGCTGCCGAAAAATGGCAAAGGCCTGTCTAATGGACAGAAGGATTAACATGGTAAACTTATAGTACTACTAATAACAATACACTCCTCAACCCATTCTTTATATTGGTCTATCTTTAAAACTAACACATTTGCTTTGTAAATCGATCAATTTCATAAAAAGACATTTATAAAAAGCTAGAAATTGGGAAGAGCTGCAAAGATCAAATCCTAAAACAATAAAAGACATTTATCCTGTAACAACCCACTAAAATCACTAGTATTGGTATCAAATAAGATGATGAATTGGGAAGGAGGGTGAAATGGTAACTCATCACTAGTGACTATTTAAGACCAAATGGAACACTCGATTCATTTTTCACTTTCGACAAACTCACTCACACTCTCTTCACCATCAACACTCCAAACACATCCTAGAACCAATTTCACTCAAAAACCTTCCAGTTCAATTCTAAAACTTGCATGCAGTTGTAGCTCGTTTCCTTTAAACCACTAGAATTCAAAGTAATTCTCTTTTCTCTTGGCCGTGGCAGTCTCACTTCCTTACCCTTCAAAGAACTCATTTTCTTTCCTCATAAGAATTAAGGGTTGCATGCGTTTGTGATCATCAGTATTGATTGGGTGTATGAGTTAGAAGCTGAAAATCAATGAATTGAAGGGAAACTAAGAGCTTAAAGAAGTTGGAGAAAAGGGCAAGAACAAGGGTTGAGTAGAAGATTTGGAAATTTGAAACAAAAGCATGAAAATTGTCACCGTCCTTGTTGTTCAATTGAGGTGAGTTCCTTAGGTTAGCATTCACCTAATGTTAGTTTCTCTAGAATGATTTAGTTACTGATTACATGAATTAGAATTAACATGCAATTGAAAATTAGGAATTCAACTTGGAATGAAATATAGGGAAATGGAATAACACTTCAACTTAAGTGACAAGATTACTAGATTAGGAAGTAATAAGCTAGAAATTCCCCAGGACTCATTACCATGTTAAAATTATGTTTGGAAGTTGTTCCATGATGTTGTAATGAATTGGGATCAATGAGTCAAATTTCGAACATGTTTTAATAAAGAAAAATGCAGAAAAATTGGCTTTATACTGGTGTGAATCGATTCACAGTAGATCCTTAGAAGTGTGAATCGATTCATACACCCAGAAAAGTAGAAAAAACTGATTTTGTACACTGAATCGATTCACACAACTCTCTAGGTGGATTTTCACTTCTGAATCGATTCATAGCTTGCTCTCTGATTTCTGGACTGATTTGCACCATATATATAATATAAATGATAAAAACCCTTTTATTATGCCCTAATTGATTACTAATAAGTATGGGAAAGGCTTTTGACTTTCAAATATGATTCTAACATTATACACACCTAGGATTTCAAGTTAAGTACATAACACTCAGGAAGTAATAGGTGTATTCCCTACAGTGGCGGGTCCAGGATCCTGAGTCAGAGGGTGCAAGTTTTTTCTTCCTACATATTTTTATTTTTTCCCTCCAAAAAAAAGATGCACATTTTAATTAATTAAAACATTCATCTTCATCTACCTAAATGATTGCTGCTATTAGGTTAATGTTGCTTCAACTTAAATTTTTTTAATGTATTATGTAATCTCTAATATTTGTTATAAGAGATAATTCATATTTTAGATTTATTGAATAACTTATGTATATTATAATTGATAACTCAGTCACAGATATATCAACAGCTGATGAATGAATTAAAATGTCAATAATTTCTTATAAAAATGACTAAATAGTGTAAGTACTACAAAATTATTTAACTCATTCTAACATTTACCAATTGGAATTTGAAAAAATAATACTGTAGTAGTATTATGGATAGTAGAGATAGCCATTGTCTCTAGAGAGAGAAGATAAGATGGGAAAAAACAAAAAGGAGAAGGAAATATATGGTCAAACAATATTATGAGAGTATTAAATTACGGTCCAATAGTATTTTCTAAATTTTCCTTAAAAAAAAAGTATTTTTCTAAATTTATAGGCAAGTGACACTACAATCAATTTCTCATTACCATTTCTCAATGGTAGTAGGCTAGTAGCTTTTGCCTTTTGGCTGAATTTGTGATGCGTTGGATTGGAACCATCACTCTTTTGGGTTTGGGTGAGATAAATGAAATTTAAAATTAAGTTTGTAGTACAATGAAAGGTAAGACTGTCAGAAAAAGTGATGCTCTGCTCTACAAAATGTTCACTTGCGTCAGTTGATGATGTGAGTTCTTTTGGGTCTAATTACAAAACCTTTGGGTCTAAGGTGCAAAGGAAAAAATTCAGGGTGGTCAAAATTAAAAAATATAAGAATATAGGTGCAATTTTTCAAAGTTCAGGGGTACAGGTGCACCCCCTCGTAGCACACTAGATCCGCCCCTGATTCCCTATGGTGCAACTTGGAGATATCAAGTTTTACCTTAATAGTAAACTAACAGATGAATTATGATTTAGTCGGTTGATCTATTATGTTGTGGATATGTATACAACACTAATCATGTTATGACAATGGTTGAGGTTAAGCCATCGGAGTTATTAGCTTTGCTAATAGGATTCTAATATTGTTTGTGAAATATGTAAAATTTTGTGTGTCTAGAAGAAAGATCACACACCTTCTATTTATAATGATGCAGCAATAATTACATTAAATGTCTAGTTGTAATGACTAGGAATACCAACAAATAGCCTAGGATGATGTAAAGTCAAGGAATAGTAAAAACATACTGATTTTTAACACTCCTCCTCAAGCTAAAGCTTACTATGCTTTAAGCTTGTTATCAAACATTTTCTCACAAAAATATTGAAACAGTTTGACAACTGTTGGGTTTATGGAGGCAACAGTAGATCTGCTTCTAATGTGACCATCTAGGTGAAAGAGAAAAGATTGCTGGAAAATCACCAAAAGGTTGAAAAGCACCTCTGAATGAGGCAGAGGGAGTCCTGCAGTGACTGTCGCTGAAAATGGTGGCCGGAGAGAAGCTCACGTGCAGATTTAGGAGCTGCATGTGGGACCCACTTGCAGGAAAGGCAGTGGCGCGCCAAAGCGCTTGTGGAGGCTGTTGGTGACGAGAAAAGCACCATTGGGCACGACGAACTATTCTGCGGCGGTTGGCAAAGGGAAAAGCACCGTCAGGCACGCCGAAATATTCTGCGACGGTTAGTGGTTGCTTGTGGGTGTGGCTATGCATGTCGCGGCAGTTGGCGACTGGAAAAGCGTCGTCGGGCTCACCGGACTATTCCAAGGAAGTTGTTGGGGGTGATTTCTGGTCGTGGGTATGGCTTGCAGACTGACTACAGTATTTGAAGACGGAGAAGACAACGGAAGGTTGCTAGAATGTGGGTGCTGCCGGTGGCAAATGGCGCCACCGACAGCGATAATGAAGCACAAAATCAGGTTAGAGAATCAGAACCTTCTCTGATACCATGTAAAATATGTAAAATTCTGTGTGTCTAAAAGAAGGTCACACACCTTCTATTTATAATGATGCTTCAATAATTACATGTCTAAGAAGTTGTAATGACTAGGAAAACTAACAAATAGCCTAGGATTATGTAAAGTCAAGGAATAGTAAAAACACACGGACTTTTAACATTGTTGAATCCAATCATGTTTGTGAGCCATTAGTCCGTGTTGATCTACAATTATATCAACGATGAATGAGTCGGACCTCTGAGACCAGCTCACCTCGGAGTGTCCTTTGAATTTGTAAAATGGACAAGATAATAATAATTATGTGTGTTACACCTTTATTTCGTATAAATGCCAGAAAAACTTCTATGTTGATCAACTGACAAGTCAAGGATGGATGTACTGACATCTAGGTTTTAGTGGAGCTCACTGAGACGAAATGACTGTCTCGCACCCTACATTATTTATTTCAGATAAACAGGTGGAAAGAGGTATGAAGGCAGAAGATTAGACGACGCAGTGGCAGAACCTCATGTTGCTTTCACCTGTTTATTTCAATTATGGAATTATTTTATAAGGTCTTGAATTTATGTTACTACTGTGCGGGTTATAGTAGAATTATGTAATTATCTGAATTACTACTTTGTAGTTTATTTTATTGGACAAAGTTTATGTTGTAATTTTAGTTATATACGTCCCTATTGATATTCTAGATAAATCAACATGGGTGTTATATTTCCCCCATCAAAACATGAAGCTGTGGGTTCAAATAACGGTCAGTGAACTGAATTTTAATGCCAAGAAATTGCCAATTGAACTGGTGTACCGTCTATTGGTGAATTCTTCTTAATTCGATTTAGCAACACAAAACGGTAAGCATGTGTTCTCTACTTGAATATTAGTAAATGGGACATTCTTTAAGAAAATAGAGATCTTACCTTGTTTCTGTCACGCCAGCCAAGTCCAAAATTTAGAAGACTAATCTTCCTTGCAACGTGTTCAACACGAACAGCCCTACAAAAATACCTCCGATTAAAATGATTCAAAAGAATGTAGTATATCAAAAGAAGTAGTCTCACATCATATGCAACACACTCTATATTAGCATCCCTTACCCAAAAAGGAAAATCCAGGGAAACTAGGTAATGTCGTTCAAAGGACTCAGATGGTAGAAAACAAATTATTTAAGTTAATGAATGTACACTTTTTAAAATTGGATATCAAAATAAAAATCTTCTTTCCAATATTAGAAATTTTTCCATGATATGATCATAATAACAGTCTTTTTTCCAATAGTTTGTCATTTCGGAAAGCTATTTGCAGTTCAGCACTAAAGAAACATGAATGATGATATTGATCTAAAGACTTCGAGCCTTTCACTGAAGCCTTGGCTACTTTGTTGCTATTCATTCACTATTCAGTTTCATTAATGAAAATCTACCATTTAATGCTATTTGTTAAGAAAAAAATCATTTTTTCATAGTTTAAACTAGTAGAATTATCTTCAGTTCTTTTGTTTAGTTATTTATCAATAGAACGGAAAAAATATAAAAAATCATATATTGCATAAGCCAGAAATATGTCTAACATTAAACTTCTGAAGCATGTTTAACTTATCATACATACACAATAACAAGGGTCTTGAGGTATCATGTTCAAAGAATCAATGTTGAACTTATCATACATACACAATAACAAGGGTCTTGAGGTATCATGTTCAAAGAACTTGCAAAGGAGAATAATAACAAGTAGTAAGAAACAATTTGGACTAGAAGAGGAATGTCGTATGTAGATACGAATCTACAAAGAAAATGTGAGATCTAAAACACGTGTACCTTGGAGAAGATAGTGCTTTGGATTGACCAGATTCATACTGAAGGGTAGCCTCCAACATACTTTCTGCCATAACAGCTCGCTTCTGCATCTCAGCAACTGATGCTGTGGCCTTCTCATACTTTTCCTGCATATTTATTACACTGCATATAATCATGTCTAGTAAGATCCTTAATAGTTAGTACGGTGTGGCTACTTCTTTCTCTCAGATGCCAAATATTAGAAAGTTCCTCAACGTAGAAGACGATTAAAAATATATAGGGAAAGTTTGAATTTCATGATTTGGATATGCTGCAAGTATAGAGTATATTTATTATACTGCATAACATTTTCATCTGTGCAAACACTAAACTTGCTTTCTTGTTAGTCCTTTATCAGCCAATGTTCAGCTTTCCATGATAAGATTTTCCTTTACACTTGGATGGTAATGATGGGGTAGTTATTGAATGGTTATGGGAGGGAGAGACCAAGTTCTATAATTCTTGGAGGGAGAGATCAAGACTCTTGACTTTCTTGGGAATTGCTTGTATCTATTCTATCATAGTGTCTCTAAACTTTCTCTAATGTACTGTTGTTTGAATTCTATATTAATAATATAAATTGTGGTTCTTGACAAATTCTGCAGAGGATTGTTCTATTGATAAAAGTTCTATCATTTCAGTTTTCTTTTCTTTGGTTCAATGATTCACTATAGGTACCGTTTTCAATCAAAATATTTTAGCCATGCTTTGGTGCCTAACACGCCAAGTGTTCATGCTCTTGCATACTTAGGGGCGGACCCACTAATGGGCTGGGGAGGGTCATGGCTCGCCCCAAGTCTCAATTTTTTTATATTTTATAGATAATATATACATATTTTTGTTAAAGCGTATATGATATATATTAGTCATTGCAAATTAATACCAATTGAGTGATGTGTTGCAGTGGTAGCGAAGCTTGCCCTTTGTGTGAACGATGCGACTTCGATCCTCGCAATGTCCATTTTACCATTTTAATTCTATTTAAAACAAAAAATACTATAAAATTGCAACATGCGAGATTTGAACTCTGGTCTTGCAAGTAAAATTAAGATGCACAAACCACTACACTGATACATTTCATTCAAAACATATATATTCATATTACAAACAAGACCTTATATAAAATATATAAAAAAAAAATTTATGGCCCTCCCCAAACAATAATTCTAGCTCCGCCACTGTGCATACTTACTCTGTTATTAGTGTTTTGCTTTGGTATCTTATCATTATTCCAATTTTTAATATTTTTACAAAATGAAATATGCTCTTGATTCTTGTAGTGTATGTTGGAGGAGTGCTATGGACACTCTCAAACACACTCTTTTTGACACTCCCTCAATAATTGGTCCACATCATCAATTTTTAAAAAGCAAATACCTGATAACCGGCTATGTTGGTTTACACACACTCACTATTTTTTTTTTGTATAAAAAAAAGAAAAGAAACCATAGGCATAACCTTTTGAGTTCAAATCTGATTTCTTCTAAGAATTCCCAAAAAAATCATGCTCAAACGCAAGTACCACATCTTAAGAACTCAAACACATACTACAAATTAAAAATTATGGGTTCATTGTCTATTAAAAAAATGGGTTTTGATTTTTCGAATTTAATTTTTTGTCTCTCTTCATCTTTATCTTTCATCCACAAAAAACCCCAATTTGATTGAATATTTAATCTTCATTTCAGATTAAATGTTAACCAATGTTGAGACCATAACAAAACAAAGGAAAAAAATTGATGGAGGTTTGGACAAGGCTTAGCCAGTTGCCGGTTCAAAGGGTTTTAAAAGAAGACTGACGTGGCCCAATCAATGAGAAAGTGTCATAAGGAGTGTGTTTGAGAGTGTGTCAATAGCATTACTCAGTGTATGTTTGTCTACCATTCTAATTCCTTCAGTCATCTTGTTACATGTCATCTGCACTTCCTTGAGTCTCCCAAAACATCTTTCTCAAAGAAACCTCCTTTTCACTCATATTTTGTAACATTCTCATCTTTGTAACACTAAGTTTACTCCCTTAGACATTAGTTAGACCTTGCTCATTTTTAAGGTTCAGTACTCAAGGAAATCTGTTTCCCTTATATATGAGCGTTAAAGTTTTCCTTCAAACCTAAGGTGTTTTTCTATCTCATATTACACTCAAAACATTCCTCCATTCATCAAATTCTGATGCTATCTCCATGATCATTAAGGGGAGAGGTTACCTGGAGGATGTGAACTTCAAGTTTCTGAGCTGCAAGTTCTTGCTCTGCTCTTCTGCGGGCATCTTCAGTAATTTTTTGGTCTTGCTCTAGCCGAATTAGGACCTGAGCAAGTAGAAGAGTTTAAAATTTTCCATACAATTTATATAGATATTTTTCTCAATTTCTATACTTATTTACTTCTGCAAATAAGCTTACAGAAATAGACACTGGAGAAAACAGGTGCACATAGAACCTGCAGCATGGCAGCTTCTTCTTCTTGCTTATCGATAAGGGCTTGTTTTAACACAGCTACCTCTTGCTCCAATTGCTCAACCTGCATGATCACACATTCTTGAAGATCTTGAAATTCAAGCTACCATAAATGAGTTTTGTAGAGAAGAAGAAAGAAATCATCAACATATTTGTACTTAGATGCTGAACTAGCTTTCCTAGTAAAAAATCCTCTCTGCGAATTGAATGATTAAATGAATATTAAATGAAGATATTTTATAATAATGCATCTCAGAGAATATAGCTAGCTTAATTAATCACCTTGTAAATTGCATTGACGTTTATTATTCTTGTAATTCATGTGTATAAATTGAACATTGAAAATATATCCCTCCACATATTACTTATGTACTCTCTGTACTTAAGGAATGAGTCTAGTATAATGATCTCTTCTAAGATATATACCTTAACAGAAAAAATAGGTGGTTAAGGTTAATGTATTGTTATCTTGAAGTTTCAAAATTTCTCCCTATTTGCTCTGTTATAGAAAAATGAAATTGATATAATAGTGAGTTCATGTCAAGACATTTGAAGGACCAAGCACAAAATATTTCATAGGTACAACCTGACCCAAGGGTATCACTTCAAAAATTAGCAGCCTGGCTGTATGCCATAGCATTGGGTCAAACCATTATATGGATGCACAGGGGACTAATACCAGTTCAGCAACAGAAAATTTATAAAAAGCATAGGACAATTTGACATATTAAAAGCTTCAAATATATCAAGTATCAATAACAACCAAGTTTAGTACCATTGGATAGAGTTAGCTATATGGGCCAAGCAATGCCATTCGGCTCCATCGTAAACCAATTTTTCAATAACTCGATAGTTGTTTTTATTGTTTCTTCTCAGGTCTTTTAGTCTTCTTCAACCTTTTATTAATCAGATTATCTACCATTTGATCCCCCTTTTGCACTATGAAGGATGTTTATAGAAAAATAAAGGCAAGGCGAAAAATGACTTTCATTTTCAGAAATTTAATGAACACTATTAAGATCCCATAGAAACTAGAGATATGGCCATAATATAGTCCTCGTAAATCATAAGGCTCAGACAATCTAGATGGGTTAACTTTTATAATTGAGTGTTATGCCTAGCTCAATTTCTAATATTGTATCAGAGCAAATCCTAGATTTCTAATTAGGCCATTCGTATTTGTCCACACTCTACATGTCTAGTTCTAGATGTGAAGGGATGTTGTTATTGGGCCACCCAAATTTGTCCACACTCTAGATTTCGCATCTTGGATGTCAAAGGGTGTATGTTGAGATCCTACTTCGACAAGAAACATGGCTAAAATAGTCCCTATTAGGCATGAACAATCCTCACCTCTTTAGCTAGCTTTTGAGGTTGAGTTAGGTCTAGTCCAAATTCTAAGAAACACAAATAGCTACAAAGAGATAATATAAAACAGAAAGATCAATTTTCAAAGCTTGCATATACCCTTGCAGTCAACTGCAGACGATTATCTTCCTTCACCATCTCCATTAGAGCTGTTTCTAGTTCCTCGGCTCTGTTCAAGATATGAAACACACATGGAAATGGATAAGGTATTAACTATTAAGGCAATCTCACAATTCTGTATTAAAAAGATAAAGTTATCACATTAATAAAGGTACATGGGTAATGAAAAGGGGAAAGCTACACATAACATTAAAAGTGCTAAATGCAATACATTATAAAGATTTATAACACTTGAATGATATGCAAGAAGACCTGAATGGAATATAAAACAAGTAAACAAAATCAAGAATATTCAACAACTGATCAACAATAAGGCACAAAGTGAGATTTTAGAAAGATGTGTGTATTGTTGGTTGATAACTATTTCCAAACTCGGTTTTGGGGATTGATTTGAACAGTCATTGGAAATATTGGAAGGAATTTCTTATTGGAAGTATTGGCCGCAGATAGGTGAGTAAACAAGGCTAAGCCCGAGGCTATTGCACTAGGATTATGATTACTTCATGAACTTAATTTTTCCTCTAATTATATTAGAGAAACATTCTTGCAACTTTATATGTAATACGCGGAAGAACAAATCAAGTTGTCTTAAAGGATTGAGAATTAGAATACAAACACCAATAATAGTAACCTGAGTATGGAAGCTCTTTTCTCCTCCAGCAATCTGCACAACTCAACCTTCAACCAAACCACCTGCACAAAAGCTGGTAATCATTAAAACTAAGAGTTGCGGGGTTATAATAAAGCAACAATTCATAATATAAATGCTTTTGGATCACTGTAAACCATAATTGAACCCGGAAATAAGACTTTTAAATTATGAATTGTCATGATAGTAATAGTACACAATTTCAATGAATTTGTGAATCATTGAAACTTATGAGTTGCACAATAATGGGAAATAATAAAGCAATTATTTATAGGATACATACTTTCAGTCCATAATTAAACCAGGAAATTAGACTTTGAAATTATGAATTGTCATGATAGTAGTAAATAATACATAATTTCAAATTTTGGCCATTGGGAATGTATAATTTGACAAATGAAGTTGTGGTTCCATCAGGAAGATTTGTGTCACACAGCCAACCTACACTTAGGAAGAATAGAATAGGTTATTTTACCCGAGTTTTGCAGCCAACTTACAGTATCCTGTCATGTCAATTATGCAAATGCAATAGCTAAAAATTTAACAATAGTCAACCCACATGACCTCAAAAATAAAGGTCATTGGATAGACAATTGTATATTTACATTTGAACACAATTGCATGCTTCTCTAATAAAGAATGTAGCAATTTAAAATTTTGATTTCATTAAACATGTTTTATCTGTGACAGGATCCTTCATTTTCTTTATTAAAAAAAGGTAAAAAATAATAGCCCTATATTTGTAAATAGGAAGCCCAATTGCAAACATTTATAGCACTAAAGCATGTATTTATTTAACCAAATAGTGTGCATAATGATCTTTAGATTTTTTATTTTTATGTTATACAAAACAAAGTTGTAACAAGCAATCAATCCCAATTTTGTTAAGTAGACAGATAATAGATGTATATCTATTAAATGGAACCAAAGAAACGCTATAGAAATGCTTCTTAGAAAATAACTATCTCCATACGGAGCAAGCATTTTTTTTTAAGTACAATTTTCTGATAAATAAGATCTAATTCTGCTTTAAAGGACAAAAATTCAGAAGTATAAAATCAACAAATTAAAGCCCACTGAAGATACACAATTGAAATTTAGTTTCATCCTATTCTAGTTCCTTTTAAATATTTTAAATGCATATCAGTATCACAGATAGACAGAGACACTCGTGCTTGATATTACAGATTGCTTAATGTCAAATTGTATACAGTGCATACACCTTTTACCACTATCAAGTTAACCAGACTCAAGATAGAACATAACAAAACAGACACATCTTGAAGGAGTTTTAGCATACGAAGTTGGATATATAGTTCAAATTAGAGTTTGAGGGTAGATAAATTTCAATCAAATTAGAGTTGGATTTATACTATGTTGCGATGGAGAAGCAAGGTGAAAGTTCAGGAGGAGAAGCAACCTGATCCTGGACATCTGGTAGGGAATCCACTTTGGAATCAATATTGAGGCTATTGAGCAATTCATCTAAATTAGAGGAATGGGACTCCAAGTCCATCTTCACATCCTTATCAGCTACCATATCACCTTCGTCATTAGCTTTTCTTTCTTCTACCAGTGGCCCTGGGTCTTTCTTGAAACTATACAATTTAGATGCAAGCCCTTTGGAATCTTTCCAAACTCGTCCTTTCTGTGCCCTTTCTTCTATAACATCTAATACAGATGGACGGTGTTTTTCTCTCAGTTCCTGTAATCTTGCCTCAGTCACAGCTAGGTAACCCATACAAGCAGTAAGGACAAGTTGGCTACTATCAAATGTTGAGCCAGCAAGTGATTGCAATAGAGTAATTGCATCACCTGCATCTGTTGTTGTAACTAATGCAGGACCTAGAAAGATATATTATTTTAACAATGTAAACAATAACTTAGTTTAGTTTACTACTTGCACATACTGGTCAGCACATATCAGAATATAAAAAATAAAAGCACAAGTCAATACCATATAATTCCATTAGAGCCAGTGCTGTTCGAAATAGCATAACACGGTTCCCTTCAAATAGCAGAACATCCCAAACTCGAATAACTGAGATGCAGAGACACATCAAAAGGTAACATTTAAGAACATGCCAAGTTCAAAACCAATGCTGTAATATTAAATAAATAAAAGATATTCCAAAAAATATTTTACCACTTTCCCATGGAATCATGTTCACAAAGATTGATAGAAACCACGGTCCAGATATCCATGCCACCTGCACTCCCAAGTAATCTAGATGATTAACTGCACCAAAAATATCGATAGAATAAAAAATGCTATCCAAGTTGATTCATAGAGACAATTATAAGAAGATTACTAAAGAGAAAAGATGATGAATACGAACCAAGTTTAGGAAATCTTTCACGCATCAATTCCTCAAAAACAAGCTGGTCCACCTGACAAGTTAAAAGCTTCTGTGAGTCTGTTACTGGCAAAGAGAATTGCCTCTCAATACTATGATTATCAGACATACAAATCTAACTCAGGAATCAAGATAAATAATATATTCTGTTACATTTTATTATAGACATAAGTTTGATTCACACCTGAGATTCTATCATTTCTTCCGTATAGTAGCCTTCAAAATAATCATCAATAATTCCAACGAATGTCCTGAGTTATCCCAGTACAACAAATCAGTTCATATAAACATAAAACAATTTAAACCAAGTATTGGTAGTATACCTCCAATAAAGAAGGTTTATGTTACACAAGAAATAAGCAGGGCAGTAGGTAAAAAGAGCCTTAAAGGAAATAATAACAGTAGCACAGCAGCATAGCAAACTGTTGGTTACTTACTCCACTGCTTGTTATAGTAGGTTTGCAGTCATAGGGGTAAGGTAGTTACATAAATATTGAAAACAGAAAATGTTGATTATCTTGTATTTTAGGAAATAGTAGTGAGGAGAGCTACCAAGACTTTGAACACCTTGGTGCCCAATAAAATTTCTATATTTTCACCATCCTTGACCTCTGTGTATCACATTGGTACAAAACTACGAGTTGAGGATTCAATTCATTAATAATTATATCTTTGTTACTTCTTTTGATACAGTTCTAATATGTGCTGTGTTAAACACTTAGTCCATACCAACATGCAGTCGTACTTAGAAGATTAAGTTTCCCTTATATAATCCATTACAAACGAAAAATTGATGGAAGTTTATCCATGGGAACAACTATTCACTATGCTCTAAAGGTGACTACAAAGGGAAATAAAAGGCAAGGTTCGTAAACCTACCAAAAGGCATTTTCTTCTGGCATAAGAAGCAGCAACAAACCAGCAAAGAAGTTCATTGCCTGCATGCGTTTCAGTAACAAAATTTAATAACAGAAAATATTGTGATGACGGCAACGTCAACAATAATGAAGAATACCACCAGTGAGGAGATTAATAGATGCAATCAACATAATTGATAGTGCCAGTCAAACACAAAACACACATGCACACACACAAAGGGAGTAATAACTATGGAAATGCAGAGATGGTCAATAATAGCGACTAGCGTGTATGTCACACCTCATGTTGCACAGAACATAAAAGCTTCCAATCAGCTTATGTTTGAGGCTTTAAACATTCTAAAATTATCTAGCAAACACATGCTAAAGATTTAAGGAGGAACTAACAAGAAGTAGGTACTATATATGGAAATGCATTATTAATAGATTAAATAATAAATAAAAGGAAGGTGCACTTAAAAGAACAAATGGTCATCAGAATTAAGTAGGCAAGGTATCGCAGACCACTAGGAACAATGTTAATGAGCCAGTCTTCGGCTATAAGTTGAAGAGACCTTACTAGTTTGCAAAAGTTAAAGCAAATTTAAATTTATTTCCAAGCATTGCCTCTGTTTTACCCTTATTGTCTGTTTATTTGATTATCCAACCAACTCAACCATGGCACCTCCATTCAAAAAAAAAACCACGGGACCACTGAATGGTATATTTACAAATCTTGTCTTACATCCAGATACATAAAGCAACATTTCATGACCCTAACTTTGCTGAAAAATAGAAAGTTATAGATAGATACTTATATTGACATGGCCTGACCATGCTTGACAATGGCAAAAGGTTAGTATCAACTATCAAGTCACTATTACTAATTAATTATATGATCTTTAAAAGCATAATGCCCCCACCATGAACATAAGTTTACTTTTGACATAAATGCATAAATTGTCAGATATTATACTATTGTGCTTTTCATTTTCGAGAACAGAAGTCCTTTTGGAAAAAGAAAAATTAGACCAGAAATAGTAAAGCACGAGTTTCAAATTACACAAGTAATGAAAGGAGATCTGAAAATTACGGGACAATGCTATGGATACCATGACCAATCACCATCGATAACGAAGAATCTTTCTAAATTACTTTGGGAGAGAGAGAGAGAGAGTAGCTGAATCAGTATTTACCAAGAAATATTTTTTTATACTACAATTACCTGGCAGTACCCAACGGAGGGGTTATGTCGAGCATATGCTAGCAGTAAACGCCTCAAGGAATTTCTGCCATTTTCATCCAAAGCAGGGTGCCCTGGGAAAGTTCGTGGTATGTCCTGAGAATGGAAAATGCAATTTAGTATAAGGAGAGAACCAACTTGCAATATAAAGCAAAAGATGCAGCACCTACAAATCAAAATAAATTCCAAGGCGCATGCAGCTAATGACCTTCTCAATCTGCTTTCTGCATTTCCCTGATGCACCAGATGGAACAGCTTGCTCCTCGCCTTCACAACTGTTAGTTTCTTGAGCTAACAGATCATCATAATAGCTCTCAACACGCCGTACTTTCACACCTACAAAGGCTTGCCAGACCTGTAACAACAATATTGTAGTGTAGGGAAGGCTACTGTACTTTTTCCCTAACAAAAGTAGGAACGTGACTGAAATATAAAGCACAATTTTACCTCTCCTCTAAGATCCTTTGGGACTCCTCCCTGAACAAGGGACTCCAGTTCCTTCCATGGACAGAAAAGTTCTGGCAAGTCTTGATCTGTTATATCATTTTCAGCCCTTGAGCCATTACCACCATTTAGTGTCTCATTAGTGCAGACCTCTCCTCCCTGAATATTTTCATCAGGATCCCCTTCTTCTACAGGTTCTGATTCTTCTATAGATGGAAGGTGGTCATCACAACCATTTATCATCTCAACTTTCATTTTCTTTCCTTTCTTGACACGAGAGCTCAATCTTTCTTCAATGACACTAAGAGATGGTCTAATTTCAGCCCAGCGTTGAACCTTACGGGTCTTTCTTTCTTCCAAATGGTGCAGTTCCTTTGCAGAATTATTTCTTGTTGAACAGTCAGATAAAGACTTTGTGCCACTTGAATCATCCCCTTCACCAGCCCTCCCCAGACCAGTAACTTCTTTTACCTCGGTTTCTCCGGAAGACGTCCTGCTACTTGAGTCACCTTTGTTATTCCTATCTACAATTGTCCCATCTATTATCTCATTATCTTCAGAAGACTTCCTCCCACTTGAATTGTTTCCTTCACTAGTTCTGTTTGCATTTGTCTCTTCTACCTCTGTACTTCCAGAAAAACTCCTGCTACTTGAATAATCCCCATTACTTACTCTATGAGGATTTTCCTCTTCTTTGACCTCACTACTTTCAGCTTCCAATGTTTCTTTATCTTTGTTCTCAGAAGAACATACGTGAGATGGTTTGTCTATCTGTTCAATGAAACTTCTCCATTTACCCGATCTTTCGCCTTCCTCTTCCTGATATGATAAATGCATCAATTTATGTTACATTGTATTTGTGCTATTTATTGGCAAAACCCAATTCTCAGAATTTTCGAATATTCAGCTCAATTTTTAGTTGTATCAAAAGGCTATAATGCTTCAATTGCTTTTCGTTTATTTATTCAGAAAATACATTTAAATTTGCCAATAGGGGATTGAAATGTCAAAATAGATCAGCGATTAAGCACTAAGAAGTAACATAAATCCAAGATGAAGTACAATGGGCAGTTACCTTGTAGATCAAGGAATATTCTCGGTATCTTTGTGCGAATTGAGGCCTTAATGCAAATCCATAAGAATCCCTGTAGACATAGACACATGTGACTGATTATCGCTATGATGAAGAAAAGGAATGACCATAACATCATAAAACATAAAACACAAGAAATAAACTATAGTTTCTGCATAAATAATCAAGAAATTCAAACACAGGACGGCAACAAAAATGCAAAATCAACGACACATGTGTGCACCACCTCTACCATATATATAGTATATTAATTACCTGGAATCAACCTCCAATGTACGCTTACTCAACAAGGACAACAACATAGTTTAAGAACAGTTTCAATTCTACAGCCCATAGCTTTTCACTCTGAAAACTAATCTCTCAAATCGAAACGTTACCACTACATTTACGACATCAAAAGACAGTAACATGCAAATTACAGTGAGATCGTAAACAAGTCTTAACAAATCGGATTGTGATTAGAATAAAACGTGATTAGTGAGTCGATAAATTGTAGTTTTACTTAGAACAGTGATTGTTACGAAGAAACATTCAAAATAAGATTGAAGAAATAGCGAAATGTTAGGGTTAGAAGACAGAAGGGAAGAGAAAATGGAAATATGAATGTGTGGAAGTATATATACCTGTTTGATTGGAAATTGTGGTGGAGATTGAAAGTGAAGTCCGGCATGTTCGGTAATGTTGGCGCGAATGTGAATTGGAAGAGAAGGATTAGGGATTGGGGAGTGAGTTTCGGAGGGAAGAGGATCAAAACCAGATGCTAACTCAATAGTCAATATATATGAGTCATGTTTCTTCCCTCTCCTTTCTCCTTTCTCTCTGTGTGTAATATCAACGTTATGATTCCACGTCGCTGCTGCTCCACTTTTACAATATTGATCAAAATCCTACATTTTTTTTTTTACACTGACATTATTATTATTATTTATTTATTTTTTGAGAAAAATTGTAAAATTGGGATTTGTTGACTTAGTTCCACCTAAAAATATCGAGGTCTAAGTTAGCAAGATGCACATTTTCACTTTGGACAAAAAAAAATCATTCATATTTATTATTTAAAATTAGTAACTTGAGATATAGTTTCTTAACTTTGATTTAAAATGTTCTTTAATTTGCACTCACTTTGTTAATTTACACTCACTTTATATTAAAAAGGAACACATGGGTTAACATGGAACACTTGATCCATGAGACAGAGGAAGTTGCTTGAAAGGCACGTGGCTTTCCCACTTCAATTAATTATTTTCTTTAATTAATTAAATGACATTGACATAACTACCCTTCTATTTATAACATGTTTGAGTAGTAGTAATTAAATAATACTTTGTTGATATAAAAAAAAAAATACTTTATTAATATGACACGGCAAAATAATAGTTGTTTATTGGATGATCGTGTCAAACTATTTTACTCAGTTGGTGTTGTGTTTCCATTAAACTCTTATTATTATTATGGATATGTTACGTCAGTAAAGTATTTTGACACAAACGTCCTATAGAAATTAAATATTCCTCCATATTATACCCTGAAAGTGGAGTGTAGTGGAGTGATTTGGCATAATATATCATTGATATTGGATAACAGTGTAAAAATATTTTACATTGTCAATGAATGTCCCATTTTCTCTATTATTATGAGTTTAATTTCTATGCATCATCGGTGTAAACTTATTTTACACATGCATTCAATGATATGTCGACACATCATTTAATAAATATAATATTGTATATAAATTAAATTCTTTTTATATAAATTAAATTCTTTTTATATTAAGAAAGTGAGATTAAGTGGGGTGATGTGGCGAAAAATATGGTTGGTTGTGATTAGTTGACAATGTAAAATTATTTTACACCATAAGTGAATATTCATTTTTCTCTATTCAGAAATGCACATCCAAAATAATCAATAGAATAAAATTACATGTATGCTATATTTGCTTGGGCGAGAGGCCTTTCATTCAAAGTGACCAAATATTTCATTCTGATAATGAATCTATGCAAAGATGAAAAAGTACTTCATACCATATTTCGGTACATAATGAAAATTGTTTAGTGTCTAAAGTTGAACTTGAACCGGTGTTTTGTCCCGTAATATTAACAAAAAAATACAAAAAAAATGTACCCAATTATTCCACAACCATAAACATATATATTGGAATACTATTGCTTTGTCATTTTATATTTTTAACAGGAAGGTCGAACGTAACATAGAATGTGAACCAAGAACATTTTATATTCCGTGCAATTTTTTTTTATAAAAGTAAAATTGATAAGTTGTAAAGTAAAAAAGACAATATTGTTAACAAAGAAAGAAGAAAATGTTAATTAGTCGAGTATAGTATTGTTTACCATGTAAATATTCTCACAAGTTCTTCATACATTCCTTTATCAATGAACTTTTGACTCTTTAAAAACTACAAATTAAATTACACGGGATATTATTGATTAATATAATAATATATTAAACATCTTATAGAAGAGTTTATATTTAGATTTTGATATTAAAAATCATGAAGAATGGAGGTGTCTTGCTTTAATTTAGAATATATGTTAGAGTGGTGGGTTATAGGGGTATTTGCGATGCGGTTTGATTCGGTTTTGAGCATAAAAGTCATCATAACCGTTAGATAAAAATGCATGCGGTTCGGTTTGGTTCGGTTGGTTTTTAAAAAGTCATCCAAACCAAACAAATGCGGTTAGGGTTGGTTCGGTTTGTGCGGTTTATCGCGATATAAAAATATGACGATATTACCAACTTGTTACAAAATAAACATAGGAAATTTTAATTTATTTATGGGTAAATAGGGTTTTACCCCCTACAAAGTTTGCGAATTTTGGTTTATCCCTTGTAAAAAATATTTTTTGGATTAACCCCTGCAAAATGAAGATTCCTTCAATTATCCCCCTCTGTTGACAACTAGGCATGGAATATTCATTTTTGATGATGTGGCATGTCTAGGTGGCTTTTATTTTATTTTTCATTAATTTATTTAAAAAGTATTGACATTTTATTTTAAAAATAAGAAAAAAAACTAAAAAGTAAAAAAATTAAATTAAATTTTTTTTTCTGGTTTCAATCTTCTGATTTTATTTAAAATTAATGTCAATTTTTAATTTTTTTAAAAATTCAATAATTTAAAAAAATGTCAATTTAAAAATTCAATTATATAAAAAAAATATTCATTTAAAAAAATTATGATTTAATTTTTTTTTCTGGTTTCAATTTTCTGATTTTTTTTTAAAAATTCAATTATTTTAAAAAAAAATCAATTTTAAATTGATGTTCTCATTTTTTCAAAATAAATGTCAATTATTTTAAAACAAAATTCTGATTGTTTTTAAAAAATGTCAATTAAATTTTTTAAAAAACTGTCAATTTTTAATTTTTTCCCTGATTTATTTTTTGAAAAAAATTCAATTTTCTAATTTTTTTATAAAATGTCCATTTTATTTTTAAAAATAATTAAATTGACTACCTTTTTTTAAATAATTGAATTTTAAAAAATAAATTCTCAAAAAAATAGAAAAAAATGGAATTACTTAAATTGACTATTTTTAATTGAATTTAAAAATAAAATAAATTGACATTTTTTTTATAAAAACAAAATCTGAAAAAATTAAAATTGACATTTTTTATAAAAAAATCAGAATTTTTTTAAATGAATATTTTTTTTACATAATTGAATTTTTAAAAAAAATCAGAAAAAAAATATATATATATTTTTTTTACTTTTTAATTTTTTTCTTATTTTTAAAATAAAATGTCAATATTTTTTAAATAAATTAATCAAAAATAAAATAAAAGCCATCTAGACATGCCACATCATCAAAAATGAATATTCTATACCTAGTTGTCAATAGAGGGGGTAATTGAAGGAATCTTCATTTTGCAGGGGGTAATCCAAAAAAAAATTTTGCAGGGGGTAAACCAAAATTCGCAAACTTTGCAAGGGGGTAAAACCTTATTTACCCTTTATTTATTGTTTAATGATATAATATGCATAAACATAACTTATTTTTGATATCAATAGTATAGTTTTGGATCGTGTTAAATGACATGTTTTGATAGCCTACTGTTTTATGGATTCAATTTGGGTTTGTCTTGCTAAGTTGGACTAGGTAATATGTTGATTGTTAATAGTTGATACAATTAAGTTATGTATTGCGGTTTTGTTCGGTTTTCTAAAATGGAAACCGCAAATCAAACCAAATCGCGCGGTTTAGAAGAAAAATGATTTGTGCGGTTTAAACTAAATGCGGTTTTTTGCAGTTTCGATTTGGATTTGTTCGATTTGCAGTTTTACTTTTGAATTGGTTCGGATACAATCACCCTGGTGGGTTATACTTGTTATAGATGGATGAAAATAGTTTTTTAACATGTACTTATCAAAGTTAAATCCTTTTTAATATGGATAAAAATAGTTTTTTAACATGTACTTATCAAAGTTAAATCCTTTTTAATAATGGATTGCACAAATAATAAGATCTTTTAAAATGAATGCAATAAATACTTAATCGTCTTTTGAGATAATATTTCACTTTTTGCCATTTTCTATAGTTGTGTTTTTATCTGTTATTCCTATGACACTCCACCCAACAGAGTCAACTCTTAGACGATGGATCTTTTATGAAGAAAAATTAAGTATTAGTAAAATCATACAGAGAATGTGATATGAATATTGTAATGTATACTTCACCTTATTTTCAATCATGCAGACGGGCATCTGTCGGCTTTTTCTATTCTACTAATTTGTGTAAAGATTATTCTCCATTTTTTTCGTACAGAATAAAAATTGAGACTAACAAATTACTAATGCATTCTAGAAATTATCTATAAATGTGCATCATATTTTATCATATCGAGGTTCAAATATATATAAAAAAATTGAGACAGTGAACTTATAAGTTCTCGCATTTCATTTGAGACCATTTCCACCAAGAACAATGTCATCCACGTTCATCCTTTACTTGGAAAACCAGTATCTCTCTTCATAACAATTTAGGTATTAGTCTCATTTAAATTAAAAAGAAAAAAGAAAAATAAAACCCTTTTGATAAGAATCGTTCCCTGAGTTATAGGACAGGGAGGCCTCCTGAGAAATAAGATTGGGGAAATTGAAATATTTTCTTTAATACCTCTTCTAATAAACGGTACAATGCTTATATAATAAAATGGATGATTCTAGATATCTATCAAAACTAACAATGTCCCTAAAACAGAAAATGCATAACAAACTCACGAGGTAAGTGTGAATTCCTTCTAGAATCTAATGGTGCATTTCTTCACTTGATTGGAATCTATGTTCCTTCTAGAATCCGAAGTTTTGCTTGGTAGTTGTCGCAACACGTCCGTGAAGCAACACAAAAGTGTTTACTATGGAGGAGAGTTCTGGTGGCAGAATAACAACGATGTTGATTGGCTTCCGCGGTGGATCTGGCGGCGGTGGTGTCAATTGTGTTGGAGATGGAGCATAGAGAGGTTTTTGGAAGGCTTTATCAAACCTGAAGTTCCGTGCCGCCTTACATACATGAGGTCCACCAACATCAAAACATAATCATGAAATTAAATCATAATCATAAAATTAATATAAAAATGACAATATTTACTTACAAAGTTGTTGTACACACATCTAGTAATATGCGCTCTCAAAAGGATTTACCTAAGCCGGACGCCGAATCGGAACTGAAGCCGCAACACCCTTCCTCTCCATCTCCTAATCCTCCTCTATGTCATGCAGTACATCATCATCTGAATCTCCCTCCTCCATATCCTCAGGTTGATGATGCTCAGTCTGAGCAGGCTCACCCTCATGACGCTCAGGGTCACCCTCATGATGCTCAGTATGAGCAGGCTGAGCCGTACGCTTACGTGTCCGCTTCTTATGTGGATTCTCGACCGCCTTTGCCATCCTGGCAGATGCACTTGCCTTAGTTAGCCGCTTACCTTTGTCTCCCTCTTGAGATGTAGTTTCCATATCTAAACATGAAGGAAAAAACAAAGCAATTCATTCAACCAATGATCAAACTAAACATCAACAATTCAATCAGCATCATGAAGAGTTCGCTTTCTAGAAAACGAACCAAACCAGTTGCAAGAAAAAACAAACGAAACAAATGATCAAATGCGGGCTTACCTTATATTAATCTTCACTTCTTTGTTGATTTCGACCGCAAGTGACCAAGAATCCTTCGATTTGGAGAATTTTTTCGCGTTTTGGGGTTTGAGAGATTTTTGGAGGGTTTTGTTCTTTTTTTAACTTGCAAAAATGGGAGGAAGAAGGTGAGACATGCCTTATATCGGTGAATTTGCATTCCACATAGCAAACTAATAAAAGGTGTTCGCCTTCTATGGTGCAAACGTTTTTTTTTGTTTCTTTTCAAAATTCCCCATGGAGGGTGGTTGCATTTTGAGAGTGGCCCAACGGTCACATCTTTGCCACACTCGCATTCTAGGATGCGAACGGTGTTCGCACTCTAGTTGGCGAGGGGAGTATTAAGAACATTTCAGGGGACGAGTGAGAATTGTTGGGGGCGCGAAAAGAAGGAATCTTTAAATGCATTGAAATCCCTCCCATGAGTCCCTTCTAACCAAATTTAAATAGAAAAATAAAAAAAATTATATTAAAAAGGAAAGAAAACCCAACCCTATCAGTTTTATCATATTACAACACTTCCAATATCATTTTAGGCTGAAAATAATACTACTAGAGAAATCCCTTTTTTTTTGTTCTCTTTCCTGCAAAATTGTCAAGCATGCAATATATGCATGTAAAGAATGAAATATGGTACATAATTCTATTTCTTATTATATCTTTATGCTGCAGCAGAGTGCTTATCCTCATAATCATCAAGATTAAGAGCATGTAGCAACTTCGGCCAAGATTCTGGGATTCCTCCAGGCAGGTTAAACTCCAATAATTTTCCTCTGTTGCGGTAAAACTCCTCCACAGGCCGACTCTGCAATCATACATAACAGAAAACAAAACCTAAATCAGTTAGAGAAGACGGTGAAAACTATTCACAGCAAAGTAATTACAAGCAACAGCTAACAAGAAACATCAACTTTGATACAACTCCAATCAAGATACTTCATATGTAAAATGTAAGACTTCAAATAAGAAATCGCAAAAGCAGCTATTCTTTCTGAAAGTCCACTCGAATAAACAATATAACAATAATGATGATGATGATGATATAACAGTGCAACAATACCAATTCATTGTATATTCGAAGCCTTTCTTTCACAACTGCTTCAGTATCATCTGATCGAGTAATGAGCTTTGTTATACAATCCGTAGGAGGAAGAAGCGGAGCCATGACAATTCCAGGGCTCCCATTATCAGCCTTGATGTCAATAGATGCAACATTAAAATTTCCACCACACTGATTGCAAATCCTCCTGCCAAGGCATTTCTCAAGCAGTACATTTTCTGGAAGCCTCAGATTGATAACCAAGTCAATGTCAGTTACCCCTTCCAATATTTCCTGAGCACAAAGATAAAGCCGATCACAGTACATAACATAATTTGGAGGAGAGAAAATAAGGTTGCTTGTTTAGATAGGTACTAGGTTCAGGAAACATCACATGACATAAAAATACACACATTGATATAAAAGGAACATCAGATGAGACCTCAGTTACGGTGCAAAAGTATTTAAAAAATTGATGGCAAGTACTTACTTTGGTAGAAAAATAAAGAAACCTAAATAATGCACCTTATGAAATCATAATATGCGGCAACATTTGTTCTCTTTTTTTTTATTAATTGTTCTAGCCCTCCTGTTTTCACTCTCACGAAATCATTCCCACCCCCTAAAAATTCAGTATTTTGGATCCCAAAATGGTGATGTGGTAGATTTTTTGTTGGCATGGCAAAACTTGTTATATTATAAATCCACCTAGATGATTCCTCAGCAGATTTTATAACACCAATTAAAAAACTACATTTTAAAAAGAGGGACCAATTTCGTTAGCGAGTAAAAATAGGGCTACCAAAATTGCAATTAATCCTTTATTTTCCATTGGAATATTACAATTTTGGGTATTAGAATCGACTACCAATGTAAGACCAAAAAAAGAAAAAAAGAATCGACTACCAATGTTTTTGTTCCCTATACTTTGTCCTGTGAATTAATTTGCAAACAAAATAGAGGTGTACTTATATAGCGACATACACTTTACCGAATTGAGGATATACTCACTGCTTGCTTTATTGTTCGAGGAAAACCATCAAGAATAAATCCCAGATCACCTTTAGCTTCCCCAGCAGCAAGTCTCTTTGATAATAAATTTATAATAATTTCATCTGACACCAATTGACCTTGTTTTACAATTTCTGATAGCTGTGAGACACCAAATATTACAAATCAGAGAGCAGAACAGCTGGTGCAATGGACATAAAATAACCATGCCACTAATAAAATAGGTCACACTAAATGACATATCAAAATAACATAACTGTACTAATCAAAGCTCAGCTATTTCACACAATTGCTCCTTAGGCTATCAAGATAGTAAAACGTTTAATACCGTAATCAATATTTTATTTCATTGATTTGGTTTAATGAAAGTTAAAGTTTAAACTTCCAAATTTAAAGACATGCCAGCTTGGAGGGCAGGTAGTTTTTCCGAATAACGCAAGGAATACATTGCACGTGCAATTAAAGTTACACAATTATGCCCGAAATACAACGTCAATCAAGAGAACACATATTAGTAGATTAAGTGTTTATGGAACAGAAAGGCAGCAAATCTATATTTCAAATTTCAAATGCATACTGCACAGATTTCTTAATAGATGTTACAGATGAGAAAAACACCACATAAGTTGATAGTCATATAACAAATAGTACAGATATGGTCAAAGGAGCTGAGACACAATCAAAGCATAAAGTGCGAGTACCAACTAGTGCACCAGAAGCACTCATTTCAAGTTCAAGGCTTAAATTAGATTGAGATACATATGCTACTCAACAGTAATAACTAATTTCCTCTTCAAACCAAAATAATAACTAGCATATATAATAACCATTTGGTATCTAGGGAGGTCTGTCCAATAAATGACAGTTTGGACAAATTCTAATTTACAGGAGCTTCTCAATTAAGATGGCTATATTAGGTTTTTAATGAAGCACGGACGGACACCGGACACGACACGATCACTAACACTGACACTGACACTGACACTGACACTGGTAATAATTTGAAAAAATTACATAATTAAGTATAACCATACGTGTCGGTGTCGTGTCCCTTCATAGTTTTTATACATTGTTCCTAACTTGTCATTACAAAGTCAAATTCAACTTGTAAAGTGAAAGGTGACTCTCACGTCCATGCGGCGCTTGGGTTTTTTCCAATAAAGCCAAACAGGCCTGTCAATCCTGTCCTGTTTTGGGAATACTGACAAGCTAGACCGGTGCCTGGTGGTAAGTTCCCTCAAAAAAAAAAAATAACAAACTCATAAAATGAAGAACACCATTCATGAATATGATACTTCAACGTGGCTATGCTCTACATAGGACAGTCTTGTTTAATGAATTCCATGATTTTATAACTACCACTACAATGAAAGACACTTGAATCCAAAAGTCACTCCCAAAACGACAAAAGACCAACAAAAGTCGCACTAGTTGCTAAGGGTGGTGGATGGTGCAGAGAAAACTAACATGCAAAGCTCCGATTATGTTTCATTAACAGTAATAATAATTTAAAGTGAATCATTATACACTCAAATTTTTATGTAGCAGTGCACGAGAGCTAAGCTTAAAGTAAAACAGAATGAAAATTGTTTACCAAACAAAAAAAAAAACAGAATGAAAACTCAGATAATCACAGAGAATTATAATTGTTTTCGTGGTAGTAATTTCTAATTTTGCGTGTGGTAATAAAATACAAATCATAACGAATCACGAGAGAGAGAGAGAGTAAGAAGGTTTCAAAGAGGAGGAAGAAGAAGAAAACCTCGGAAGAAAGTGGACCAGAGGAAGCGAGCTCTTCACGAACGAGATCACCGGTGGCGATGTGAGGTACACGGAGGAGACTGGATAGACGGCTAGCGTAGGTCCCTTTTCCGACGCCAGGGCAACCGAGGAAGACCCACCGTACGTGGCTGTTCTTCTGATCATCTCCGCGCGTAGGAACAACGCGGAATGGAGCAGAGTTGTGCGGCGGCGCGTGGGAGTTGAGTTCGGAGGATAGATATCGCCTTGCTAGGGAAGAGACGAACGACACGCGCGTCGCACGGCGGGTAATGGCCGCCATGGGATTTTTGCAGGAACGAGACTAACGCAGGACAAAAACGCAATGATTAACTACAGTGTTAATTAAATTTTGGGTGTCTTTGTTGATTTTTTTGTTTTGGTTGACAAATTTGTAACTCCTGCATTAAATAAGAATTTTTTTTTATTTCCCAAATTATAAAAAAAAAAAATCAACTTTTACAATATTCAAAGTTTACCTTCACTTATTCTTATAAAATTTACTCTCTCTTCTTTTCTCTATAATCAATAGCCAATCAAAATTCTTTTTACATCTTCCAATGAAACTTGTTTCAAGAAAAACACAAAAAATCATATTTCAAACTATCACATTTTATTTTTCTTAATAAATATGATTTTTTTTTTTTGCTTATATTATAAGACGGAGGGAGTACTACTACGTGTCATTGGGTGTCTTTATCAAATTATTATTAATCACAAAAATAATACAATACGTAATCATTATCATTATATATATAAAAGTAGTTAAGTCTCCAAGTAACCCTAATTTAACCCTACTAAAGTAGTTATGTCCTCAGCGGGAGTTGAACTTATAACCTTTTTGTAAAGGCTTCATATATTAGCCACTGTGACATATCAATCAATTTGAAATATTTTTGTAACCAACATGTATTGAATATGCAATCCAATCATTTTTTTTTTGTAATACATGTTCAATTTTTTTTGCTAAGTCTCCAATTTTTTTATACACCTACCTCAGTAGAAATCGAACACATTGTTGGAACAAAATATGTGTTTATACACACCCTTAAGTTTTGATGATAACAAAGTATTAAATGGACAATTGATGGTACTAATGTTTAAATTAAGTGCAGGAGAATTCAACGTTTAATCAAGAGCACACTTAATTTAAACTCTGATGAAACCAATGGAAGTCTGAATATTTAAGACTCTGAAAGAGTTCAGATGCTACAACGTGGTCAGAAGCTATACAAAGTTCAGAAGCTCAAAGTAGATCAGAACGTCTGAAAGCTGTTCAGGGACTCAGAGTAGTTCAGAAGCTCAAGGATGTTCAGAGGCCTACAAGAGTTCAGAGGCTGTCTGATAGTCATAAGTCATTCAGAGGATGAAGGCGTTCAGAATCTGAATTACTAAAGACTATCAGAGGCTAACCATTCAAAGACCAATCAGACTCCAAGTTATCAAAGGTTCATCAGAAGCAAAGGGAATTCCCAGTCATCAGAGGGCTACATCAACTACAACTTATCAAGCCTGATGACTTGTTGTAAGGTCAACTAAAATGCAACGGTCACAAAGGATGTGATCCCTCTCTCTAGGAGCTAGTTGTACCTTATAACTGTACCATTGGACAGACAACAAATGTGAAGCTTCTCTGCAAAGGAAGACGTGGCTTTACTCAACGGATCCTTCATGTCTACAGCTGTCCAAGTTGCAACGGGAATTTCTCCAACGTCTCAATGTCTTTCTCAACTCATATAAATATGCCAAAGAAAGAATTGAAGACTGGCGCTCAACATTAGATAAAATCTCTCAAGAAAGTGAGCATTTGAATTGTAATAGATAATATCTCTCAAATGAAGTGAGCATAGAAACTAGCTTAGAGCCTCTGAAGTTATTATGTTTGTAATAAGTTTTAAGCTCTTAAGTTAGTAGTAAGTCTTCTGCTTAGTGTAGAAGCAAGTAAGTCTTCTGCTTAGTGTAGAAGCAAGAAAGTCTTCTGCTTAGTGTAGAAGCACGTAAGTCTCAGTCTTAGTGATTAGAGCAGTGAAGTCTTGAGCCTGAGTGCTTGAGCAAGGAAGTCTCTGATCTTGTGTGATCAGAGCAAGGAAGTCTCTATGTCTTGTGTGACTTAGAGCAGGAAGTCTCAAGCTTGTGTGCTTGAGCAAGAAAGTCTTTGATCTTGTGTGATCAAAGCAAGAAAGTCTCTATGTCTTGTGTGACTAAGAGCAGGAAGTCTTGAGCTTGTGGCTTGAGCAACTATTGTAATCCGTGTGATTATAGTGGAACTCTCTTGGAAACAAGGGGACTGGAGTACTCTCAATTTGTGAGGGGAACCAGTATAAATTGTTGTGTGTTCTTCTCTCTCTCACTCTCTCATTTACTCCTTCATCATTCATAACGCCATAAGTTAATTGTGTGAATAATCCGCTGTGCTTTAAAGACTCTGAAAAGATTTAAACATCTTGGAAAGTTTTTAAATATCCAAAACACAATTGAACCCCCCTTCTTGTGTGTTGGTGTTTTGTATGTTGGCCTCATTTTGCAAAAACAAGTTCAAGCAAGATGTTGGACCAGATGCCGTAGCATGTGGGTACATCATCTGTCATGCCGGTAATTAATGCTCTATATTGCGCGCCATATCTTTGAAGATTCTCTGAAGCAATATTTTCGCCTTACTTGCTTATCAAGACGCATGTTTTAAACAAGGGTTTATAAGGCGGCTGCTCCAAGAAATACTTTCCAGAAGATGCTACGCCATTTATGGAAACAACTGATTCTTTCGATTTCATGTGTGCTGGACTTTGCAAAAGGACAGCTGAAGATTAAAGCCCAAGATGAAGACCTAGCCCATGCTAACTCAGGTCATATAAATATGTGAAGACTAAAACCTAAAAGACTACTGAAGCCGTATCTGAAGAACTTAGTTTTAAGGTTTGAGTCTTGTTATTTGTAAGCCTTTTCTTGTGGATTCTATAACACAAGCGTAGGCCTGTTTGGTTTGTTTTTTGTGTAACTTCTCCCAAGCTTTTAAGCACGGAGACTGTTTGTTGTTTGGTTAGTGAAACCGCATTGTTTGTATTGTTGTTATAATCACAGGGTGTGTGATTGAAAGGAAGTGAGACGGAGTCTCAAACTTAGGAGTTCCTAGGTTGAGTATAGCACGGGTAGAGTCTAGGAGATAAGTCGTGAACTTGAGAAGTTTGCTGAGGGCTTTGATCTAGATCTATTATAGTGGATTCCTTCCTGGCTTGGTAGCCCCCAGAGTAGGTCGTTGTTTACGCCGAACTGGGTTAACAATTCTCTGTGTTTTTACTTCATTGTCTGTTGCTTTTACTTGTTGATTATAATCTACTGTGGACATACGCTAGAGCATTTGTCTTAGCATTACAACTGGTTACGTACGACAATTGCTATAGCTTCTGTCTTAACATCTGTCCCCAGTAGGTGCCAGAATTTCAATTGGTATCAGAGCAGACACCCTGTTCTGCGTGGGTGAGGACCAGGGAAGTTACTTTCTGGCATAATGAACAAGGATGGTGGCTATGTCAACAGACCTCCACTTCTGGATGGATCAAACTATGATTACTGGAAAGCCAAAATGGTGGCGTTTATCAAATCACTTGATAGAAAATCTTGGAAGGCTATCCTAACGGCATGGGAACATCCAGTGATACGCGACAAAGATGGTAAAACTACAGGTGAACTAAAACCAGAAGCGGAGTGGACCAAGGAAGAGGATGAGCTTGCACATGGAAATTCCAAGGCGCTAAATGCCTTATTCAATGCTGTGGATAATAACATTTTCAGGATGATCAAATAGTGCTCAGTGGCTAAGGAAACATGGGATATTCTAATGACTACACATGAAGGCACCGCCAAGGTGATGAATTCAAGGCTACAGCCTCTGACCGTAAAGTTTGAGAATCTAATGATGGGTGAAGATCAATCTGTTCATGACTTTCACATGACCATTCTAGACTTTGCAAACAACTTTGATGCTCTAGGTGAAAAGCTAAGCGAGGAAAGAATGGTAAGAAAAATGCTTAGATCTCTTCCTAAGATGTTTGATATGAAATTCACTACCATAGAAGAAGTACATGATATAGGAGTGATGAAGCTTGAAAATTTGGTGGGTTCATTACTAACCTATGAGCTGGCTGCTAAAGAGAAAACCGAGAAGAGGAAGAAGAGTATAGCTCTTGTTACCAACACCACTGAAAGTGAGGAAGTAGAAAATAGTTTTGAAACTGATGAAAATTTATCTGAAACTATAGCACATCTAGGCAGGCAGTTCAACAGAATACTAAAGAAGATGGATGGAAGAGGTAGGACAAATGCTAAAGGCAATTTTTCTGATAATAACAGAAAGTCTAATGGTGTAAGAAAATACAAACCTGAGGAAAAGGCCAGTACTGGAAAAGGTGTTCAATGTCATGAATGTGAAGGCCATGGACATATTAGAGCTGAATGTCCAACATTTCTGAAGAAACAGAAGAAGGGTATGGCTGTCACTTGGTCTGATGAAGATGACTCTGAGGATGATGACTACTCTGAGTCTGCAAATCACATTACTGCACTTACTGGAATTGTTGAATCCGAATCAGATGATGAAGAATTGACCTTTGATGAGCTAGCTGCGTCTTATAAAGCACTGAGTCAGAAGAGTGAGAAGGTGTGTCAGCAGCAACAATACACTATAAGTAAGTTGCAAGCTGAGAAGCTGAAGCATCAGATTGAAATATCTCAACTCACAAAGCAGCTATAATCTGAGAAGGCAAAGCATCTGTCTGAGGCTTCTGCTCTTAGAGATGAGGTAAGCACATTGAACTATCAGCTGACTAGTTTAAATAAACAGCTTAGACTGCTAAATAATGGAACTGAAAGATTAGATATACACTGGTTGAGGGTCAAGTTGCTGGAAAACCTAAGGGTATTGGAGTAGAATATAATTATCCTAAATAGAAAAATGCTACTTCCACTAGTACATTTGTTCCTGCTAGAGACACTTATGATCCTACTGAAACCAGACATATGCCACAGCATGTTCAACAACATAAGCCGGCCAAAATCATTCCTAAACCTAAGGGATGGATCTGTCATTACTGTGGTAGAAGAGGTCACATCAGACCTTTCTGTTTTAGATTGTATGGGTTTCCAAGATGGTATAATAATCCTAGGTATGAATCTGATTCAAGCAATACAAAGAAAGAATGGAAACCAAAGGCAAATGATGTTGCTCACATAGCTCATACATCTCTGAGAGTTTCATCCAGAAATGATTGGTACTTTGATAGTGGTTGCTCAAGACATATGACTGGTGTTGAAAGTTATCTAACCAATGTTAAAGCTTACATTACCAGTTATGTTACTTTTGGTGATGGAGCCAAAGGTCAGATCAAAGGCATTGGAAGTCTCATTGCAAATGGTCTGCCTAAGCTTGAGAATGTTCTTTTAGTGGAAGGATTGACTGCAAATCTCATAAGCATCAGTCAATTGTGTGATCAAGGAATGAAGGTGAACTTCACGAAATCTGAATGCATCGTCTCAACTGAAGATGGTGAATCTGTTATGAAAGGAGTCAGGTCTAAAGATAACTGTTATTTGTGGATTTCTGAAGAAAGTGCTCAAATTTCCTCCTGTCTCATCACTAGAGAAGATGAAGTCAAGTTATGGCATCAAAAGATGGGTCATCTTAATCTAAGGAGTATGAAGAAAGTCATAGCTGAAGATGCAGTAAAAGGGGTACCTAAACTGAAGATAGAAGAAGGAAGCATATGTGGTGAATGCCAAATTGGGAAGCAGACAAAGATGCCACACCCGAAGCTGCAACATCTGACTACATCAAAGGTGCTTGAATTACTTCATATGGACTTGATGGGGCCTATGCAGGTTGAAAGTCTAGGAGGAAAGAGATATGCTTTTGTTGTTGTAGATGACTACTCAAGATTCACTTGGATCAACTTTCTTAGAGAAAAGTGAGACACTTTTAGTTCTTTCAAGGATTTATGTAAACAACTTCAAAGAGAAAAAGGTAGTGTCATTGTCAGAATAAGGAGTGACCACGGTAGAGAATTTGAAAACTCAAGATTCTCTGAGTTTTGCACTGCTGAAGGAATAGGACATGAATTCTCTTCACCTATTACACCTCAACAAAATGGTGTAGTTGAAAGAAAGAACAGAACAATACAAGAACGTGCTCGTGTCATGCTACACTCAAAGAAACTGCCGCAACACTTTTGGGCTGAAGCTATGAATACAGCATGTTACATTCTCAACCGTGTCACTTTAAGAGCTGGAACCACTAAGACCTTATATGAATTGTGGAAAGGAAGAAAACCTACTATCAAGTACTTTCATGTATTTGAAAGTAAGTGTTACATTCTGATAGATAGAGAACAAAGGAGGAAGATGGATCCAAAGAGTGATGAAGGTATATTCTTGGGATACTCAACTAACAGCAGAGCCTACAGAGTGTATAACTCCAGAACTCAAGTAATGATGGAATCAATGAATGTTGTGATAGATGATGTACCATCTGACGCTAAGACAGATGAAAGTCCAGATGCTGAAGCATTTGAATTCCAGCCTGAAGAAACTGCTAGTATAGAGGAGTTTGAGGTAACGCCTGATAGTCCTACCACTGATGATACTACTGCTCCAGTTAGTAAAGGACCATCTATCAGAGTCCAGAAAAATCATCCCAAGGACCAGATCATAGGCAATCCAGATGAAGGTATCACCACAAGAAGAAATCAAGATATAATCTCTAACTCTTGCTTTGTGTCAAAAATAGAACCAAAGAATGTCAAAGAGGCTCTCACGGACAATTATTGGATCACTGCCATGCAAGAAGAGTTGAACCAGTTTGAAATAAGTGAGGTTTGGGATCTAGTTCCTGGACCAAAAGGGTTGAATGTTATAGGCACTAAATGGGTTTATAAAAATAAATCTGTTGAAAATGGAACTATTACAAGGAACAAGGCAAGGCTTGTGGCACAGGGATACACTCAAGTGGAAGGATTAGACTTTGATGAGACTTTTGCCCCAGTTGCTAGATTAGAGTCTATACGGCTGTTACTTGGTGTTGCATGCATTCTGAAGTTTAAACTTTTCCAAATGGATGTTAAGAGTGCCTTTCTCAATGGGTACTTAAATGAAGAGGTGTATGTGGAACAACCAAAAGGTTTTGTGAATCCAGATCTTCCTGATCATGTCTACAAGTTGAAGAAGGCTTTATATGGGTTGAAACAAGCTCCCAGGGCCTGGTATGAGAGATTGACTGAATTCCTTGTCAATCATGGATACAGGAAAGGAGGACATGATAAAACTCTGTTTGTAAAAGAAGAACATGGTAAACTAATGATAGCACAAATTTATGTTGATGACATAGTGTTTGGTGGAATGTCAAGTCAGATGGTGGAGCATTTTATCAAATAGATGCAATCAGAGTTTGAGATGAGTTTAGTTGGGGAATTAACATTTTTTCTTGGACTACAAGTGAAGCAAATGGATGAGACAATATTTATCTCTCAGAGTAAGTATGCAAAAAATATTGTCAAGAAGTTTGGAATGGATACCGCTACTCACAAAAGGACTCCAGCACCTACTCATTTGAAGTTGACAAAAGATGAGAAGGGTGTTAGTGTTGATCAGAGTCTCTATAGAAGTATGATAGGAAGTCTCCTGTATCTTACAGCTAGTAGACCTGATATTAGCTTTGCAGTGGGTGTGTGTGCAAGATATCAAGCTGATCCAAAGATGAGTCACTTAACTCAAGTGAAAAGAATCCTCAAGTATGTTAGCGGCACATGTGACTATGGCATGATGTACTCACACAGTGACAACTCTCAACTCATTGGATTTTGTGATGCAGATTGGGCTGGCAGTGCTGATGACAGAAAGAGCACTTCTGGTGGTTGTGTCTTCTTAGGAGAAAATTTGATATCATAGTTCAGTAAGAAACAGAACTGTGTGTCTCTCTCAACTGCGGAAGCTGAATACATTGCAGCTGGAAGTAGTTGTTCACAACTTGTCTGGATGAGACATATGCTAAGGGAGTATAATGTTGAGCAAGATGCTTTGGCTTTGTATTGTGATAATCTGAGTGCAATCAATATCTCTAAAAATCCTATACAACACAGTAGGACCAAGCACATAGATATTCGTCATTATTTTATCAGAGATTTAGTAGAAGAGAATGTGGTGGTTTTGAAACATGTTGCTACCGAAGAACAACTCGCTGATATATTCACAAAAGCACTAGATGCTAATCAATTTGAGAAGCTAAGGGGCAAATTGGGAATTTGCCTGCATGAGGAATTGTAGCAGTTAATGTGTTTGAAGCGTGCAACAGTTATTTTCTCTCTCTCCATATGTGTTGTGCACGCTAATTTAGGAGAGGCTTTATTTGCTTTCCAAAACTGCTTTTCCACACTCAACCAACTTCCAACCTTCTATATTCAAAAACTTTGTAACTCTTATTCCGCTCCAATACCCTCTGCTGCAAACCTTTCCATACCTAAACCTATCGTCTTCTCCCAAAAACACTAAAATCACCAAACCTCTCAAAAATCCTTTTCCAATCATGTCTCAATCAACCGAAACTCCTTTGAACAAGAATGTAAGTGACAAAACCTCTACTCCATCAAGGTCTACTCGCTCGAAGGTTAAGGAACAATCGGCAGCGTTAATTGTTCAAGCTGCTCCTCTCGATGCTGTGCATGCATCGGAAGTGGAAGCACGATCGACTCGATCAAAAATTGTTATCAAGAAAGAAAAGGTTTCCAAATCTCCTGCTGCATCAAAGAAGAGTTCAAAATCGAAGCCAAGGAAGAAGCGAGGTGAATCAACGGCGACAATTGGTCTCTCTATGTCAGACCTCTACCATTCTGACAATCCTTTCAAATCGCGCGATGTCGCGACTGATGTTGGCGCTTCTGGCCATGATTCAAAAGGTAATAATGCTATACCCTCTGCTCCTACTGTTGATGAAACAAATCTTGTTGCAAAATCTGTTGAATCGGAAGATCTAGGTGAAACTAAGCAAACTGGAACCCTAGGTAATTCTGATTTAGAAGAAGAAAAGGATATTGGTAATGTTAGTAAGATTGATGCTGGTGTTGTTGAGGAAAATCCTAGTGATAAGACTGAGAAGACTAGGACTGATGGTGAAATTGAGAGTTTAGGGAAACCTAGTCCGGTTAAAACCCTAGAAACTGCTTATGTGAATACTGTGAAGAATTCTGATGTTATTCCTGATATTGCTAATTCTCCTATTGAGAAAAATCCTAGTGATGTGCTTGAGGAAACTAGGAAAGTTGTTGAAGAAGTGGTGAAGGCTGTTACTGGTGCTGACCCTGTAGCCCAGTCTGATGTTGTGCCAGATGCTAAAGCATCTTTGGACCAACAGGTTCTTAATCCTGATAATGTAGCTGAAGTGTGTTTTGATCCTGATGTTAGTAGTGATTCTACTGAGAAGACATGTCCTGAAGAGAACAAGGATGATGATAATGTGGTGACTGAGGAAATATCTGAGAAATCTCAGTCTGTTGAAAGTGAGAAGACAAACACTGATGAGGATGTTGAAGGTGAAGACTCCTCAGGTGACTCTGATGATGTGGTTAACTCTGATGGTCAGATGTATGTGGATGCTGATAAAGGTAAACAAGTTGTGACTAATGAGGACAATGTGATTGATGTGGATGAAGAAAGGTCTCAGTCTCCTCCTCTGGTGAAAACTTATGGTGCTGGTGTAGCAAAAAGGCTCAGGAGCAATTCTGGTAAAGCTATACCATCTGTCTCCAAGTCCCCTGCTGTCGAGTCTGTCAAGAAACCTGCTAAGAAACCAATGTATGGACCTCCTAGACCTAGGAGTAAATTTGAAACACCTGTTGTCTAGAAGAAACAACTAAAGAGGAAAGCTGTTGACAATGATTCTGATTATGAAGTTGAGAGGTCTGTGAGTAAAGGTGAAGCATCTGGTGGAGCTTCTATTGGCAGAAAAAGTGTGGGTGGTAGAAAGGTACCAGCTAATGTACCTGAGGTCCCTATTGATAACATTTCTTTTCATCTTGCTAGTTGTGTGGGGAAATGGAAGTATGTTGTTTAGAGACGGGTTGCTCTAGAGAGAGAACTTGGGAAAGAAGCTCTGGAGTGTACTGATATTGTAAGCTTGATTGAGGAAGCTGGGTTGATGAAGACTGTGTGGGGATTGGGAGATTGTTATGAACAGCTGGTCAGAGAGTTCATTGTGAACGTCCCTGAGGACTGTGATAACCCCCAAAGTCCTGAGTTTCATAAGGTTTTTGTGCGTGGTCTGCTGGTGAATTTTTCTCCTTCCATTATTAATGAGTTTCTGGGAAGGGATGATGCTAGAACCCCTGAGGTGGAGTTGACTGATGGTGAATTGGCCAAGGCAATTACAAATGGCCATGTGAAGCAATGGCCCAAGGGCAAGAAGGTGTCTTCCAGCAAACTCTCTGTGAAGTTTGCATGCTTGAACAAGATTGGCACTGTCAATTGGGTGCCCACTGTGCACACCTCTGATATTTCTACTGACTTGGCACGTTTAATCTATACCATTGGGTCCAAGGTGCAATATGATTATGGTTCCTATATTTTCAATCAAACCTTGAAGCATGCTGACAGCATGGCTATCAAAAAGCCCATTGCTTTTCCATCCTTGCTATGTGGTATTATTCTGAGTCAACAACCAGGTATTCTGAGGAGTTCTGATTTCCCAATGAAGAGGAAAGCTCCTTTGATTCTGCACAGTAAGCTGTTTGAAGGGACACATGCTCCAGACATTGCTACAGCATCTGTCCAGAGGTCATCTGCTGCACTGACTAGGAAGGATATGATTGCAGAGCTGAAAGCTACCTGCAAAGGGTTAGAGGACCAGAAGTTGAAGCTGGAAGCTGTTATCCAGGCCCTGGAGCTTGAAGAAGCTGGTGCTGGAAATATTGATGTTGATGATGGTGGTGAACCTGTGATAGAGGGCTCTGATGAAAGCCTCTCTGAATGATGTCCTTGCTCCTGTGTTCTTTCTGCTCGGATTTTTTTCTTTTCTGTCTGTACTTTGAGGGCTATGCCCAGGATATTTTGTGCACTTACATGTGCTACTGTCTGTAATAATGGTACTATGATGTGTTGCTACTCTAGTTTTCTTCCATCTATGCATGAAGTATTCTGTTTGTCACAATTATGGCTAAAAAGGGGGAGTAGTAGTAAGTATCTGTTCTGTTCGTATCTGTTCTGTCCGTGATAATGCTGTGACATATGATACAACATCTGTCTGTCTTTGCGTGTGCTATGATTTAGGGGGAGCAAATATGATAAATCTGTATATGTATGTTTGTTCTGTTGAGGGGGAGTAGTCTCTACTGTGATATATGCATGAACTCAGGGGGAGTAATCTACTTTTGTTGTGATGCACGTTGTGTGTGACAGATGCCATTCCAAATGCTAAGGCATCTTGTCTGTTTCAAAGGAATCCACTTTTACTTGATACTTGAGAATTTATTTTTCTCAGTGGTGTAGGAATTTATTTTTCCTATGGTGATTCATATTTGTGGGAATTTATTTTTCCCTGGTTTAACTGTATGGCACTTATGTGTGAGAGTTTATTTCTCTCCTATGTTGTACCCTATGAGGCTAAGTTGTGTATTTCCGTTGTTGCATGCCTCTGATGCTGCCTGTTCATTATTTCTCACTTGAAGATCTCTTTTGAAAATAATGTGACAATGTATTATCTTCTTTCTTAGCTGTGTGTTTGCGTTGACTTAAAGGAAGGTATGTACTGCATCTCTCCAGAACTGGTCTTAGTTTCTTTTAGCCAAAATTTGCCAAAGGGGGAGATTGTTGGTGTTTTGTATGTTGGCCTCATTTTGCAAAAACAAGTTCAAGCAAGATGTTAGACCAGATGCCGTAGCATGTGGGTACATCATCTGTCATGCCGGTAATTAATGTTCTATATTGCGCGCCATATCTTTGAAGATTCTTTGAAGCAATATTTTCGCCTTACTTGCTTATCAAGACGCATGTTTTAAACAAGGGTTTATAAGGCGGCTGCTCCAAGAAATACTTTCCAGAAGATGCTACGTCATTTATGGAAACAAGTGATTTTTTCCATTTCATGTGTGCTGGACTTTGCAAAAGGACAGCTGAAGATTAAAGCCCAAGATGAAGACCTAGCCCATGCTAACTCAGGTCGTATAAATATGTGAAGACTAAAACCTAAAAGACTACTGAAGCCGTATCTGAAGAACTTAGTTTTAAGGTTTTAGTCTTGTTATTTGTAAGCCTTTTCTTGTGGATTCTATAACACAAGCGTAGGCCTGTTTGGTTTGTTTTTTGTGTAACTTCTCCCAAGCTTTTAAGCACGGAGACTGTTTGTTGTTTGGTTAGTGAAACCGCACTGTTTGTATTGTTGTTATAATCACATGGTGTGTGATTGAAAGGAAGTGAGACGGGGTCTCAAACTTAGGAGTTCCTAGGTTGAGTATAGCACGGGTAGAGTCTAGGAGATAAGTCGTGAACTTGAGAAGTTTGCTGAGGGCTTTGATCTAGATCTATTATAGTGGATTCCTTCCTGGCTTGGTAGCCCCCAGAGTAGGTCGTTGTTTACGCCGAACTGGGTTAACAATTCTCTGTGTTTTTACTTCATTGTCTGTTGCTTTTACTTGTTGATTATAATCTACTGTGGACATACGCTAGAGCATTTGTCTTAGCATTACAACTGGTTACGTACGACAATTGCTATAGCTTCTGTCTTAACATCTGTCCCTAGTAGGTGCCAGAATTTCATTGTGTTTTCTCCACGCACCTTCAATTGGTATCAGAGCTTCGGGTGTGTTGGTAAATCACTTAACCGTGAGACATTCAAGATCCAAAGGAGAAAACCTCCATGGCTCAAAACATGGATAAGTGGAAGCAGAAGCTACATCAACAAGTTGTTGATCTTAGCAAGAAATTTGAAGATGAACTGAGCTTAAATGAAGATCTGAGCAACAATCAAAATCCTTCCACTTCAGGGGCTAATCAAACTTCTGATATTGGTTCTACAACTACTACTTTGTGCCTCATTAGTGATGATAATGAAAGCATTCAGTGGGCAATAGTAAATGGCTTGTTAGATCAATATGAGGAGTTTAGGATGGAGGAAAATGAGAGCATTGAGAAAATGAACATAAGGTTTCAAGCTATCACAAGCAAGCTTGAAGAACACAACAACAAACTCAGCAACAAAGAGCTTGTAAGTAAGTTGCTGAGGAGTTTGCCTCTGGATTGGAATGAAATTCCACATTCTATAGAGGAAACTAAAGATATCAATTCAATGAGTCCTGAATCATTGATTGATTTACTCAGAGTCCATGAATTGGCTCTGAAGGATATGCAAGAGATGAAACGTGAAGAAGCAGAAGCAGCAAGGAAAGGAAAGCAAGCATTGGAGCATGAAGATCTTGTTGAAGAACCTGATGAAGAGTATCTTGAAAGGTTTTCAAGAAAAATTCAAAGATGGTACATCTTCAAGAAGAATGGAGGAAGACTAGCGAAAGGGATGACAACATGGGATGTACTAGACAACCTCTCTGAAGATGAGTCTGAAAGAGCACCAAGAGCTGAAGGATCAAGTTCTGAAGATGGCTCAGACTCTGATGACTCAGGCTCTGATGAAAAGTCAGAACCTGAGAGCAAAGAAAGCATTCAGAGAACAACAAATCAGGTATATTCTAGTCTCTCCAAAGCTAAATTGATCAAGCATCTTAATAAGACCTTACTTAAACTCTCTAATAGTCAGCAGAAGTTTAAAAAGCTTAAAGCAGACTATGAGAATTTAAGTAAGCAAGCAAATCACTCTGAAGGTCTTAAACAAAAAGATTTTATCAAAACCAAAGACCCTAAGAATGATTTTGCTATATGTTACAAACCCCTTGAGCACTCTCTAGTTCTCAAAGAGTACTGTAACATAAATGCTGATCAAAATAAAATTGTTTCCATGCTTTGCAACCTTGAGACCAACAATACTAATGGGATTGGATACTCTAGTAGTAAAACACTAGAGGAACCAAGCTCATCAGTTATTGATGGAAGTTTCTCACTTCCAAATCTTTACACTACATTTGTATCTGATAGTTCTCAGATGAAACAAATGAAGGATGAAGATTTGGCAACTAACAGTCTAGGACCCTCAAGCAAGTGGGTACCAAGAGACAAAATTGTTTACTTGATTGCAGGTGAAACTAAGACTCTGAACCTTCCAATCACATGGATGCATGTGACTGTGAATGGAAGAAGAGCAATTGTTCATAGAAGGCACATTCTTGAAGAGTCAGATGGAGAAGAAGATGAAGAGGAATACATAAGGAGCAGGAGGGAGTATGAAGATATGGAAGCTTGCTTTGAAGATGATAACAACTCAGTGTGGTGGAGTGATTGCTCTGGCTATGACTCTGACTACACCTAATCAAGAAAGCTTCAATGCAAGGTAAGTATGCTTAACTCCTGAATGACATATTCAGAGAAATAACTCTAAAAGGTTGAAAATATCTTCTTAGGATACACTGTGTTCAGTACTAAAAACCTTGAAAAATCCTGTCTGAACATACTTTCTTGTGTCCTGAAAAGACTTGCTTTTCAGCCTCTGAAGTTCTTCAGGTTTCAGCATCTAAAGAATCTCAGACTCTGAGAAACGTTTCAACCTCTGACGGTTAAGCCTCTGAATACGAAATGAATTGGAAACGTTTAAGTATTTTTACTAAAACGTTTTGGCGCCAAAGAGACAACACGCATACACGTTCTGATTGGTTTGAACACAGTTAATGATTAGTCTGTTTTATTTTCTTTAATGTATTGTGTGTTTTTAATTTGTTTTATGTTTTCTAAAAACTCTTAAACACTCACCTTACAAACTATTGCTCTTCAAAGCTAGAACAAACTTTATCTCTTACTTAGCATCTCTCACACCCTAACCTTCTGAAATGGCATCTACTTCAACACCAATTCCAAACTCCTTGTTTATTTTTCCTGATAACTTTCCGATCAACACCATTGCTTGCGAGGAGATGTTTTCTACAGATTTATCTCTCAAGATGGAGGGAAAATCTCTGAACCTGGTTATGGAACAACCAGTGGACTTTGATAGTTTGGAAAAGAACCATCTTGATGTCCTAAAGTTCTTTTCCAATCACAAAGGGAGCTTTAGGTACATGAACTTATTAAATGGTCTAATCTATCCTACTCTGGTGAAAGATTTCTGGATTAGAAGCAAGGTGAGGACTGTTGAAGATTATCACAAGGAGTTAGCTGCAAGGAGGAAAGAAAAGCCTGGAAATGAAGACAAAACCCCTCAAGAGTTGGGTCTAAGAGTCATTGAAGAAACAGAGGTGCATTCTGTTGTGTGTGGATTTGAAGTAATCCTCTCTACTTCAAACTTGGCTAAGGTGCTATCCATCCCAAACGAAGGTATCCATTATACCTTTAGTCACAGTGAAGCACAAGAATCTATGTTTCTGAAGAATATGACAAGACATTGCTATGTCAAAGGGACAAGCTGTGAGAGCAATAAGATAGGTGATCTAAAGCCCTCTCAGAGGATATTAGCCAAAATCATGTTAAATTCTATATTTCCAGGAACTAAAAATCCTGATCACTTGTCATGGGATCATAGACACTTTGTCTATTTTCTCACTAGAAAATATGATTTAAATTGGGCTAAATACATCTTTGATCACCTATGCAAATCTGTGCTCTTATCTCAAAATCAGGCCAAGTCTGATATACATGTAGTCTACCCAAGGGTCCTCAGTGAGATTTTCTATCAGTGTGGAGTAATAGATATAATCAAAGCTGCTGGTCATGACTACTTGTTAAGAGAATGCAGAGCTTCCACATTTTCTACTCATTCACTAGCTTTCATGAACATGATATCAGAACATGAAGAACAACCTTCAGAACCTCTGGCATATCAGTCTCACTCAGAACCTTCCTTGGTTAAGAAATGGAACATTGACATGCCTACAACTTCTTGTGACATTGTCAACAAGTATATTCAACTTTTGGACAACCTAGGAGAAGGATTTGAGACTAAGAAGGTAGTGTTGAAAAAGAAGAGAAGAAGGTTAGTGAAAGCATATGAAGCTGGAAACTCAAAGAGTGATGATGAGCCTCTCAGCGTCAGACAAAGGAAGCTTCTCAAGGTGACTGTGGTAAATATTAATGAAAGCTCAAACCATAACAGATCAGGTAATGTATCTAAATCTGTTGTTGCTACTACTCAAGACATTCAGTTTACCTCATCATCAACCCAACCTCTCTCAAACTATAACCAGACAGATTCTGAAGATAATCTTACCATAAAACAACTCATATCATAATCTGTTAAATCAACTCACCCTGAACCAGTCTTCATCAACATATCATAATCATCATCCTCAACTGATTTTAACCCTAATGAGTTAGATGAGATTCTCGCTAATTTTGAGCTGCTTAATGCCAAATCTAAGCATAAAATAGCTCAATCATCTATGGCTCAAACCTTTTCAAACCCTCAAACACCCACATATCAAACCTCGTCTGAACACATTGTTTCAGAAGAAAACCTGACCCTCTCACCATCAGACCATGTTGAGGCTATGATCAAAGAACTCTCTACAAAAGACTTCCATCTCAAAAACTTTGATCATACCAGTCCTAGTCCTCAACAATCCCAACATTTGCCTACCCTCTCCAATCCCCAACTCACAAATATAACCCTATCCAAAGAACCTCATCCAACCCAATCAAACATTCCTGGTGTCTTGAGCAATTGCAATGACTTGTTTAAACAGATACATGGTCTTTATGATCTAAGGCAAACAGATATGCCTTCATCTGAGTATGCTTCTCAATGGATAAGTCTGACAGAAGAACTGGTGAAAGAAGTGCACAATCTTCAAAAGGCAGCTGTGGAAGAACAGAAGAAGTTTGACAAAGGAAAAGCTATCAATGCTGAAAAGGACATTCAGAATCAAATGGACACAGAGAGGAATCATCCTGAATCCTCTGCTGCAAGAGAAAAGGTGGACGATCTGAATGTTCCTCCTCAAGACAGTCTGAGGGATGATCAAGCAACTCAACAGTTTCTAAGGAATCCTTTCTATGAAGATGACATCAGAAGGATTGAAGCAAAAGTAGACAAGTTTGTGGGATTGATGGAAGAAGTAAATGCCAATCAGAAAAACATCATGACAACCCTAGCATCTCTCTGTAGTCAACCCCAACCTTAGGACCTGTCTAATTGTTTATATGACTTTATGATTGATAATTTGCAAAGCATTCTGATTAGGTTAAACTTTTGTTTAGGTTAAAATTCTAATTGATAACATACCTATTCACTATATTTATCTGAATGTGCAAGTTGTTAATTCTGTTTGGTATGTCATTTGTTTGTCTGTTTTAACTCTTTAAATGATTTCTATCTTGTAAAATAATCTTTCAAACACTTGAATTTCATTCACTTTTCATAAGTACAATATGTGGATAGTCTTAAAGTATCAAATTACATAACAAGAGAAGGCATAAAAGTAAGAAATCAAAACTAAACAAGCCAAAGTAATGAATGTTATTTCATTGAGAACATAAGTTCTGGGTTACAAGACTAAATTTTCTAAGAACTATCTTCTAGTGCTCTCAAAGGTCATATTTGTGGTTACATGCCTACATGACCTTTGCGGAGGGGAAAGGTTGAGGTTTTGGCTGAAGCCATTCAACCAGTAGTCTTTCTTGAAGAAACCAACTCTGCTGCGTTAGTTTGGCTTTCCTCAGGCAAAGACTCAAGCCCCTCTAGAGCCTCGAACTTCAGTTTGATGTTCTTCAGGAAGATATGTCTTCAGAACTTAAAACAGTCAGAGTCCAAAGATTTCTCTTCAGACTCTGAACTGAGTTCTTCTGTGACAGACACTGGCTTTGTTTCCATTGGTTTCTTCTTATGTTTTCTCCTATCTTGACTGACTCTCAGTGAAACTACTTTCTTTTTCTCTGAGCGTTTCATTTTTTCTCTCAAGAGATCTATCAATAACCTAAGATTACTCTGTGTGAGTAAAATGACTGGGTATCTCTCTCCTTTTATAAGCAAAATTCAAAGGCCGAATATTAAATGTGTTCAACCACTTCTGATTTGACGGCATTGAAAGTTGAATTTCTATTAATTGCTTATATTACCTTTTTGATAATGACAAAAGGGGGAGAAAGAATATTGGTAAATCAATTGTTGGAAGAAGCGAAATTACTTGGCTTTTTAGGGCCTTGTAGTGCTTCAGAGAGAGAACGTAGGAGAGTGGTCAAAATAGTAGCATGAGGTACATGCTTTGTTATGACAATCTGATCTTTGAGGATTTCAAAATATTGTACTAAAGAGCTCTGAACTGTTTTCAAATTTTTTTCAGACTCTGAGCTATTTTCTTTGAAAAGATTTTTTAAAAGCTCTGAACTGTTTGAAAATATTTTGAACTCTGAAGCTGTTAATGATAACCATCAGAACCAAGTGTGTATGTAGAAGTCTTTAAGCGCCTCTGATTCTATTTTGTCATTCAATTTAAATATTGCTTCAATTTAAATACTGCTTAATCTTGCATCTGCATTAAGGGCTTAATTTTCAAGGAGAATGCATTTATTAATTGAAGTTTATTATTCATAGTTAGTTCTTGAGTAAGGGTGCAACTTTACTCAAAGATTATCACACTATGGAATGAAGAAGCTTGCAAACCTTGTTCTTTACATAGTGAAATATGAATAATTTAAGTCATATAATAAAGTATTTCTGAAACTGATTAAAATTAACTATGGATACAAAATAGGGGGAGCTTACAAACCTAACCCTATGGGTTATCAGACTTAGGGGGAGCTTGCAAAACTCAGAAGCCTAATGTCAACATAGCTGATTTTTATCAACAACAATTGTATTTAATACTTGTGTTTGTCATCATCAAAAAGGGGGAGATTGTTGGAACAAAATATGTGTTTATACACACCCTTAAGTTTTGATGATAACAAAGTATTAAATGGACAATTGATGGTACTAATGTTTAAATTAAGTGCAGGAGAATTCAACGTTTAATCAAGAGCACACTTAATTTAAACTCTGATGAAACCAATGGAAGTCTGAATATTTAAGACTCTGAAAGAGTTCAGATGCTACAACGTGGTCAGAAGCTATACAAAGTTCAGAAGCTCAAAGTAGATCAGAACGTCTGAAAGCTGTTCAGGGACTCAGAGTAGTTCAGAAGCTCAAGGATGTTCAGAGGCCTACAAGAGTTCAGAGGCTGTCTGATAGTCATAAGTCATTCAGAGGATGAAGGCGTTCAGAATCTGAATTACTAAAGACTATCAGAGGCTAACCATTCAAAGACCAATCAGACTCCAAGTTATCAAAGGTTCATCAGAAGCAAAGGGAATTCCCAGTCATCAGAGGGCTACATCAACTACAACTTATCAAGCCTGATGACTTGTTGTAAGGTCAACTAAAATGCAACGGTCACAAAGGATGTGATCCCTCTCTCTAGGAGCTAGTTGTACCTTATAACTGTACCATTGGACAGACAGCAAATGTGAAGCTTCTCAGCAAAGGAAGACGTGACTTTACTCAATGGATCCTTCATGTCTACAGCTGTCCAAGTTGCAATGGGAATTTCTCCAACGTCTCAATGTCTTTCTCAACTCATATAAATATGCCAAAGAAAGAATTGAAGACTGGCGCTCAACATTAGATAAAATCTCTCAAGAAAGTGAGCATTTGAATTGTAATAGATAATATCTCTCAAATGAAGTGAGCATAGAAACTAGCTTAGAGCCTCTGAAGTTATTATGTTTGTAATAAGTTTTAAGCTCTCAAGTTAGTAGTAAGTCTTCTGCTTAGTGTAGAAGCAAGTAAGTCTTCTGCTTAGTGTAGAAGCAAGAAAGTCTTCTGCTTAGTGTAGAAGCACGTAAGTCTCAGTCTTAGTGATTAGAGCAGTGAAGTCTTGAGCCTGAGTGCTTGAGCAAGGAAGTCTCTGATCTTGTGTGATCAGAGCAAGGAAGTCTCTATGTCTTGTGTGACTTAGAGCAGGAAGTCTCAAGCTTGTGTGCTTGAGCAAGGAAGTCTTTGATCTTGTGTGATCAAAGCAAGGAAGTCTCTATGTCTTGTGTGACTAAGAGCAGGAAGTCTTGAGCTTGTGTGCTTGAGCAACTATTGTAATCCGTGTGATTATAGTGGAACTCTCTTGGAAACAAGGGGACTGGAGTACTCTCAATTTGTGAGGGGAACCAGTATAAATTGTTGTGTGTTCTTCTCTCTCTCACTCTCTCATTTACTCCTTCATCATTCATAACGCCATAAGTTAATTGTGTGAATAATCCGCTGTGCTTTAAAGACTCTGAAAAGATTTAAACATCTTGGAAAGTTTTTAAATATCCAAAACACAATTCAACCCCCCTTCTTGTGTTTTCTCAACGCACCTTCACACATGACGTGTCACAACAATATATAATTTAATATTTTTCGGTGCTATGCAAATATTTAATTTGTTTAAATATAAATCAATTTTTATTTTAATATTTATCGTATATGCTTTGTTTTTCCTCTATATATATCTCAAGTTTAGCTTTCACAAATTTTTACTCTAACTATTCATTCTCGCCGCGTTTTATATTTTCCTCTATATATATCTCAAGTTTAGCTATCACAAATTTGTGTTTCAATTGCTACTATGACTGATAAAAATATTGAATTTCAACTTGCGCTACGTTGTTTAAGAGGTTTTTTAAATTTTATTTTATATTTTATATACTCTAACTATTCATTCTCGCCGCGTTTTATATATATACTACTTTCTTTCTTTTTTACACATAACATCATTGAATTCATACTCCAATAACTGACTTAGAGAAGTACGTCAATCATTGTCGGATCAAATATCAAACTTATTATGTTGAGTTTCACAATGGCAAAGTAAGTATACATTTTATTTCAATCGAATGTGTTAGAATATATTAAGATATGTATAAATTTTATCTTATATTTGTTGAGAAAATATATTTAGAATTTTTTATTTTATTCCCTATAATTAAGGAATTTAGTTTAGATTTAAATTAGTTCACTTGGTTATAAATACCAAGATCGTCATACTGTTTTACTATGTAAATAACGTAAATAATGTAAACATATTATTTTTGGTCGTCATCAATAATATTCTTGTTCTTATCGTTTTCTTCCATTCTTTTACCTAAATACCTCAAATTCAACATGGTATCAGAGTCATGGTATCCACCTTGAAACATAATTCCACTACTTTACTTAACTTTGTTCATATAAACCATAACTGTCATTCTTTTTATTTTGTTCCACCTTTTTTATTTTGTTACCCTTTTCGTTCTTATTAATACTTTACTTAACTTTGTTTTACCCCTTTTGTTACCCTGACCATGCAGCCCACATGCCACTTTTTCATGAGTTCCAGTTACCTTTACTTCCGTTACCCGTTTGTGATGTTTTAATCCGCGGTCCCGTTTGTGATACTTTAATTCGCGGGTCTCCGTTTGTGATACTTTAATCCGCGGTCCCGTTTGTGATGTTTTAATCCGCGGGTCTCCGTTTGTGATGCTTTAATCCGCGGATATTTTACTTAATTTGATATGGATTCATGCTTCGGCCGCTGCTCTACTACTTACTTGATTTCTCCTCTTGGCGCTTTCAAGGACTTTAATTTATTTTCAGGGTTTATTTTGTATCAAGCTAAAGCTTAGTAAGCTTTAACTTGAGGGGGAGTGTTAGAATATATTAAGATATGTATAAATTTTATATTATATTTGTTGAGAAAATATATTTAGATTTTTTTATTTTATTCCCTATAATTAAGGGATTTAGTTTAGATTTAAATTAGTTCACTTGGTTATAAATACCAAGATCGTCATACTATTTTATTATGTAAATAACGTAAATAATGTAAACATATTATTTTTGGTCGTCATCAATAATATTCTTGTTCTTATCGTTTTCTTCCATTCTTTTACCTAAATACCTCAAATTCAACATAATGTATTTGATTGTATTTGAGCATTTCACATTGGTAGAGATTTAACATTGTTATTATTTTTATTTTATGGCGCGGTCATGTTACAAAAAATGTTTGCATCTGATTTTGGTGACAACAACGTACATCTTTATGCTACACTTAACCTTTGTTTGGTAGGTGAGAAAATGAAAAGAGATAAATAGAAACACGGAAACCAATGCATGTATTTGGATCTAAATACTACATGCTTTGGTTTTCGTGTTTCTATTTCTCTCTTCTAATTTTCTCTCCTACCAATCACACCCTTATTGATCCAAACGGAAATCAATTTGAAATTTTAGTTGAAAAAATTAATTGCAGCATATATTTTAAACATGGATGATCTACATTGCGTGATTTTTATAATATTCAATATGGTGCTTGGGTGATTTTTATTATACACTGTGATAACTCAGTTTGGACTAATTTTAAAAGACAGATTTAATTGTGTCATTTATTTTAAAAAATTTATTATAGTTCTTTTTATATAAGAGAAAAGAGAAAAGTCAGGTTAACACGTCACCTAGTGTGCTTTTATACGGCACTAGTCTCAGTTGTGGAATGTATGATACAAGATTTAAATTGTTATAGTTGATGATAACTAGAGTTTCGGGCACTAATTAAGGTTACAAAAGAGATAATCTTTATATTAAAAATGTCACTTTTTATATTTTATGAATATAGACTACACAAATTTTGATGTATTTTTACTATACTTAGGTTCCTTAATTAGTGTCCGGGGCACTAGTTAGCATTTTCCAAATTATCATAATAAAAATTGCAAATAAAATGAAATCAAAATATAATTATAGTGAAATTGAAATAATCTCTTATATTTTAAGTTTGCTCCGAAAAGCTAGCTCAAACCCTAATTTTTTTCTCGTCCATTATATTAAAAAAAATACAAATTTGGCTAGCATGGAAATCGAACTCACATCCCTTGCTTGGGGCAAACCTTTTAACCGCCGGAGCATGAACTTCAATTGTGATTAAATTTAGGAATCTCATATGTTAATCCTCAATATTCTTTGATTTTTACAGCACATCATTATCACTATGCTTTCTTTTGTGATTTCTGATTCTTATTCATATCGTTGAAATTGTTATACATTTGATACTAATTTTTTTTATCATTTAAATGGTTACACATTTGATGCTAACTTCTTTTTTTATCATATAAATTTCCTTTGAATTACAATCTTTTATCTGACAGGGAGAAACTGATTAATGAATTGCAGATTAGATATAGAACCTACTACGTTGAGTTCGACGTAACTGAAGTTAGTGTGATTTAAACTTTTACAATGTTTTTGTTTTTGCCTATAATTATGAAAATAATATGATTCCAATTTTTGTTGTTTGTTGCATTTGTAGGGTGCAGTGCGGTTTCCTAAGATGTTTTCTGCTGATTTTCGACATGAAATTTATCATTTTGCAAATTTGCTTGATCCGATCAGGAATCGATTCGAAGTATTGGTCGAAATAATTAACAAGAATGTTTATTTAACGCATGAGTGGTATGCTTTAAAATATTTTTACAATATCTCTATGGGGCGTGGGCTATTCTGTTATATACCGAAAGAAGACAATTTTGTATTATTTTAAAAGATAGGTTTGGTATAGTTATGGACCCACCAATATTTGTACCTCCTATGAAATTTAGATTAGAAAAATCGCGTGTTGGGTGTGACTTTGTAGTTGGTCTCCCAAAAGATACTAATCTCTTGTCGTATACTCATGAAATCGGTTTTACTGACATCACATTTGAGAAAAGATTGACTACTTACGACGTTACAACTAGTTTTTTAATAAGTTTGATTACAATGTATTTTATGATACAATTGTGGTGCATATATGTTGTGTTATTAATTTTGTAGATGCTACCGTATGAAGAGTTTGGTGAGAAGACTTTTTTAAGAAGAAAATACCTACAATCAGGGGCGGATATATTCATAGTTGAGGAGGTGCAGCTGCACACCATGAACCTTGAAAAATTGCATATACTATCCTATTTTTTTTTTTTCATTTTGAACCCCCTGAAAAATCAATGTTGCACCGATGGTCCATTTCTCAGTCCTCACACACGCTCGTGAGAAGAAAAAGATGAAGCAAAAACTTTAGTCTTTTTAGAGTTTTGCACGTGGATTAATAAATAATAAAGATTGTCATTTTTACCCTTACTTTATTAAGAAGGAGAAAATTCATTTAATGAATGTTTTAGTTTTAGTTTTTGTAAGGGTGTAAATGGTAAAGTATAATTAATTATCTTTTGGTTTCTTAAAAAGACCAAAGTTTTGGGGCAAAACTAAAAAACTAAAAGGACCAAAGATTTGGGACGGAGAGAGTATATTTTAATATGTCTACAAAGAATAATAAAGCTAAATTGAATGTTATATATAACATTCTAAATGACCCGTGCTATCACACGGGTCGGTGTCTAGTAAGATATAATATATAAATTGAGTTCTAATAATCAAACCCTCAACCACTTTTTTAAAGAATTCGAAAAAGTTATCACTTAATTTATTATTAGTAAATTCTTTCCATCGTATCAAAACCTCGTCATCTAAATATATGATTTCATTCTCTAGGTCATTGCTTCTTGGACCAGATTCAAAATTGAAAGCTTTTACCTATTGTTCTGGTGAACACTTAAATGGGTGTGAAAAGTAATGATATTTGTAACATTCTAAATTTTTGATAAATAATTTGCATATAAAAACTTTATTTATTTAAAAAAAGTGTGACTATTTTTTTATTCTTTCTAAGAATAATAATTATACAAGCTTATAAATAATAACTCCACAATGAGAAGAGTGTTTCTTTTAGATTACATATCGAGAAAACCCATAATAGTTTATCCCCGCCCGCGTACAAACAATATGTCAACTTCACACATCATCTTTAGTACCTACAACAATAATCATGTAAAGGTCAATTTTCTTATCCAAATTGATTCATAGTGACGCAGAGAAAAATGCCATAAAATAAATAGCATAAAAACTTCTCAATCAAAAAGAATAAAAAGTTATTAAATTATATATATTATTTTTAACTAGACACCCTTGGGCCATTCTTTTTCCATAAAAGAGTTCATAAAATATTAAGGCACAACAATTGGACAATTAAATTATGCAAAAATGCATGCTCCTAAAACTAAATGATCCGGATATAGTCACTCATACCAATGGGGAAAATCACGTACCCCCTTACGCACACAGCTGGAGTACCACAAAATAAGATAATCACGTACCCTTTACGCACACAGCAGGAGTACCACAAAATTAAAATGCCATGCCATGATAATGCTAAAATAAATCATCTAATAAATAAATAAAATATAAAATAATTAATATTCCTACAAAATTTATTTATCAATTAATAGATTAATAAGATGTATATATAAAATATTAGGGCGTTACATTATTACCCCCTTAAAACAGTTTCGTCCTCGAAACTAGAAAATAAAAATATAGGTTAAAAAGAGTTCCCTAATCAAATAAAATCATTGGGTAAGAAAATCACTTTCTAAAATCGAAGTTAGAATATTCTAACTTGTCAAAAAAAAAAACTTTTATCTATAAAATTTTCGGGGTCTTACATTCTACCCACCAAAAATTAGTTTCGTCTCCGAAACTAGATATTAGCAAAAGGTTCAATTAGGATTTACAAAAATTCTCACATAAAATCATTCAACCTCTTTATATAAATTCACCGTTGCGAATAGTTTCAAAGGATGGAAAAAATTAAATAAGACACTCCTTCAATTAGATAAAAATGATAAAGTTTAAGGATGGAGTAAAACATAAAATAAAATTTTAGGTTCGAACACCGTACTCTGATGTAAAATAAAAACATCGGCTAAATTTAAAACGAAAAATAATAATAATAATAATAATAATTTGTACCACAAATCCAATAAAATAAAGAGCATCATCATAAACCAGTTATATTTCACGAGGATAAAGTAAAATTTAATAAAATAGTCCAAAATAAAGTAAATACTTTAATAAAATTTGATATAGTTCAAGAAAATATTTCTTGAGAAAATAACACTTCAAACATTTTCTGATAAAATTCCAATATAAGAAAATTGCTCCAAAAATATGAAGTTAAAATTGTTTTAAATCACTTTATATTCAAAAATAAGTCACGTCATAAAATCGAATAACAAAGGGATGTAATAACTCAAGAAGGATTGAAAAATAGAGACTAAATACTTAAATAAAATCATTCCACCAAGATTCGATAGATTAGATAATCGGTCGCTACCCCTTAGCACAGAAACGTCGCATTGACTCTCCACGCTTCAAGAATTGGAGTGGTTAGTCCATTCCAAACATCGTGATCCCGTCTACTATTAACAAGAGATTGAGGGTGATCAGTTTCCCAATTTGTCAATAGTGAGCCAACAATCACAATGGTAGTATAGACCATCCTACTCCCAAAAGTCATCTCGTTCATTACCACTTGTATTTAGAGCCTCTCAAGTTTCTAGTAGTCATCACATTCTTGAATCACGTCTCTCGTAGATTGATATGACTTATACTAAGGACGGGATTTCAAGTATAAAGGACATACTATTTCAATAGTAGATATTTCAAACAGGATTCGAGTGGCGTGTATCTTTTGAGGACGAAAGGAGAGTTACCTAAATTCTATAATTAGTTTGAGCTTAAAATATTTCTTCAATCTAATTCTAACTCTAAGGGTTCTAAAAAGTGAAATTTAGCTTGCAAGCAACTAATAATGTAATTTCAAAATTTAAATCACAATGCCAATAACCAAAAAGAACATATCCAATAATAAGTAGCATACACACAACACACAAGACCCACGATCTTGTCAATTTTCATATTTTTAACTCTTGTAAACTACGCTTAACACAAAATCAATCCACAATACTCATTAATTCACACCATGTCAAAATTCTTTCACTTTTTCCAAATCAAGCCATACACAATTTTATTTCATAAAAAAAAATCATTTTAAATGTCTCGAGTCCATAAGCATTTGTTTATCCATTTTCACCAAGTTCAAATTTAAAAAAAAATAATATTACCTAGAACAATAGAGGATTCTAATACATACAAATATAACTAAGAAAATATAGCACCTATCAAACAACACGATAACAAGCACCACACACAAAACCCACAATTATACCACTTAAAATAAAATTGATTCACAATAGTTTATACTCATTTACACAAACTATACTTCTTCCAATCTATCCATCCAAAATTTACTTTAGTAAGTAAAGTATTGTTTTAGTTACTTTATAACTTCATAAATCGTACTTTATCATATTTTTTTTCAAAATTAATTCAGAAACAACATCACTTAAGAAAATTGAGGTTTTCCAATACATGTAATAAAATATAAAACAACATCAATATTAAAGAAGAAAGCAAAAACAACATTGTACTTATAAGCAGTTTCAGTGACAACAACAGAAAGACAAAATTACACATATAAAAATTTTAGTGACAGACACAAAAACAGGTTACTTACTGGAAGGATACAGAACAACCAGAAAAATGTGTTATGGTGACAGATAATAAGGAAGCAAATTATAATAGAAAAAACAGCTTCATAAAAATACGAAATTAGTAGACTAATCATGCAAAAATCATGTAGGCCATACATCATCATCAAAATAATCTCTAATTCACAAATTATGACTACCACAATTTATTAAAATCATTTCCTTGGAAAAATTGGTCATTTACCTAACTCATCAAAATGGTTTCTTTGTTTGATCAAATTGCTTTTATCTTATGAAGAAAACACTTTTTAATTTACATGAGCTACAAATAACCACAAAACTAATAAAATTGTACGGACAACCATTATATAGAAAATGTTACACGAGTAGTTCACACTGTTGAAGCAAAATCCCTAATTGATGTTTTAAAGATAACAAACCTCTTAATTATTTTTAAGTGTAATTCTAATCTTTTTGGTATCTAACAAGTGCTCTTGAGTGTTTTAATTAAGCTAGGAACAATTGAGCTATTTAGATCAAATATTGTCGCGGTGATTTTTGGATATCGAGTTATTAATTAACTTCGAATCGCAATTTAATATTCCACCACCGATCTTTAATTTATCCGAGTGAAAGGGAAAAAGTTCGAAAAAACCCTATTTTTAGAGAACAAGGTTCGGGGGTTGGTTATACGAAGGGAAGGTATTAGCACCCTAAGCATCTATAGTACTCTATAGGAACCTCTTGTTTTTATTTCTAACTTTGCGCTTTATTTTAATTGCTTGTAAAAAAAATGTATAAGTGTGAGAATTTAAAGTGATGACAAAAAAGTTTAAAATGATGGAAAAGGAAAAATGTTTTTGTTGATTTTATTGATTGGAGAGACAAGTCTCATGCCTACGTACCCGAGGGATCAAACCACCGTAGTTCGGGGTAAAAGTTACGAGTAAATTTGTTTGTTTGATTTTAAGGTTTTTGAAAATGGTTTTAAAGACCAAAAGCCAAAAGTGGCAAAATGTGAGTTTGATTGTTGTTAATTTGTGAAGAAAATCTATATGGTTAAATTGATTGAGATTTGATTATGAAAATAAGACGCGGACACTTGGTTTAAAATCCAAGGTTTGTTGAGAAAATGTTTTGAGTGATAAAAGACACTTGGTTTAAAATCCAAGGTTTTCGCATGATTAAAAATGTATGAATGAGGAAAATGCACTTGGTTTAAAATCCAAGGTTTTCGGCGAGAAAAAGGGACACTTGGGTTAAAGTCCAAGGTTTTAGTGATAAAAGAAGCCATTGGTTTAAAGTCCAAGGCACTTGGTTTAAAATCCAAGTTTGTGACAAAATAGACTCTTGGGTTAAAATCCAAGGTTTTCACGATAAAAGACGCCGTTGGTTTAAAGTCCAAGACACTTGGTTTAAAATCCAAGTTTGCGGTAAAAGACTCTTGGGTTAAAACCCAAAGTTTTCGCGATAAAAAGAAACGTTTGGTTTAAAGTCCAAAGTTTGAAAATGTTGTGATGACAAAATATTTTTGATGCTTTTGAGAATGAATTGTTTGATATTTTTGAAAGAGATTTTGACCTCATTTTTTTTAGAAGAAAATGATTAATTATTTTTTGAAGAGGTGTTGACCTCGTTTTTGAGAATAAAATGACTAACTATTTTAATTGGAAAGTTTGGTTCCAAATTAACAAAGAAGTAGCGCGAACAATAATACGAACATCACAAAGAGCAAATTAATCGCGAAGACAATCCGTAATGATATTTTGATCAAAACGGTGCCTTTTCCCTCGGAATTTAAAATTACGCATATGGACGGAATGCGATAAAAAATAAATATGCATAAGATACAATTTTTCATTTATGAGTACATTGGCCTAATCACACTCTAAAATTTTTGCAAGAAAATAAATATGAAATGATGCAAGAGAAGAGGGGTATGCTATGCACTTTTATTTAGAATTTACACTTGGCCTAATTACATCCTAAATTCAAGAGCAAAAATAAACGGCAATTAATAAGCGATAAATACTCAATGTTACGATAATAAAATAAAGGTAAAAAAAAATGATGAATAAATCGATGTAATGAAATAAATATGATATGCAATGGATAAATAGCATAAATAAATAAATACGACACTAAGACAATGAAAATAAACCTCGACATCATGCTTTACGAGGCTAAAAAAAAGCTAAAATAGCTTATGCCAAAAGCACTTATCTCATAAGCTTAAAAAATAAAATTAGCTAAAAATAAATAAAGACATAAAGTAATATTAACAACTTTTAAATATCAAATAAATAGGAAAATGAAATAAGCCTCAACATCATGCTTGATTGGCTAAAATAAAAGCTAAAATAGCTTATGCCAAAAGCACTTATCTCATAAGCTAAAAATAAAATAAAATAAAAACAGGGGGGGTGTGAAAATTAAAACGAAATAACAAAGGGGTGCAAAAAGCAAACTAAACAGCAAAGCCCAGCCCAAAAGGGCCCATATGTGTAAAAAACAAACAAAAAAAACCAGGATCAATTCTGGCCGTCTGATGGATCAGACGGCCCTGATCTAAACTTAAAACGAAGGGATCCAGGCCATCTGATAATGATCAATGGCTGAGAAGAGAGGGTGCACGGTGTGCTGCGATAGACACGCTCACACCGAATCGGGTTGGGGGTATAAATACCCCCAAACCCTAAAAAATCACATTTTTCATCTTCTTCTCTCTCACCTCTTCTCCGCCGCTCCCTCACTCTCTCTCAACCTCGGCCGCCATTTTCTTTCAAAAAACTTCACCATTTTTAAAAACCTTCAACATCAAATATATTCAAATCCAACCCCTAAACCCAAATATGAACTCAAAAAAAACCTAAAAAAACTTCTCAAAAGTTCCAGATCGGGAAAAGAAAAAACGAAAAAAAAAATGCAACGTTGGATCGTGATTTCTTTTCTTCTCCTTCTCTGTATTTCTTTTTTGAACTAAAAAGGAAAGGTTTGTATTTTTTGTTTGCTTTTTTTTTCGGTTCTGGTTTTTTTAAAGAAAAGAAAGTATTTTTGTTTCGTTTTTTGGTTCTGATGTTGAAGAACAGGGAGTATTTTGTTTGTTGTTTTTTTCGGTTCTGGTTTTTTTAAAGAAAAGAAAGTATTTTTTGTTTCGTTTTTTCGTTCTGATGTTGAAGAACAGGGAGTATTTTGTTTGTTGTTTTTTTCGGTTTTGATTTGGAGAAATGTTGTGAAAAGAGGATGAAGGTTTTGAATTTCTGAGTTCTAATATTTGTTTTCGTTTTTTTGTTTTGGTGAATGGTGATTACAAAAGATTGGTTCTGTGATTGGAAAAATATGATTCAGTGTTTGATGTTGTTTGTTGGTTCGGCTGAGCCAAATTTTCTCTGTGTTTTCCCATCTAATTTCTGTTCACTATATACCCAAAGATTAGGGTTTTAAATGTTCAAAGGACTTTGCAATTATCTGGACAAAATCAAAATTTGGAGGACAACAATTTGGATTTTGGGGACAAAAAGGACACTGATTCTGCAGAAAGCAGTTCCTGTAACGTGTGGGAGAAAAAAATTGACTTTGGATTTTCTGATTTTTTTAATCAGAAAAAAAGGACAAAATAAAATAAAATAAAAACAAAATAAAAACAAAATAATTAAATTAATTAAATAGAAAAAACGAAAATATAAAAAAAACAGAAAATAAAAGGAAATAAAATAAATAAATAAATAAATAAAAATAAAGATAATAATAACAATAAATAATGATAAAAATAATAACAATAATAATAATAATAGAAAAAAAGAATAAATATAAAAGAAACAACAAATGAGGTATTTTAAAATACCTCTCTGCCGAAATTTTTCTCGATTCTCCTAACAAACGAATCATTTTAAAAAGATTCATATGTTGACATTTCTCGAAAAATGTATCGATTATTCAGGACAAACAATATGACTCGATAAAAATGCAAAAATAATATGGTCAAAATAATCGGGTATGACAATAATAATAATAAAGGCAAGAAAATAATAATAGTAATAAAAAGATTTGACTCCTAATTTATCGCTCTTTTTATAGATTTTTTATCAAAATATAAAACAAAGATATCTTGAAAAATAAAATAGATTCTTAACATATTTTTTGGATTTTTAACAAAGATACTAACAAAAAACAAAATTAAATAAACTGACATATTTTTTGTATTTTTGTCATTGATGCATAAAATGCAAGAAAAAAAAAAAATGAAGTGGAATCTTAGGTCAAAAAATGGGGTATGACAAATATCATGTTTTTATTTTGATAAAAACAAAAGCTTGGAGAACGGTCTCAGATTGATCTCTGAAACCTGCACAACATCATTTTCACACAATCAATGCAAAAGGACTTATGGATAAGTCAACTATGTACAAGACAAATGATCACTTTTATCTTAGGCTTCACTCACAAAATCTCTACAAGTCCAAGAGATCATTTAAGGCAAAGGTTTCTCTCATGAATAGAGAACTTACTATTTTTACGAAGTTCTATGTTTGAACATGTGAAGATTGAGCATATGACACAAGGATATTTTTATACTCAATTAATGGAACTGATCTTATATGGACCATGGAAAATTAGACAGCACAACCTAGTATTGAAATTGACTTGTACTTTAAAGGAATAAAGAAAGAACATTCTCCAATGTTGTTTCTCTCTCTCTCTAGGACACATGTACTTGCAACAAAGACATTTTGGAACAGCAAGTACAATCTCCAGCTGCTGTTGTTATCCATAACAGCTGGCCTTTTCGTGCTCTAGCCTCTTTGCTTCAAAAGGAAGAAATTCATTCACGCCAGAATTTGGAGAACGGTCTCAGACCATTGCTGGAAAGAGAAAACAATCACTTGGAGTGACACCAGCTTACATACAGCTGTTCAAAGGTTATCTAAAAGCTGCACAACGGCTATACTTGTTTGTTAAGCAACATACAACAATATTACAGCTCAACAACAGCTATACATACACTCCTCTATCTTAAGTCAGAAGAAGAAACTTTGGAGATCGATCTCAGACTGATCTGTTTTCTTCAAAATACATGAGTTGTCATTATGCAGAGCTACTAGCCGTTATTTTCAAAGCTTCCAACGGATATACTTCGTGGCCAAGACTCCCTGATCATCACTCATCTATATATAGAGGTCCTAGGCAACTTTGAAGAGCAAGAGTTTCCACTACAACTTCAAAACTTGTTTTGTGATACAAGTTTTTATCAAGAGCTCTTCTTTTCTCTGTCACTCAGATTTGTAATTCATATATATAGGATCAAAATATCCAGTGAGTGTTTTGAGAGTTTATCCATACATTTTCAAAGCTTCTCATAGTGTATTGAGTGAATAGGCTTTGATTCCAAAATCCTTCATCATTGTAATCATTGGCTCAAGTTAGTACGTAACTACTAATTGAGTGACACCTTCATAGTCAGTGAGACTGAGGTAAATTAAGCTTGTAGGGCTTAGAAGATTATTTGGTCTTGGATCTAGATCAAAGGAAGTGTAACTTGAGATCATTAGCATCTCTTAGTGGACAATCTCACAAGTAGTGTGGGGACTGGACTAGCCCAAGCATTTTGGGTGAACCAGGATAAATTGTTGTGTGCATTCTCTTCCCTTACTCTTATTTAATTCGTGCAATCACTAATCACACAGATCACAATTTAATAGTTATATTTATACTGTCAGAGAGTGTTGGGAGAACGTTCTCCAGACTGCAACACTTTGGAATATTTGTTTTAACTAACAATCTAATTATATTCTTCAAGTATATTGTGTTTGATAATTTTTATAGGGAATATTTTAAAGGTTCACAATTCAAACCCCCCCCCCCCCCCCCCCTTTCTTGTGAAAAACTTTGCTACTTCAATTGGTATCAGAGCCTGGTTCTAAGGATAAGCATCTAACAAGTGCTAGAGGAAAAGATTCAGGAAGGAAGTAATGGCTAAGAATGCAAAGTTTATATCTGAAGGAGGATCATCAAACAAACCACCTCTATTTGATGGTGATAACTATTACTATTGGAAGGACAAAATGGAGGTCTTTCATAGATCACAAGATAACAACATGTGGCATATATTGGAAGTTGGAGAATATGTTCCATTAGCTAAAGATTCAACAAATCCTAAACATCAAGCTGAATGGACAACAACAGAAGCTGATAGAGTAATCCTTAATACTAAAGTTAAACTGTTTATTAAAAGTGCTTTGTGCAGGGAAGAATATGATAGAATAATGGAATGCAAAACAACAAAAGAAATATGGAAAACTCTGCAAACTCATCATGAAGGAACTAACAGTGTCAAAGAAACAAGAATAAACATTGGAGTGAGAAAATTTGAACTGTTTGAAATAAAGGAAGAGGAAACCATAGATCAGATGAATTTTCAGAGATTGATGACAAGAAGAAATCAACTCAAGAAGAATTTTCAACCCAAAAGGAATGGAGCTAAACCAGAAGTGGATCTAAGCAAAATACAATGTTATGGATGCAATCAATTTGGTCATTACAAAAATGATTGTCCAAAGAACAAACAGAAGAAGCCCTTCTTCAAAACGAAATCCATGATGGCTACTTGGGATGATCTGGAAGAAGCTCAATCAGAAGATGAAGAACAAGAAGCAAATGTATGTCTCATGACACACTCAAATGCAGAAGAGGTAACACTTGATCCTTGTTCATCTTGTCAAAAAACTGAACATCTCTTTGATAACTTACTATATGACACTCAAATCTTAAATCAAAAAAATGCTAAACTAAGAGACGAGATTACTGTATTAACAAAAGAAAGATGAATTTAAGAAAGAAAACAGTCTTAAAAGTGAAGTTATCAAAGGTATGCAAACTGCTCACACAGAACTTTCTAAAAGATTTGAAATTCTTAGAAATGATCAAAAAGAATGTTCTGAGATACTAAAAGAAAATAGTATTTTGAAAAAGACTATTTCAAAATTGGAAAATGATTTAACAAAGTTTATTGACACTACTACAACTTTTGAAAATATTTTGGGATCACAAATTGGGTTTTATGATAAATCTGGTTTAGGACATAATCCTTATCAGAACAGAAAGCTATATGAAAAATGTCTCATTCCAAATAAAGAAAAGAATTTTCAAAAATACAAATGTGATTTCTGTCACAGGGATGGACATGTTGAAGCCTTCTGTTTCAAAAAGAAAGCAAGAAAATAAGTTTTCTATAGAACACCAGAACATTCTCAGAACAGTCTCAGAAACAGAAATTTTAGAAAACCTGTATATAGACATTCTCTGAACACTCTCAGAAGAGATGTCTATAAGAGAACACCTTATAAGATATCATCTTATTCTCAGAAGATCCCTTATAAGAAAATTGAGACTAACACTCAAGGACCCAAGAAATTGTGGGTACCTAAAAACTTATTAAACTCAAATGTAGGAATGCCTTCTAGCAGTCAAGAAAAGGCTTTGGTACTTGGACAGTGGATGCTCAAGACATATGACAGGAGATAGGAACAGTTTTATGTCATTTGAAACAAGAGAAGGTGGATCAGTCACCTTCGGAAACAATGAAAAAGCTAGCATCAAAGGTATAGGTACAATTGGTAAGTCTGACTCTGCTAAGATTGAGAATGTTCACTATGTGGATGGTTTAAAACATAACTTAATAAGCATAAGTCAATTGTGTGACAATGGCTTTGAAGTTGGTTTTAAATCAGACTCATGTGAAATAAAACAGTCTTCATCTAATAAAGTCCTTTTTAATGGATCAAGGATAAAGAATATTTATGTATTATACTTAGATGAACTACCTCCTGAGTCATGCTTTGTCTCACTTGAAAAAGACAAATGGATTTGGCACAAGAGGGCTGGTCATGTAAGCATGAAGACTATGTCAAAACTTTCCAAACTTGATCTAGTTAGAGGTTTGCCTAAGATTAGTTTTGATCTAGATAAAGTATGTGAATCATGCACAAGAGGGAAACAAGTCAAAAGCAGTTTTAAACCAAAAGAATTTATTTCCACAAAAAGACCTCTTGAGTTACTTCACATAGATTTATTTGGGCCTGTCAAAACTACAAGTCTTGGTGGCAAAAATTGTGGCTTTGTCATAGTAGATGATTTTTCAAGATTCACTTGGGTGTTATTTTTAAAACATAAAGATGACTCTTTAGAAGCTTTTAAAACTTTTTGCTTGAGAGTTCAAAATGAGAAAGGTATCAATATTATCTCTATAAGAAGTGATCATGGAGGAGAATTTGAAAACTCTCTCTTTGAATCATTCCTTGATAATAATGGAATCTCTCATAATTTTTCTTGTCCAAGAACTCCCCAACAAAATGGAGTTGTTGAAAGGAAAAATAGAACTTTGCAAGAAATGGCAAGAACAATGATTCATGAACCAAATGTGGAAAAGTATTTTTGGGCTGAGGCCATTAACACCTCTTGCTATATTTTAAACAGAGTCACCATTAGAAAAGTTTTAAATAAAACACCTTATGAACTTTGGAAAGGCAGAAAACCTAGTATTTCTTATTTTCATATATTTGGATGTTTTTCTTACATTTTGAATATCAAAGACAACTTAGGTAAGTTTGATTCAAAGTCAAACAAGGGAATATTCTTAGGATACTCTCTGACCTCAAAAGCTTATAGAATCTACAATTTGAGAACTCAAACTTTAGAGGAAAGCATGCATGTGAAATTTGATGAATTTGAAGATCAACCAACTGTGCACATCACTGATGATGAAGAAGATGAACCAGTCATAGCACAAAATCATGATTCAGATGAAAATCTTACATCTCAAGGACCACCAAAGACCTGGAGAATTGTTGGTTATCATCCTCCTGATCAAATTATTGGTAATACAGAAGATGGTGTTAGAACCAGAAAAGCCTTGCAGGATGTAGAGACCAATCTGGGATTGATCTCCCAAATTGAACCAAGATCCATAAATGAAGCAATCATTGATGAATCCTGGATTGAGGCTATGAAAGAAGAACTACATCAATTTGAGAAGAATGAAGTTAGGAATTTGGTACCATTTCCAAAAGATCATTCTATTATTGGAACAAGATGGGTCTTTAGAAACAAACTTGATGAAAATGGTAAGGTTGTCAGAAATAAGGCAAGACTTGTAGCACAAGGTTATAATCAACAAGAAGGAATTGATTATGATGAAACTTTTGCTCCTGTAGCCAGGTTAGAAGCTATTAGAATACTGTTTGCATATGCATCACATAAATGTATCAAACTTTTTCAAATGGATGTAAAAAGTGCCTTTTTAAATGGATTTTTAAATGAGGAAGTTTATGTGCATCAACCTCCTGGTTTTGTTGATAAACATAAACCAAATCATGTTTATAAACTTACCAAAGCTCTTTATGGACTTAAACAAGCCCCAAGAGCTTGGTATGACAGATTAAGCACTTTCTTACTTGAAAATGGTTTTTCTAGAGGAAAAATTGATACTACACTTTTTACAAAAAATGAAAAGCATAATTTACTTATTGTACAAGTGTATGTTGATGATATTATCTTTGGTGCTACTAATGAAAAAATGTGTGGAGATTTTTCTAACCTTATGCAAAGTGAATTTGAGATGAGCATGATGGGAGAACTTAGTTTCTTTCTTGGCTTGCAAATCAAGCAACAAGAAGATGGAATTTTTATCAGTCAAGAAAAATATGTAAATGATCTTCTCAAGAAATACAAGAGGAATGAATCCAAGATCATGTCAACTCCAATGCATCCATCTACAAGTTTGGACAAAGATGAAAAAGGAAAAGATGTTTCTGAAAAAGAATATAGAGGAATGATTGGATCTCTCCTCTATTTAACTGCCAGCAGACCTGACATAGTGTTTGCAGTTGGTCTTTGTGCTAGATTTCAAACATCTCCAAAAGAATCACACTTAACTGCAGTCAAAAGAATTTTTAGATACTTGGTAGGAACACCTGATGTAGGGTTATGGTACAAAAAGGGATCACACTTTGATTTACAAGCATATTGTGATGCTGACTATGCTGGGGATAAAATTGAGAGAAAAAGCACAAGTGCAGCATGTCAATTCCTTGGAGAAGCATTGGTAAGTTGGTGTTGCATAAAACAAAACACCATTGCACTTTCAACCACTGAAGCAGAATATGTTGCTGCATCAAATTGTTGTTCTCAAGTCATATGGATCAAAAATCAACTTGAGGATTTCTCACTAAGGTACACATGTATCATAATTTTATGTGATAACACTAGTGCTATTAATTTGTCTAAAAACCCTATTCAACATTCAAGATCAAAACATATTGAAATCAAGCATCATTTTATTAGAGATCATGTTAACAAAAAGGATGTGGAATTAGTTTTTGTGGATACTAAAAATCAGCTTGCTGACATTTTTACTAAACCATTGGTTGAGGATCGTTTTAATTTTATCAAAGAAAAATTGAAAATCATCAAAAATCCCAATCCTACTTGATGTATGTTTGTTTATGTATCTGGGAGACCGTTCAGAGAACGTTCTCTGAATACTGCGCTGAGTAAGTGACAAAACAGATAACGGTTTTTGTCTTAAATGGGCCTATAGACAAAGCTTTTATGGCAAAACTAATTTGGGCTCTTCTCTCTCCTCCCTCATTGGTGAACGGTTATGTTCTCTCTCTCTTTCCCATACCTTTTTGCCAAAACCAAAGTACAATCTCACTATTCATCTCTTCCATCAAAGTACACCTAGCCTATACTCTCCCTCTTCCCCAAGTTTTCTGATTTTTCTTTTTATAATCTCTCAAACCCTCTCAACTTCCATTAAACAACTTCAAGCTCAGATCTTCATCAATGGCTCGTACTAAAAATGCTGGTGGAAGAAAGGTTCCTAGAACCAAAAACCCCTCAGTTTCAGGTTCACCATCACGTTCTCCATCACCCCCAAAACCACCTACTCCAAAATCATCATCATCATCGTCCTATGAAACAGCTTCTGAGTCTCACAAATCAAGCTCAGAACGTGAGGCTACTCCAGAAATTCAATCCTCACCTATCACCACTAACATGCAAACTACTGTTGAAAATCCCCCAAATCCTCAAACTTCTCCAAACACTGTTTTCCAACCCTCACAATCTGAATCTCCAAAAAATTCCCCCATCAATCTCACTCAAAATCAACCACCAAGTCCATCACCTACTGATTCACCAAAACAATCCCCAAAACCAACAAAAGAGGATTCCCCATCTCCAACTGCGACAATACCAAGTCCAAAGGACTCTCCACCTGTTTTGGTCAAAATGAAGAAATCTAAGTCTTTTAATTCCTCCAAAATAAGAAGGTCATCAAGAATAATGTCTGGTGCTGGTAAGAAACCTATGGTGGACACCACAGTGCATGTTATAGATCAATCTGACTTTGAGATTGATCTCTTGGAAAAGGAGATTGATGACTTTGAACTTGAGCCAGTTACATCTACCAAGTCTGAACCTGTCAAGCCAAAGAAAACACCAACTCCAAAGAAGAAGGAGGTTGAGACTGCTGTCAAATCTCCACAAACAAAGAAGAAGATCAATTTGAAGAAATCAAAGGAGAAGTTGTTGCCTGCTCCACTCATTCAACCTGAAGATGAAGAGATTTTTGACAAATATTGGAAGACCAAACCTGTAGCTGTATCAAGATTGTATAATTTTGCTGAGTTATCCATTGGAGGAGTTGATCTTGTCAAGTTTGTGGAACCCTTTGAATGGAAAAGCTTCTTTCACATCAAGGAAACAGTCTACCCTCTATTGGTCCAAGCCTTCTATTTCAATGCTCAAGTTTTTCCAGAAAAAGATATGATCACATCTAACATCAAAGATGTTGAACTGGTGGTGGATTCTTATGTCATTGGAAGTCTGATAGGAATCAAAAGTGAAGGGCTGGAAGTGTATGGAAATGATTGGTATGACCAAGTCAAGATTAGCAAGGAAGAATTGAAGAAAAAGATGTTTACTGAAGAAGGAGCCAAGAAGAATGCACCTTCATCCTCAATGCTGAAAACTGAGTACAAACTTCTCCACAACATGTGTCAACATTCATTTTTTCCTCGCACTGGAAGTAAAGACAAGGTAACTGATCTTGACCTACTCATGATGTATCACATGGCTAAAGGAGTTAAGCTAAACCTTCCATATATTATCCTACACCACATGATTCATGCTGCCACCTCTGGTTTTAAGAAAATAGCCCTACCATATGTCATGCTTTTAACAAGAGTTTTTAGACTTTACTATGCTGATATGGATAACACACCCTCTGAAAATCACTACTATACTTTTAGTTTGAAAAATGTGAGTCACATGAAGAAAGAAATTGAACCCCCTGTTGCTGATGTTGGTGTTAAAAGGAAAAGAGAAATTTTTGAAAAGTCTAGTTTAAATGTGCTGGCTGATGCTTCTGGAGACCGTTTGGAGAACGATCTCCAGATTGATGGAAATGCCCAAATCACTGAAAATGAGAAACTTGTAACCACTGTTGCTGCTACTCTTCAAGGTTTTAAACCTATGTCTGTTCCACAAAATACCACCATGTTTTCACCACTAATGACCTCAAGCCAAGGAAGTTTGTCTTCCTTTTGCACTTCTGAATTCATAAGAAACATTTTGACATCTGATACTCCTGACATTTCCACAATGCCTATTCCAAATCCCATTGATAGCACACTACCATCCATACCATCATCATTTGCTACTTTTGATTCATTTTGCTCATCTGTCAATGCTGCAAATGCTGGAAACTCAACAACTAGTGTTTGAGGGAAATGTCAACTTTGACTTTCCTGGCCGTTCAAGGCCAACCAAACGCTTTAGGCTTGAAACTGATATGGAACAAATGAGAAAAGATCTGGATACTGTTATTAAGGGAATGGCTGCTCAACACTCTATGATGGATCACTTGATTTTGGAATCCAAAACCTTGAGAACTTGGTTTACCACTGTTGTGTGTCCTCAACTCCACATTCCTCCACCTCCTGAAATTGAAACTCCACAGTTTGATTCCTTTCCTACTCAGAATGAAAAATTTGATGATGATGAAGATCCTACCACTTCACCTGCTCCTGATGGAGCCAATGAATGCTAAATTTTGCTTGTGTTTGCTCCTGGTTACCCTTTTCAATGATGACAAAAGGGGAGAATGAATTGATAAATCAAGGGGGAGCTCAATGATGTTTTGAAATACAAGCCTGTTTGTTGCTGCTTTGGATATTTGATTTTTATGCTATGTTATTTGTGAACTCTGTTTTTAATAGTCCTGTTTAGTAATTAGATATTTTGGGAAGTTTCTTTTGATATCATATGAACTTCTCCTGCTATGTACTTGTGGTCTAAAACAGGATTTGTTTGTTTAATTTGCTTTTGATGCATGTTTGAATCATTTTGTATTAATCATGGGCTGTGAACTGTGTTTGGATGCTCACTTATGTGAGACTATAATGATTAATGAATGTTGCTTGATTCAAATTATACTCATGATACTCAATTCTTTTAAAATCATAAGCATGATCATTTTGAAAATTGAATGCTTGAATTGAGGGGGAGCTTAAAAATTAAAAACACTAAACATTTTATTTCAAGCACTTTTGAATTTTGATTAAAATTAGAATTCCATCTCAAAACATAATTCAAGAAGTTTGTCATCATCAAAAAGGGGGAGATTGTTGAGGCAAAATCCCTAATTGATGTTTTAAAGATAACAAACCTCTTAATTATTTTTAAGTGTAATTCTAATCTTTTTGGTATCTAACAAGTGCTCTTGAGTGTTTTAATTAAGCTAGGAACAATTGAGCTATTTAGATCAAATATCATGTTTTTATTTTGATAAAAACAAAAGCTTGGAGAACGGTCTCAGATTGATCTCTGAAACCTGCGCAACATCATTTTCACACAATCAATGCAAAATGACTTATGGATAAGTCAACTATGTAAAAGAAAAATGATCACTTTTATCTTGGGCTTCACTCACAAAATCTCTACAAGTCCAAGAGATCATTTAAGGCAAAGGTTTCTCTCATGAATAGAGAACTTACTATTTTTACGAAGTTCTATGTTTGAACATGTGAAGATTGAGCATATGACACAAGGATATTTTTATACTCAATTAATGGAACTGATCTTATATGGACCATGGAAAATTAGACAGCACAACCTAGTCTTGAAATTGACTTGTACTTTAAAGGAATAAAGAAAGAACATTCTCCAATGTTGTTTCTCTCTCTCTATGACACATGTACTTGCAACAAAGACATTTTGGAACAGCAAGTACAATCTCCAGCTACTGTTGTTATCCATAACAGCTGGCCTTTTCGTGCTCTAGCCTCTTTGCTTCAAAAGGAAGAAATTCATTCACGCCAGAATTTGGAGAACGGTCTCAGACCAATGCTGGAAAGAGAAAACAATCACTTGGAGTGACACCAGCTTACTGATTAGTGCATTTTAATGCACTTTTTAATCACTCTGTGCTAATGCAATTTTATGACTTCTCCTGCTAATTTGGTATTTTTATCATGTTTTGTGTTTAGAGTCTAGTTTTGCTACTATTTATGTTTTGCTATTTATTTTCGTAATAAACAGTAATTTGACACCTTCTCATTGTGCAGACCATAACTTGGGCTGCGAATATCGGATTGAGGCGCGGGAAGATGTGTTGGAAAGCTAAGAGAAAGAGCTACAACTTTCATGTTGAAGCCGAAAGCCAATTTGGAGCGCAAAGGAGTCATATTTACTCGTTATGTTTCAGACTTACAAAGATTTAATTATTTTTCAGCATAACTATATTTTTCGGCCCAATTGTTTTGTGGCCCGTTTTGCTTGCTTATAAAAACCCAAAATTCTGACCTAGGTCAGTTCTTACACTCCATTCACGAATTTGAAAAACCCTAGAGCAGCCATCACTTGAATGGAGAACTAATTCCTTTTATCAATCCGTTGGTTTGAGAAACTTTGATTCATTATCTTGAGGTTCGATTCTAATGCAATTTCAATTCATGTTTCTATTTCTTTCTCTGTAAATTTCTACTTATTAACTTGCAATTCGTTTATCATATTTGATGCTTAATTACATATAATTCGGTTTGCAAGTTTACGAGATTATTCGAATTAAGTTACCGCTTGTTTAATTTAATTCGGTTAGGAATTTACAGAGTCTACACACGCTTGTTATAGGATTGATTTGAATTCACGTTTTTTTAATTTATATTATTGATCGTGATTCTGTGACGCTTGTTTGCTTTATCATAATCAATTGAACGTTCTGTTATAAGCTTTTCAAACAGTTCGAATTCATATAAAACTAATTGACGCTTGATTAGTTAGTTTTATGATCAATCAAGGATAGAAACTGAAACGAATTTATTCTTTTGCCATGAACCTATGATAGATGATGAACGAAGTTAGATGAAACCAACGGATTGATTGCTTGCTACTTATCAATTTTCACGAATTTTTATTTTCTGTTTCAACTATCGAAAACCCCCATAATTTACAGTTTTTGAATTGTTTCTAATATAGTTAAACTGATTGTGAGTCTTTGGGAAACGACCAAGGTTAACTACCTTGTACTACTTTTCTTAAAACATTATTTGATCACGAAACGACCGTGATCCCTTACATACAGTTGTTCAAAGGTTATCCAAAAGCTGCACAACGGCTATACTTGTTTGTTAAGCAACATACAGCAATATTATAGCTCAACAACAGCTATACATACGCTCCTCTAGCCGTTATTTTCAAAGCTTACATACAGCTGATCTGTTTTCTTCAAAATACATGAGCTGTCATTATGCAGAGCTACTGGCCGTTATTTTCAAAGCTTCCAACGGATATACTTCGTGGCCAAGACTCCCTGATCATCACTCATCTATATATAGAGGTCCTTGGCAACTTTGAAGAGCAAGAGTTTCCACTAAAACTTCAACACTTGTTTTGTGATACAAGTTTTTATCAAGAGCTCTTCTTTTCTCTCTCACTCAGATTTGTAATTCATATATATAGGATCAGAATATCCATTATCCAGTGAGTGTTTTGAGAGTTTATCTATCCATTTTCAAAGCTTCTCATAGTGTATTGAGTGAATAGGCTTTGATTCCAAAATCCTTCATCATTGTAATCATTGGTTCAAGTTAGTACGTAACTACTAATTGAGTGACACCTTCATAGTCAGTGAGACTGAGGTAAATTAAACTTGTAGGGTTTAGAAGATTATTTGGTCTTGGATCTAGATCAAAGGAAGTGTAACTTGAGATCATTAGCATCTCTTAGTGGACAATCTCACAAGGAGTGTGGGGACTGGACTAGCCCAAGCATTTTGGGTGAACCAGGATAAATTGTTGTGTGCATTCTCTTCCCTTACTCTGATTTAATTCGTGCAATCACTAATCACACAGATCACAATTTAATAGTTATATTTATACTGTCAGAGAGTGTTGGGAGAACATTCTCCAGACTGCAACACTTTGGAATATTTGTTTTAACTAACAATCTAATTATATTCTTCAAGTATATTGTGTTTGATAATTTTTATAGGGAATATTTTAAAGGTTCACATTCTCTTCCCTTACTCTGATAATTTTATATTATTGTGAAAAACTTTGCTACTTCACACACTAACATGCTAGCCAATCACAATTTCCTTTACAAAAATTATCAAAGATTTTTCTCATCTTGCATATTCACATCGATTCAACACGAAACTCAAACAAAAGATTTCATAACTCATAATAACTATAAATTCATTCTTTCACTATTAAAAACATAGACACCAAATTAAATACCATGGAAAAAGAAAAATGAGAATTTATAATTCAAGACGGCACTAGATAAATCATGATAAAATAACTTTTAAAAAAAATCACAACTCTGTTGAATCAACCTTTTCACCAAAAGTCTTTGTAATTCAAAATGCGCCAAAAACATTTTTTTTTTTTTTTTAAAAAACTATATCATCATATGTATATTCTTATCATCATAAAATTATTTTCTTCAAAACAAGTGACCACACAAAAGTATTCAACAAACATTTCACCCAAGAAATTAAGTCATATGGTTCATCATTATTTAAAAACCAAACAATTAACAACCTCTTTAAAAAAATAAAACAGTTAAGCTAGCGTTCAATTTTATTCATGAATGACTATAATAATTAATACAAAATAGAATCATGTACTAACATAATCAAATGACTACACCGAAGTAAAAAAGATGCATGGTCGATCACATATTTCTATAGCATTAAGAAGGAAACAAAAACTCCAATTAAAATATGGTAGAAATAGTTTTCAAAAAAATCATATTACTTCATAGATATTCTCTAAAAAGTTACTTATTTTAAAATCATCGTAAAAATCAACTTTAAAACTAAGGACTAAAATTATTCAAAAACATTTCACTCGTAGGAACACCTTATAACATATAATTGTCATAAAATAAAAATAAAAAATTCCTTTTAATTAAAAGGGTATAAAGACTATTCAATAGAAAATTCACAAAAGAAACCATAGCACCTAACAAGCACAACATCGTCTCTTCAAACACAAACACGAAAATCATGTAATCAACTTCAATTTTTTTCACACAAAGAAACACAAATCATAACAAACACATTCACAAAATCACACATCAACCAAGGCATTCATCATATAAAAAACGCTCCCGCCCAAAAATATTTGTCCGATGATTATTGCTCTGATACCATAATGTAACATCCTAAATTTTTGATAAATAATTTGCATATAAAAACTATATTTATTTAAAAAAAGTGTGACTATTTTTTTTTCTTTCTAAGAATAATAATTATACAAGCTTATAAATAATAACTCCACAATGAGAAGAGTGTTTCTTTTAGATTACATATCGAGAAAACCCATAATAGTTTATCCCCGCGCGCGTACAAACAATATGTCAACTTCAGACATCATCTTTAGTACCTACAACAATAATCATGGAATGGTCAATTTCCTTATCCAAATTTATTCATACTGACACAGAGAAAAATGCCATAAAATAAATAGCATAAAAACTTCTCAATCAAAAAGAATAAAAAGTTATTAAATTATATATATTATTTTTAACTAGACACCCTTGGGCCATTCTTTTTCCATAAAAGAGTTCATAAAATATTAAGTCACAACAATTGGACAATCAAATTATGCAAAAATGCATGCTCCTAAAACTAAATGATCCGGATATAGTCACTCATACCAATGGGGAAAATCACGTACCCCCTTACGCACACAGCTGGAGTACCACAAAATAAGATAATCACGTACCCTTTACGCACACAGCTGGAGTACCACAAAATTAAAATGCTATGCCATGATAATGCCAATATCATAGAAATTCCAATCACAAGGACATTACAATAATTTCACCACAATCATGTAATATGACAAACCACAATACTTATAAAAATCATTTTATTTCCTTTTCAAACTTATTAAGGTCCACACTATTTATCGAACTTCCCATTCACAGGCAAATTAAAACTTTCATAATCTTTTTATTTTTAGTCCACATCACTCACACATAAAACATTTGAAAAATTCCAACTTTACGTCATTAAATTATATTTTACCTTCTTATCTTTCTAAATTACAAGAGTTTATACCACAATTTCATAACACTAATCCCAAGAGTATGAGTGTATGGGGAAAAAGCTCTTACCTTAACCGCTTTCCTTCCGAGCACAATACTCTATGCATAAACTCGTGGCTACAGTGCACAACGGATATCTCTCAATCTAGAGTTTGTTTCGATGATTGCGACTATTGAAAATGAAGAACCACGTGTCTTGAACATGCTGCCCGAAATGAGCACAATTTGACGGTTAACGAAGGTGTAGTCGCACTTCTACAGAGACAATCCAAGGGAAAACGGATATTGATTATAATTTAAGTTTTCATAAAACAAATAGAAAAAAAAAGAATAGAAAGATTCATATAAGATGACTTACATGAACGTGATTATGAAACTGAGAGATTTGAAACAAAGATTGATGCTCACTCGTGGTGGTAAAGGGGCTGCTTTTATGAAGTTTTATCCTTTAGGTTATAAAGTGATCCGCATAAAACCAAAGGTGAAACAAGAGTAGCATATTATGGATTAATATGATACGGGGGACGTACGGTATTGCAAGTAAGTAAAGGGAGTCAAATGAATTTAATTGTGGTAGCAAATATGGTCAACCAAAACGTAAGGTAGTGATTAACTTTACAGCTCTTATCCTTGCCAAATTAAAGAATGTTTGAGAGAGGTGCGATACTCACGTTTACAAGGTTACTGAAAATGAATGTGCAGCTCCCTATGACAATAACTTATGAAAGAACAATTAGAATTAAAAATTCTAAGACCAACAAAACGGAAGCAATTAAAATGGGAATTAAACTTAGTCAAACACATTAGTATGTCAAAACAAATAAAAGGAAGGACTTTATGGCTTATAATGTAATAAATGTAATTTTAGAAAGAAATGAAAACGGAATTGACGCAGTAGAGTATTTGCAACCAGACAAAAACATGAAAGTACTTAAATAGTATTAGATAGTTTGTCTAGTAACCGGTTAACGGAAAACGAGTGACAAGATACCTTGTATTTGGACATTGAAATATCAAGGTAATGAATTGATGACTACAAGGTCATCACGTGAGGTGTGGGTATTCCTACATAACTATAGAATAGATCAACTTATATCCAATAAATCATATATACTCATGGGTAAAATAAATCATCTAATAAATAAATAAAATATAAAATAATTAATATTCCTACAAAATTTATTTATCAATTAATAGATTAATAAGATGTATATATAAAATATTAGGGCGTTACAATATCGGACCGTCAAATAAACAAAATAATCAAGTATATGATCTCAAATATCTTTTAGCCCGTCCTCTTTTTCACCAATGTTACAAGTATTTATAGGGTGTATAGGAAGAGAGTTCTTCCCGCCTCTTTCCTTCGTTGGCCTATCCCACGTTCCTGGTATACATTTGATCACATGCCTATTTGCAAGGTGATCATGGGGAACGTGGTTTGAATATAATGGTTCCTCTTAAAATCTACTCCTAGTCATACGGAGGATGAAGATAAGTGTATAAAATCGTGGAGAAGATGGCAGTTATAGTGAAGAATGGGGGAATCATGGGATCGTGGGTATCTCGCCCACGCGGCCATGTCTCGCCCTGAGTGAATGACTCGCCCTTCTGGTTCTCGCCCTCATGGGAGGATTGGGCTTGATTCTCGCGTAGATATTGGGCCGTCGTATTGGGCCGTTGTACAAGTCTTTAATTAATGTTTGGGCTTTTGTTAAATACATCATTTACATTTACTCTCGGTCCACAACCCCTCAAGCACGAGGCTCAGTGGAGGCGAAGTGGTGATAATGGGCGAATTTTTCGCTGATAACTGCTATTGTATGTGGCGAATTTCTCGGACCCCATATGCTATACGTGATGTAATGTCTTCCAATGCTAGTGACTGCTATAAAAATAGAAGAACTTGGATGAATTTAATCATCTCATAAACTTTCCCTTCTTTGCCTTAATTCAATCATGGATTCTCCCAACTCTGTTCTCGAGTCTCCAGTAGCTAGGATTATCAAGAATGCTCTGTAACGACTTAGATGAATTAATTGATCAAGCTGATGATTTCTCTGAATTTGTTGAAGACCTTAGGTCGAACTCTTGGAGGTTGACCAATGTTGAGCTGAAATTCCTTGAGAGGGTGATGTTTCTCAAAGATGGGTTGATAGAAGATGGTTACTTCATCGAGAATGCTGAGGATGAACATCATCTCCATCACGAGCTGGTTTCTGATTTGTTTGACAAGACTTGGCGTCTGAAGGAGAGCATGAGGGTTCATGAAGAGCTTATGAACCTGGCCTTTACTGAAGAAGAGGCAGTGACACATCGCATGAAGGTCTTGGAAGAGGAACTAAAGGTGTTAGCCAAAAAGAAAGAGGAACTTCGTGTGAGTAACAAGGATGAAATTTCTGCTTTGTTGTTCAAACGTCGTGAACTGGCTCGTCTAGAGATTAAGACGAAGACTCTAGGAGAGAGTTTCAAGAAAATCAATGATGATTTGGCAACGTCTAAGAAGTACAAACGTGCCTAGGAGGATATGCAGACCATGGCGATAGACGCCATCCCTGATGTTTAGATATAGTTTCCTTGCTTTGATGTAGTTTCAATTGTTGCTTTTCTTTCAGTAATTTCCCTTTTGCGATTTCCATTTTGTAATTCTCCTTATGTAATTTTCCCTTTTCAAGTAATGAAATGCAATTCCTTTCTCAAGTTTCTGCTCATATAAATGTTAGCACATAATAATAAAAATAAGAAAAATATGATATGTCTCGCCTCCCTAGGGCGGATGAGATGTCTCGCCATAGGCGAAATCATAATAGACTTAGGCGACGTTTTGTCACGCCATAGATGGGATACCAAAACGATTCATCTTCCGCTTTAATTTTGAATTGACAACTGTCAATCGTGTTTCCCACGCAGACACGAGTTTCAAGCCGTGGGTTTAACCAATGGGTAACTGAACGTTTCCACTTCGCTGACAATTATTACGTCTATAAATACTTTTCTTTCCTTCTTCAATACTTTTTCCCAACTTCTCAACTTCTCCATAGTTCATAATTTTTCTACATTCTAACAGATTCGATCTTTTTCCCCTCTTTATTCAAGTTTCATCGTAATCTAACTACTTTCTCCGCTTTTCAACCGTGTAATACTACAAAGGTACTTATTATTTTTCGTCTTTGTCCTTTTGATTATTTCTATTTTCGTTTTAGTCATGGTTCTTTCACGCGAACTCGATGACGCGAAAGATTATCCCGCAGTTATTCATCCTGTGGGTTCCGATTGGGAACGTCAAGTACGTGCCCATTATACCAGGGCTGATGGAACCCTAAACATTAATGGTTACTATTCTGAAATGTTTGGGTTTACTGTTAAGTCTAGTGATTTCGAATCTGGGTCTAGTGATAGTGATAGTGATAGTAGCGGAAATGATAGCGATTGTGTTATTATTTCTCCATCTGAGTTTAGTTCTAAAAACCCTAACAATCGCTCTTTAATTGTTGCAGACTCCGTCGCAACGATTTCTACTTCAATGGAAATTTCTTCTAGGTATACCACTGACGAGTTTGTCTCTACCTTTAGACAGGCTATCCAGGTATCTGGTGAGGGCGGCGAGAATAGGGTTGTGATTGACCCTATAGCCTTGGGCGAGTTCGTGACCACTGTCAACGAACAAGAACCCCACTACTTCTACATGTATACCCATGTCCTCCAAACCCTACATCTATGGCTTCCTTTTAACTCTTTTGAGTGTCAAATCTTAAGGGTTATGAATGTCGCCCCTTGTCAGCTTCACCCAAATAGTTGGGCATTTTTAAAAGCTTTTCAGGTCGCCTGTGAAGGTCTAGATCAAGTTCCCACTGCTGGGGTTTTCTTTTGCTTTTTCCATGTAAAGAACGTCTCCCCTCATTCTCTTATTTCAATTAGTAGTCAGCCCAATAAAGGGCGATTTTCTTTGTATGCCTCCAATTTCAAAAACTACAGGGACACCTTTGTCCGTTTTCGCTGTGGGGAGGGGTTTCCAGAACTTATGTTTGATGTTTCTGGGAACCGTTTATTTCCTTTCTATTGGTCCTCTTCTCCTCGTTTTATTAAGGGAACCCGTACGAGTACCCTTAATGAGTATGAACGGTTGGCAGTCTCAGCACTTAGCAAATTTCAGGTGTTGAGTTCTGTTGAGCTTATCTCTAGGGAGGATAAACCTCAATCTCTCAGGGAGTACATGGGTGAGTGATTTCTATTTTGTTATTACCTTGGCTTTTGTTTCTATATTTACTAACCTCGCCTTTGGTTTCTTGTAGGTTCAATGTCTACTATCTCGGCACAACAAAGGGCGACCTTGGTGATGAAGGCGAGGGCCCAGAAGGCTGAGGCAGAGCGTACCGCCGCCTCTGCAGACGCTATGTCTCAGTTGGTGGTTGAAGTAAGTGGTGTTAAGAACACCAAGAGGAAGAATTCAGAAGGGTCCGGGAGAGTTCCCGTTGAGATCCCCAAAAAGATGAAGGTCACTGTGGTTGGCGAGGAAGAGGATGAGGACGATGACGAGTTCCCCAAGCCTAGGAGGTCAAAGGGTAGAGGTCTGACGTCCCTTGGCTCCGATGAGGGCGGCTCCAGCGCTGCTACTAAAGGCAAAAGAGCCTCAATCTCTTGCTGTCATCTCAACCCCGAGGTGAAGAAAGGAAGGAAAAGCAATCTCTCGCCTAGCTTGTTTACTAAGGACCTTGACTCCTTTGATGTGGTTAACTATGGCTTTCAGAAGTATGCTCGCACCTCCTCCCTTTCTGACCTCCCGTTTGAGGACCTTAGGCAGGTGACCTTGGATCATCACATTCAGGGTGTCCTTCTCACTTACTACCTCTCCAACCACCAAGAGCATGAGTCCATTGACTTCAGAAACAAGATGGAGTCGGCTGACACTAGCTTGAGTGCCTTGGAAAAGGAGTTCGCTGCAGTGAAGGCTGAGCAGGAGGAGAAGGTGAAGGCGGCTGTGAAGGCCAAGGAGGATGAGGTGGTGACTTTGAAGGGAAAGCTGGCGACCGTGAAGGGCGAGCTCACTGAAGAGAAGGCGAAGGCCAAGACCCAACAGGAGGAAGCCTCTCTCAACGTGGAAGCTCTAACTGGTCGGATTGAGAAGCTGGAGGTGGAGGGGGCAAGTCAATTTGATGAAGGGTTTAAGTTTGCTTTGGAGCAGGTGAAGGTGGCCTTCCCTGATGTGGATGTTGTTAAGCTGGGCGAGCTGGACTCTGTCAATCAGACTGTGGAGGGCAGGATTGTTCCCTATGTGCCTCCTCCTTCTGAGTAGTTTATGGTTTGTTTCTAGGTGGCCTGCGTGCCTATTTTGTTGTAATTATTTTGTTCGCCTTTAAGGCGATTTATTCCTGAACATCTGTTATTTTAATTATGTTTGTTTTCTACTTATTCTCTTCTCGCCTACAGCTTTATAGTTTAGTTAAATACATGTTATTTACTCTACGTCGCTCGCGCTTTTCTTTTCCTCGTTTGTAACGGTTTTAAAAAACTAATTTTTCCTCTAAACTGCCCCACTTCCTTAAAAAAACACACCTGAACACACTTCCCAAAGTGGTATAGTCAAAGGTATTAACTGTTTCTCCTAGAAACACGCGCATGTACTTATCCTTTTTAGGGTTAAAAAACTGCTATAAAAGGGGGCAATCCCATACCTAAGTCTTCATATTCCACAACTTTTCTTCTTCTTTCTTTCTTTAGTATCATGGAAAAATCTTCCAAGAAACAACATAGTGCTCCCATACGTAGGAGCTCTAGGGTTAGATCTTTTCAACCTCTTTCTTCCAAACCCAAATCTTCTAAGAAAACTTCTACTTCCAAAATTAAAAATTCCAAGAAACCCAGACGTCAGGTCATAGTGATAGAAAGCTCTGAATCTGACAAGGCCGATTCAAATTATGTTGAGTTTTTAAGGACCTACTGTCCTGAAGAAGAATCTTAGGATTCAGATCTAGAAGACTCGCAATTAACGGCAGAGTCCAAGCTAATTCCGGGGAAGGAGAAGAATTTCCCTTTTAACAAGGAGGGATAAAAACCCTCTTTGTGGAGGATCCATCCTTGCTGGGTTCCCCCACTACGGTCGTGTGGCTTCTCCATGGTTTAATCTGTGGAGAGGCCATCCCCATCGGTTTGCCTCATTATGGTCTTGTGCCTCCTCCATAGGTTGGAAGGGCACTCCCATTGGTCTTCCTCATTATGGCCTTTGGCTATTTTTCCTGTTTTTTGTTTTCTTTTCTAGACCTAGGTTCGTTGTAATGATATCATATATGTATTCAGATTTGTATTGGAAACACTGTTATGTAATGATAAATCATACTTAATGAATGAACTTCTTTTGGCTTTATCTTTGTCTTGCCTACTTATTTTTCTTTCTGCTTTCTACGCAATTTAATACGTAAAATTGTATTTATAACGATTTAGATAATGACTAAAAATAACAATACCTTGTTTTCCTGGGCGATGTACTTCCTCTTTGGGGGATCGCCTTTTGATTTTCTTTAATACGAACTTCTGGTGACGCCGTTTTTGCTCACCTGCAATTTTAACTCGCCAAAGCCTTAGACTTACATGACGACCTTTAATAATTCACACACCAAAGCCTTAGACTTACATGACGATGTTTGTAGATTTAGCTCGCCAAAGCCTTAGACTTACATGACGGCCTTTAATAATTCACACGCCAAAGCCTTAGACTTACATGACAACCTTTAAGAATTCACACGCCAAAGCCTTAGACTTACATGACAGTGTTTGTATATTTAGCTCGCCAAAGCCTTAGACTTACATGACGGCCTTTAAGAATTCACACGCCGAAGCCTTAGACTTACATGACGGTGTTTGTATATTTAGCTCGCCGAAGCCTTAAACTTACATGACGGCCTTTAATAATTCACACGCCAAAGCCTTAGACTTACATGACGTTGTTTGTATATTTTTTCGTTACCGATGCCTTAGACTTACACGGTTTTTACTGGGTACTTGAATTCGCCAGACATAATATTTTTGACATCGATGTCTTAGACTTATACGATGCAAAACTGGGTACTTAAATTCGCCAGATAAAAATCACACGTCAAAGCCTCAGTCTTACATGACGGTGCCGGCATCATATGAATCTTACTACCGGAAAATGAGCTTGCCAAAGGCTTAGACTTACATGGCGGCCGTTATAATTCACCATCAAAGCCTTAGTCTCACATGATGATGCCAGTATTATATATTTCTTTTCTACTGGATTTTTCACACACCAAAGCCTTAGACTTACATGGTGGTGCTGGTATTATATAATTCTTTTTTACCAGATTCTTGCTCGCCAAAGCCTTAGACTTACATGGCGGCCTTTTTTTTTTTAGCTCGCCAAAGCCTTAGACTTACATGGCGGCCATAACAATTCACACATCAACGCCGTAGACTTATATGATGGTGTTAATTTCCCTGTGGCTGAGGCCTTAGACTTACACAGCGTTGATCTTCTTTTTCTCTCTGTTTTTTTTTTTTTTTTGCAATTTTGCTGAAAATTCATAAATGAAATAATTAAATGACACACTCCAATCTTTCTGAAAACTGTGGGCCTCAATAAAAACTCTTGCAATTGCAAGAGAAAAGAGTGTCCACTGTTTTTTATTCATCAACTTCTTGATTTCAGTATACATAAGATATAAAAGTACATAAAGTAGAGATGTAGCTCATCTATCCTAGTGTATTGAAAATCAAATATAAACGTGAGCTCGTCGTGGCGAACTCACCACAAACCCTTTTAGCTGTAATAGAATCTCAAGTTGGCGACGTTCCACGTTCTGGGTAGGGTCTCACCTTCCATAGTTTCTAATCTGTAAGCTCCTCCTTCAAATGCTTCATGAATTCTGAAGGGTCCTTCCCAGTTAGCCGCCATCTTCCCACCTTTATCTCTACCCATGGGTCTCTTTAGAACTAGATCGCCCTCTTTGAACTTTCTAGGGATGACTCTAGTGTTGTACTTTCTTGCAGCTATTTGTTTGGTATAGAATTCTCTGAAGTGAGCCTTCTCCCTCAACTCTGGGAGCAGACGCAAGCTCTCTTCTAGGGCGGCGTTGTTTTCCTGCAATGTTAAAGTATCCCTTATCCAGGTGGAGGGTTGTATCTCTACTGGGATCATAGCATCTGCTCCATAAACCATGGTGAAGGGCGGTTCCCCCGTTGAAGACTGTGGCGTTGTGTGATATGACCACAATATTGCGGGCAGGTGTTCCACCCAACTTTCCTGTTTTGAGCTAATTCTTCTTTTTAAGGCTCTAAGGATAACCTTGTTGGCTGACTCTGCCTGCCCATTGGCTTGGGGTGTTCTACAGAGATGAAAATATTTTGAATTCCTTTGCCTCTGCAGTATTTTACCACTCTTTCACTGGCGAACTGGGTGCCATTGTCTGAGACGATGTATTTGGGCAGGCCAAACCTGCAAATGATTTTCTTCCAATAGAATTTTATTACCTGATCTGACGAAATACCTGAGATTGATTCTGCTTCCACCCATTTGGTGAAATAATCAACTGTTACGATGATCCATCTTGCTTGAGCCGTAGATATGGGGAAGGGTCCTAGGATGTCCACTCCCCACATATAGAACGGCCAAGGAGATAGAACTGACTTTAACGGCTCGCCTGGCGTGTGATGAAGGTTTGAACAGCGCTGACATCTGTCACAGGTTCTGACATGTCTCGCCGCGTCGTCATGTAGATTAGGCCAATAAAACCCAGCCTTCATCACCTTTCCTGCCAGGGATATGGAACCAATATGGCTCCCGCATGAGCCTTCATGTACTTCTTTCAGAATCCTGCATGCCTCCATATTACTTACACAAAGGAGCATGGGAGCTGTGAATGATCTCTTGTAGAGCTTGCCTCCTACCATTGTGTACCACGCCGCCATTTTCTTTATCTTTGCGGCTTCATCTCTCGCCAGGGGGAGGGCGTCCATTTGTAAATATCTGATTATTGGACTTCGCTAGTCTTCCTCCTCTACCACCATTCCTACCTCTACCTCATTTATGCTTGGTGATTTCAACGTTTCTTGAATGACAGTACGATGGTTACCTAACTTCTTTGTGCTGGCAAACTTAGCTAGTAAATCTGCCCTTGCGTTTTGTTCCCTAGGTACGTATGTTAACTCAAACAGGGTGAATTGCTTCGCCATTCCCTTAACCTTCTCCAAGTACTTGGCGAGTTGTGGATCTTTGGTCTGGAACTCTCCAGATACTTGATTGGCGACCAGTTGTGAGTCGCTTTGCACCTTGAGCTCTTGCACTTCCATTTCCTTAGCCAGTTTCATCTAGGCTATCAGTGCTTCATATTTTGCCTGATTATTGCTCGCCTTGAAGGCGAATCGCAGTGATTGCTCTATAAGTACTCCCTCAGGCCCTTCTAGGACTACGTCGGCTCCGCTGCCTCTCAGATTAGATGACCCGTCCACAGAGATAGTCCATGGATGGGATCCGCCTTTATTTGGAGGATCTGTCAGTTCTAACACAAAATCTGCCAAGGCTTGGGACTTAATCGCCCCCTGGGTATGTAGGTGATATCAAACTCTGATAATTCAACTGACCAGGCCACCATCCTTCCGGCTGTTGGAGTAAGCCCTAAAAGCCAATCTATTTGATAGCATTTGCTTTTGTATTGTGACATGATTTATATATATTAAATATATATAATAAGGCATTTCTTTATTATGTTTATTTTCCAAAATAATAAAGTCCCTAGAATAGATTGTTCATGTAATGAAACATTAAGTGAGACTTAATCGTGAGATTACATTAACTTAAGAACACTATTCTTAAAGTATCTGTAGTCAAGCTTTAATATGAAATGGGATAACATTAAAGCATAGAGACTATTATGTTGGTAGACTGATGATCACGTCTCACTGATCATAGATAATGAGTTATCAAGTCTTCACATAGATATAAATGTTAAGGGTAACTTTATATCGGATTGACCCACCATGAGAATACTGCATAGAATGTTATGAAATGTCATAAGTTATTCTCATAGTGATAAAAGGTGCATTCCATCCTTCGACCTGAAACCACTGTGTACCCTAGATGTAGGAGTGTAATACCTTGTTGTCATTCAAACGTTGTCCGTAACTGGATAACTATAAAGTTGGTTTATGGATATCCCACGAATCATGCTGAGGGACATGAGTGACCTAGATGGGATTTGTCCCTCCAACATAACGGGAGATATGTCTATGGGCCCAATATTGAACTAGACAAGGATGACATACTATGCCTTGTGTTCAATATAGACATGAGGACAAAAGGGTAATTATGCACAAGATGTTTATCACAGAAAGGTTAGTCAGATCACATGACATTCTTATAACTTGGGTAACAGTGATGTGTTGCTAGATACCGCTCACTGTTTATAATATTAAGATAAATATTATTGCCAACGTTATAAGAACCTACAGGGTCACACACATAAGGACAGTTAAAACGGGAAAAATAAGTAAGACTTATTGCGGGGGTGCAATTAGTGAAAAACGAATATTGGGCTTAAGAAGTCCAAATTCGTGTGAACTGAAGCTCACATAAGAAACTCTATAAATAGAGCCTTATGAAGTTCAGTCTCTCACACTTTTGGAGAAATTCTGAATTTCTCTAAACCCTAATTCGTATTTGGGAAATTCTGAATTTCTCTAAACCCTAATCCGCTCAAGTTCCCTCATTCTTCATCCAAGAACGGCTAGCACCGAAGGTTGAAGGTTCATGTTCGTGTGGACTAAGTGGAGGCGCTGCAATTGTGGTGCTCGTGATCAATTGAAGGTTCTTGTTCGTGATCATACGGTGTTTCTTGTTCGTGATCGAAAGGCAGTTCGTGTTCGTGATCGTAAGCAGTTTCTGTTCGTGATCGAAAGCTCCTTGTTCGCGAAAGAAAGCATCAGTTCTTCAAGGTAACAATATATTCTTGACCATGATCTTTCACATGGATCCATTGAAGGAAAATAAAATTTTAAAATCCGCTGCGTTTTATCTTTGATAAACAATTACGTTTTCCTTCACCGGCCAGGTCTGGTTTGCGCAGCACATTCTTGATGGGGTAGTCCGTCTTCACTATCACTTGATGACTTTGAAAATACTGCCTCAGCTTGCGGGCTGTTATTACCACTACTAGACACAACCTTTCAATCTTCTGATACCTTGTTTCTGCCCCTCGTAGCGTTCTGCTCACGAAGTAAAAAAACTTTTCTTCTCCTCCGACCTCTTGTACCAGCGCCGAGCTGAGCGCCTTCTCAGATACTGCCAGATATATATATATATATATATATAATGTTTTGCCCTGTTCAGGGCGAGTAAGGATAGGGGGTGAGGCTAAGAATACCTTTAACTTTTGGAATGCCTCCTCACATTCAGGACTTCATGTGAATCTCTCGCTCTTCCTTAACGTGGCGAAGAAGTGACAAGCCTTCTCGTCTGAGCAAGACAAAAACCTGGAAAGTGTTGCTATTCGCCCCGTTAGTTGCTGGACTTCTTTAACGGAGGTAGGACTTCTCACGTTGATGATGGCTTGCCATTTATCTGGATTTGCCTCTATCCCTCTATGACTAAGCAGAAAACCCAAAAATTTACCAGTTTGGACCCCAAAAGAGCACTTGGCCAGATTAAGACGCATGTTATATTTTCTGACTAACTTCAGAATGTCATCTAAGTCTTGATCGTGCTCGCCTTCCTTCTGAGTCTTGACCACCATGTCATCAATGTACACCTCCATATTCTTCCCTATTTGTTCCGCGAACACTCTGTCCATCAGTCGCTGGTAAGTGGCTCCTGCATTCTTTAGTTACAGGTGTTAGACACGAACGCCGTATGCTGGGCGTCCATGGGATGCATCTTGATTTGGTTATAGCCGGAGTAGGCATCCATGAAGCTCAAAGTCTTGTAACCCGATGCCCCATCAATTAACCTGTCAATGTTGGGCAGTGGATACGGATCCTTAGGGCATGCTTTGTTTAGATCCGTGAAATCAACACACATTCTCCACTTGCTGCTCGCCTTCTTCACCATTACTACATTTGCTAACCAAGCGGGGTATTTGATCTCCTCGATGAATCCCACCTCTTTCAGTTTAGCCACCTCTTCAGTGATGGCTGCTCTTCGCTCCTCTCCCACTTTTCTTTTTCGTTGGACCATATTTATCCCGTTAGTTCGCTCTCCGCTGACTGGGGGCGAGACAGGCTTGGATGGTCTGTGCCGGATTTTGAGGCTTGATTCATAGCATCTCCTTGCTAGGACTTGATCGCCTTTAACCACTCCGACCTTATCATTGTTCAGAGGGTATTTGATTGACAAGTATAAAGTGGACATAACTGCGCCTAGCGCGTTGAACGCCGGTCTCCCAATGATAATATTATAGGAAGTGAAAAGCGTCTTAACCACCGGATATCTAACCTTGATCGCATTGGCGTTCTCATCCTCGCCAAATGTAGTGTACAACGTGATGTGACCCATGACGTCCACTTGCTCGCCAACGAATCCTACTAACGTGCCGGAATAGGGGTTCAACTGTTCGTCAGATAGGTGCATCGCCTTATAGGCATCCCAGTATAGGATGTCTGCGGAACTTCCTGAATCGATCAGAACTCTTTTGACGTCACAGTTAAGAATTTGAATCTGTATCACCAAAGGATCGTCATCGTGGGGAATGACGTCCCGCGCGTCCTTCGGGTTGAACGAGATTTCCGGAGTGTGGGGAAAAGTTGATTTTCGCACTGAGCATATTTCAAACTTCGATTTCCTAACATAACGCTTCCTGGCTGAGTTGGACTCGCCTCCTCCTGCGAATCCCCAGATATTGTGTTGACCGCTACTCGTTGTTTCTCTCCTTTGTTTCTTCCATCACCCTCGCCCTTCTGTTGGTTGGGCGTTTGTTTTGGGATGGCGATTTGACCTTTGGCGGCGTCTTCAAGGAATTTCCTCAAATGACCGCTTCTGATCAGCTCTTCAATTAAATCCCTCAGGCGGAAACACCTTTCAGTATCGTGACCTTTGCACCTATGGTAAGCACACCACGCCTCAGTGTCTAGCCCCATGACGGTGTTGTGCATCCTGGGAGGAGGCAGAGACGCCAAACCTGCTTGTAGAATCTCGTGCAACACATGCACTCTAGCCCTGTTTAGCGGCGTATACTCTCTATCCGATGGGTGTCGCCTGTAGTGATGATATCGCATTCCTCCACCGGTGTTAGGAGGGTGGTAAGGCTTAGCACGATACCCCTGTTTGTGAGTATCGTTGTTTTTCCAATTCCGCTGGGATTGCGAATTTGGCCCCTTGCTACTATTGTTCCTTGAATCCTTTTCCTTGGCATCTCTGGAGCGCTTTTCTGTGTTGCTCTCTTCGCCTTTGATGTAGCAACTGACTCTTTTGATCACCTCTTGAATCGAGGTTGCGGGCTTCTATGCCAAAGAGTCGTTGAAGTGCCCAACCTTCAATCCATTGTGAAAGGCCGCAACAAACATTTCCTGGTTGGGATTTGACACCGTGATCGTTGCTTCGCTGAATCGAGCAAGATACTCTCGAAGAGTTTCAGCATAATTATGTCGAATTGTGAAAAGACTAGTTGCTATGACTTTGACGTGCTTAGTTCCGGAGAACTGATGTATGAACTTTTTGTGAAAGTGAGCATAACTTTCGATAGAATTGTTGGGTAAGTTCATATACCAACGTAGTGCAGCATCCTTCAAAGTCCCTGAAAGGAGTTTGCACCTCAAATGCTCGGGTGCTCCGATGATGGCAGTTTGAGTTCCTACTGCCATCAAATGCTCCACAGGGTCTGTCTTACCATCAAAGGTTGGTAAGTGGGGTGATTTGAAGTTGTCTGGGACTTTAGAATCCCAGAGTGATTGACGAAGGGGCTGAGATTCAATAAGACTTTCATCCTCAGAATCTACACTTTGTTCAGCCATTTCTTTCTCCATTGTGGTTACTTTCTTCTGCAAGCTTCTGATCTCTTCAATCGCAACTTGAAGTGAAGGACTTCCATGATTGGCAGCCATGGTTTGATCTTTGCTTGCAGTGTTCCTTTCTCTCTAAGTGGTAGGCTGGGAGTCGTTTTACCGCAGCCCCACGGTGGGCGCCAAAATATTCTGGTGAACACTCAAAGGGGTGTGAAAAGTAATTAATTTGGACCGTCGAATAAACAAAAATAATCAAGTTGGTTATCTTCCATTCTGATTCGTCCTGTTTTTCATCAATGTTACAAGTATTTATAGGGTATACAGGAAGAGAGTTCTTCCCGCCCTTTCTCTTTCGTTGTCCAATCCCACGTTCCTCCTATACATTTGATCACATGCCTATTTACAAGGTGATCATGGGGAACGTGGTTTGAATACAATGGTTCTTCCTAAAACCTGCTCCTAGTCATATGGAGGATGAAGATAGGTGGATAAAATCGTGGAGAAAAATAGCAGTTACAATGAAGAATGTGGGGATCGTGGAATCGTGGGTATCTCGCCCATGCGACCATGTCCCGCCATAGATGGGTGTCTCACCCTTCTGATCTCGCCCTTAATGGAAAACTGGGCTTGACTCTCGTGTAAATATTGGGTCGTTGTATAAATCCTTAATTAATGTTTGGGTTTTTGCTAAATACACCCTTTACATTTACTCCCGATCCAGGAATAATAAGACATAAGACTCCCTTTCAAAAGAAAACAAAAATGGAAAGGAAAAATAAGTGTCGCATGTCCATCCATAAAAACCACGGAAATACACGGTTCCTTGAGCTTTTCCTGAATAGGGAAAAATAAAGAGAAAAAGGAACATGCAAGGTCAACCAATACCAACCATATTTTCTGCCACGTCACCCCACTTCCTCGATATGACATGACAAAATGATAGTTGTTTATTGAATGATTGTGTAAAATTATTTTACGTCGTCGGTGCATCTCCGTTAAACAACAACAACAATCATTTACCTTGGTACCATTTGGGGGGTAACATTTGGGCAACTGTGTTATTTATGAATATATTGATATGCAATATATTTTTCATAACAAACTCAAAATTTTATTAAAGTTATGCCTAGGTCCTACTTCACATTTACAATGATCCAATTTCCAACAATAATCCATAAATAAGTAAAGGACAATGCTCCCTGCAACATGCAAACTGGTGGATCAATTTTTACTCTGCATCCTAACAGAATTTGATTATGTATCATCCATGTAATAACATAAAATTCATATCCTCAAAATGTTGAAGCTTATGTATTATCCATTTTGTATTTCTTTCACAAATCTCATATATGACATGCTTCGAATATATGACACATATGCTTCTACCCTTCATTTAGTATATGAAATGTGGGATTCAGTGATTGAAAATGTAAGGGCAATTATTTATAGGCATGAGGGAATAGAAGCAACTGAAACATCCAATGTCTGCCCTTTCTATGATGTTGTTAATAGCATACTCAATTCCAGATGGGGTAAGAGTTGCACTCCACTTCATTGTTTGGAACATTCATTGAATCCAAGGTAATTCTTGTTACTAGTATTTGAATGAAAATATTCATACTTTTAATACTAATGAAATATTTTTATTTTATTTATAATTATAGGTATTATAGTGATGTGTGGCTTAGAGAAACTCCAAATAGGGTTCCTCCTCATCAAGATCCAGAAGATTCTAATGAGAGGAACAAGTGTCTAAAAAGATATTTTCCATCGTCTGATGAGAGGAATAAGGTTTATCAAGAATTCACCCAATTTTCATCTTGCAGTGGTGATTTTGGATCTTTTGACTCAATTGAATGTATGTATTAATTAGATGCAAAATCTTGGTGGGTGATATGGATCTTCCACCCCTTTTATCCAAAAAATTGCTTTAAAACTTTTTGTGCAACCTTGTTCTTCCTCATGTTGTGAGAGAAATTGGAGTACTTACAATTTTATCCATTCTTTGAAAAGAAATAAAATGGATTCAAAAAAGGCTGAAGATTTGGTTTATGTGTATACTAATCTTCGACCATTCTCAAGGAAAGAAGAATGGTATAAGAAAGGAGAGATAAAGTTGTGGCACATTAGTGGAGATGCGCATGACCCACTTGATGATGTTGAAATTGAATTAGCTGAGTTATCTTTAGATGAACCAGAGTAGGAGGCTACAATGTTCTTTGATGATGAAAACAGAGGAGATGAGACAGATAGAATTTGTGTTTTCTCTTAAGTAGTGAATGTAATTATACTATGTTGTTCTTTATAGATAACTAACTATGTCTGTTTTTTATAGTATTTTTTTTAATCAGCAAAATTTTATTAAGCAACTCTAACACAAGAAGTACAAGAGAAGAAAAGTCCAAAGAGGGAAAACTACTACAACCCTCAAGAGGGAAAACCAAACAAACAGAGGCCTAACAAGCTAAAAATAAAAACAAGCCAATAAAAGGCCTCTAAGCAAAACGTAAATACACAAACAGGCCACGCCCCACCCAAAACAATAAGCCGAACTATTAAATGAAGTACATCAACAACCTCCCAACCCCTACAAGAAAAGGCATCAGACATTAAAACCTTCGAAACCAACCAAAAAGCCAGTAGAAAAACACAGCAGCAGCCATCAACCAAACGCAAAAGCTAGCGCAAGAAACAACCTCCTGGTCCCAAGTTCATTCATAAACATACAAGGTGAAGACTTCAATCTATTCAACTTCATTTCCAACTCAAAACTTTAATCTTTTCTACAATTTCACTTGCAACCATCAAACCATTTGCAAAAATGGCATTATTTCTCGCCTTCCATAAAAACCAAATAGTCGCGTGCCAAATCAATAAATAACCTTGCCTAACTTTGCTATTTCTCGTTGTCCCCCTCAACACCTCAAAAAGAGAGAAAAGAGATGGAGGAATAATTATCACCACCCCAAGCCACCAAACAATATCATACCACACCGAAATTGCAATAGGACAATGTAAGAAAAGGTGGGTAGATAACTCAATCTTCCCTACACACCCCACACATTCCCGCGGAGCTCCGGGGGCTAAAATAAGGCGGTGACCAAGGTTACTTCTAGTTGGGATCCGATCATAAACCAATTGATAAGAGAAAGCTATAACCTTAGACGGTGCCGAGCTATCCCAAATCTGTTGAAATCAAGGTAATCAGAACCGGACCGGTCATTGAACCGGTGAGCTTACCGGTTCAAGGTTCAATTGGTCGGACCGGGGTTCAACCGGGTCAGACCGTTTTTAATTAAATATATATTTTTTAACTAATATATAAATAATTGCCCAATATTCTCTAGTTTCACACATTAAAAAGATAAGATGTCATAAAATCAATATAAAAAAACTTTAATACATTAAACATAAAATTTCTAATTCAAACCTACTAGAAATTACATAATAAACTAAGTTCAATAAGGCAAAATAGTATCGTAATACTTGGTGGCAATATAGCATAATAATAATAATAATAATAATAATAATAATAATAATAATAATAATATGCACTAGTAACCCCTGCATTCAATATAAATACATTTTAATTTAAAATTGAATCAACATGTGTAAGAAGAAAAAAACATACGTAAGAAAAAAAAATACTTTAGTAATTTTTTTTATTATAAAAACTTGGTTTATGATATGATGATTTTTAAAATAATATTATTTATTAAGCTTTATTTTGGCCCAAGCCCACTAGTCCACTTGTATTCCTAACCCTAAGGAGGCAGCCACCAACCTCTTATTAATTGTCTTTTTCATTTTGGTGAGAATGAACAAATGCAGAGCATATTAGATCTACTATCTTTTTCTTCAATTTTCTTTCTTTCTCTTTGTTATAACTTCTAACATTCATCTCTTATTTTCTGTTTTTGAAGTGTAGAGCATGTTAGATCTACTTTTTATTTCTTTCAAGTTTTCTTTCTTTTTTCTATAATCAATGGTTTGAAGATCTGATTGTGTGTGAATATGTGCTCCTTTCATCTTCTTTTTTCTTCTTCTTTTAGTAATCTAAATACAAAAAAACAGCACATAAAGTGATATTATTTATCCGTTTTAAAACAAGACACAGATCTGATATGTTAAAAAAATGCGTATGCTTCAAAAAAAATTTAAAAAATGCGTGAAAAAAAAAAGTTAAAATAAAAACTATAAAAAAAACCAAACCGGACAAACCGCCTAGACCGCCGGTTTTCATGGTTTTCCCGGTTTTCAGCCGGTTCAGCGGTTTAATTTCCGGTTTTAAGTGCTGGCCGGACCGGATGCAGGACCGGTTCCCGGTTCAACCGGTTCGACCGCCCGGTCCGGTCCGGTTTTAACAACATTGGTTGAAATATCTCTATCGCCGCTTCTTGTGAAAGTCATAAAAAGATTTAACTGTGAAAGTCCCCTCCGGATATTGGAACCCAACACCAAGAATCTTTTACCATAGTCACCATAACCAATTCCAACAACTCTAGCAATTGCGCAACTAGTTCATCCTCCCAATGGAAGAGAACCCTTCACCACGTAAAAGACCAAATTCCCCCATCCCTTGCCTTGTTACCAAATCCCCAACCATACTATCCTTTTGATTTTAAAGAGAGAACAAAGGGAAAAATTTCACCGAAAGAGATGCACCAATAATCCATAACGACTTCCAAAAGTTAATTGAGTCGTTGCCCAGTTTCCTTGTCATAGACTCTACAAGCCAATTTCTAGACTCCACTACTTTGTCTAAAGCACAAATATCATTCCACCAATTAGAAGACGAAGACGAGATTCTAAAAATCACTCAAATCTACTTGGTGGAGAATATGATTTCCATACTTCGACACTAAAACCTACTTCCATAATGGTCTTCCGGGTTGGAGGAACCGCCAACGCTAGTTGGCCAAAAGACTAAGGTTTACCACTCTCACATCCCTAACCCCTAAACCTCCATGATGTTTCTCCTTGCACACCATCGACCACTTAAACCAATAAATTTTACTTCCACCCTGCACACATTCCCATAAGAATTCTCTTTGAATACGCACCACACCTTCTTTCACACTTTCATGGGCATCTTCAAGAACGAAAGAAAGAAAATAGGTATAACATTTAACACCGAATTAAGCAACAATATCCTTCCTCCAAGACTTATGTGATTATTCCGCCAAGAGAAGAAACATTTTCGAAGATGCTACAACATAGGGTCTCACGTGGTCAAATTTTTCGGGTTCGCTCCTATCGGAAGACCAAGATAAATGAACGGGATAGAGTCAAGCCTACAATTAAGAAATGTACTAGCCATGCTCATAAATTTTTGGGAGACATTTATTCCCATTAGTCAACTTTTCCAAAAAGGGACTTTAAGACTGAAGACCATTTCGAAGCCCCTTAAAATTGCCTTAAGTGACCAAAGATTTTCTACTGACGCTTCCCCTATACATAAGGTGTCATCCACATATTGGAGGTGCGAGATAAGCACCAAATCCCTTTCAATCATGCAACCTTTGAACAAATTCAACCCCACCACCTTCCTCATAACACCACTAAAGCCTTCCGCCACCAACAAAAAGAGAAACCACGCTAAAGGATCCCCTTGCTTAAGACCCTTTGAATATTTATTTCCGGGGTAGGGGAGCCATTCACAAGAACAGATAGATTTCCGACAAAAACACACGCTCCAATCTAATCAATCCATTTCTCACCAAAATCAAATCTTTGAAGCATATACTCAAGAAAATTGCAATCAACCTTAAAAATAAGACATTCCCTTCTAGACTTCGGTATCGTTTGACCTAATTTTTTTTCCTCTTCTTTTTCCTTAGAAGTAAGAAGTTAGGCCAAACAACAATTTTTAAAAGCTCTAGTAAGAAAAAAAGCAGCTTTCATATTTTAAGAAAAATTATAATATATTATCAAACATACCTTTTAACCTTATTATAATAAAAAAAACAACTTTTAACCCTTTTTTATAAAAAAAAAAAAGATTTACCATACAACTTTAATTTTTGTTTTAAAGTTATTATTTCTAACTTTATAGTTAAAATAACTTCTACACCATAAAAAAACTAGGCCAACTGATACATTTTTTGCCCACTCAACCACTTCGTTCACCACTAGCACTCCATCCACAAAATTCCGGCTTTTAATAGGTTCGTATAAAACTCCAATCGAGTTTCGAATTAGACCAATTCTTATCAACCCGAAGTCAGACAATAGTAGTACTCCCTCCAGTCTCATATATAAGAAACAAAAAAAAAATTACAAAGTCTTAAATATAAGAAAAAGTTACTACAATCATTACATTTATTTTGAATATTTCAATTTTACCCTTTGTTTTACTTTTCCATCCTACTAAAAGCTACACCTTGGAAACTGTGTAAAAAGAAGTAAACTTTTAATTTATTTAAAAATAAAACTAAGGTTAAAATAGTAAATGACATTTTTTTATACTTTATCCACTTTTCTTAAAGGGTGTGCCTTTTTTTTTTGTTTCTAATATTCAAGACTAGAGGGAGTATGTGTCTAGATTATAGAGATTATCTCCAGTAAAAAAATTTATAAGTAGAAGTGTAGAACCATGACCATCTAATCAATTAGTACAGTTTTTTCTTTTGGTCATATCATATATAGTCTAACCTATTGCTTTTTCATATCATGACACTAGATATAGACTGAAAACTAAATCAATCAATTTTAATACTACTTTTTCACATTATGACACTTAGATATAGACTGGGAAAACTAAATCAATCAATTTTAATACTTTCAAGTTTCAACCAAATCAATTTTAATATTTTTATGGATTTTGTGTGTACAGCAGTGGCCGTGTCTTAAAGAATACATATAGCATAGCAGGTAGCTTCATCTTTCTTCATCTTTTTCTCCCTTCAAAATTCTTTCTTCATCTTTTTCTCTCTTTAGCAGTGAAATCACCACCACTGCAAGTCTCTCTCACTCACAAGTCTCATTCTCAAGTCTCTCTCACTCACAAAACTCAACCCAAAACTCAACTCGTGATGGAACCTATCACACTGGAATGTTGTTTAATTCTCATTATTGTTTTAGAAGGTTTTAGTAAACTTAGACATACGAAAAAGTTTCACTCTTGATCAAATAGGGCTTAAAAATTTCACTCTTGTTCAATCAGGTCATACTAAAAATTATTTCCACTCTTGTTCAAATATGAATTTTGTTTGAGAAAATTATTTGATTTTTTTTTTTGAAGGGCCGAAAATGATTTGATTTAAAATCTTGGAAAATGTTATAGTATTTCAAAATTAAATCAAACAAGCCCTATGACTCTTGAGATTTTTGTATAACAAGAGCTGCTAGTGGTGAAGGTAGTTTAGTAAAGATTTGTAGACTTGAAACATTTAGTTTTTCTTGTAATCTGTTATACATGGTTACATATATGGCTTCTATTGTTTTTGTATATCTATTTATTATTATTATTATTATTATTATTTGTTTTTCAACAAGGGGTTCCTATATTTGTTAGCTTTTTTATTTGCAATTCTGGCATACAAAATTATTGTCACGGTCAAGGAATGGGGCCGCGGCTGCCCTTCTGCACCACCTATGATGGAGTCACAAATATCATCCATGGGGCTGGGAAATGGTAGACACGCGAGACTCAAAATCTCGTTGTTGGCACTGTTTGATTCTCAATTTTATTTAGTTTATGGTTTGTGTTTTGGAGTTTGTATCTTATGCACATCTTGTGCTGTTTATAAATAAATTTACTTCTTAAAAAAAATATAATGCAGAAGCTGTTTCACAGTTTTGTGTACTGTTTTTTTTTTTTGTTAATTATGCAGAAGCTGTTTCAGTGAAGTGTGTTTTACATACTGTTTTGACAACCATGTTAGATATAGTCTCAATGAATATTAAGATATGATGAAGTATATTTTACATTCTGTTTCATTATTTTCTTAGGTTGTTGCATTTATGGTCGGAGTGGCCAAAGGTGCATTTGTAATTTATTGCCTCATTCCGAAATATGGCGGGAAGATCCTTACGACTTCACCGGACACAACTTTAGCTGAATTATTCAAGCATCCTCCACTCTCGGTGGCGATACAGATGCCACCATCTCCACCGCAGCTGACATCACCTAACGACTCAGTGGAAGAGCCGTTGCAGCATCCATCACCCGATAATGACTCAGTGGAAGAGCTGTCACAGCTGTCATCTCCACCCACGCTGCCAACACCATCCATGTCGTTTCCATGGAGCCTACCTCGTGTTGGTGGGCAATATCCTCCTGTTGGTTGGTACAACCGCAATCAGTTTGAAAATAAATTTAGTGTTGACTTTTCTAAGTTTATTTAGATCTTTTTTTTGCATGTAATTGCTTAATATTTTGTTTGTGTTCAATTTTGATGCATGGACTTAGAACTTTGACATCAAATTGAACATCAATTTTTTTTTGTTGAACATCATATCCTCATCATTTCATTATATGTATCACTATCCACTAACAAAAACCCAAAAATATGTCAAATTAGGTGAGCTTTTACTTTTATTGAATAAATAACCTTGCCTAACTTTGCAATTTCTCGTTGTCTCCCTCAACACCTCAAAAAGAGAGAAAAGAGATGGAGGAATAATTATCACCACCCCAAGCCACCAAACAATATCATACCACACCGAAATTGCAATAGGACAATGTAAGAAAAGGTGGATAGATAACTCAATCTTCCCTACACACCCCACACATTCCCGCGGAGCCCCGGGGGCTAAAATAAGGCGGTGACCAAGGTTACTTCTAGTTGGGATCCGATCATAAACCAATTGACAAGAGAAAGCTATAACCTTAGACGGTGCCGAGCTATCCCAAATCTGTTGAAATATCTCTTCCACCGCTTCTTGTGAAAGTCATAAAAAGATTTAACTGTGAAAGTCCCCTCCGGATATTGGAACCCAACACCAAGAATCTTTTTCCATAGTCACCATAACCAATTGCAACAACTCTAGCAATTGCGCAACTAGTTCATCCTCCCAATGGAAGAGAACCCTTCACCACGTAAAAGACCAAATTCCCCCATCCCTTGCCTTGTTACCAAATCCCCAACCATACTATCCTTTTGATTTGAAAGACAGAACAAAGGGAAAAATTTCACCGAAAGAGATGCACCAATAATCCATAACGACTTCCAAAAGTTAATTGAGTCGTTGCCCATTTTCCTTGTCATAGACTCTACAAGCCAATTTCTAGACTCCACTACTTTGTCTAGAGCACAAATATCAATCCACCAATTAGAAGACGAAGACGAGATTCTAAAAATCACTCAAATCTACTTGGTGGAGAATATGATTTCCATACTTCGACACTAAATCCTACTTCCATAATGGTCTTCCGGGTTGGAGGAACCGCCAACGCTAGTTGGCCAAATGACTAAGGTTTACCACTCTCACATCCCTAACCCCTAAACCTCCATGATGTTTCTCCTTGAACACCATCGACCACTTAAACCAATAAATTTTACTTCCACCCTGCACACATTCCCATAAGAATTCTCTTTGAATACGCACCACAGCTTCTTTCACACTTTCATGGGCATCTTCAAGAACGAAAGAAAGAAAATAGGTATAACATTTAACACCGAATTAAGCAACAATATCCTTCCTCCAAGACTTATGTGATTATTCCGCCAAGAGAAGAAACATTTTCGAAGATGCTCCAACATAGGGTCCCACGTGGTCAAATTTTTCGGATTCGCTCCTATCGGAAGACCAAGATAAATGAACGGGATAGAGTCAAGCCTACAATTAAGAAATGTACTAGCCATGCTCATAAATTTTTGGGAGACATTTATTCCCATTAGTCAACTTTTCCAAAAATGGACTTTAAGACTAAAGACCATTTCGAAGCCCCTTAAAATTGCCTTAAGTGACCAAAGATTTTCTACTGACGCTTCCCCTATACATAAGGTGTCATCCACATATTGGAGGTGGGAGATAAGCACCAAATCCCTTTCAATCATGCAACCTTTGAACAAATTCAACCCCACCGCCTTCCTCATAACACCACTAAAGCCTTCCGCCACCAACAAAAAGAGAAACCGCGCTAAAGGATCCCCTTGCTTAAGACCCTTTGAATATTTATTTCCGGGGTAGGGGAGCCATTCACAAGAACAGATAGATTCCCGACAAAAACACACGCTCCAATCCAATCAATCCATTTCTCACCAAACCCAAATCTTTGAAGCATATACTCAAGAAAATTGCAATCAACCTTAAAAATAAGACATTCCCTTCTAGACTTCGGTATCGTTTGACCTGATTTTTTTTCCTCTTCTTTTTCCTTAGAAGTAAGAAGTTAGGCCAAACAACAATTTTTAAAAGCTCTAGTAAGAAAAAAAGCAGCTTTCATATTTTAAGAAAAATTATAATATATTATCAAACATATCTTTTAACCTTATTATAATAAAAAAAAACAACTTTTAACCCTTTTTTATAAAAAAAAAAAAAAAAGATTTACCATACAACTTTAATTTTAGTTTTAAAGTTATTATTTCTAACTTTATAGTTAAAATATCTTCTACACCTAAAAAAAACTAGGCCAACTGATACATTTTTTGCCCACTCAACCACTTTGTTCACCACTGGCACTCCATCCACAAAATTCCGGCTTTTAATAGGTTCGTATAAAACTCCAATCGAGTTTCGAATTAGACCAATTCTTATCAACCCGAAGTCACACAATAGTAGTACTCCCTCCGGTCTCATATATAAGAAACAAAAAAAAAATTTACAAAGTCTTAAATATAAGAAAAAGTTACTACAATCATTACATTTATTTTGAATATTCCAATTTTACCCTTTGTTTTACTTTTCCATCCTACTACAAGCTACACCTTGGAAACCGTGTAAAAAGAAGTAAACTTTTAATTTATTTAAAAATAAAACTAAGGTTAAAATAGTAAATGACATTTTTTTATGCTTTATCCACTTTTCTTAAAGGATGTGCCTTTTTTTTTTGTTTCTAATATTCAAGACTAGTGGGAGTATGTGTCTAGATGATAGAGATTATCTCCAGTAAAAAAATTTATAAGTAGAAGTATAGAACCATGACCATCTAATCAATTAGTACAGTTTTTTCTTTTGGTCATATCATATATAGTCTAACCTATTGCTTTTTCATATCATGACACTAGATATAGACTGAAAACTAAATCAATCAATTTTAATACTACTTTTTCACATTATGACACTTAGATATAGACTGGGAAAACTAAATCAATCAATTTTAATACTTTCAAGTTTCAACCAAATCAATTTTAATATTTTTATGGATTTTGTGTGTACAGCAGTGGCCGTGTCTTAAAGAATACATATAGCAGAGCAGGTAGCTTCATCTTTCTTCATCTTTTTCTCCCTTCAAAATTCTTTCTTCATCTTTTTCTCCCTTTAGCAGTGAAATCACCACCACTGCAAGTCTCTCTCACTCACAAGTCTCATACTCAAGTCTCTCTCACTCACAAAACTCAACTCGTGATGGAACCTATCACACTGGAATGTTGTTTAATTCTCATTATTGTTTTAGAAGGTTTTAGTAAACTTAGACATACGAAAAAGTTTCACTCTTGATCAAATAGGGCTTAAAAATTTCACTCTTGTTCAATCAGGTCATACTAAAAATTATTTCCACTCTTGTTCAAATATGAATTTTGTTTGAGAAAATTATTTGATTTTTTTTTTTGAAGGGCCGAAAATTATTTGATTTAAAATCTTGGAAAATGTTATAGTATTTCAAAATTAAATCAAACAAGCCCTATGACTCTTGAGATTTTTGTATAACAAGAGCTGCTAGTGGTGAAGGTAGTTTAGTACAGATTTGTAGACTTGAAACATTTAGTTTTTCTTGTAATCTGTTATACATGGTTACATATATGGCTTCTATTGTTTTTGTATATCTATTTATTATTATTATTATTATTATTATTTGTTTTTCAACAAGGGGTTCCTATATTTGTTAGCTTTTTTATTTGCAATTCTGGCATACAAAATTATTGTCACGGTCAAGGAATGGGGCCGCGGCTGCCCTTCTGCACCACCTATGATGGAGTCACAAATATCATCCATGGGGCTGGGTTTTGTGTTTGTTGGCACTGTTTGATTCTCAATTTTATTTAGTTTATGGTTTGTGTTTTGGAGTTTGTATCTTATGCACATCTTGTGCTGTTTATAAATAAATTTACTTCTTAAAAAAAATATAATGCAGAAGCTGTTTCACAGTTTTGTGTACTGTTGTTTTTTTTTTTGTTAATTATGCAGAAGCTGTTTCAGTGAAGTGTGTTTTACATACTGTTTCGATTACATTGTTTTGACAACCATGTTACATATAGTCTCAATGAATATTAAGATATGATGAAGTATATTTTACATTCTGTTTCATTATTTTCTTAGGTTGTTGCATTTATGGTCGGAGTGGCCAAAGGTGCATTTGTAATTTATTGTCTCATTCCGAAATATGGCGGGAAGATCCTTACGACTTCACCGGACACCACTTTAGCTGAATTATTCAAGCATCCTCCACTCTCGGTGGCGATACAGATGCCACCATCTCCACCGCAGCTGACATCACCTAATGACTCAGTAGAAGAGCCGTTGCAGCATGCATCACCCGATAATGACTCAGTGGAAGAGCTGTCACAGCTGTCATCTCCACCCACGCTGCCAACACCATCCATGTCAGTTCCATGGAGCCTACCTCGTGTTGGTGGGCAATATCCTCCTGTTGGTTGGTACAACCGCAATCAGTTTGAAAATAAATTTAGTGTTGACTTTTCTAAGTTTATTTAGATCTTTTTTTTGCATGTATTTGCTTAATATTTTGTTTGTGTTCAATTTTGATGCATGGACTTAGAACTTTGACATCAAATTGAACATCAATTTTTTTTTGTTGAACATCATATCCTCATCATTTCATTATATGTATCACTATCCACTAACAAAAACCCAAAAATATGTCAAATTAGGTGAGCTTTTACTTTTATTGAATAAATAACCTTGCCTAACTTTGCTATTTCTCGTTGTCCCCCTCAACACCTCAAAAAGAGAGAAAAGAGATGGAGGAATAATTATCACCACCCCAAGCCACCAAACAATATCATACCACACCGAAATTGCAATAGGACAATGTAAGAAAAGGTGGATAGATAACTCAATCTTCCCTACACACCCCACACATTCCCGCGGAGCCCCGGGGGCTAAAATAAGGCAGTGACCAAGGTTACTTCTAGTTGGGATCCGATCATAAACCAATTAACATGAGAAAGCTATAACCTTAGACGGTGCCGAGCTATCCCAAATCTGTTGAAATATCTCTACTACCGCTTCTTGTGAAAGTCATAAAAAGATTTAACTGTGAAAGTCCCTTCCGGATATTGGAACCCAAGACCAAGAATCTTTTTCCATAGTCACCATAACCAATTCCAACAATTCTAGCGATTGCGCAACTAGTTCATCCTCCCAATGGAAGAGAACCCTTCACCACGTAAAAGACCAAATTCACCCATCCCTTTCCTTGTTAGCAAATCCCCAACCATACTATCCTTTGGATTTGAAAGAGAGAACAAACGGAAAAATTTCACCGAAAGAGATGCACCAATAATCCATAACGACTTCCAAAAGTTAATTGAGTCGTTGCCCATTTTCCTTGTCATAGACTCTACAAGCCAATTTATAGATTCCACCAAGGTTTTAAATTGCGGTTGCGGCTGCGGATGCGGTTGCGGATGCGGGTGTTGCGATTGCTAGGGTTGCTCGCGGTTCGGTTCGGTTTTGAGCCAAAAAGTCATCCTAACCGCAAGATAAAAATACATGCGGTTCGGTTTGGTTCGGTTGGTTTTTAAAAAGTCATCCAAACCAAACCAAACAAACGCGGTTAGAATCGGTTCTGTTGGTGCGGTTTATCGCGATATAAAAAATATGACGATATTACCAACTTGTTGCGAAATAAACATAGAAAATTTTAATTTATTTATTGTTTACGTGATATAATATGCATATACACAAATTGCATATACATAAGAACTTGTTTTTAATACCAATAGTATAGTTTTGGCTCGCGTTAAATGATATTGTCGCGGTGATTTTTGGATGTCGAGTTATTAATTAACTTCGAATCGCAATTTAATATTACACCACCGATCTTTAATTTATCCGAGGGAAAGGGAAAAAGTTCGAAAAAACCCTATTTTTAAGAGAACAAGGTTCGGGGGTTGGTTATACGAAGGGAAGGTATTAGCACCCTAAGTATCTATAGTACTCTATAGGAACCTCTTGTTTTTATTATATCTATGCGCTTTATTTTAATTGTTTGTAAAAAATGCGTAAATGGGAAATTAAAGTGATGATAAAAATGCTTAAAAGAATGGAAAAGGAAAAAAATGTTTTTGTTGATTTTATTGATTGAAGAGACAAGTCTCATGCCTACGTACCCGAGGGATCAAACCACCGTAGTTCGGGATAAAAAGACGAGTAAATTTGTTTGTTTGTTTTTAAGGTTTTTGAAAATGGTTTTAAAATACCAAAAGCCAAAAGTGGCAAATGTGAGTTTAATTGATGTTAATTTGTGAAGAAAGTCTATATGATTAAATTGATTAAAGTTTGATTATGAAAATAAGACGCGAACGCTTGGTTTAAAATCCAAGGTTTGCTGAGAAAATGTTTGAAGTGATAAAAGACACTTGGTTTAAAATCCAAGGTTTATGCATGATTAATGATGTATGAATGAGACAAATGCACTTGGTTTAAAATCCAAGGTTTTAGGCGAGAAAAAGGACACTTGGGTTAAAGTCCAAGGTTTTAGCGATAAAAGGAGCCGTTGGTTTAAAGTCCAAGGCACTTGGTTTAAAATCCAAGTTCGCGGTAAAAAAGACACTTGGGTTAAAATCCAAGGTTTTCACGATAAAAGACGCCGTTGGTTTAAATTCCAAGGCACTTGGTTTAAAATCCAAGTTCGCGGTAAAAAAGCACTCGGGTTAAAATCCGAGGTTTTCGTGGTAAAGAGAAACGTTTGGTTTAAAGTTCAAAGTTTGAAAAGTGTATGATAACAAAATATTTTTGATGCTTGATGATATGTGAAAATGAATTGTGTCGATATTTTGAAAGAGGTTTTGACCTCATTTTTTTTTAGAATAAAGTGACTAACTATTTTTGAAGAGGTGTTGACCTCATTTTTGTGAATAAAATGACTAATTATTTGATTGGTATGTTGGGTTAAAATAAAAAAAGGTAGCGCTAAAATTAATAACGTCGCAATAGACAAAATAAGCGCGAAGACGATCCGTAATGATATTTTGATCAAAACGGTGTCTTTTCCCTCGGAATTAATATGCTAACGTTTTGCGGAAAGCGATAAATAAATATGCATGAGATGCGATTTTTTCATTTATGGTGTACATTTATTCCTAATCACATTCTAAAGTATTTGCGAGAAAAATAAATATGAAATGAATGCAACATAATGCTATGCAATTTTAATTTAAATTTACACAAAACCCTAAAATACAATCTAATGTCTTTACAATAAAATAAATAATTAAGCAAAAAATAAAATAAAAACAGAAGGGGGTGCAAATATCAATTAAAACATAAAAGGGGTGCAAAAAGCAAATATGGGCCCAAGCCCAGCTGGGGGGCGTGGCCCAGAGGGGGTGTATGAAGTAAAATGTAAAATCAGATCAGAGCCGTCTGATTGATCAGACAGCTCTGATTTGATCCAAAAGAAAATGAATCAGGTACGCTTGATTAACAATAGAAGGACATAAGCGCGCAGGTGCACCGTAAGACCGTGCACCTGCGCGCACTGGATCAAACTAAGAGTATATAAGACAAACAAACCCTAAAAAATCAACGAACAGACTCTTCTTCTCTCTCAGTTTCTCACGGCGGCCGTGAATCTCATCCCCTTCCTCTCAACTCTGTTCTGTTTTTTCCGGTTCCTCTCTTTTTCAAAAAATTAAACCTCAACTCAAACCTTGAAGCTCCCTTCTTCTTCCCTGTTTCGGTTCGATTTTCGTTGTGTTTCTGATTTGTTTTTCTGATTTCTTCTTCTTCTACTCTCGTTTTTTATTCTGATTGTGGTGGGTTTAATTTGGTTTGAGGTTTGATGATGAACGACGATTTGGGTTTTTGATCAGTTTATGGTTTTGGCTTCTGATGAACGAAAGTGGGTTCGTGGATTCTGGTTTGTATGATTTGATTTCTGGTCCTTGGTTGTTGAAAAGTTTGATGAAGGAAAAATGGATTTGGTTTGTTTGAACGGTGATGATGATGATTGCGAAATTCTGGGTTTTGTTTTGAATCTGAGATAGTTTATGGGTTCTGGGTTGAATCGAGGATTAAGATGAACAATGAAGTATTCTTTTTTTTGGTTATGATTTTTCAATGAAGAAGATGAATCTTCTTTTGCGGCTGATCTGGATCCCCCTTCCTTCTTGGGAACTGTGTACTATTTGTACTGTGTGTCAGACCTAGGGTTTGGCAGATGAAAAATACCACATTTGGACAAAATTGCCCCTTTGGGCTTGGACAAAAAACATCTGGACTGTGGACAAAAATCTGATAAAAACGAAAATAATGATAAAAAATGATAAAAATGACTTTAAAAAATAAATATGAGATAAAAATTACAATAAATGATAATAATACTAATAAAATAAATAAAACCTCTAAGAAAATAATAAAAAAAATATAACATAAGAATGAAGGAACAAATAAATGAGGTATTTTAAAATATCTCTCTGCCGAAATTTCGTCAGAAACGAACAAAGAAAAATCCGTTGTAAAAAGACGCATAAAAGCGATTGGTCAAAAAAATGGGGTATGACAGATGCCCCTATTTAAGTTTCTTCCATCGGAGATAAAAAGAAAAAGATGATTTTTTTTATTGTGTTTTTTGTTTTGGTTCGACGATGGAAGAGACTTAAATACAGAGTACACCATTTTTTTTTGACCGGATTGAACTATAAAATGCTATGCTATGATGTTATGAATGTAATGCTTATGAGTGTTTGAATGTAATAAAGATTATTTGACAGGGGTGATGATGGCAGAAAGCGATAAAGTCCTGTATGTGGACAGAAAGCAGTAAAGTCCTGTGTGCGGACATAAGCAGATAAAGTCCTGTGTACGGACAGAAGTAAAGACTGAAAGCAGTAAAGTCCTGTGTGCGGACAGAAGTAAAGACGGAAAGCAGTAAAGTCCTGTGTGTGGACATAAGCAGATAAAGTCCTGTGTACGGACATAAGTAAAGACAGAAAGCAGTAAAGTCCTGTGTGCGGACATAAGCAGATAAAGTCCTGTGTGCGGACAGAAAGCAGTAAAGTCCTGTGTACGGACATAAGCAGTAAAGTCCTGTGTGCGGACAGAAGTAAAGACAGAAAACAGTAAAGTCCTGTGTACGGACAGAAGTAAAGACAGTGTCCACCAACATTGTGGGATGGTAAGGACAAATAAAGGCAGTGTCTACCCACATTGTGGGATGGTAAGGACACACCGAGAAAATAAATTGTCTGCTGACATTGTGGGAGAGCGAGACATGACAAGAATATGTATTTGTTTGGACCAGACACACTGGAGATGACTTTCTTTTGGGGAAATGAACTGTAAGTTTGCAGTTGATTGTTCGCAGAATCTGCTACTTGGAATATGAATGATAGAGACATATCTGGACCAGACTCACTGGGGATGACCCCTTTTTTTTTTGTGATGTGTGATTGATGGAGACATCTCTGGACCAGATACATTGGGGATGACTCTTTTTGTGATGAATTGAAGCAAGACGCATGATGGTCAATGCTGTATGTATGAATGATTTTGTTTGCATGTTGCATGTGAATAGGAATGTATGTACACATATGTGAATAACTGTATGTAAATATGTATGTATGATCATATGTATGAATATGTGGATGATTGTATGTAAGTATGAATGTATGTTATGGATATGTAAATGATTGCATGTATATACATGTGAATGATTGTATTTGTATGATTGAATGATATTTGTACATGACTGGATAAGACAAAAGATTTGACGGTAAGATGAGCATTGGGCCGACGTATCCGTACAACCACTCGGTAGTTCTCTGCTGGGGACAGCCTCCTTATAAGTGAAATAAATCAGATCCTCGGGATAAAACCCAGCATAGTATGTAAGAATGATTGCTTTTTGGGGTAAAGTCCATTGGACAGAGGTTTGGCAAAAGTCGCCATTTTGTACACTGAAATCGAATATTTCCTCATGGTCTTGTTTCAACAGTCATGCTTTTGCTTTCTTTTTCTTCTTTTTTTTTTGAAATCCCTAACTTTTGCCTGGATCGCCCTTTCAGGTTTTCAATCCACCGGGAATATATTTCTTTTTTTTGTTTTGCCCCTAATTTTTGCCTGGACCGCCCTTTCGGGTTTTCAATCCACTGGGACGCTCATTTTTGCCTAAGCCGCCCTTTCGGGTTTTCAACTTAGCGAGCTGTTCTTTTTTTGCTATTTTTTGCTTTTGCTTTTTTTTTTTACAGAAAGAAACAAGACCGATATACTGATGCGCAAACTTCTCCAAGAGATGCCATTTGCTAATGAATGAGCCTCCCAAACGGGTCTCAGCTTTTTCTTTCACTGGGGAAAAGAAAATCATACAAGCTTCTTAATGATAACCACTTGCTGGGGATTACCGGAGAACAATCAAATTTAGTATTCAATGGAGGAATGTTGGACCACATGCTCAGCACATTAACACACGTCCATAGGACCCAAAATATCAACTTGATGATTATTGGCTCAAGGAGGAAGAAACATAACAACTATCTTGGCAGATCTGGACTTCCCCTGGAAACCCCTTCAGATGCCCCAAGTGAGTGAAACCTCGACTTCGAATCTTTGAAGTACATGCCACTGTATGTAAAGACTTGCCCCGGATTGGCAGGTTCTTGATGTAATTTGCCCCAAGTTAGGAGTGCTTTGAATTGATTCGTCCTTGATTAGACCATTTGATTGAATTTCTTTGATGCCAAATATAAATTTGCAGACAAAATTGTTTCTTTTGAAAAATGTTTCTGATGTAATGTACATGCAAATTTTGGAATCACAAAACTTTATATAGAACACATGTGGTGTGTGTAAAAGATAGTTACTCAACAAACAGGTGGAGTCAGTTTTTTTACAATAATTTTGCTGATTATGCTTTCAAAGTAAACCTAGTTTCAATTAGGTCTTTTGAGGGTTATAACGTGGCCTGGTTCACGGTTATGAAAGAAAAGATTATTAGGCTCAAAATTTCTGTTTTAACCCACCCACTTCTTTGATGTCCTTCATTCCTACATTCAATTAATTCATCAGACATGCTTTGGTTGACAAGAGGGTTTCTTTTAACAATAATGTTTGAGGTTGACGCTTTGGTCGAAGCTTTGATGAGATTCTTGAAGTGACAATCACTTTTTCATTCACAAGCTTGTTTGCATAATTTTGCTCTTAATCCCTTATTTTTGCATGGACCAATTCTTTTGGATTTTATGGACCATCGGGATGCCCTGAATTTTGCCTAAGTCTTTTCACCTAGCGGGCTTTTTGTTGTTGTTTTTGTTTGTTGTTTTTTTTTTTGTGTATGATGTTTGTGACTGTCACATGTTATTGTGAGTTTTGTCTACTCATGACTTCTTGTATCTCAGACTGACTGATCCTCTTGTATTGGGATGTGTCATTGAATTAATTGAAAGACTACCCTGCCCCGGGTCAAGATTAAGGGGTTTTTTTTTGTATAGAAAGAAACACCAACTTCTGGCTCAAAAGGGTTGACTACGGTTTATCTCCTTATTTCTCCAGTGTTTGGGAAGTGAAACAATGCCTTACATCATCAACCGGGTCTTACTAATGAAAGCACATATCAGTAATTTTAAACATTTAATTTACATCATTCTCCCCTCAAGTTTGTAAACAAGAAAAGTGAAGTAGAAAAACATTATCATTTATGATGGCACAAGAAAAGAGTGAATACGAATGGATGGATTCCAAAATATGCATGCTCATTGTTTAGAAATTTTAATTTAAAAGATACAACTTAAAAATGCAAATAAATGCTTGGCAAGAAAGAAATTGCAATTGGAAAAATAAAAGGCCCAGTGATCCTAGGGACAAACTTCTTGATAATCTCGAAAATGACGAAGGACCCATGATTAGGCTGAGGATGAACCTTGAACATTAGGGTTCTCATCCTTGAAAGATAGCACATTGTTGCGGATTAAATCCTGAACGGCTTTTTTGAGAGGATAGCAACGCTCTACATCATGGCCAGGGGCCCCTTGATGGAAGACACAAGTTAAATCACTGCGGTACCAGGGAGGTAGTACTGCTGGCACAGGGGGAGGTGGCCTTGTCTGGACAAAATTTTTAGCAAGTAAGGCGGGGAGTAGATCGGCATATTTCACAGGTATGGGGTCAAATGGTTGATTTTTCTGAGTACGGTTATGATTGAATGATTGTTGGGGAGATGGTAGGTGATGAGATTGTGGGTATTGTGGTGGTAGTGCTATGGCTGCAATATGCGGATAAGCTGGGTTGCTCGAATTATGTCCTCCCTGGGCCTCCATGCCTACTTCAAATTCTTGCTTCTCTGAAAAGTTGTTGCCATATCGCTTAGCAGTATTGGTCGGGGCTTTCTCTCTTGTCAACCGTCCCTGACGAACTCCTTCTTCTAAGCATATTCCCATTTCCACCATTCCTGTGAAGCTTCTTGACACAACACCAACCATTTTCTCGTAGAAGAATGGGCTCAGAGTATGTAAAAATAACTTGCACAATTCTTTCTCTTCTACCGGAGGACGAATCTGAGCAGCAAGCTCCCTCCACCTTTGAGCATATTCCTTAAAAGACTCCCTATCTTTTTGTGCCAAGGCCCGTAACTCATCCCTATCAGGGGCCAAATATGAATTGTAATTATACTGCCGAATAAAAGCACTGGCCATGTCATTAAAGGAACTGACGTTTGCCCTATCAAGATCCATGTACCAACTCAGAGCTGCACCGGTAAGACTGTCTTGAAAATAATGGATCAGCAACTTGTCATTACTGGATTGAGTAGACATCTTTCTGGCATACATGACTAGGTGAGCTTTGGGGCAGGTACTCCCCTTATACTTCTCAAAATCTGGGACTTTAAATTTATGTGGGACCACAACATCAGGGACCAAGCATAGTTCATGAGCATCCTGGCCAAACAAATCCTTCCCTCTAAGAGCCCTCATCTCTTTTTGCATCTCATCATATTTGATCTGTAGGTCGTCAACCCTGTCATAACCTCCTACACTTTCAGCATGAAAGATGGGCATCTGAGTTTGCTGGGTAGTATGAACCAAAGGTGCAGACACATATGCTGTAACCTGAGAAAGTGTATTGCCGAGCTGAGGAATAGGCACCGTCGATTGTACATGGGGAATTTCTGACATTACAGGACGTGATTCTGCCCCAAAAAATCCGACTGGCATGCCCCATGGGTAACCTTCGGGCATAATAAATTGAGGAGTGCTAAAAGGCGCAGATGAAACGGAAGGAGATACAAGGGTACTGCTAGACTGAGATACCGAAGCTATCGCCTGATTCTGGGTAGCCATCAAAGATGCCACCAAGCTAGTCAACTTCTCAATTTCTTTTTGCATGGTTGTCACCTGTACCCGGAGCATATGATTTTCTTCCTCAAAATTGTCCATCTTGTTTCTCAACCTGAACCGAGTATTGTAGACACGAGTTGGTTTGTACAGAATACGCCGAGCCACTTTTTTTACTGAGGTAGAGAGAACAGGAAAATATGAGACTTGAGTTTGGAAACTTATGAATGTGGTATGATGCATGACGTGTTTATGCTAAAATATACAATGTTTTTTTTTTTTTTTTTTGTTATCGAAGGACTTATCTCAAATTGGTTGTAAACATTTAGATATGGATTTTGTAAGGAGAAACGAAGAAAAAATTTATTATGTGTCATTAAAAATGAATATTCTCTACAATGTTTACAAAAAATTTGTTTAAGTCCTTCGACATTGGATGAGTAAAAATTTATGAATGAGTGCATGCATGTATGATGCGGAAAACATGGTGGGGTTAAAGTATAATGTTGGAGTCAAAGGTGAAACCCTCCCATATGGTATGTACTAGGGTTTATTTGTACCTGCATGACGGGTTCTATAAAGTTCCCAAAGTCATCGACCATCTCATGGATATCACTGGGTTACGGGACTACTCTCGTTCCGATAACATCCACGGGATAATCTCGTTTGAGTGTAGTTTCGCGTGACAACTAATCTCAAGACTACTCTTGATTTAGCCACCGCACTACGCCCTAAAAAGGCCAAGATGGGTTAAAGGTGATTCTAAAGGTTCTCGGCTTCGCCGGACACTCATATTGAAAATAATACCATCATCATGACTTTTCACGACAACGAGTACTACCGTCATGAGGCCTCCACCGAGTAGGATCATATCACATGTGCTTCATAATCCAGACTACTCTGGACATGTCACTATGATTTCACCCCATCCTATCTTATTGTGTCACTCAAGCCCGGGTTAGGACTTATCTCACCACTCAAGACAAACCCAAATATATATACAAATATTTACAATTAAAAGAATAAAAGCGCGAAGATAGAAAATAAAACAAGTTAGGTTCAACCCGCTTGGTTGTCCCCAGTGAAGTCGCCATTTCTGTCGCGGTGATTTTTGGATGTCGAGTTATTAATTAACTTCGAATCGCAATTTAATATTACACCACCGATCTTTAATTTATCCGAGGGAAAGGGAAAAAGTTCGAAAAAACCCTATTTTTAAGAGAACAAGGTTCGGGGGTTGGTTATACGAAGGGAAGGTATTAGCACCCTAAGTATCTATAGTACTCTATAGGAACCTCTTGTTTTTATTATATCTATGCGCTTTATTTTAATTGTTTGTAAAAAATGCGTAAATGGGAAATTAAAGTGATGATAAAAATGCTTAAAAGAATGGAAAAGGAAAAAAATGTTTTTGTTGATTTTATTGATTGAAGAGACAAGTCTCATGCCTACGTACCCGAGGGATCAAACCACCGTAGTTCGGGATAAAAAGACGAGTAAATTTGTTTGTTTGTTTTTAAGGTTTTTTGAAAATGGTTTTAAAATACCAAAAGCCAAAAGTGGCAAATGTGAGTTTAATTGATGTTAATTTGTGAAGAAAGTCTATATGATTAAATTGATTAAAGTTTGATTATGAAAATAAGACGCGAACGCTTGGTTTAAAATCCAAGGTTTGCTGAGAAAATGTTTGAAGTGATAAAAGACACTTGGTTTAAAATCCAAGGTTTATGCATGATTAATGATGTATGAATGAGACAAATGCACTTGGTTTAAAATCCAAGGTTTTAGGCGAGAAAAAGGACACTTGGGTTAAAGTCCAAGGTTTTAGCGATAAAAGGAGCCGTTGGTTTAAAGTCCAAGGCACTTGGTTTAAAATCCAAGTTCGCGGTAAAAAAGACACTTGGGTTAAAATCCAAGGTTTTCACGATAAAAGACGCCGTTGGTTTAAATTCCAAGGCACTTGGTTTAAAATCCAAGTTCGCGGTAAAAAAGCACTCGGGTTAAAATCCGAGGTTTTTGCGGTAAAGAGAAACGTTTGGTTCAAAGTTCAAAGTTTGAAAAGTGTATGATAACAAAATATTTTTGATGCTTGATGATATGTGAAAATGAATTGTGTCGATATTTTGAAAGAGGTTTTGACCTCATTTTTTTTTAGAATAAAGTGACTAACTATTTTTGAAGAGGTGTTGACCTCATTTTTGTGAATAAAATGACTAATTATTTGATTGGTATGTTGGGTTAAAATAAAAAAAGGTAGCGCTAAAATTAATAACGTCGCAATAGACAAAATAAGCGCGAAGACGATCCGTAATGATATTTTGATCAAAACGGTGTCTTTTCCCTCGGAATTAATATGCTAACGTTTTGCGGAAAGCGATAAATAAATATGCATGAGATGCGATTTTTTCATTTATGGTGTACATTTATTCCTAATCACATTCTAAAGTATTTGCGAGAAAAATAAATATGAAATGAATGCAACATAATGCTATGCAATTTTAATTTAAATTTACACAAAACCCTAAAATACAATCTAATGTCTTTACAATAAAATAAATAATTAAGCAAAAAATAAAATAAAAACAGAAGGGGGTGCAAATATCAATTAAAACATAAAAGGGGTGCAAAAAGCAAATATGGGCCCAAGCCCAGCTGGGGGGCGTGGCCCAGAGGGGGTGTATGAAGTAAAATGTAAAATCAGATCAGAGCCGTCTGATTGATCAGACAGCTCTGATTTGATCCAAAAGAAAATGAATCAGGTACGCTTGATTAACAATAGAAGGACATAAGCGCGCAGGTGCACCGTAAGACCGTGCACCTGCGCGCACTGGATCAAACTAAGAGTATATAAGACAAACAAACCCTAAAAAATCAACGAACAGACTCTTCTTCTCTCTCAGTTTCTCACGGCGGCCGTGAATCTCATCCCCTTCCTCTCAACTCTGTTCTGTTTTTTCCGGTTCCTCTCTTTTTCAAAAAATTAAACCTCAACTCAAACCTTGAAGCTCCCTTCTTCTTCCCTGTTTCGGTTCGATTTTCGTTGTGTTTCTGATTTGTTTTTCTGATTTCTTCTTCTTCTACTCTCGTTTTTGATTCTGATTGTGGTGGGTTTAATTTGGTTTGAGGTTTGATGATGAACGACGATTTGGGTTTTTGATCAGTTTATGGTTTTGGCTTCTGATGAACGAAAGTGGGTTCGTGGATTCTGGTTTGTATGATTTGATTTCTGGTCCTTGGTTGTTGAAAAGTTTGATGAAGGAAAAATGGATTTGGTTTGTTTGAACGGTGATGATGATGATTGCGAAATTCTGGGTTTTGTTTTGAATCTGAGATAGTTTATGGGTTCTGGGTTGAATCGAGGATTAAGATGAACAATGAAGTATTCTTTTTTTTGGTTATGATTTTTCAATGAAGAAGATGAATCTTCTTTTGCGGCTGATCTGGATCCCCCTTCCTTCTTGGGAACTGTGTACTATTTGTACTGTGTGTCAGACCTAGGGTTTGGCAGATGAAAAATACCACATTTGGACAAAATTGCCCCTTTGGGCTTGGACAAAAAACATCTGGACTGTGGACAAAAATCTGATAAAAACGAAAATAATGATAAAAAATGATAAAAATGACTTTAAAAAATAAATATGAGATAAAAATTACAATAAATGATAATAATACTAATAAAATAAATAAAACCTCTAAGAAAATAATAAAAAAAATATAACATAAGAATGAAGGAACAAATAAATGAGGTATTTTAAAATATCTCTCTGCCGAAATTTCGTCAGAAACGAACAAAGAAAAATCCGTTGTAAAAAGACGCATAAAAGCGATTGGTCAAAAAAATGGGGTATGACAGATATGTTTTCAAAGCATACTGTTTTATGGACTCAATTTGCGTTGAACTTGCTAAGTTGGACTAGGTAATATGTTGATTGTTATTAATTGATATAGTTAAGTTAAGTATTGCGGTTTGGTTCGGTTTTCTAAAATGAAAACTGCAAACCTAACCAAACCGCGCGGTTTAGATGAAAAATTATCCGTGCCATTTAAATTAAATGCGGTTTTTTGCGGTTTCAGTTTGGATTGGTTCGATTTGCGGTTTTACTATTGGATTGGTTCGGATATGATCACCCCTAGCTATTGCGGCCAATGTGGTCGCTGCGATGCAGATTGCGGCCGTTGCGGCGTGAAATAATTTTCTATCCGCACAAACACACAAAAAATCCTATAATTATTGTAATTCCTTATATATGTTTTATTTATAGTTCTCTATAAATTTAAATTCATGTTTAAGATGTGTATCATATTTATGAATAATATAAATTTAAATCCAATGAAACAAACATTATCATAAATAACATTCTTAATTGTTTATGCAAATACAATCAAGAGATTAATAACAAACTAACACCATAATACTAATACTACCTATTAAATTAAATATAATTGTAAATAAATGTCTCTCAAAACATAAACTAATTAATAATTATCTACAATTAAAATATAAACTAACACAATAATTTTTTTTACACTAACATATATCAAAATTAATCTCATTTATCAAAATAGTAAATAAAAATAAGTTAACATAATTTTTTTACATTAACAGTATATCAAAATTAATCTCATTTCATTTATCTAAATAGTAAATAAAATTAATCATTTGTACCAAAAAAAAAAATTAATCCTACTACCAATTTTTTCTCCACTTGACCACTTTCATTCTTCCCCCCACTACATTTTCATTTCCCCCCAACCCACTAAAAAAATAAAATAATTATAATTATTATTATTATATAATAATAAAATACCACACTTTTATTAACAAAAAAAAAAAAATCACCACAGAACCACTCCTCTTCTCTCTCTCGTACTCAATCTCTTCTTTATCTGGTTTTCAATCTCACATTCATCATTCACCATTTCATCCTCCATGTCTCATTCTCAATCTCACCCACTCACTCCAAGTCAACAAACACCCAAAGAATCACAAAATCCTATAGCCCCAAATCACATAACCAAACCTAGAAATAGAAATCAAACTCCAAACAAAACCCACAAACCAGCAAGAACAGAACATGAATGTTCAAGTTCAACTTTCATCATCTTTTTTGCACAAAAGTGAAAGGAAGAATAGTTAACAACCATACCTTGACAAAGAGCAGTAGATCACACACCAATTGAAAAGAGGAAAGGAAGAGACAATGAAAGGAAGAGGAAAGGAAACAATAAATTGAAGTTACTGGCTCACTACAACTCTTAAAGGACAAAGATTCTAATATGAATGGAATTGACATAAAGGAAAAACAAAAGTAAGTTTCTTTGAACTTTTGCATAAGATTCTGATTCTCTGTAAAATGTTTGCTTTTTTGTTTTGTTTTTGTTCTGTTTTCTGAATTAATTGAGATTCTCTGTTTTTGTTTTTCTCTTTTTCCTTGATTTGGGGCATAAGTGACTGTTGCGGTCAAAACACCGTTCCGTTGCGGAAAAACACCGTTGCGTTGCAGTTGCGTTGCCGCATCACATGTGATTTGAGTTCACACCGCAATTGCGGTCTGATGCCGTTGCGCTGCCAACCGCATCCGCAATATTGGGCCGCATCAGGTGATGCGGTTCGCAATTTAAAACTTGGACTCCACTACTTTGTCTAGAGCACAAATATCATTCCACCAATTAGAAGACGAAGACGAGATTCTAAAAATCACTCACATGGTGGAGAATATGATTTCCATACTTCGACACTAACACCTACTTCCATAATGGTCTTCCGGGTTGGAGGAACCGCCAACGCCACTTGGCCAAAAGACTAAGGTTTACCACTCTCACATCCCTAACCCCTAAACCTCCATGATGTTTCTCCTTGCACACCATCGACCACTTAAACCAATAAATTTTACTTCCAGCCTGAACACCTTCCCATAAGAATTCTCTTTGAATACGCACCACACATTCTTTCACACTTTCATGGGCATCTTCAAGAACGAAAGAAAGAAAATAGGTATAACATTTAATACCGAATTAAGCAACAATATCCTTCCTCCAAGACTTATGTGATTATTCCGCCAAGAGAAGAAACATTTTCGAAGATGCTCCAACATAGGGTCCCACGTGGTCAAATTTTTCGGGTTCGCTCCTATCGGAAGACCAAGATAAATGAACGCGATAGAGTCGAGCCTACAATTAAGAAATGTACTAGGCATGCTCATAAATTTTTGGGAGACATTTATTCCCATTAGTCAACTTTTCCAAAAATGGACTTTAAGACTGAAGACCATTTCGAAGCCCCTTAAAATTGTCTTAAGTGACCAAAGATTTTCTACTGACGCTTCCCCTATACATAAGGTGTCATCCACATATTGGAGGTGGGAGATAAACACCAAATCCCTTTCAATCATGCAACCTTTGAACAAATTCAACCCCACCGCCTTCCTCATAACACCACTAAAGCCTTCTGCCACCAACAAAAAGAGAAACCGCGCCAAAGGATCCCCTTGCTTAAGACCCTTTGGATATTTATTTCCGGGATAGGGGAGCCATTCACAAGAACAGATAGATTCCCGACAAAAACACACGCTCCAATCCAATCAATCCATTTCTCACTAAACCCAAATCTTTGAATCATATACTCAAGAAAATTCCAATCAACCTTAAAAATAAAACATTCCCTTCTACACTTCGGTATCGTTTGACCTAATTTTTTTTCCTCTTCTTTTTCCTTAGAAGTAAGAAGTTAGGCGAAACAATAATTTTTAAAGGCTCTAGTAAGAAAAAAAGCAGCTTTCATATTTTAAGAAAAATTATAGTATATTATCAAACATATCTTTTAACCTTATTATAATAAAAAAAACAACTTTTAACCCTTTTTTATAAAAAAAAATAAGATTTACCAAACAACTTTAATTTTAGTTTTAAAGTTATTATTTCTAACTTTATAGTTAAAATAACTTCTACACCTAAAAAAAACTAGGCCAAATGATACAATTTTTGCCCACTCAACCACTTCGTTCACCACTAGCACTCCATCCACCAAATTCCGGCTTTTAATAGAAGTCGATTGATTCCACACTATGACCGTATCCACCACCTTTGCAAGTCTCTTTGCCAATACCTTCACGAAGTACTAATGATGTTATTTTTTTTATAGTACTTAACTTAAGTGGATAGTAGTACTTAACTTAAATATGTAATTGTCATCTGTTTGATTATTTCGAGTAATTTGAATGTTAATTTATTTATTATCATTATTGATTTTAGTTATGTTTATATATTGTGCATTTATATATTTAATTCTTAAAAAACGTATCGCGGCATATCATATAAATTTTTTTGAAAATTTATTTGCTAAACCAAACAGAAGAAAACACTTATTTCTACCCTCTTTCTCTCTTTCTTATTTATGTTCTTTTTTTATAGTACTTAACTTAAGTGGATAGTAGTACTTAAATATGTAATTGTCACTTGTTTGATTATTTCGAGTAATTTAAATGTTAATTTATTTATTATTGTTATTGATTTTAATTATGTTTATATATTGTACATTTATATATTTAATTTTAAATTTAATTTTTAAATAACGTATCGCGACATATCATATAAAGTTTTTTGAAATTTTTCCGTATCACCGTATCAATATTGTATGGTATTATGTCACGTATTCGAAATTCATAGATTTTAAATGATAGAGTGAAAAAAGCAGTGGGTCCCACGAGATTCTTTCTCTCTTCTCAATTTCTTTGCTAAACCAAACAGAAGAAAGCACCTATTTCTACCATCTTTCTCTCTTTCTTATTTTTCTTTTCTCTCAATCATCTCTATCAAACAAATCATAAATTTGTGTTTGTCCCAAAACAATATAATCGATTATTTTAAGCAAATAGTACAAAACTTGCAACCGATAAAGGTAAAAAAAAAAAACTTTATTTTATTTTTGGTAAAAGGTAAAAAGGCTTTTAACAACACGGGATTTTACACGTACACAATACAGTACATGATTTCTGTCTCGCGTTATCGTTCTCTTCTATTATATCGTGCTTTATCCTTCACTCTCTCTCTTTCTCTCTCACTCACTCACTTCACTCACACATTGCTCTGCCTCTGCTCTCTCTTCTTCGCTCTCACTGTAAGCTCATTTCTCCAAACCCTAACTCCTCATGCATCTCTCTCTTATCGATTCATCGTTTCATTCTTTGCTTTCATTTCACTTTTTCTTCTCTTAGGGTTACGATTTTCGATCCAACTGCATTTTCTACTAAATGCTTAGTTAGCTTCGTGTTCTTAATCACAATGTAATCGATGTTTTATGTTTTATGCTTTTCGTGATTTCAATTTTAAATTAAACATGAGAAGATTTATCACTGATTTATTATTCTTCGCTCGATTAATTTCATTTTTCTGCTTATTATTGTAACTGTTGTCAGAGTAAAGGGAACGTTCATTTCGCTTAGGGTTTTTATTTATTTAGTATTTTAAATTGACATTGGAATTAGAATTAAATTAGTTGAAATTTGTTGCAAATATTAGGTTGTTGTTGCTGTAATTTTTATGCTTGATTTTTTAACATGAAAATGGATGTAGTTTTCACAGAAATCAAAATATCATGCTAGTAATTGTTCTTATTTAGTGGGAAATGTTAATGTCTAGTGCGTTATACTACCGAGCTTTAATTGTATGCTGCATTCTGAGTAGGTTTATCATTTTGTGGATGGATTTTTTTGTCGTCTTTAGGGTTTTATTTAATATTTTATTAAATTAATTGATTGTGTAGCTGAATATCCTGGATAACAATGGTTGACAAAGGAGGAAAATCGTGTCCGATATGCACTGAGGAGATGGACCTGACTGATCAGCATCTGAAGCCTTGCAAATGTGGCTATGAGGTTTAAACTTGTTGATGAAACTCTTCGATTTTCTTTTTTGCTTTTCCTAATTTATTGTTCAAATTAATGTGCATTATCCATATGCATAAATCTTTCTTGTGTTCTGAAATTCAGAAATTAGAATTAAAACGTTGCAGCGTACTTAGCGTTTCGCTGAAGACATATTATGAGTTCTTATAGAAAACTATTTTTGTTTTTTAAAACAGAAAAAACTATTTGGCTAGTTACTTTTGTTTGCAAAAACTTGTCTTAACAGCTCTTCATTTAAAAACAAGAAAAGCAAAATGGCTCGTTATTTGTTAATTCTCACTCTTTCTTATCACAGATCTGCGTATGGTGTTGGCATCACATAATGGAAATGGCACATAAGGATGAAACTGAGGGCCGTTGTCCTGCCTGCCGTTCACCTTATGACAAAGAACGCATTGTGGCAATGGCAGCTAACTGTCGAAGGTTGTTTTAGTTATTGCTGGAATTTTTAATTTTTATATTAAATGTTATTATTAAGCTATTGTTAGGTAATACTGCTATGCTTTCCTTGCGTTAGCAGATTGGTTGCCGAAATGAACTCACAACATAAAAAGAAAATACAGAAGTTGAAGCCTAAATCATCAGATGGAAGGAAACATCTTACTGATGTTAGAGTCATTCAGCGCAACCTTGTGTATATAATTGGGCTGCCTCTTAACCTTGCAGATGAAGATGTGAGTTCTTCAATGTTGCTCTGTCTCTAATTGTTGCTAGATGCAACTGTGTGGAGCATGGCAGGCATAGTCCATATTAGTTTTTGTGTATTTTAACTTGTAGATCATCTTAACCACTTTTTCCTTCAATTGATAACATGTTTCTTTGGATTATACCAGCTACTTCAGCGTAAGGAGTACTTTGGAAGGTATGGAAAGGTTATGAAAGTCTCAATATCTCGTACATCAACGGGCATTATTCAACACTCTGCAAACAACAGCTGTTGTGTGTAAGTTATGAATGTCTCTAAAACAACCGCAAATCGTTGTTCAAGTAGAAAATTATAGTATTTCCCTTGTTTATGTAATTATCTTGTAATTTTTGAAGGTTGGAACTTGGCATTTGTTCCTTTGGCTGTTTTGTATTTGTTGAATTAATTTTTCTTATCTTCAGGTATATTACTTACTCAAAAGAATCTGAAGCAGTTCGATGTATTCAATCAGTTCATTTTTTTGTATTAGAAGGTAGATCGTTGAGGTATGGATATACTATTTTGATTGGGTTGTGACTTGCGAGGCTTTCTTGATCTTGTGATGATGGTTGGTTATTTCATTTGCAGGGCTTGTTTTGGAACAACAAAGTATTGCCATGCATGGCTCAGAAATGTGGTAAAATAGACACTCTAAGCTGAATTTTGAATGCTTTTACACACACAACTACATCTTTATGCTACTGCGTTAGAAACTGGATCAAACTTCGTATTATGCTACTACGTTAGAAACTGGATCAAACTTCGTAAAATGGGTAAATCTACTGTATTATTTCCGAAATAATTCTGGTACCAGGAGGCAGCAGTACCGGAGTAGTAGATTCACAAGAGCGTTAAAGACTAAGACTGAAAAGATAATACAGGGCATTACGGAAACCCTTCACTCTCCTTTACTGTTTTGTCGGACTACTCATTTCCTGCCTTTTTCTTCTCCCTAACTCATTTTTTCTTCTAGCTATATAGATCAACTATTCTCCCATATTCCTTGTTATTTTGTCACCTAAATTACTCAATTATTTCTTTACGTAAATGCTCGGTGTACCTTGGTTGTTTTCCATGCAATATGCTACAATGATTATTCAATTCTCCTTGATTTCCTTTCTGCTGTATCCTAATATAGACCTTATTAATAAATGGTTTCCTCACATACTATATAAATTATCTTGATGGTCCAGCCTTGCAGCAATAGAGAATGTTTATATCTACACGATCATGGTGCCCACGAAGATAGCTTTACCAAAGATGAATTAGTATTAGCTTTTGCAAGGTATGCTTGGTTCTCAGCTCATGTACACCATCTCTCCATTTTGAACTTTAGAATTTTCTTTCGTGCTTATTTAATCCTCAGCTGGCGTCTTTTAACAACATTGTGTATTGTGCTTGCATAACTCAGTCATTTAGGTTTTGCTATAATTTCCACAAATATGTAAAACAGGTACTGGGTGTGTCCTGGTTCAATAGTATTTTTACTTTCCTCCTGTATGACCTATTTTTATTTGTTTTAGATTGCATTCTCCTCCTCCTAGTTAGAGATACTCTTATTTTTTACTCCATTTTGAACTTTGAAATTTGCTTTCGTGCTTATTTAACCCTCAGCTGTCTGTCTTTTAACCATACTGTGTATTCATTTGGGAGTTCAAATCTTAATGCTTACGCATCATTGTCTTTTTGCTTCTCTGGTGTTGGACCCTCTGCTGTTTGATTGCTTTCAGTTTTCATTTATTTAGTAAAAAATCCTACATCTTGCATAACTCAGTCATTTAGGTTTCTCCACAAATATGTCAAACAGGTACTGGGTGTGTCCTGGTTCAGTAGTATTCCTACTTTCCTCCTGTATGACCTCTTTTTATTTGTTTTGGATTGCATTCTTCTCCCAGTTTGACATTATCTTATTTTTTTACCATGCTATTCTATGTTTTTTTTTTGTTCGAAAGTTATATCTTCTATGACTGTAGTTTTGGTTTTGTATTTTGGATGTTACAGGAGTAGAGTCCTACAAATCATTGGTGCTACAAATAATTTGCATCGTCGTTCAGGGAGTGTTTTACCTCCACCACCAGATGATCCTAGACCCATGTCATCAGCGACCAAAGTAGTGTCCACAAGTTCATTAGATGTAAGTATTAATGAACACCACTTTTGTGGTAAACTTGTTTATTGTGGGTGATTTGATAGCTCAGTTTTCTACTGTTTTATTAGTTTGTAGACAGTGAACTGAACTAATGTCACTTGTCCGTTATCCATCTTGAAATTTAACCAGATCAAAGGGTCCTGTTCAAGCAATGGAGCTGCCAATTCAACAGCACTTCCTGCAGTGAACTCTTGGTAATGAATTTATGAATGTGTGGTATTTTTGCATTGATTTGTTTGGCATGGCAGTACCTACCAGTTTTAAACCCTAATAAAACCCTTTTGACCCTCCCTGTTGATGTTTCTACCATCTCTCATGCAAGTCTCCGTCATTTCTCATTTGCCCATCTCCGGTGAACAGTGCATCTCAAGAACAACCCATCTCCAATGATTTCTGATTTCTCAAGTATATCTTGTGATAGGTTCTATGTCTGGCACGGGCAAGCTGTGTTTTCCTTTCTGCCTTTCTGTTCTGCATTCCCCTGTTTTTTCTATCTCTTCCCCTCTATTTCTTTGTTTTGTAAATTGAGTTTCAAACATAGTATTCATTTTTATATATTCTTTGTTATTCTTCTACTCTATGACTTTGTCTTCCTTGCCTAATAGTTCCCTATCTTTTCTCCTTGTTTTATTTTATTCTGTTCTAGATATGTTGTCTATTTCTTTGTTCGGTAAATTTTGCGTTTATAAGATTCTGTTTTTCAAGCAAAACATTCATCCTATTTCATTTTATTTATCTTCTATTCTATGATGACTTTGTCTTCCTTGTTTAGCTGTTCTCTTTTTTTTTCCTCCTTAATTTATTTCGTTATATTCTACAGTTTTTTTTTAAAAAAAAAAAGTAGACTTAGTAGTTTTCATCATAGCCGCATGCTTCTGCCATAGGCTGGTATACCCATCAGCCATATTTTTATGGCAGTTTAACTAGCTGCCATGAACTAGCATAATCCACTAATAGCATTATATTTTTGTAGTGTGAATGCTGACTTTTTTGGTATAATGTACTAGGGCTAGGTGTGTATCTGGCAGCCTTCCTCAGGAAACTAGTTCATCATGTTCTAGTAATCTGGCTAATAGAAAGATTGAAGCATCTAATGATTCCCAAGCCCTTATGCCAGAGGCTGTTTGCACTGAAAGGTCTATTCTTGATTCAAAAAAATCAGGCGAAGATGAAAATAAATCTGATGTGCATTCCGACAGTGTAATTGTACCTTCAGAGTTGAACAAACACCACATTGGTGGAAATTCTCAAACATGTGAGTCAAATGCTATCAACGTGGTTACTATGAAGAAACTTTCTGGCATTATATTGTCTAACTGTGAAACTTCTTCAGCAGCTTTTGTGGGCCTTGATCAAGACATGGCTGCACCTTCTGTGAGTACAAGCTTCCCGGAGATTGCTGGAGTACATGATTTGACTACTGACAAGGCAGTTTTAAATCGGGATGTGCATGGCATATGTTCGGAGTTATCATCTGTTAGCATCAACAGTCATCATGAAGATTCATATTTCACTCGTGATTCAGACAGAGTACCTTTTACTCAGAACTCAATCAATTCCTCTTTAGGGAAGCATTTGCATCAAGATAATGGGTATTGTAAAGATCATTCAACCACACCAGCTTTTTGGGAAGATATACTTGTGGACGATATGCTAAATAAAGACTATGATCAACAACAATTCTGCAAAGGCAATAATAATTTAGCATCCGTGCTTCATTCACCTTGTCCTCAGAATCTAAACCAACCAAGCCATCATCTGAAGCAACAAAATCAAAATTGTAACCAGAATCATTTGGGTAAACCTTCTGAATCTTTTACTGAACCCTTAGGGGCAGGATTTGAGAAGCTCGTGGAGAGTGGGGATACTGGTTCAAATGTTGATAACAAGGTTTCTTCAGACATTGGAGAAGACCACATTATATCTAACATTTTGTCTTTGGAATTAGATGCATGGGAAGATTCACTAGTTAAGTTGTTGGATGAAAGTGATGAACCATACACATCCTTCAAAGCACCTGCTTTGCGGAAAATCCAGGACAAGAATCAGTCCAGGTTTTCCTTTGCCAGACACGATGGTTCTTTGAATGAGGCATCTGATTTGCAGTCATTTGGGATTACTGGATTTGATCCTAAAGTGAATTATGCATCTGGTGGTTATAATGGAAACAAAGATATGTTCACTGGAAAACAACACCCACATGCTTTCCCATCAAGCAATTCTGTGCTATCAGATAAATTTGATGGAAGTCCGTCTATGGTGCCTTCTAAATTTTCCAGTGAGTAATTTTCAGTAAAATACTTAATTACTTCATCTATAGAGTTTGGATAGAGGTTTCCTTCCATTCAGCTTTTTTCTGTCATAGTTGCTTCTACTTTATTGAATTTATATGCATAAATCTTGATGACAGTTTTCTAATGGCACCTTGCCTGCTCAATTAATTGGATTTTCATCTCTTTTTCCTATTGCCAACTTAAAGATCCTGCAAATCTCTTTTCACTTTTATCTTTCTTGTTTAATTAATTGATAGAGAAACATGGTAATTTAAGCACTTCACATGCCTAGATAGTTGATGTCTTTGTTTTTAGTCCTCCATTGGTTCATTAAGTAGCTATGAAGTTAATTTTGGGTTTAACGTTAGTTTAGTGCTTTTAAACCCCATAGATACTACAATATATATAGTACATGAAATTTGTTGTTCATAAGATTTCTGTTATTTGCTTGTGAATGAAAGTATGATGGTAAATTTTTCTTTTGTAGTTCTTTTTATTTTATTTTTTGGCTGTTGTTAAGTTGTTATTCCTGTATATGTATTCTGGATGTCTTTTTGGATTAAGTTATTTGGTTTTGATCGTAATTAGACAATGTTGCAGTAAGAAAAAATTTGTGCACGGACTTTAATTTTACTGCGATTGTGAATTAAGGAGCTATACTTTAAAACTCGCCAATTAAGGACCTTAAATGTACAGTGATAACCTATTAAATATTTCAACTATGATATAAGAACATTTGGATAAATTTATCAATTGGAAAAGATTTTCTGTCATAAGTATCATGTTTTATTCAACAGTTTTTTTATTGATAAATGTATCTTTAAAGTTGAGGTTCTTAGTTGGTAATAAAAGTTTTGGCCCTTGGTGTATCATGAAATGTTTATGACTAAATCTGATATAACACTTCACTCCTTTCTGTGACATATCAGGTCTCCTTTTAACACAACATTCTTCATTTTTGTTAATGTTCTTCACTGCGGAACTATGTTTTGATCAAACTGATATTTTCCCATGTTGTCTTTTATCAGTGGCAAAAGCTCATGCTACAAGTCCACCTGGATTTGCAATGTCAGGCAGAATCCCTCCTGGGTTTTCACGTGGGAGAGTAGAACAGAGTTGTAATAGTTCTGGTATAACTCATCCACTTATTTTAACTTTTTTCTCGTGTATTTCTGCTTCTTAGCTACATCTTGTACTTCTTTTAGATAAATTTCTTAAATATTTTGTTTTCCAGTTGAACATTTGCGACCGCAGTATGCTCCTCCATCTGTAAATATCGGCAGGATAGGAGATGTTGAATTCAAAAATCCTATGGTATTGGACCCTAGTAGGGGCATAGTGGAGGACAGGCTGAATAGTGCACCTTTTAACCTGAGGCAAACTTTACTTCCACAATTTAGTCCTAATGAAGATGATGCTAGACTTAAGATGTTAATACAACAATCTACAGCTTCACAGAATTTAAGACTTACAGATCATTTTGGAAATAGGTTTTCTCCTCAAAGTGATGCTTATAGAACTTCTTCGAGATTTCTCGATCAATTTCAGTCTAACACACCATTTTCTGAACAATTGCATTCTCAACAGTTCAATAGTAATATTCTAGGTTCAAATAACCAGTGGGGAAGTTGGAATGATTCCAAGTATTTCAGTGGCCTGTCTATGTCTGAAGTGTTGAATAATGAAATAGGAGGATATAACAATTTCATGCCTAGTTATGAGAATATCAAGTCTAAGCACCTGAATTGACTGATCAAGTAATATTCATGGTGGAGATTGCGTCTCAACTATGATTCAATTTCCCTTCAATGCACTAAAAGACTCTCAGTTGGTAGTGTATGGATCAAACATGTTTCAAAATGTTAAAAGATTCCTTTATTTGGCTGAAATTGTGTTTTACTATGGCAGTCTGGCTGTACCTTGATTGTTTCAAATCTGTTTGGAATTTGTGTACCCTGATTTCCTTATCACTAGTCTGCCATCAAATGGTCAATGGCAATCCTCACCCACTCTTGTTTGCTTAGCTTCACTGCAAAGCACTGGAATCTGGGTCAGTGCATTACGGTTGTTAGACGTAACTGTTAAATGGTGTCAGCTTTTCCTATGGGATAAATGTCGGGAGAGCCAACCTTGGCAGTTATTATGGTGAGTTTTAAGTTGGTAATTTGACAATATTATTTATTTACATGTGTGCTAACATACATCGCAAGTTGAAGCCAGCACTTGTAAAATCCACTTGTACTTTTCCTTTTGAAATCACTGCCCTATGATTGCTCCATTGTTATACCTTAAATTTTGCCTTTATATATGATCAGTTGCTGACAACATGCTCTCTACTCTATCTATGCAGTTAAACTGGGTTGCAAGCAATTTGGTCATCAAACAATAGAAACTACAATAGGAGCTATAGGCCTTAATGATGGGAAGTTCATGCTATGAATGGTGAAATAGGTCATCTAGATTTGACGTTTTCTTCATGCCTGAAATTGTTTGTTCAGAATTTATTACCAATCTTAAACTTGGAATTCCCTGTTATTCACTTGTATGCAACAAATATGACTTTAATACAGTGGTATGTACAAATTTTTTTTTTTGGTTTGAAGTACCAAAATTTTGATAAAAGTAGAGTGTAAGTAAGATAAGGAATCCTTTGACACTCGCCAAGTCAAAGTATTTGCACCAAATCTCAGTCGCCAAAAATTATCAATCCTATACTACAAATTAAAAGATCTCCCCCACGAGGATAGTTCAATTGGTAGTTGTAGTGACATTGTTATATGTAGGGGCTTGGTTCAGGACATTTTCACTTGAATTCTATTTAAAAGACTACTTGATAAAAAAAAAAATTAAAAGTTGGGGGCATGCACTTGTATTTTAATTTCTCTCTCAGCTCAATGTTGAGATTTTTTTTCGTCCCCTAAGCTTTTCAAGTGTCCATTGAGTTTACAGTTTTACATCTCTCGCGGGTTAAGTAGCAAGTGAGTAAAATTGTAAAAATTGAAAAGAAACAAAAGAAAAAGAAAAGGGCAACCATGAACTAAGTTTACATTTTAAACTGTGAACTTTGAACTTGGCAGTAAAAAAAAAATTCCTCCCTACCGGCAATCTTTGTTGATGCGTGGCTAAATTTGATTAGCCACGTGTTTTGTTGTGACATAGTTAGTTCTATAAATGGGAGATAAATGTATTTTTTATTTTTCTTCACTTCTTATATTCTTTCAATTTTTATCTTTTGTTATTTTTTCACCATTTTGCTTGTAAACGGCCGCATAATCCGTGTTGGCTACACATAATATTCTTTTTTTTTGTCAAGGGTTACACATAATATTCTAATCAACATTCTTTATTAAATATGTGTGGAAACATTATGGTAATCGACGAGAGACTTTGTCGCCAAATTCAGAAACGTTATGACTAACTGAAATGTGTATCACTCAAATAGAGCTTTCCCATGCCCAAATGGGACCGTCCCATCTTTCATATTCTTTCAATTTTTATCTTTTGTTATTTTTTCACCATTTCGTTTGTAAACGGCCATATATAATCCGTGTTGGTTACACATAATATTCCCATCGGCATTCTTTATTAAATATCGTCGCCATTGGAGAAAGATTCCATTAAGAGGACAAACATTGATAGGAGGAATTTGTCCCTCTATTATCCATCGGAGAAAGATTCTATTCACAGCCTCATTATTAATTAAATTTGATGTGATTTACCTGTCTAATGTTTTATGTTTTGAGAAAGTTTACGTTGTAATAAACATGTTTTTGATGTAATTTTTTTGTTTCTTCTTTTAATAAAATCCCTATTTAATTCTTATATTTGTTTTCCAAAATAATGAAAATCCCTGGAATAGTCCATTTAACGGAACATTAAGTGTGACATAATCGTGAGACCCCATTAAACATAAGAAAATTATTCTTAAAGTGTCCATAGTCAAGGTTTACTGGGAAATTAGATAATAGTAAAGCATGAAGACTATTATGTTAGTAGACTGATGACCACATCTCACGAATTATGGATATGAGACATCAAGTCTTTACATATGTATTATATTAGGAGTAATATTTATACTAGATAGACTCATCATGAGAATACTACATAGTTTGTTATGTAAGTGTCATAAGATATTCTCATAGTTATAACGGTGTATAAGTATAACACACTTCGACTTGAAACCACCATGTACCCTAGATGTGAAGTTGAGTGCTTAGTTGTTCTAACATTGTCCGTAACAGGGTGACTATAAAGTCGGTTGATGGGTACTCCAGAAATCATGCTGAAGGATATGAGTGACCTGGATGGAATTTTTCCCTCCTGCATAACAAAAGTAATATCTACAGGCTCTTGATAGAATATGACTGCAAGATGCGTGGTCAAGCGGAACTAAGTCAATATGAGATATTGGGCTTACTCGTTACTAAGTATATTCTGGGATCAAGAAACACGATATTGAACTATACAAGGGTGGCATAACCTATGTTTTGCCTTCAATATAGATATAAGGGCAAAAAACTAATTATACACACGATCATTATACATAAATGTTTTGTCATATCACATGAAATTTTCGTCACTTGGGTGACACGACGTATTGCTAGATGTCAATTGTTGTTTATAATATTAAATATATGATTTAATATTGCTATGGATATAGTAGGAACCGAGTTGTGACAGGCTAACCAAAAGAAAAAAGATGATCTTCGCTATTAACTTAAGCTTTCAGATCCAAGGCCAAGAGTGAGAAGGATTAAGAAGAGTTACTGGGTCGTTATGAGAAAGTAACCATTTGTAACCACTTTTGGTGGTGTTGGTACCATTCTTGTTAGGGTTAAATTTGTTTTTGATCCATATAGTTTCGTCGAATTTTGTTTTTAGTCCCTGAAGATTTTTTTCACACGTTTTAGTCCCTAAAGTTTTTTCCGTCTGTGTTTTTAGTCCATACTTTCATTCAACTCGTGCTTAACTCGTGCATATCATTCGAAATTTTAAATTTTTTTCTGCGGTCATGTTTAGTACATTATATGAATCTCTCTTACAAAAGTTTAAATTTTTTTAACAAGAGATGAATTAAATATGATTTTAGTTTTTTACATATAAAAATTTATAAATAATTCATCTTACGTTAAAAAATTCTAAATTTTTAACGGAGATGTTTTTATAGTATTATAAACATGAACACTAAAAATCATTCAAAAATGTAAATGTATACAAGATATACAAGAGTTTGATTAAAAGTAGGGATTAAAAATACTAACGAAAAAATCTTCAGGAACTGAAAACTGCGAAAAAAATCTTCAGGGATTAAAAATAAAATTCTGCAAAACTATAAGGATCAAAAACATATTTAACCGTTTTTGTTAGTTGTCGGATGATGGTGTCCTCAATGGCAGCATTGAATTTAATGTGCATGTTGTTGATAAATCAGAAATTGAGGGAGGGAGATTGGTGTAAAAAACCCGAGTATGAGGGCTTTGAGCTATTTGATTGGAAATGACAAAATTATAAATTTTGTACTTGAAATAAATGGTAAAATACAATTTTTTTATACTAATTGTAAAATACAATTTAATATATATTTTATTAAATTTTTTATATATTATATCTATAATCTATAATCTATAATAATATTATTTAGGAGCCTTTTTTCAAAGAATTTGTACACATGGCAGCCTCTAGGTCATTCTTCTCTCATATTGTTTTAGCCATAAATGAATTAAATGCTTTATATATTATATGATTTATCGTGTTTTATTTTGCATTAATTCCTCACTTTTTTTTCTTTCAATTTTGACCATGTCAAAATGATAATAATAATAATTGTCATTAATGTCCATAATAATTGCTATGATTTTTTTTTTTTATAAAATTTTTTGAATGAATTTAATATAATTTGTTAACATGTAGTATATTTTATATATTTTATTACGTAATTGTATATAAAATAATTGTATATTTTAAAGTTGTTTGTTTACGTGTGTATTTGCTAACTTTTTATGTAATTTTATATAAAATAAAAAAGCATATACCATATTTAAATTTGTAAGGTATAGTATATCATATTTACTGCAATTTCTTTGTGTAATTTTGTTATTTTGTTATACATGTAAATACAAATATGCAAGAAAAAAATTATGGCACAATGTAATTAGGTAATTAATTCCTCACTATTTTTTCGATTTTGACTCATGCAAGAATAATTGGCATTAAAAAATTGGTCAACAAAATTATTATCTAACACCATCAAATAGTTGGCAAAATTCTAAATAGGGCAATAAAAAATTTACATTCAAAATATTATCTTTTAATGCTTATAGTGGAATATGTCATTTTCAAGGATTTGATTGATTGCCATTCAAAGGAAAAATGACATCAAATATATTTTTCTTTAATGACTTTAATTGCATTCAACAAAAAACAAAATTACTCATATGTCTATTTTTCTCACTATATATATGACCTTTGTCACAAGTCACAACACTACAACTCACAAAGAAAGCTAATGAATTGCTTCTTTTTTGCTTTTTTTCTTTCTTTCTAATTCTATAATCACTATTCTTTATTTATTTACTTCTTCTTTTCTCGAGCATTTTTTATGTTGTTCTTTTTGTGCGACTTCTTATGTTGTTTTTTTACTATTAAGATTCTTCTTTTTATAGATTTCTTTTGGTTTTATGTATTTTTTTAATTCATTAATCCTATTTTATTTTATTTTTGACAGGGAGGCCAATTGAGAAGCAAGAAAATATTCATCACATTCTCACGAGATAAACAGAACCAAGATCAAACTCAATCATTCTTAACAATTGTAGTTTTTTTTATTGGCAAAATATTGCTTATATTAATTTATCAATAACAATGTGTTGGATAAAAAATGGAGTATAGTGAAAATCTAGACACGAGCAAAAAAAAATGTGACATATGTGTACTTGATGAATCTTCCAGCAAATTAATCAAATAATGTATTTTCTCAATGATATTGAGTTTATCGTTATTGTATCTTTTTTCTCTTATAGCTTTTCTTTTATTTTTTTTTAACAAGTTGGTCTTTCTTTTTGTAGATTTTGTTTTTGAAAATAATTGAGTATTAGGTGTTTATGTATTATCATACAAAGATTTTAGTTCCTAGAAAAGAATGAAGAAAACATTTAGTTTTACATAATTTGCACGAAAAGTAAAGAGATAAAATATTGTACGAAAAATGTAGATGCATTTTAGTTTCATATATTTTTAATTTTATATTAATACATGCACCAAATATTGTGATAGTAATTTATTTATTTTAATCAAACAATTTTAAATTAATACTTTTATTTATTTTATGAGACTCTTGATATTTTTTTGTCATACATTATTAGCATTAAATTGATTCCGATTTATGAGATTCTTGCCATTTTTTAGAAGTTTGTATATTAAATATTGATATTGATTGCAATTTTTGAGATTCTCTCTTTCTTTTATATTTTTGTATATTAATTAATTTTAAATTAATACTTTTATTTATTTTATGAGACTCTTGATATTTTTTTGTCATACACCATTAGCATTAAATTGATTATGATTTTATGAGATTCTTGCCTTTTTTAGAAGTTTGTATATTAAATATTGTTATTAATTGCAATTTTTGAGATTCTCTCATTATTTTATAAGTTTGTATGTTAATTATTCTTTTATGTACGTAGACTTATATTTTTACTTATATATTAATATGAGGGATTTTTTTAAATTTATATGGGAACCTATATTTTTGTCTTAGATGAAGTGGATTACCACTGATTGTTTTTTATAATTTATATGTTGTCTTTCTAGCTTATATATTTATATGAGTGTCTATTTTAAGGTAATTTATATGGGTCTCTTTTTTTATTTATATGAACCTATACTTTTACTTATATTTATTAATATAGAACATATTATTGTAGTAATTTTTATTAATACATATAAAAATTAAAAAAACATGCTTGAGTGATTCCTTCTATGAACCCTAGCCAAGAATGGGAAATAAAAAACTTAAATAAAAATTTAATGTAAAGCGAGACCACAAATCAGACAACTTTATGTAGATGTCTCTCGCCTTACATCTAGAAAGGGATTGAAATTGTTGTTTTTGGATGAAGATAATAATATCTAAAGTGAGACCACAAATGTTGTGTACCGGAATTTTTTTTATAACGTATGAAAACATTTATAATCTTTTAAGGTTATTTGTTAACACTAATATACTATTGTTGTTTCCTAAAGTTCATCTGTTATGGTGTTCAGACTCTTATGGTGTTATATTACTATCATAATATCGGCGTATCTCCACTAAACTCTATAACAAAACTATAGTGATGTCAATATTTCGAGTTGAATAATGCTACATCTAACGAAAAAAATTATGCCAAATTCTTCACGAACAATTATAATCTTATTATTTTAATTTTATTATTTCTTTATTTTTAAAGTAAAATAGCTATCCATTAATCATGTATTTTTATGTTATTTTCGACAACTAAATTTATCAAACACTTTAATTTTATTCTACTAACTTATTAACTATAAGTTAGTTATAAACTATAAGTTATCATCTATAAGTTTTCAGTTATATTCTACTAACTTTTCATTTTATTTTATAAGTGTCAAAAGTGAAGATTTTCATGTATAATACTATATATTTTATATATTTTAGAATTTTAGAATTATTTGTATTTTTTATATAAAAAAAACTATAAAATTATTTAAAAACCCATAATATTATTTAATTAAAAACCAATAAACACATAAACGCATTTCTACCCGTGCATGGCACGGGTCTGGACACTAGTTAATTATTAAGTTAAAATTTCTGCAACCACCTACTTGGGTCCTGGATCCGCAACTGATTAGTAACTCAATGTGCTATGCAATATCAAAGAAAATTGACAATAATTTGAGTACCAAAATAATTTGATTGGGATAGGATAATCTATTTTTTATACTAGGTTAAAGATTTATTGTTGTAAAATGGTCGTAAAAATTTTGTATTATAATTAAAAAAAAAAAAAACTGCACCCTTTGATTTAGGCCTCTAATTGCTTGCCAAAATTGTAACGAAAACAATGTACACGCTTAGGCACCTCCAACTTCAACAAACACAACCACATACCATTTGTATTAGTTTGAAAATGACTCAACATGAAGCGACTGAAAAATCACCATGCTTTCCTCCCGGCCAGGCACACACATCCTGATCATCATCATTAAGCGTCACTGTAGCAACAAACATCTTGTTTCTAATATCTGTAAAACTTTTTTTTTTTGTTTTTTTGGTTTTCACCACCTGTTTAATATGGTTCGGGGGTCAGTTATGGCATCAAGTGATTCCGGCCCCCTCCCGATCGCAGTTGCAGGGGATCTAACTGCGATCCTTCCTACCAAGTTCAGCACCAATCATCACTGAACCAACTAACGATTTGTTAATACGTAAAACTTAACTAATCATATGTTTGACATGTACATGTGCAATTAATGCATTTCCCATTCAAAGGAGGGAAACACAAATGTTCGCATTCAAAGTTGGCATTACAAATGAAGCGTCTTCCTGTGACAAAAATCAAGAAGATAAGAATTTTATATTGAAAGGAGATGAAAAATTACGTATAAGGTAAATAATTATTTTTGAAAGAATGAGAGAAAGGGTTTACCGGCATTTACGTTAGTTACAACAAAAAAGAGGAAAATAAAGATCATCATAGCATATTCAGGCATAAAAATTTTAGTAATATTATTATTTCTCATTTTTGTATAATGAATAATGTGTTTTTAGCACTTATATAGATCCAAGAAATCTTACAGAATATTAATGTCACCGTTAAAAGTCTGTAAAGTACATCCATGTGGTGTGTTTGTCTCTTTGGATCACTCAATTAAGGATCTAACATAAATATTTCATTCCAACCTTTCGTTATACTAAGTAGTAATAGATAGGAAAAACTCCAAAATAACAATATAGTTTTACTCAACATGACAAGGTTAGTTATGCATAAATTTAAAATATTGTAAGATCAAAGTTAATACATATCAATTATGTCTCTGATATGAATTGCTGCATTGTGTCTAATAAATGGTTTATACTTGTCCCGTGTGATTTGCTTGTTACAGAGATAATGAAACGACTATTTATATTTTGAGGGATTGTCCCATATATTAACACAAACATGGATATGGTTAGTCATTCAAATTAATCGGTTTGTATGGTATTCAAAATAAGTGGAGAATAATTTTTATGGTGGAGTACCGGAGGATGTGGATGTGGATGAACAAATTGTTGTTGAGGTTGACTTTTAGCGCCCGAATGAGCCAACTTTCTAGATTTGGTTGTAGACATAGACAAATACATCCAAAATCCTTAGAATATTCACCAATGTGATACTATTTTCATTGGCTGAAAAAGACCTCGAGAGGGATGGGTTTAGCTTAAGTGTAACGGAGTCTACACGGATGCTTTTGGTCAAGCTGGCTGAAGCATGTGACACAATCTGCACTAAAATGTGAGAAATATGTACTTAGGAATGTAGCCTGCTTGGAACAGGGTTTCCTACCAACTTCTAGTGGAAAGTGACTCAAAAACTCTGGCTGACATGACCACAGTAAAATTTTAAAATTAATAGAGACCCTTCTACCTTGGTGTCTTATATACAAGAGCTTCTAAAGTTGAATTGGCAGGTGGACTTCAATCATACCTATCAGAAGGAAAATAAGAGTGTTGATTGGTTGACTAATGTTAGCTTCACTCCGGATTCTTTTAACATTTATGTTATGGAGACTTCTCCTAGGGAGGTCCCGAGTCTCATTTTTTATGACTTCTCCTAGAAAAGCAATTTCAGGTTTGTGTGAATTGAATGAAAAGAGGAGCATGTAATTGACTTCTAATCTCAACCTTTTATTTTAATGAAATGATTGATATTTCTTCCTCTCATTCTCATGTAAGAATGCCCTTTCTCACTTGAAACATCCATAAAAACTCAATTTATGCTTACTTCAACTAAAAGGTCTCTTAGGTACGTTGTTGATGTGTTGTGTCTTCTGCTTTAGTTCATTCAATTTATTAAGTATCAAACAAAATAAGTTTTAAGCCATACATTTTTTCTTTCTTTCATGTTTTCATCATATTTTATATATCTTTTCAGGATAAATAAAGGAAAAATACCTAAAGAACAATAATAGTTTTGAACAATGACAAAGTTATTTGAAGAATAATAAATAGAAAAGAATTGGTGAAAACATTTTTATTCATAATTCAAAGTAGAATCAAAGTTTATGAATATTAGAAGTGTGACTTAAATATGAAAATGGTCTCAACAAACATGAAGAGTTTTAATTTTATTCCTTATAAAAAAAAATTGATGTTAGTCCTTACAAATACATAACGTTTGGTTTTTGGTCCTTAATGTTTTGTTTTGTTCCTTGTAAAATATTTTCATGCTAAAAATAGTCCTTATAATATTTATTTTAGTCCTTTTTTTTTGACAAATAGTCCTTGTTTTAAAGGACGAAAATCAAGTATTTTACATATTGTAAGAACAAGAATTAATTTTGTATGGACTGAACAAAACAAGGATCAAAAGCAAAATATTATATATTTGCAAGAATCAAAATCAAACAAATATTTTTATAATGACTAAAATCAATATTCTCTATAACGACCATTTACATATTTAAATCTAAATGTGTTATTCACAATGTCATTCAATTAAATTTTTCTATTCCATTTGTCTTGAGCAACATCATAATATCAAATAGAATGTAAGAAGTAGCAAGAAAAATACACATTCGGGGTGTTGGTAACAAGTGTCCCCAGGATACTCTTTAAGCATCCAATTTAAAGAAATTATTTATACAAAAAGTAAAACATTTCAATTTCCAATATGTTAACTTCACATATTTCCATAAAAAAATCACAAAAATTTAAATTTCTGCCTAAGAAATAAAGGACAAAACAAAAAACTAAAAAATTAAAATGGAACATACACAGAAAGTGTAATTCTGTTTCCTGAACATAGAAGATATGACACCACAATTCTTTTGTTTTGTTTTGCACAAGACACCACAATTCTATGTACCTTGAAACTAAATGTGTTATTTACAATGTGCTATTACATATATTGTTATAACATTTTAGCAAACATCATAGGAAGAATTTGTACTTGAGGATGTGATGATCAACGAAATCAATAGCATCTCTTGCCGCAGAGGAAGCAATTGCATTGGGGAACGAGTAAACTAGGCCAAAGCAGCATCAGCGCAATGACAATGGAAGTCGAGAACAGGTGGGTATGATTGTATGAACTATGAACACCAACCAAAAGATTAATCGGGAAGAAGGTTGGGGTGGGTACAAGTGAAAAAGAAGAAAAATTAATATGAATACACAGGAGGAATATGGAGAATGTTGCAGTTCAAATCACAAAGTCAGGATCCCAACCCAAGGAATATACACTACTTATTAATTTCAGGGCGCACGAGGAAATAGGGAGGGTGGCAGAAGTAAATCTCACATAATAAATCACTTCTAATGTGAAAGTATCCAAACATTAATAAATTCACGTTCAATCACTTTTAACCAAAACCAACATACAAAATCAATGTTAATCTCCATAGTACAAAGCATACAATAAGTTCTTTAATGGCAGTCTGATCTCACAAATACACTGTTTCTGAGAAAAGATTAAGCAGTCTACTTTGTTTAAAAGGCAGTTCAGTTCAAAAGATCCATAGAGGTGGGTATAACAGGACACAAGGAGAAGAAAAATCTTTCATTTCAGGAACAAAAAGAAAGAAAATGCACAACATAAAAGTTGCTATTCCTTACAATTTAATAAACTCAAAATCCAAAGACATTTAAGTAAAGCCTAGAAAACAAAGATCAAAGTGAAAATATAACTGGATTTCACTGTGACACGCCCAACCACTTGGAGAAGTTATCAAACTCGGTATAATCAGAATCTGACACCATAGTTTGATACCATGCTTTTCCTGCTGCCTTGATTGCAGAAGCTTCTTCCTGAGGAAGAAATTAATGTTAATATAAATAATAAACAAAGTATTCAAAGAAAAATATAAAACAAATTATAAACAACAAGTAAAGCCATACAGACAGCGAGCACAGATATAATGCTCAAGTAGTTATTCTTTCTCTCCTACATACATAAAAATGACTCATACATGGTTGAGGATCAAGTTTACAGATATTCAAATTACTAACTGCAATTTAATCAAAACTTTCCCAACTCACTTGGAGTTATGAAAGCACAATTCAATCATTTTACGATTAACCCAACAAACACACTTTTCTACCAAGAAAATGTTCATACACAAAAAAAGACATCCACATTCCTTATGACTTGAAATATCGCAATTGGCAGGCATATAACAAAAATCAATTGTTATTACTATATCTTTTTATAAAAGTAACAAAATAAAACAAAAAGCACGCCAGTCTCTATCAAAGATTAGAATTTCATATGTTAGGAGCGTAACAGTCTAAAGTTAACATAACAAATCAGAGAAAATAATCTTCCACTATATTAGAAATTTTAAATAACACTAAACATTGACACAGCAATCCATTTAAAAGAGTTGATCAAATAGAAACAAGTCACCGGAAATTATCAAAAGCACAATTAATAAGAGTAACTACATCATTACAGTCTCCTATAACAGAAACATTTCAAAGTGATCCATACAATTACAAAATGTTAATCAAATCATTCTCAGATAATATAAGTATCATGGACTACATAATGATATTAAATTGCTAATTGTTAATGATACGAATGTATTTGAAACTAAGTGAATTGTAATGGAACTATAGTGATACAGTATAATACAACAAGCTACTAATTTACTAATCATGATCCTATGTTCAGAGGCATAACAAAAAAGTAAAATTATATGCAATCACGTTTACTAGTTTCTAAGCCAAATTAATAATATAATACTGAAATTAAACCCAATATTAATCTACAATGATTGTAAAATAGTGAATTACCTTGGTAACAGCCTTCCTCTTCTTGTCAAGCTTCTCCTTCTTAGCCTTAACCCTCTCAGCTTCAGCAAGTAAAGCCATCCTCTTAGCAGTCTTAGCATAAGGATTAAGCCTGAGCATAACATTCAGATTCTTCAAAGGATTCTTCTTCAAAGTAGCTCTCTTAACATCCTTCTTAACAGGCCTAACAACACTCTGAACCTCATCAGAATTAATAATCCTGGTGAGATCAGAATTCACCATCTTAGCCCTAGGTAGGACATAACCCTTTTTCTTCTCAGAAGCCTTATCAAAAGACCCATAAATTGAATCCAATTTCTCAAAAGCAGATTTAGTCCAAATCACAAATCTACCAAGATGACCACCAGGTGCAAGTTTCAATAGATTCAACCTTTCAACATTAGTGATCTCAACACCAGGAATGTTACGGAATGCCTTAACAGCTTTCGCTCCTTCAGTTCCGTAAACAATCAATGGACCTTTACGGGAAATGTAGCGACGGTTCCTCATTTTACCTTTTCCAGGACGGATTCCATGGCTATTCTTCGCTTTCTCAGCGTCGGGGAAAGCACCAACATGTTTCAAAAGCTTGATAGCTTCCTTAGTTTTCTCAACTCCTTCAGCAGAATCTCCAACAACAAGTGGAAACTCCGGGACCGACTCGATCCGGTGACCACGAGCGAGAACAAGAGAAGGAACAGCCGATGCAGCAATAGCAGAAACAACGGCATACCTTTTCTGGTTAACATTGATCTTACGGTGCCAGCGACGCCAGATCCTGGTAGGAGCAAACATGCGACCACCACGACACATGTTACCGAACGCAGCTTGACCAGCACGATGAGTACCACCACCAGCAACACGAGGGATACGGGAAACAGCACGTCCGGTACCCCATGATTCAGCGGATGTTTGGTGGCCAGCTTTACGGCTGACGGCGTAGGGTTGACGGCCGTTTTTGGAGATGTTGGAGTGAACGAAGTTGACTATGTCAGGACGGATGGAAGCGCGCATGACATCGGGAATGGGAAGGGTTATAGGGGAGTCAGTGGCCATGTCTCCTTCGAGAGAATGGACAGTGACGAGGGGACGTGCTGCGGCGGCCATTGTTTAGGGTTGTAGCAGAAATGGAGATGGAAGTGGAATGAATAATTAGGGTTTTTAGGTTATTTGAGCATTTTGGAGTATATATATCGTTTCACAGTCATAGTTTTGGGGCCTTGATACCCAATTGTGTTTTGGGCTTCAAAATTTCTAGCATAAGCGTATGACGGGCTTCATTTTTTTTTTTATCTTAGCCAGGAAGGAAAAAAATATACTATTTACGAAGAATTTTTCTCCATGATTTTTAGAAATCAATATTGTCTGAAAATACACATTATGACCAACAAATAAACAAAATTTTATTCGCTTTTGAATGGGTGAATCCCAAAAAGATGACTTTGTTTTTGGGTCTGTTTGGTAAAAATAGCTTATAGCTGATAAGCTAATTGAAGTGTTTGGTAAAATTAGCGATTTAACTAGCTGATAATGTAAAATTACATGAAAGAGCATTATCACTTTATAATAAAATTTATATCAATTAATATTTAAGATATTATTAAAAAATATTTTTTATTTAAAAAAATGGTTTTAAATATTTTTACCTTTTATTAAAAAAGTAAACATTACGGTAAAATATATTTAATATGTATATATAAATTATATTATTGTAAAACTTAATTGCAACCTATACAATGAATAGATAATAATTATATTATACTAATTTGATTCGAGATTTCACAATGCATGTGAGTTTTTTTTTTTGTGCATTATGTGAGTTGTATATTACTTTTTTAAAAAAAAATTAAGAGTAAATTAACTGGTTTGTATAGATCTGTGGGTGCAAAAATATACTACTTTTACAAATAAAAAGTCAATTTTGTGAACAAGTCGAAAAAATATACAGCTCCTATAATTAACTGGGCTAAAAGTCAATTTTGTAAAAGTAGAGAGTCAAAAGTTAATTAAAAAAATTGTGATGATGTTTACTCGTCATATATAGCACAAGCGTTATATAAATTTTGCAATAAAAATATAATAAATATTAAAATAATGTTAATTATGCTTGTTCAAAAAAGATAATTTTGACTAAATTATATTAATCCAAAATAATAATCAAAATAAGTACTAAAGGGTAAAATTGAATTTTAGTTAAAATAATAAGGGTAAAAGTGGAAGAAAAGACAATAAGCTATAAGCTAATTGAAATAGCGTTTGAAAATAAGCTATAAGCTAGTCAAAATAAGCTATAAGCTCGTAACGAAAAGACCGTTACCAAACAGAGCTTTTAGCTTATAAGCTAAAAGCTATAAGCTACAAGCTAACTTTTTGACCTTCCCAAACAGAGCCTTTATCATTCTATTTTAACGTTTTATAGGAAAGCATGTAAAATTATTTTGCACATATTCATGAGGGACTAAGCCCGAAATAAAGAGAATTACAAATAAATTATACAAGGAGTAGTATTGCTCCATTCATCAAAAAGTAGTAAGTTACTAATACTATTTGGACACATGTCAAAATAAATAATCTCATTGTCCATTGAACATCTATATATAGTTAGCTAAAGTATTTGTACATTGATATGCTTCCCAGTATGTGTGATTCATAACAACTTTCCAATCTAGTGCTAGAAACCTATGAATCCTCTCTACAATGGATCTTCCTCTCCATCTTTCATTCCCTTGCGATCTGATGGCTTTAGCGAATACAAGTGAGTCTACATGCAACTCTATATATTGAAATTGCAATCTTCTAGTATATGCGAGACCTTTCAAAACTCCTTATAGTTCCGCTAAATAAGCACTACCAATACCAATATATTTGGAGTAACCTCCTAACTACTCCTCATCGCTTCCTCTTATGATTCCACCACAACCAATATGCCCATCGTCTCTACAAGATCCATCTATATTCAATCTCACCCACCACACCCAGTGGCGGTGCTCGGAACCTGGACCAGGGGGCATTTTTAATCGATATTTTAATAATTATAATATAAATATTCATATATGCAAATTCATATATAATACATTCAAAAATTATATTGTACTAAAAAAAACTACATATAGTATATGTTTTACAACTGCGCGCTACGCAGATTCATATTTTAAAATAGTTGAATAATCAACTCATTATCAACATTGTTGAACACATCTCTTTTATAATAAATCACGAGACAATCGTTCAAGTTCAACCATTCATCCTCAGTATCTTATGCAATTGATGCCTCTCTAGTCTCCATGGTTTTCTCGAATGATTTGATACTACCGCGTCTAGCTCTTAAAACAAACTGCTGTCACAACTCACAACAAAACAAAATAGAAACAATTTAATCAAGTTCAATACTTCTGTCAATTTCAATTTCTCACAACAAAACACAAAATCATTCATTCAATTAGGTTTTTCACCACTTCTTCACCCTAACCAAAATAGAAACAAAACAAAGACACACTTCTCCTTCGGCCTAATCAATTTCTTCACCACTCACTAAAATAGAAACAAAAAAAATATACAAATATGAGAATTTAATTTCAATTGCAGAGATGATACAACAAATTGCAAAGGGGTGAAAAATAACAGAATGTTGAAGTTATACAACATATTTTATCACAATTGAAGTTAAACAAAAAATTCCCAAATTGTAAAACCTAAACCATGGATTTTTTGATTCATTACCTTACTAATTGTCACATACAGAAAGAGAAGGGAGGTTGGGTCTGGTGTCACGGAGAGAAAGAGAAGGAGGCGCGCGGTGACCGACAACGATGCGAAGGACAAATCGGTGTCGGACGGTGGTGGTTTGTGGTGGAGAAGTATGCTACGCGTGTTTATGTTTTAGAGTTAGAGAGAATACAATTCTTTGAGAGAAGTTTATAGAGAAGTTAAAAGGAAAAAATGAGTAAAGTGAAAAATTGTTTTGAGTTTTGAATTAATGGTGCAAAAAAAATAAAATCAGGGGGTGCAAACAATAAAAACAATAGGAGTACTGGTAAAAAAATTATAATTTCAGGGTGTGCACCTGCACCCCCTCAGTGCAGTGCAACATTGCCCCGACCACACCGGTGGTGGCTTCCAACTCACAAACACCACACGCGATTGAGAAAAAAAAACTCCAAATAAGGCCTATTATAATCATCAAAACCACACAAGTTGTTAATATAGCATCTCACATCAACTCCAACAATGTTACTAGGTGGATGCAAAGTTGTTTTGCACATTTATTTAGTTATAAATTACGGTGGCTTCTAAAGTGAAGACTCAATTAAGTTTCTCACCAGTAAAAAATAAGAAATACACCGTTAAATCTATAGATTAAATAAAATTAAAAATAAGAGCAACTATATATTTTCACATCCAATCTTGTCTCGTCCATCTCCAAAACTGTTTATAGAACCTCTTATTATCGGGGATTCCACTAAACAAAGGATTTGAGAAAACCAAATGTAGCAAAAGTTTTGAAATCTTTTAACAACTATAGGAAATCAAAGGAATATTATGGAAGGACTTTTGTTTTAGACTACGAAAAATGTGATATTAAAGCTTTTAGGAACATTCGTAGACTATGGTGTATGTAACATAACACCCTATGTATGCAAATGTTCACCTTATAAATTATAAGCTATTATTTTCAAGTGATTTTGTGTATATATGTGCGCTAGTAATTATTGTGCGTAATGATCTCTTCATTTTATATGATTTCTACTTTTTCCATTATTAAATTTTTTATAATATTTTGGGGGTGTATAAAAGAGATTTTAACTCATTTAATGTCACACTTTTACATTTATATTTCCAAAAGGTTTAATCACATTTTTTGTCATTATTTTTATTTTAGGTTTCAAGTTGTTCCCTTATCTTCTAAAAGTTTCAATTGGTCTTTTATCTTTATTTTAGATTTCAAGTTAGTCTCTTCTGTCAATTTTTTTACTATTACCGTTAAATATGGACATGTGTCATATGTCCAAGTGTGCCACGTGTCCAAATTAGTTTGCCACGTGTCCAAATTTAACAGTAATAGTAAAAAATTTGACGGAATAGACCAACTTAAAACCTAAAATAAAGATAAGGGACCAACTTGAAACTTTTAAAAGATAAGGGACCAACTTGAGCCATGTGTATGCACATGTGTGAGTTTCTTCTGGTCCAGGCAAAGCTCTATGGAGTTCCTGTTTTTTGTTGACGCACTATGGACTCATTTTTATCTTTTCAATGTGTTTGTGTATTAAACAATTTAAAAAGAAATAAATAGTGAGGATTGTTTAGTAAATTTAACATGTTTGTTGACTTTTTATTACTTTTCTTAATTTGTGTGTGTAAAAACCTTAAACTACCATTAATTTAGGACGGAGGAAGTAGTATGGGTACAGGAACCATGGAGTATAAATAAAAAAAGGGACCATTTGAATAGATTTTTGAATGACTTTTGATTTTGTTTTTTAGTTTTAAAAATATATTTTATAATCCATTTTTAAAAACTGTTTTGAAGAAAAAAATGTAACGGAAAACATTGATAAGTTTGTTTCTGAAAACTGGTTTAGAGTTGAGAAAGGTGATATTTTTTTTGTAAATTTAAAAATAAGATATTTTATATTTTGGGTTACAATACGAAGTTTCTAGTGCGGCTTAACATGAACGGATCTTTGTTGGAAAATATATGGGATATGTGAGATGAGTTCCCTCCTCACGTATAATTATTTGAATTTCTCCGATAAAGGGTCTGTTTGTTATAGATTTTTTTAAAATAGATTCTTAAAGTGGGTTAAGTCTAACATGAGGGAGCTATTAAGTCACTCACCGGTGAGGTACTTAAAAAATACCATTAGATCAAATTGATGGTTAAGATCTTTTAAAATAAAAAAGGAGAACACCTATACACATCTACATTCAATTATACCATCAATACTATCCCTAATTTCGTATAACATGATTCAAATACAGATTCATATCACTAACTCATACTTCTGCAGATTCATATCTGTTTCTTTTTCATCATCACTAACTCATCCATCTGCAGATCCACAACAACAACAACAACCCTTCATCAATCATTGTCATCTCCCTTAACAAAACCCTAATTTAAACACTTTGGCCCTGTTCTTCATCTTCCACCAATTCCAAAATTGATCGTCTCTCTTGTTGCGACGCCAACTTCCTCCGCCACCGATAACGAGCACTAACATTTGTTACATTAATCGAAATCAAAGTCCAGTAGTGCCAATCAATTTGGTGACACCAAAAGTAATAACCATAGCCATCCAACCACCAATAAGAACTCTAACACAAGACCTCATAACTGGAGTTTTTCCAATCAATGCTCCCACCGATCCAAACACTAACAATGCAAAACTCACAACAGCAGCAACAACACCCATTCTAATCTTATAATTCTTTATGAATGCAGCTGCTAGCAATGGCATTAGTGCACCAACAGTAAATGCAAGTGCTGATGCTAATGTTGCTTGAAATGGATTTGGCAATTTCTCTCTTTCACTACTTTCTTCATCATTATTATTATTTGCTAATTCTCTTTCTCTTTTAATTTGTGCTATATCAATATCATATTGAGTATAAACAGAAACAAACTCACCGATTGCCATGCTACAAGCACCGACTACTAAACCGGCGAAACCGGCAAGGAGCAGTACACTGATATCTTCTTTTATAGCTCCAACACCAATCATCAGTGAAACAACAGTGATTAATCCATCATTGGCTCCTAACATGGCTGTTCTAAGCCACTGTGCCCTTTGAAAGTAATCGAGGCTTGCAAAGATAGTCTTAAGAAGCTTTTAATATTGGCCCTTAGTTTCAACACATAGATTAGTGTATTGTTTCAGCAGTAGATGAATCATTGTGCAAAATTTCTTCCTTCTGACTGTGTCTGGTTTTGATTTATTCATCATAGCAATCACCAATGTGTCATTAGTCATTATTGATAGTATTCATTGATAGTTCGGTTAAGGTGTAATGTAGCATTTTTCTACTGTTATTTGTGGGTTTTTTAACTTTCTGATTTCTGTTTAGTTGTACCTGTTATTCTGGTATAATTTTGCAATGTTTTGGTGCCTCTTGAGTGTGGTTTTTTCTGGTGGTTGGTAGCTAAGGGTTCTCTTTTATAGAAATTACTATAACCTGTTTAAGTTAATGGACAAATGAAGTGTTTTGTGTGTGTATTGTATGAGTGTATTCTTTATTTGATACCTAATATTTATCTTTGAAGTTTTAACTTCCATTGTCTACATTATTTATACTTGCTTTAAATGGAATTTTCTAAGTTGGCTGATCAAACTACTATAATTTGAAGGTTTAGTTGTACCTGTTTTCCGCCAATTCTTCCATAAAGCAACGCCAATGCGTTAGATACCGAAACGTTTTTCTTTTAGTAGTTTGTTTTCTATTGTATGAGTGTATTCCTTATGTATTTACTAAAACCGTGTATTTCTGGAGTACAAACTAATTTGAAACATTTGACATAATCAATATTGACCTTGTGTGAAACCAATATATTCACTACAATTGGCTAAGTCTCGATTTCGCCGACCTAGATTTTCATCGGAATACAATGTTGACACGATCAACCTCATATCGTCGGATGATGATGACATAGACAACACGAAAGAATCAACATCAAAATACAATGTTGACAATGTCATCTTCATATCATCAGACGATGATGAAATAGACGAGACCCAGACAAAAGAATCAACAAAACATAATAATGCCGAGAAATTCAAAACTTAAAATTAGTTTTTTCTAGGACATTGTATGCATGTCTACAATGGCCAGTTGCATTAAAATTAAGTTAATCTAGGAGTTTTTCATTTTTTCTATGTTTTTTTGTTTTTCGATTAATTTGGTTAGTTTTGCTTATCGTTGTTGCACACTACACTCTTTTTTCTTCAACATGGTTTAAACTTTGAGTTTCTTTAGTGAAGTTTTTAATAATGTCATTGTTTCCGAGGATGAGGTGTTGTTTGATGTTTAGCAGTCTTGGATGTATCATTGTACTTTTGTTTATTGGCACTTATGGTGCATAATCGTTGACCATACTTGCTTTATGGCTAAAGAGTTGAGTTACATACAAGTATTTAAAATCAACAATTCTCTTTATGTTTTGGTAGATCAATGCCAATTAGGCAACAACAATGTTCTATCTTTGGAAATACATTGCAAAAATTAGTTTTGTCTCCTATGTATCTTATTACGATAATGCTTGTTAAAGCGAAAAATAGCACCACGAATGCCTCACGAATGTGCTATTTACCTTAATTAACTTAAATTCCTTCTTAATTAAAAAAAAAACTCATATTTCTCTCTTCTCTCATCCTTCTTTCATCTTCAACCACCCAAAACTCAGTTTCTTTCATCTTTCTCAGTTTCTTGTTTAAATGAAATAAAAGTTTCTTTCAAATCTCTTGCAGTGGTTATTACTTTTTGTTTTCTTCATCGTAGTCATTCCGTTCGCCGTTGCTTTGTGGTGTTCGTCACAGTCACTGTTGTGTTCCTTTGTCTTCTTTAATTGATTTTCTGTGCAAGCATTTTACCTTTTCTACATCTCTTTTACATTGATAACATGGAAAAATCTCTCTCCTTCAGTTCAATTTGACAATAGTGCACTTTCTATGTTTTGCTTCTATTTATTCCTTCAAATCTTCAAACATGTTTGATATTGTTAAATCTGTGTGTTTGTAAAATTTAGTGTTGTTTGTTCTAATAATCCATGGTTCATGGGAGTAATGAGCCAATTTAGGGGAGTGAACTTGATAAATTTTTATGAAGAACTTTGGCTTTCTTTTTTTAGTCATGTTTCAATCTGTTACTTCACATTTTCAAACAATAAAAATTAGATTAATAATAGCTTGTAAATAGCGGTGGGTGATACTTTTTATTAATTTGTTGAGATGCTAAAGCATGGCCACAAGATAAAGCATGTCAAAAACATAAAAGATAGTATATACGTGAAAATTCGTGAAAATTTTGTCGTTGTATATAGCAGCGCTCATCTTATTATTAGAAGCTACTATGAGAATTTGAATCACAACTTCAACGTTGGTACTCTCAAATCATACTATTTCTTGGTTCACAACAATAGCAAGGGTTTGCGTAAAATTGAATCCTCGAGTCAAGTCAAAATCTCTAAATGCAATCTTAAATTACATGTTCTCAACACTTCTACTTCCAAATGATTTTGAGTAATGATTTGATCCCTATTCTGTTCAGCTTCACACCTAATATCATCCTTATTGAGCAGTTAGATTTTCGCTCTTGTGGTGTCAAGCTCAGCCAACAACTTTGCATGATCAGCAACCTCTTCTTTTAATCTCTGATTCTCAGCCTTCAGATTGAACATCTTTACCTCCATATTAATTATCTCCCTTGAAGCTCCATCACAAACCGTCAATGTGTGTTTCTTCCTGCTATATAGGAATTGAAATAGCCCTTTTTTAGTTTCATTGTTTGAAAAAAGGAAATAACGTGTATCATTAATTATGTTAATTGCTGCTAGTTACAAGATAATATGAAGATAAAAGCTACATATTTTTATGTTTCCACAAAAGTATCTTTGACTCAATGATCATATAGGAGAAGGTTCTCAATCTTATGGTAGAATTCAATTAGCCATCTCTGAAAGTTAACTTCTTACATTATAATAATGATCTTATACTACCTCCGCCTCTAAATATAAGCTCAAGTCAATTATAATAATGAATTATGAATACTCGAGTGAAGTTTAAGTTTATGCCACAAATTGAGACATGTAAATAGTAATAACTCTGGATGAAAGATAAATAGTTAAATATCTTGCAATCTCTTCAACAGATGCAGGACCTAAATAATTTACATTAACTTTCTTGTCTGGCAATGCTATATATCTGTAGAGTGACCAAACAGATCAAATTAGTTTGATCAAAACAGGCAAAAAGCGAAAAAGTTGCTAGGTTGTTTCATTCACTTACACCAATGCCCCATAAATGGCTGGCATTGCAGCATTAAGCTCCTGAAAAAAGATTCAGTAGATGCAAACCTTCATTAGTGGAATAGCTACCGCTATTATAAAGAAAAACAAAATGATGCAACTCATTGATCTTAAAATATCTTGGCCTGTGACACTTACAGTGAAAATATTCACATATTCCTTTCGGTCACATTGTTTCTCCCTCACTTCAAGATACTATGTAGTAATTACATACAAATACAACAATGTAAGACTGATATAGTGACATTTGATGAAGAAATAACAAAGATAGAGACATAGAAAGTCTCTTGGTACTTGGTAGTGAGGTGTTGGGAAAATTGTAATATTGATTCAAGCTAATTCAGGTTTGAACTGAGACTTAAACCTCGATTTTTAAATTGATTACATCGAAGTCTGCACATAATAAACCTTTTATTTATCAGTGTTTCTAGTTTCTAGAATGGGCCTCGGTGTGAGGTACACATCGTTGTTTAGTAAGATTTTCGGATCATCTTCAGACCTGTCAGGTCAGGACTTCTGAAAGAGGGGGATCCCAACTGGAAAGTTTCTGTTCGGGCCAGTTGGGGATTCACATAAGGAATGCACTCATACAATAGAAAACCAACTACTAAAAGAAAAACGTTTCGGTATCTAACGCATTGGCATTGCTTTATGGAAGAATTGTCGGAAAACAGGTACAACTAAACCTTCAAATTATAGTAGTTTGATCAGCCAACTTAGAAAATTCCATTTAAAGCAAGTATAAATAATGTAGACAATGGAAGTTAAAACTTCAAAGATAAATATTAGGTATCAAATAAAGAATACACTCATACAATACACACACAAAACACTTCATTTGTCCCTTAACTTAAACAGATTATAGTAATTTCTATAAAAGAGAACCCTTAGCTACCAACCACCAGAAAAAACCACACTCAAGAGGCACCAAAACATTGTAAAATTATACCAGAATAACAGGTACAACTAAACAGAAATCAGAAAGTTAAAAAACCCACAAATAACAGTAGAAAAACGCTACATTACACCTTAACCGAACTATCAATGAATACTATCAATAATGACTAATGACACATTGGTGATTGCTATGATGAATAAATCAAAACCAGACACAGTCAGAAGGAAGAAATTTTGCACAATTATTCATCTACTGCTGAAACAATACACTAATCTATGTGCTGACACTAAGGGCCAATATTAAAAGCTTCTTAAGACTATCTTTGCAAGCCTCAATATGTCCATGATCAAAATTCCAGAGTTGAAATCAAATTCAACCGCCAATTACCATTAATTTACTAATGATAAAACAGAATTATCAAATTATTGATTCGGGACAAAAATGGCTCAAGCAACATGAACCTAACAGTATAATGTAGACCTCATATATAATAGCTACATGACTGGGTTTTGTGCAAAATCTATAAGAAGAAATACATGGGAAAAACATTGAAGGAAAAGGAGGAGTATTAAACACTTCAATTTAATAATTCTACAATTGCAAATAACAATGGTGACCAAGAAATGATGAACATAAACCTTTCAAGGACTTGTTCCCTTACCTATCTATTGGATATGAATCACTTTGGTCCAATCTTATCAGATGGTTCAACCTTTGATTTTCAAATACACAATTCCAATATTGGAATAGACCCTTTTTTAAAACCTCAGCCCATTGAAATCAATAACTATTATGAACTCGGTACCTGGGACTTGAGTTGCGACTGTGATGGTGGCGGAGGAAGTTGTTGAAATACAAAAGTAAGTATTTTAGTTTATCGTCTCCACAGGGACTGATGCGATATTGATGCCGTTCAACAATTTATATTGTTTAAAGTATTGAAAAAGAGAGTTTTGTTTATAAACATCCAAACTTACAACGCAAATAAATTTAGAAAGAAATAACAGGGAGACAAAGTTACTGGGATTAGATATAGTTAACCACTCTTCTAATGCAACCTCTTAATCGATTATATATTTTCCAAATTTCAAATATGCTTTCACCTATCGATCACATATGTGTCCGTGTCCAGAGCACAACGAGAGAACTATCATACCTATCAACCTTCGATGTCTCGATCCGTTAATAAATATGATAGCATTAAGATTCGATAGTGTACGTGAATGTGAACCTAACACTATCTCTAGCAATTAACATTCACAGATCAATTTATTTCAGTTCTCTTAAACAAAAAGTCTATGTCTAGAGCTTTCTGAATCAAATAATCAATGTCGGAAAAGCATTAAGCACAAAAATAAACCATCAACATAACGAAACAGAGATTATATATAATCAGCCAGATTAAGAGTTTACATGAGAATTATAATTAACTGAACCTAATCCCAATAACAGAGAGAATTAGTTATACATCATAACCTTACAATACATAGCTAGAAGAGATGGAAAGTTGATATCGATAATTCCGCCGCTCCTCTTGATCGCTCTCTGCCTCATGAAATTATTTTCCTTCCCGCTGTTTTGAAACTTCTGCGTGTTGTGTGTGTAAGAATGAATGGTTCTTTTGGAATAGCTACTGCACTCTTTATAGGCTTTTCTAATAACTAGGATGGTAAGCAAGCAATTTTTATAAGGCGGTTTATCTCTCATGATGATGCATTTTCTTACTAGTTAAGTAAGCCTTAGTAGCTAAGACTCAAAGAGTCAAACAAAGCAGCATATGGTCCAATAAAATTTCTCATCATCACTTTATACAAGGAGACAAATTGTGCCTCTTCATGGTTTAGGTCCAATATAAATTTCTTAGTCTCCAAGTATGTAGTTCTTCTTGCTTAATTCCATTTTGCCATTAAGCTCATAAAACCTACAAAATAAGAGAAAATAGGTGAAAATAGCTAAAATACTAATTTGCTAGTAAAAACTAATATTTACAAATAGTTGGGATTTTAACTTCAAATAACTTTATAAAACAAGTCAATAAGTGCTTAAAATATATAGATAAAATCACTTCTTTTTGGCACTTATCAGAAGTTGGCGTCGCAATAAGAGAGACGGGTCAATTTTGGAATTGGTGGAAGATGAAGAACAGGGCCAGAGTGTTGAAATTAGGGTTTTGTTAAGGGAGATGACAATGATTGATGAAGACTTGTTGTTGTTGTTGTGGATCTGCAGATGGATGAGTTAGTGATGATGAAAAAGAAACAGATACGAATCTGCAGAAGTATGAGTTAGTGATACGAATTTGTATTTGAATCATGTTATACAAAATTAGGGATAGTATTGAGGGTATAATTGAATGTAGATGTGTATAGGTGTTCTCCTTTTTTATTTTAAAAGATCTTAACCATCAATTTGATCTAATGGTATTTTTTAAGTGCCTCATTGGTGAGGGACTTGATAGCTCCCTCATGTTAGACTTTACCCTTAAAGTGTTACGTAATTTTGTGTAAAAAAACTTTACAAAGAATTTTATTCAAACTTCAAATGAAAATTTGGTTTGAATAGTTATTCTTAAAATGTTATTTTAGGTATATCATCATTTTATTGAAACTTTTTTGGGTATCAAAAGTTTGAAAAATAACTTAATTTTGAAGTTATTTCAAATAGATTTTCATAAAAATCATTTTTAAATAAACTTTTTGAAAAAATTGCAATTTTGTCTATGTTTCGATCCTTAATAATGTATGTTTATGTTATATGATGTCAAAAATAGTGTTTCAATTTAGAAAAAAATGAATATATAAAAACTTGTAATATTTTGAAAATTGATTTTATAAAATTATTTATAAAAAACAGCTCTTAAACAAATTAATTAAAACAAGAGTGAAGTAAATAAATCAAATTCACCCGTCCACTCATACCTCTTGCCAAGAATGACACACTTTTCTTGATTAAGCTCCTCACGATAAAATAGGGGACGGTTTGCTTCTTTTGATGAACAAAAAAGGGAAGGTCTTATAATATGAAATGGTGTTCATCTTCTCTTAATTCTGTTAGCAGAAACTTTACCCCAAAGCTCTTGTGCCCTATCATCGATCCTAGCAACTAAGTTGATGTTGTCACTGTATCTGTTTTTTTCAATCTCATCCATAAGCTCGTGTAAACATGCTTTTGTACCCATCCCATGTTTTACGAAAATCAACAAAAATTTTAGTCTCCCTAGACAGGGTCGCGGTGTATATCACGGTCGTTGGTGGTAACAATGCCGATGTAACCCTCCTTCTACGGATATTCAGATATTGTTTTTTTGAATCATCGAATATTCCCTCACTTCCGCAGCAGTCCAGAAAAATATAAAATTTGACACCCTCGGGAGCTCCCGATAACACTTTACGGATATCGTCGCCCTTTATTGCATCGTTATATCCCTTGTATGAGCTAAACATCAGGCCTGGGCAAAACCGTTTTTCTTCTTCATGTCCAGAGTAAGTAATAAAAACCCAACTCATCACCCCCTCTTAGAACCGTGAACCATATTCTTTAGGTGTTTTAAAACTGTAGAGCTATCAAGAGGTCTATGTGCATCAGACAAGAATAATAAATAAACAAATTAAGCTCTTAAATCCCAAAATGCAACGTAAAACATACATAATTAGTGTAATAAGTGTTATTGAAATTCCATTTGCCAATGAGAATTAACTCTTTCCTCCAATTAAATGTCAATTCCATGACAATGAAATTAATTTTCACATGTTGTCCAAATAAATAACACTCCATCCCTTTAATTTTAATCACATGGGCGCATCAGCTAAGGAAGTGAAGAAAAGAAACAAAAAAATAGTTAATTTTTTTTTCATATTGATAGTCGTTCTAAGTTTTTAAGCAATGGTTATTTTTTTTTTCAACTTTGCACTCAAGTACCTTTTTAAAGACACACATGTTTTTTGTTAGAAAAGTACACTTGAGCCATGTGTATGCACTTGTGTGAGTTTCTTCTGGTCCAGACAAAGCTCTATGAAGTTACTGTTTTTTGTTGACGCACTATGGACTTATTTTTATCTTTTCAATGTGTTTTTGTATTTTTTTTTTTTAAGTCTCTCTTTTATATATATATATATATATATATATATAAAAATAATTACACATTAACAAAAGGTAGTCGGGCAACAAGTTGCACCGCTAATACTTTTTGAATAGCAAAACCTAATCTTTTTGTATTAAACAATTTAAAAAGAAATAAATAATGAGGATTGTTTAGTAAATTTAGCATGTTTGTTGACTTTTCTTACTTTTCTCAATTTGTGTGTGTAAAATCCTTAAACATCAAATATTTTGGGACACAGAGAGTAATACATGAAATATGAACCATATGGATGAAGCTGAAGATCTTGAAGAACAAAAGATGAAACTGAAGCACAAAAATTTCTTCATATCTTTTTTGTTCTTTTTCTGAAGAAGATGAAGCATAAAAATTTATTTATTTTAAAAAAAAATTTTGGAGGCCACCAAGAAGTGTTTGCTCACTCCAGTTTTACAGTTGTTGGTGGCTTTTGGCCGCCAAGAAGTGTTACCGACGACCTTTTTAGTGGCAGATCTTCGTTGTGAGTTGTCCGCCAAGAACTTATTAAATGTTGGCAGTTTTGGTGAGTTATTGGCTACTTTTTGCCGTCAATAAATGCTGGCTTTCTTGTAGTGAGTGATGTACAAAATTGAGTCTGTGTTTGCAGAGATGGACGATGTTCCTAAAAATCCACTGTTGAAAGTCCCCGATTAGAGGAATCAATTGAATCTAGTATTAGACAACCGTCAGAAACACAGGAGCATCTTACTCCTATTTCTGTATTGAGAAGGTACTCTCGACCTCATGTTCCTAACATGAAATACATGGACTACATGTTGATGACTAATGGAGGTGAACCCGAAGACTATGCAGAAGCATGTCAGACCACAAATGCTAGTATGTGGGAGCTTGCAATGAAAGACGAGATGAAGTCTTTAATTTTCAATCAAACATGGGAACTAGTTAAGTTACCTATGGGAAAGAAGACACTTCACAACAAATGAGTGTATTGAGTGAAGGAGGAGCTTGATGGTTCTAGGCGATACAAAGCCCGACTAGTGGTAAAAAGATCTCTATCTTGAGAAATTGGATGTGAAGACTACTTTCAGGTATGTGTTATGTATTATTGCCAATAAAGATCTCTATCTTGAGAAATTGGATGTGAAGACTGAATTTTTTCATGGAGACTTAGTTGAGGAGATATACATGCACCAACCTGAAGGATTTTCAGAAGAAGGGAAATAGAATATGGTGTGTAGTCTAAAAAGGAGTTTGTATGGTCTGAAATAAGCTCAGAGACAGTGGTATATGAAGTTTGAAAACTTCATACATAAGGAAGGTTTCAAGGGTTGAAATGCAGACAACTGTTGTTTCTTCAAAAGATATAAGTCTAGTTATATCATTTTGTTTCTTTATGTCGATGATATGTTGGTAGTAGGTTTATATATGGATGAGATCAGAAACTTGAAGATGAAATTGTCAAAAGAGTTTGACATGAAGGAAAGTGGCGTTTTGCAGTTACAAGAGATAAGATCAGATCCTTGGTATGCAAATTACAAGAGATAAGCAAAGCGGCGTTTTGCAGTTAACTCAAGCAGAGTACACGAAGCATGTTTTGAAAAGATTTAACACAGACAGTGCCAAACTGGTTAGCAAACCTTTAGCAAGTCATTTTCGACTATCCAAGGATCAGTCACCTCAGACGGAGGAAGAAAGAGAATCCATGGCTAACATTTTGTATGCTTCATCCATTGGAAGTTTGATGTATGCAATGGTCTGTACGAGGGCGGACATTGGCCATGCAGTGGGAGTTGTTAGCAAGTTTATGTCGAATCCAGGTAAAACTCATTGGAAAACAGTTAAGTGGATTTTGAGGTATCTACAAGCCACCACTTAGTGGATTTTGAGGTATCTACGAGCCGCCACTAAGAAATGTTTGTACAAGGCTACGTTGATGCAGAATTTGCTGGTGATGTTGATCACAAAGAAGTACAACTGACTATATATTTATTGTTGCTACTGGAGCAGTTAGTTATATATCACGATTCAAAATATTGTTCCTTTATCTACTACATAGGTCAAATATGTAGCAGTGACAAAAGTCAACAAAGAATTGATATGACTCAAGGATTTTTACACATGAGAAAATTGTTTTGTACAGTGATAGTCAAAGTGCAATACATCTGACAAAATTCAACATTTCATTTTGAGAACAAAACACATTGGTCTTCGTTATCACTTCATCACATCTCTGCTTAGGATAATGTTAAACCAAGGGAGATGGAATTGACCAGTTCAATGAAAGGAAATAAAATTGGCCAATTCTATTTGGATTTTATTCTAAAAATTGAATGAGAAAAGAGATTGTCTTTATATATGTGTGTGTGAGAGAGACATATTTGAAAACAAAAAGCAGAGTGACAACATTCTATTCCTACTTCTTATTAAAAATTTGTCACAATATAAACCTACATGTCTACTAGGAAATTTATCTAGCCAATATACGAAATGAAAGCAATACAATACAACAAATATTATGGCCCCAAGTAGGTAGTTGGGTTGGTGAGCTATGAGTTACCGAAGAAGTTTTATGCACGAGATTTAGAATCTAAACCTTAAAAACTAACATAACCACTAGTTTATTGACATTTACCTATAAATAAATTGAAAAATATGCTGTGATCTTCAGCTATCTAACATATACTATCTTGACTGTGGTTACAAAGGACAACAGATACATTTACTGGCTTTACAGCTGACTGTAAGAAAGACACTTCCATGCCTCACTGCTGGTTAAGAAAAAACCTCAGTCTTCCATCCATGTTTGACCAATCTAACTGTAGAAGTGTTATTAAAATAAAAACAAAATATGAGAAGAAAAACACACACCAAGTCATTGGTTAAGTGTTTTGACATGATACATCATTTGTCTGCTTCTTCACATCAGTAACTCCTCCTACTGCATCGTTATTCACATCATATGTTGACATTGCCTTCTTCTGAACAACAAATCAATAAAGATAAACTATTCAAATCTTATACCAACAACTTCATTACAATGATTAAACATAATGCCTTTAAAAATAAGATGATACTTTGAAAGAATACAAATACATTTCTTTCAACATAAAATAAATTTTTTTGGCCAATATGTTTCAAAAATATTTAATCATAACTGAGACTTATATTGAAACTTACAATGGGATCAAAATTAGGGCTAGACAAATTGACAGTGAGGTTTCTCATTAACAACAAAACCTGCACAAGAGTATATACATAAGTCAGTAAACTGAGAAATACAAAAATTGAAAGTTTATATCTATACAAAAAATGAAGCAATCATGCATTCATCTTTATAGTTCAATACTTCAATTTTAAGCTAATAACATGCATGATATGTTGAAGAACATTCAGGATTGACAGATTTCGGCAAATGATTCTTAATTTGAATCTAAACTCGAATAAACAGACAGAAAATACACGACATTCAAGCTGGTTTTAGTTAACTTTAATTCTGTTCACTTTGATATCATAAAGTCCTTTTTGGAGGGAGAAAGTGCGTGTTAATAGTTTTTCATTTGGTGATCCCAATACAGCTCATTTCCACAGGTTAGCAAAAATTAGATCAGCTTATTTTCATTTGGTGATCGCATGGGAATGGCATTATTACTAAGGAGTCAGAACTGGAGTCACATATTGTTAATTATCTCAAGAGTATATTTTGTGAGGCAAACAACTGCAGTGCTAATTCCATGATTCAAGACCGTACTCCGTCTTTAGTCTCTCCGGAAGATAATAATTCTTTGATCGCGGTTCCATCTGATCCTGAGATAAAAATAGCTGTTTTTGACATGAATGGGAATGGCGCTCCTGGTCCTGATAGGTTTGGTGGCCATTTCTACCAACATTTCTGGGATATTGTGGCCTTTAATGTGATATATACAGTGCAGTCGTTCTTTCTGACGGGTAATCTTCCTCTGAGGCTTAACTCAAATATTCTTATTTTAATTCCGAAGACTCCGGAAACTGATCGCATTGAGAATTTTCATCCTATTGCACTGGCCAACAACGTGGCTGACAGGCATATTGCCGATTGTGTGATAATTGCTTCGGAGGCGATAAATGTTCTATCAAAGAAGAGTTATGCGGGTAATATTGCACTTAAAATTGACATTAGAAAAGCCTTTGATATGCTGGATTGGAATTTCTTATTATCTGTCCTCAAGCTGTTTGTTTTCAGCGATACTTTTTTTTCTTGGATAGACGAAATTTTGCATTCGGCTAGATTGTCAGTCCTTGTGAACGGTATGCCAGCGGGTTTCTTTAGCTGCACTTCTGTTTGATTATCAAAATATCAAAGATCAAAGACTAAAGGTATAAAGATATTTGATATTTGACAAGACTTCTGCTGCTCAGCATGCCAGCAGGTTTCCTTAGCTGCACTTCTGTTTGATTGTCAAAAAGATCAAAGAATTCTGGCCAAGTGATCAACAAACAGAAGAGTAAATTCTATACTGGTGCTATATCTAATTCAAGGTTATTGATGATTACGAATTTACTTGGGTTAGGCGTGGGAAGCATTCCTTTCAACCATCTCGGGTGTCCGATTATTGTTGGAAAGCCAAAGGTTATTCATTTCAAAGCAATTGCTGACAGAATAAAAGTGAAACTTGCTTCTTGGAAGGGTGCGTTATTATCTATTATGGGGCTTGTCCAGCTGGTGCTGCGAGCTATTATTCATGGTATGTTGATCTACTTTTTTCACATATATGCCTGGCCTAAGACTCTTATGAAGAAATTAGCTAGTTGGATTCGTAATTTTATTTGGAGCGGAGATGTTAATACAAAGAAAATTTGTACAGTAGCTTGGCGTAAAGTCTGTAAACCGTATGAAGAGGGAGTCTGAATATTCGATCTCTTCACCATATTCTTCTCTAGTAATGATCATTGGGCTGTTATGTGTCGGGCTCGCTTTCTAAAGCGGGGACAGTCATCTAGTTCCTTCTTAAAATCTTCCGTTTGGCATGGCATCAAGCAGCATGTGCATTCTGTCAAAGAAAACTCTCACTGGCTTGTTGGTTCAGGTAATAACATTGATTTTTGGCTGGATAATTAGGCTTCATAATCCCTTGGCTGAAGTGTTTAATTTTTCCAAATCGGCTTATCACTTATTTGACGTAAAAGTGTTGTCATTTATTGAGAATGGAGAATGGAGGCTTCCAACAAGCATCACGCAGCAGGATACTTCGATTCAAGCACTATTGTCCAAATTATTATTCCTCGTAACGCACTTGAGGATAGGTTGGTTTGGTGCCCTTCCAAGGATGGTTATTTAAGTGTGAAGCAAGCTTGTGATTTTTTGTATCCAGCTGAACAGCAAGTGAATTGACAGGTTGGATTTGGTACTCCTTGGTCCCTCCCTCTACATCTTTTATAGCTTGGAGATGCTTTCCAAATAAAATGCCTATGGATGAAAATCTCGTGAAACGGGGTTGCATAGTAGTTTTCGCTTGTGCACTTTGCCTATCTCACTTTGAATCCACCTCCCATTTGTTCCTTTCTGCTCAAATTTGGATGTGGCTGGGATCTTTGCTGCATATCGGGTTCAATACCAGAAGTTTTCATGCGATATTTGAGAGCCTTGACACAACTTGGAGTCCTTTGCTTATGAAAGTTGCCACTGCTGCGGTGCTACATGTTTTTCACTCGCTTTGGTTGGCCAGGAATGGTATTAGAATCCATGATGCAAAGATTACTACACATGCTGCAAAGATAAAAATACTGTCGTCAATCAAACTGAGCGCCTCCTTGGTGCACGATTTTGTTTACAGATGCGGATTTGGAAGTGCTGCATAATCTGTCTGTCGCGGCAAGACCTGGTGCACGCGTTGCAGCAGCACAGGTGGTGTTTTGGCGGACTCTGAGTATCGGTTGGATGAAGGTTAACACCGACGGGTCTGTTGTAAACTCATCCGCGGCTAGTGGAGGGCTGTTCCGTGATTATATGGCAAATTTCCGCGGTGGTTTTGCTCAGAAAATCAGTGGACTATCGGTACTTCATGCGGAGCTCATGGCATTGATTCTAGCTATGGAATTGGCTCATAGCAAGCAGTGGTCTTATCTTTGGTTGGAAAGTGATTCATTGACGGTGCTTCGTGCTTTTGATAATTTGAATGTGGTTCCTTCAGATTTGCGGAATCGTTGGTCGAATTGTGTTAGATATAGATAGAGGATGGGAAAGAATGGGGGTGCCAACATAGTTGGGATGTCGATTCCTACCTTGGTATCTATATGCTCTTAATTTATCAAAAAAAAAAATCATAAAATCCTTTTTTCTTAATTTCAAATCTTGTTTTGACATACTCAAATCATTCAAAAATGTCATCACAGGTTTCCTGGTTTCTTTGGAAATTATTGTATTTTAAGACTTCTTCCCTAATGTTGGTATTTTATCAAATGAATCAATACCTATTTGATTATACAGCTAAGTTTCATCTCTGCAGTTACTTCTGTAAGAGTATGCAATCAGATTATATATGATAATAAGTTTCATTTAAGTATTAAACTTACAGTTTCAAAGTTTATAGGATCCATTTCCTTAAGCTTCTGTACATGGCCATTTGTATCCGGATCAAAAACACTTCCAATGAAACCGTAAACTTCAGCAAAGTCCGGCAAACCTGTGAAATACCGTCAAAATGACAGACAAATCATCAGTCACTAAATGAACCAAAAACAAAAAATCAATATATCACAAGACCAGAATTCTACATATTAGAGACATTTTCTGCCACAAGGATTTCGATAAACACAATATTTTATATTAGTTAACCAGCATATACAAAACACTATAGATTATATGAGTAGTATACACACAAGTTTCTATATCTGAGTATTGCTTCACAACTTAAAATGTTTGGATCTGTTGCCAAAGTTTAATTACCATGAGTTACAGGATTTTGTTTCCCTTGATTTGGTATTTGAGAAGCGGTGAGCCTTGTAGTAGAGTCTCCAACACCAGTTAGACCACTGTTGCTAATCCCCTCCGATCCAATATCAGCTGAATCAGTAATGTCATATAACATAATAAGTAGTGGCAAGTTCCTTTCAGCATAACCAAATTTAGACTATTGAGTATTGACCTCAAAATTCAAACAAACAACATTAAATTATGCTCTCAAAGGGTCGATTTGGAAACTGTTGGGAGACTTTTTTAACAAGATTTGTGCTCTTTTTTTTTGGTCAGGAAGCCTAGTGGTTAGAAGAAATTTCACCCTTAAAGTGGATAAGTGAGATGTCTGGGGTTCGAACCCTGACCCCTGCATATAAAATGCGACGTCCCTACCAACTGAGCTAAGCTCATGCGGACAGTTTAAAAAATAAAATAAAAAGTATATGTATGCATAAAGCGTACCTTCATTTCCATGAAGATTGTTGAGTTCATCCTGAAAAGTATCCATGAGCATAGAATTTTCATCCCATGTGACATACCCTGCAGGTAAAAGGCTATTTGTGGATGATCCATAAGCAATGGATGCTGGCAGTGGCAGCAAAACTGGTAAGTAACCCAGAAAGTAACAATTGTTAGAGATGCATGAAATCTTGTGTAGTAAATGAGCATTTCACTACTCCTTGGAATTGCAAGAGTGGATCAATTTATTTAATCGCTTGAATTTACGGATTAAATTGACCATAATTTACAATTTCAAAGACTAAAAAGAAGAGAAACAAACCATTTTTGGTTGCTTTTTGTGGATAAGGATGAATAGCTTTGCGTTTAGGACGAGGAGGAGGAACATGTGCAAGTGTTCCATTTTTTTGAACCTTTAAGAAGTACTTTTGGGCATGGCTTCGAATCTGAATTAAATTATTATAGTTAGTGAATAGAATAATAGTATAGAACTATAGATATTATTAATTATTAAAAAAAGGAAATTAAATATGATATGGCTTATTAATTAACCTGAATAACAGTTTTAGAACCTACAAAATCTTCAATTTTCTTCCAATCCCTATCAAATCTGGATTAAGCAGAAAAAATATGATGAGTAATATATATAAGATAATTATACTTGAGTGGAAGGTAAACAAACAACAAAATAGCTGCGCCGCTAACCCTAATTGAATTGCTGAGTAAATATTTGAATATTAGAAAAATGAAAAAAAATGAGATGAGAGTTAGATGGAGAGACAAACAATTGAAGAGCTTCAAGAAACTTGTCATGTTCTTCGTCAGACCAGCTTTCTCTGGACTTAGTAATGGTGTATGGCTTTCTAATCTTTTTGCTAGAAGCATCTCCGCCTCCGCCGCCACTAGTCGGTGTTGGTGTTGGTGTTGCCATTGAGTGAGAGTTGGAGTTCATGTATTGGTTATTTCAATTTTGGTACATAAAGAGAAGAGAACATAACAGAGAGAAGAGATAGAAAAGAGGAATTAAGTTGGGTGGAACATAGTACATGTGAAGTCACAATTAGTGATGGAGAATCCAACTGTCCCAACACAACACACAACAAGTTGTCAACTTTTTTCAACTGATCCAAACATTTCATCATAATTCAATTTCGATTCATTCAATTCAACCTTTGTTTCCATTGTATGGTCCCATTATTAGAATTTAGAATTAGAATCACCATTCATTCATTCAGCAACAGTGCCCACATAGACGGAATAATACTGTCCTCTCATTTCATACACCACACGCTCACTTCCCGCTTCTTACCGCCACTCAAATTACAAATTGATTAAATTAATAATACCAAGAATAAAAAGATAAAAACCACAAATTAAATTTTTGACCATATGCGGCTAAAAGATGTTAAGACCCTTACCATTTGTATTAATTCATTGTTAGTTATTTTTGTTGTTGTTAAACTATCTACGTCTTATATTTTGAATGGCTAAAATTTCACAACCTCTTCATTTATCGGAGAGGATTTGGTATGTGCAAGACAATGTCACTATAACTGCGAAATATATTCAAATTGAAAAATAATATCAGTGATATGTCTTTGGTTAATAATTTCATGATAAAATTGGCCATTTGAAGACAAACCATTTTTTTCAATATATAATTTTGATGTATTTAAAGACCACATTAACCCTACTTCACATGAACCAACAAAAAATTGATCTAAGTGATAAATTTTTTTAGTTTTTTAAATGGTTGCGAGTTCGATTTAACTCTTTCGTGTGGAGAAAATTTAGTCGAAAGACGAAAATTCATCTTGTATGCCCAAAAATTTAAGTGGTTGCGAGTTCGATTTAACTTTTGTTTTCGCCTTTTAAATTATTAATAAATTTCATTTCACCAAAATGTCACGTTAGACGCTATAACTAGGATTCAAACCTCAATTTATTTACTTTGTATGAGTTTTCAATAACTTATCATTTTATCTATCAATATAAAAATATAAAAAGAGTATTAATTCAATTGAAATTATGTTAGTTATTAGGTAAACTATGCTTATTAATTTGTTGACCAACTAGTAACATGCTTTTTCAAAGAAAAAAATTAGTTTAATTATATTTTTGCTCATTGCCTTTATGTTTGGTCTCTTATATTTTAAAAGTTTCAAGTTGATATCTTATCTTTTAAAAATAAATAAATTAAAATACTTATTTTTGAAATTGAACAATATTTAATTATAAATTTCAATTATTAGTTTTTTTATGAAATTAAACAATAATATTTAAATTAATTTTGTTGGATAGATTAGATATCCATCTATTGAAAATATGATAATTGATGGATTGGATGAATTTTATCTCTAATAAATATATTATATTTTCTGAATGAATTTTAATAAATTACTTTAATCTATCCATTAACAATTCAATCATCTATTTTAACAGTTCTACTTAAAAGTCACTTGCCTAAAAATTTCACTTTTAAATTCGAGTTACTCAGTTCGAGATCCAACATGGAGTGATCAAAGGAAGTAATTTGAATTTTCTTTCTTGAATTGGATAAACTACATTTATATTGAGCTGCCACGTGTTAATCTACTTGTGGTTTGATAATGCTGGAAGAACTGTTTTTTTAGTGGGTTCCATTCCACGTGGGTTTGGCAATTGCTCCAAACCACAAGTTATGGTTATGGAATAGCATGGATGAATAACCCACCCCCACAACAAGGATCTTGCGGATATAATTAATTTGACGTTTCTTTCTTTACCCTTTGTCCTTGTGGTCCTCGTTTCCTCGGCTCCTTGTTGGATAACATGCTGTTGTCACTTCTTGCTTTTATTTTTGTTATTTTTTTTAGGGTTAAATATGTTTTTGCTCTCTATTGCTTCGTAGAATTTCGTTTTTAGTTTTTGAAATTTTTTTTGCATTTTTTAATTATGAAGTTTTCTCTATTAGTGTTTTTAGTCCATATTTTTAATCAAACTCTTGTGTTTCTGTAGTTTACTTAGAATATTTTAGACAAATAAAATAATTTTACATTGTCAACCAATTAAATTCGTCCATCGAAACACATCACTCTATTGTTAAAAATAGAAAACATTAATTCAAATATTTCCTAATATATCGCATCTCATATTGTACTGCTTTCATTTTTTTTTTTCTCTTTAATCAAATCATTCCTTCAAAGAGCTTTATTGGTAGATGATAGTCCATTATTGAGTAGAAACAATAATTGTGGAATCTTCATGCATATTTGTTGTCTTTAATCTATCGTAATGACACAAACAATCCTAACAAAATTAGCATATACTAGTAAAACTAAGATCATACTTTGTGATATTTACCTTGATCAGAGTCGACCAGACGGTGGTGCACAGCAGTTTGTAAGTCCGAGCAGTCCAAACGTACCCGGAGGGGGGTTGTGTACCTGCAGGCACTCCGACGCTCAAGTCAGTTGAGGAAGGAGTAGATTTTCAATATAGAATGTTACGTACCTTTGTGAAGTTTGTGAAAGGTCTATATATAGCCCCAGCGCTTGGCCAAGGCCGTTGATGGGCAGTTAATGTCCATCAATGGCTGTCGGAAAACGACTGAGGAGCCGTGATGAGCATTTAATGCTCATCATTCCGATGTTGGGCATTACGAATCTCAGGGGAGACGTACGCTGCTCAACGGTCAAACACAAGACTGAACTTGTGTTTTGGGCCCTGCTCGACGGCCCAGTAGGGGAGGTCCTCAACGCGCTGGGCATTTAGGCCCAGTACAGAACAGGGGCCCCCCAAGTCGTCATGCTCGGGCAAGAGGATGATGACTTTAGTGGTCGTAAGTCTGGTACTTAGGCCAATGGCGTTGAGGGTTTAAAGTTTCCTTTGGTGTCGAGCATAATAAGATGTCGAGGAGATTATATCTCATTGTTCATTGAACGTTGACAGGATTTTTAATCTCGAGCATAATAAGATGTCGAGGAAGTATGCGTCCCTTTGCTTGTTGACCGAGCATTTATTGCGAGTCCGTAAATCTCGCCGTTGATTTCGTGCAGTGTTAATCCGTCCAAGATTTTCGACGTGATTTTCTAGGGTTTCGATGAGGTCTGCGCGGATGTGACTTGAAGGGACAAGCCGCTTTGTCTTCCGTTGACACGTGTAAAGGCTATTGGAATAACACTTGAGTGTCTATCTGTTTGATTTGAATTACGAGGACGCATCTCAGCCGTTGGATCCTCGCGCCCTTTGGTTTCTGTGATGGTCGCATCTGGATGGCGCCCCAATTCTTCGAGCAGGCGCGTTCGTTGGGGATTCTCCTATATAAGGAGAAGTGGAGGGATTTTTTCAAATCCTTCTCATTCTTCAACCATCCAACTTCCAAACCGTGGTTTTTCTCTGAACTTCCAGCAACTTTCTCAGCGATTCAATCCAAGTTCCAAGCTTTTTCCTCCGATCCAACTCTTTTTTTTTTAAGAACAAGTAAGTGTGTAACACACTTCTTCCTTTCTCAAATTTCTGTTTAGAGTTTGTTCTGGTAGGATTTTGGTTTTGTTGCTGTTGTACTGTTTATACACGGCGGTTGAGGGTTGTAAGTGGTGGTTAACACCCTTTCCCTCCCACGGTATGGTGGTTTTTAGCGAGAACCATGGTATTAAAGTAGGATATAGGCCCTTGATACGGAGGTTGCTGGCGTTTTCGCGCCTTTGCAACTTCCAGTTCTGGTTTTTAGTACATGAAAGTGCCGGGCATTCATAACATGCTTCCGAGCATTCATGTGTTTAGAATCCTCGAAGGTTTAGGGTTTCCTTAGAATTTCCCAAGTATTTTTCATGTTTGATCTGAGCATCTATAGGATATTCCGGGCATTTCCGCATTAGGCTCCTCGTATGTTAGGATTTATCTCTTAGAATTTTCCTAAGTATGATTTACGTGTGGTTCGTCGACCATTATCCTCGCCCCTTCACTTGAATTGGCGGTGGAAGGGGTGGATTTGATGTTTTTTGGGAATATCGAATTCATTCGTTTCCTCTGCCTTTTCAGGTATCATGGCCGACGAAGTTCAACGGAAGATTCCAGTTGAGGACAACATTGACTGGGTTGCCGATGATCCGAGAACGACGCCCAGTAAGTTTGAATTCGAGGAGAACTTCCCAGAAGACTTATTTACGGACATCGAGATTCCCGGCCATTCGGATTGGGAGGTTAGAATCCCCGGAGCCAGACAACGGATTTGTTCCACGTTCAAGAATGGCGGATTTCCCATGTATCAGATAGCTTTCGAGCATATGGGTCTTCGTCTGCCCCTTACTGATTTAGAGGTGGCAATTTTCAACCACCTGGAACTGTGCCCATCTCAACTCCACCCCAACTATCTGGCTTTTATTCGCGCCTTTGAGATTGTAGCCGCACATCTACAGTTAGCGCCCACAATCACCCTATTTTTTCACCTCTTCGGCATCCAGCGTTCTCGTCCGAGAAGGAATGTGACGAATAAATGTGGATGGGTGCATTGAAGCAACACAAGAATTTTTTTGACATTTTTGAGGAATCATTGCGAGGTTTTAAGGAGAAGTGGTTCGTCGTACGCCCCATCACTTCCGAGGGCTGGAAGAGCATTATTGTTCGGGGGCCGAAGTTGGACGATGAGGGGAAGGTAGTGCTCGGCCCAGATGGCAAGCCTATCGAAGTTGATTGTGAGCGCTTCCCCTTCTGTTGGTCGACGAAGCATTAATGCGGGAGGCGAAGAGTTTCACTTTTAAGAAGGGGGCTTTGTCCAAGGAGGAGCTTACCGACTTAAAGGCATTGGAGGACTTTGTAGAGGAATTCCCTCCGAGCTTATGGGAGGATAGAGAGGGTAATCCTATCTGCGATGAAGAGGGTTACCAACTGTCGTCCAAGAAGTATATCAATACCAAGACACTATTGAAATGCGCGACTAGGACAGAAGTCGAGGACGTACTCCGTATGTTTGTCCATTTATTTCGTAGAATTGTTCGAATTTTTTATTCGGTATATCTGCTCGTTTGTTTGTTTTCTCTAGTGAGTTTACTAACACTTGTCTTTTTCCTTTCAGGTGACATGAAGAATACACAGCTCACTCTCTGCAAGCTCCAAGCCGAGAAGAAGAAGCGACAGCTGGGTGCTTCCTCCTCGACCCCCAATATCTCCGGGCAATCCTCCCATTCACCGTCCATTGAGGTGACGGGGGAAAGAAGGGTTGTTGAGGAAGCAACTGGTGATCGGAGGCCGCCCAAGACTGCTCGGATTGAAGGGGGAGTGTGGTGTCTGGTCCTCATAGGTTGGTCCCGGGGAAGGCTGCGGAGGAGTTTGTCATTCCCCCTGCTATGGGACATGACTGCATGGTGGATGGAAGGACGAGCATGAGGATCTCTGATGCCGACCAAACCATCCTGGCATCCATGGGGCCAGAGTCCATAAGGAACGTGGTCGCCAAATCTTCAGTGGCCGTATTCAAGCTTTTGGAAGTAGCTACCTTTTTGAATGGTCGGGAATGCAAGTATCTTCGGGAGAGAGACGAAGCTCGGGCGCATGCCAAGGATTTTGGCGAGTGTCTGTCTGCCGTCGAGAAAGATCTGTCCTCGGATACCAAGGCTCTTAAGGAGTCTCAATCAAAAGTTACCAAGTTGGAGAAAGATCTTCAGGATGCCCAGGAGGAAGAGGGGAGGCTGAAAGAGAAAATTGTGGAGCTCGAGGAGCAGGTTTCTCGCCTGTCATTAGGCCCCGCCGTGGAGGAGGAAGAAAAGAAACTGGATCCGGAAGGTACATATGCCAAGTCCAGCCGGGCAGATCTAATCGCTAAGATCTATCAGATCATCGATCTTCAGTTAGATGTCGCCTCCTCGAGCTTCAAGAACGCACTTGCCCAGCTCCGAGTCCTCAACCCTGACGTTCAGTTGGTTACCGAGGGCATGAATGAGATGAAAGAGGTTTGGGACGGTCAGATTGCTTCTCCTCCTCTCGAAGAAGAAGATCAATTTTAACTTGTTTTTAATTTGTAAAATTTTGATGTCGGCGTTATGCTCGCCTTGGCTTTTTTATTTGTATGGCGTTTGTTCACCTTTATTTGTAATATTATGACAATTGACCTTCGTGGTCGTACGTTTATTTAATTGTACGTACTTTATGTTTTGCAATTTGTGCTCGTTTATCGCTTTGCTCGTGGAGTGTTTGTTATAACTTGTCAATATATGTTTGATTCATTTCCCCTCGAATTCGACCATTTAATACATGCGAAGATGCTTTTAAAATGATGCTCGATTCTTACTTAGGGTTTTAACTTAGTAAATTCTAGACGTTCTATTCGCTAGGTAGATCACCCTTTGCGCTAGTGCTCGTCTAGTAGTCACGGTTGCCTCTTGATGTCGCGGATCGTAAGCACCGTTCCCGAGTAGTTTGTGGAACTGCACGAGTGTTTGGATGGCTCCCAAACTAGAGTCGAGGAAAGTTTTCTTCGTTTGAAATTTTCCTCGCAGCATTGAACATCCCATCGCGAGCTGGGCGTTCTGCCGGGCTTGTACTAAGCAACGATGGGGCTCGCATGGAGTGTTCTCTCGTTGAGCGTGGACGTCAGCATTAGAGCTAAGGCCGAGCTTTAAAGTTTTAAGATTCCTGCCCGTACCTAGGTATTCCTCCGTTGTATAGGCGCGTCTCCTCGGCGGGATTTGCAGCCTCGTAAAGAGCATGTCGATTTATGCTATTTTTAACTATAGTATTGTTTTAGTTTTTCGGCGTTCCATGTACGAGGGATTTCTTTACCGTAGAGGTCTTCGAGGTGGTATGCTCCGTTTTCTGTTTTTGCTCGGACTCTATATGATCCTTCCCAATTAGCTGCGAGCTTCCCTTCTCGTGAATCTTTTTGGTTTCTTCTTAGTACCAGGCTTCCCACCTCGAATCCTCTTTTGATAACCCTCTTGTCGTGCCGAGCAGCTATTTTTTGTTTGAGGGTTGCTTCTCGAAGAGAGGCCCCTGTTCTGAGTTCCTCGACAAGGTCTAGTTCCTCTCTCAGTAACTCGTCGTTTATATCCTCCTTGTGAGGGTATTCGATCCTCGAGGATGGTTCTCCCATTTCCACGGGAATTACTGCCTCTGTTCCGTATGTTAATCGGAAAGGCGTTTCCCTGGTTGTGAAATGTGGAGTGGTTCTGTAGGACCATAGGACGTTGTGCAACTCCTCGGTCCAATTTCCTTTAGATGCGCCCATTCTTCGCCTTAGTCCTCGTAATATCACGCGGTTGGCTGCTTCAGCTTGCCCGTTGGTTTGAGGATGCTCGACTAATGTGAAGTGTTGAGTGGTGCCTATCGTGGCGAGGAATTCTTGGAACTTCTTGTTCGTAAACTGCGTTCCATTGTCCGTTACCACTACTTGAGGGATTCCGAATCTTGCGAGTACGTTTCTTTTGAAGAAACGAAGTATGTGGGATGCGCCGATTTTTGCGAGAGGTTCTGCTTCGATCCATTTGGTGAAGTAGTCCACGACAACTATGAGGTATTTGACTTGCCTTGCAGCTGTTGGGAAAGCGCCGAGTATGTCCATTCCTCACCAGGCAAATGGCCACGGGGAAATCAGTGTTTTCAGCTCGTTGGCTGGCGCGATGTGCATGTCCCCGTGTCTTTGGCACTTGTCGCATTTAAGGACATGGTCTTTGGCGTCATTTTGCATCGTCGGCCAATAATACCCTGCCCTTAGTGCTTTTCTTGCCAAAGATCGTCCACCAATGTGTTGTCCATTTATCCCTTCGTGGATTTCTTGCAGGATGAATTATACGCGTGTTTCCTCCACACATTTGAGCAATGAGATTGAGAATCCTCTTCGATATAACTTATCGTCGAGCAAGACGTATGAGCATGCTCTTTTTCGGATTTTGGTTGCTTCTTTAGCATCTGCGGGCAATGTGTTCGACTTCAGGAAATTGTATACCGGGGCCATCCAGCTTTGATCGTCAATAGCGCAAATGTGCATGACTTCTACCGCTTTTTCGATGCTCGGTTTTGTCAACGTTTCCTGAATGAGGGATTGATTGCCCGCTTTCTTGCGCCTCGTGCTTGCAAGTTTAGAAAGGACATCTGCTCGTGCATTATGTTCTCGAGGAACATGTTTCACCTCCGTTTCCTTAAACTTTGCGAGTTTTGTTTTGATGAGGTTCAGATATTCGAGGAGTCGTTCCTCTTTTGTTTGATATTCTCCTGATACTTGAGATACTACCAGCTGCAAATCTGTGAATATTTTGGTTTCCTCGGCTCCCATGTCTTTGGCTAATCATAACCCTGCTAGGAAAGCTTCGTATTCGGCTTGGTTATTCGTCGTTGGGAACGAAAGTCCGAGGGACACTTCTATTAGGACTCCATCTCCGTTTTCAAGTATGATGCCCGCCCCGCTTCCTTGTGAATTCGAGGATCCTTCGACGAAGATGGTCCATTTATTCTTTTCGAAAGTCGTCGACGTTGTCATTTCGGCGACGAAATCGGCAAGTACTTGGGCTTTCGAAGCTTATGTCGAATTCCGCAAGCTCCAACGACCATTTTAACATTCTACCGACCATATCTGGTCGTGCCTGTAATTGCTTTACAGGTTGATCTGTCCGGATGACGATGGAATGGGCGAGGAAATAGTATCGAAGTTTCCTCGCGGCCATTATCACTGCTAGAGCGATTTTTTCTATTTGCAAGTATCGGAGTTCTGGTCCTTGTAGTGCTCTGCTTACAAAGTAAACAGGCTTTTGCCCTTGCTCAGTTTCTCTTATGAGAACGGCGCTTATGGCCTCTGATGTTACGGCGAGGTAGAGATAGAGTTTTTCGTCCTCGACTGGTCGTGTCAATACTGGTGATTTGGACAATGCTCGTTTGAGGTGTTGTAATGCTCCTTCGCACTATTCAGTCCATTCGAAAGTTGTTTCTTTTCTGAGGAGTTTAAAGAGGGGCAGAGCATGTTGAGCAGATTTGGCGACAAATCTTGCCATCGAGGTCAACATGCCGTTCAATGTTTGGATGGACTTCTTCGATTTTGGAGTTGGGTAATCGAAGAAAGCCCTGCATTTGTCGGGATTGGCTTCTATTCCTCGCTCTGTTAGATAGAAATCGAGGAACTTTCCAGCCTTTACCCAAAACGTGCATTTTTCTGGGTTGAACCTCATGTTAAATTTCCTCGCTTGGTCGAACACCCTTTTCAAATGGAGGGTATGATCGATTTCCTCTTCGGATTTAACGATCATGTCGTCCATGTAGACTTCGAGCATGTCTCCAATTTCATTGTGGAATACTTTGTTCATCATCCTTTGGTAAGTGGCACCTGCATTTTTGAACCCGAAAGGCATTACATTATAATAATAATTACCAGTTTCGGTCATGAAAGCTGTTTTCTTTTTATCGATTTCAGCCATTTTTATTTGATTATAACCGGAATATGCGTCCATAAATGATAGTAATTTAAACCCGGAGGAATTATCTACTAATTTATCTATGTTCGACAAAGGGTAAGCATCTTTAGGGCAAGCCCTATTAAGATCGGTATAATCAACACACATAGCCACTTTCCATTAGATTTTTTGACAAGTACAACATTAGAAAGCCAGGTTGTGTACTGGGCTTCAGCAATGAAATTGGTCTCTAGGAGGTCTTTTACAGCTTTTCGAGCAGCCTCCGCTTTTTCGGGAGACTGCTTCCTACGACGCTGAACTACAGCACTAGCCCTAGGATCTATGGTCAACTGATGACAAGCGACCTCGGGGTCTATTCCGGGAATTTCAGCTGCACTCCAAGCAAACAGTACAGCATTCTCCCTTAAGCAAGCTTTCAACTGTCTTTTCACCAAGTCGGGTAGATCAGCTCCAATCTTCACGCCCTTTGTTGGATCCTCGCCAAGGGGAACTAGTTCGAACTCTCCATCGGGAATGGGGCGAAAGTTTTCCTTGATCAAAAGGTCGTCCTTGATCGCCTTCTTTTCTTGTTTGCGCTCCTTCTTAGAAGTTCGAGCATCTAGTTCAACTGTATCCTCGATACTGATTGAGTTTACGCCGGGCATCTTTGTTTCTTCTTTCTTTTTCTTCGGCGTAACCACCGAGTTAAGGTTCTTGGACGCAGATTCAAAGCATCGCCGATCAACTTCTATGTCCCCGTTGATTGTGGCGACCTGTCCATCCTTAGTGTAATACTTCAGTTTGAGATGGATGGCCGAGGACACTGCAAACAGTTCAGCTAAGGTTGGTCGCCCAATGATGCAGTTGTATAGGGATGGGTAGTCGACGACCAGGAACTTGACCTTCACGGACTTCATGGCTTTGTTTTCGCCGAAGGTGACGATCAGGTCAACGTATCCCCAAGGTTTCGTCGTTGAACCCTTGAAGGTCAGATCGAACATAAGGGACCAAATTTTCCTCGGTAAGCTGCAACACTTTAAAGAGTCCTGAGTACATAATGTCACAGGAGCTTCCTTGATCGACGAGGATTCTTCTCACGTCGAAATTGGCCATTTTTCCTCTGACGAGCAAAGGGATTTGAAAGTTTAGCGATCCCCCGGGAACCTCTTCCCTATAGAATACCAAAGGAACATAGCTTTCTTTCACCTCTGTTATTTTTATCTCCCCGACTGGGGATGCTTTTTCTAACTCATCAAATTTCCTTTTGATGGATCCGATGGTTACGGGATTAAATCCTCCCATGGAGATAACTAGGGCTCCGAGGAAACTTTCCCAACTTCCGTCCAGGTGCGCAGCAAGGTAATCAAGAGCCTCTTTCTCCTCGTTATTTGGCAGAGGAAGGAAATCTTCAGGTCTTGATATGGCGAGGGCTACTCCACCGATGACTCAATTTTCCTCGTCGACATGTTGTTCTGGGCTTGCTGGATCAACTGCCAACTGATTCTGTCGAGGAGCGTTATTGGCAGTCCTTTGCTGCCCATCGATGTACTGTCGTGCATATCCTTTCTGAATGAGGATTTCGATGGCATCCTTTAGATGCACGCAGTCATCAGTCACATGCCCTTAACTTTTGTGGAAGCGACAAAATTTCTTTTTGTCCACGTTAGGTTTTACGGGCAACTGTTTTGGAAACCTGACCCCTGCGCTTTTGAAGTCAGCGCTCGATATTTCGGACAATATCCTGTCCCGAGTAGCGTTCAAGGGGGTATGGTAGGTGAACTGACTTTTTGGTGGTTTAGCCTCTCTGACTTTTCCACCTTCCCTTCTCTTTTCGTCTCCTCGACGTTCTTCTCTCTGCGAGGAAGGTCCACCGACTTCGAAATTTCTTGGCCTTCTAACCTCGGAGGCCTTTTTCTTATCCTCCCATTTGATGTATCGTTGGTCCAATTCAAAGAATGCGTCGAGGGTCTGTACTTCGACGATTCCAACAGCTTCTTGGAACTTCGTTCCTTCGCATAATCCTTCCTCGAGGAGATACAACTTCATTTTGTCGGTTGCTTCGACCTCGACAGAGACTTTATTGAACATCTCGATATAGCTTCGAAGAGATTCCTCGGGACCTTGGATTATTGCCTTCAAACTGACCACTGTCTTCGGATGCCGCCGAGAAGTGGTGAAGTGTGCCGTGAACATCCGGCATAGTTCTTCCCACGAGTCAATTGAGCCTGGAGGTAAGTTTCTCCACCAGGTTTATGCTCCTCGTACCAAGGAAAGTGGGAATAGCTTGCACTTAATCGATCCCCGCAGGTTCCTGTAGTCGAGGGCAGTCTCGACGCTCTGGACATGCTCGTCAGAGTCTGTCGTCCCGTCATGTTTGTCCAGCGTTGGGGGTTTTTCCAGTCCTCGTGGGAGTGGAATGTCCATGATTCTTCGTGAGAGGGGTCATCGGTGCCTCCCGTCCCCACTGCCCGGAGATTCCCTTCTTGGGGAATGACGGGCATTTCCTCCTCGAGCAGCGGCTTCACCGTTTTTTGGTGGTGATCGATTGTTCCTTCGAGGAGGAGAACGCTTGTTCCTTGGTGGGGAGTGATGGTTACTTCTTTGCGGAGGGGAGTAATTCTTCCTCCGAGGATTGTCTCTGGGGGGACTCAGTGGTCTCTCCACACTCCGTCGAGGTGCAGGCCTCGGGGACCTAGACCTCGATCGCGATCGGTTGTTCACAGGTGTTGGTGATCTCTGCTGACGAACACTTCGCGATATTCTTGAAGCTGCACGCGAATCTTCGACTGCTCGGATGCGTCGATTTTGCTCGCGAATCAGTTCATTTTGTCCACGCATGTTGTCTGCTTGCTCGCGAAGTATCTGCCCCTGCCTGTTGATGGTGTTGACCAGTGCAGTCATCACCACTTCCAATATAGAATGTTACGTACCTTTGTGAAGTTTGTGAAAGGTCTATATATAGCCCCAGCGCTTGGCCAATGCCGTTGATGGGCAGTTAATGTCCATCAATGGCTGTCGGAAAACGGCTGAGGAGCCGTGATGAGCATTAAATGCTCATCATTCCGATGTTGGGCGTTACGATTCTCAGGGGAGACGTACGCTGCTCAACGGTCAAACACATGACTGGACTTGTGTTTTGGGCCCTGCTCGACGGCCCAGTAGGGGAGGTCCTCAACGCGTTGGGCATTTAGGCCCAGTCCAGAACACTTTGATCCAAAAAATAAAATAAAATTAAGGTCATACTAGTAAAGCTAGAAATAAAGGATACTTAACAACGCCAAAAAAAATTGATGTAATGGAAAACCGGAGAGTATTGCCATACGAGAGAAATAATGAGAAAAATAGGGATTTGATATAATAAAGGAAAGGAGATAAATGTCTTAAATAAATATGAAAAGAAATTAATTATTATAAAAAAAGATTTTTTCTATTTTTAACATTAGGATGATGTGTCTAAATGGATGGTTTTAATTGGTTGAGAGAGTAAAACAATTTTACACTCTCAGAGTATTCTAATTAAACTCATATTTCTGGTCTACTCTATCCTTTGATCATTTGAAACAATCAATGAGAGCAAATGAGAGTAAATCACATAAGTAGATTTACATGCGGTGCTCACAACTAACTTGGAACCAAATTTTATGATACATGCATATAGTTTGTTCTCATTGGTTGATGGATAAATAGGGATGTAAATGGATATCTATGAGGGCAGATAGTATGATATTTGTGTCTGTTCCGTTGGATAAATATAATACGCAACAAAAGATGATATGTGACAAAAGAAAAAGCAATGGTTGGGATTGTTAGTTGGATTTTTGAAGTATTCGACTCAACAAAAAAAGAGTATGTGTTGAAAGAAAAATTGACACTTAGTTGAAATCCAAAAATGATTTAAAGGGTTAGACAAAAAAGATTTGACATGTTTGCATTCGACATATGTACTTTTCCGATTCAGTGGACTTAGGGAAATTTTGGATTACAAAGCCATCAATTCGACTGGAAGTCAGATATTTGCCAAGAGACAAGATACGAACGTCGACAACACGTAAAATTTTGGAACACGTACCAAATCACGCGTTGAAGATTCTGCCAAATACTGTTATTTGCAGTTATTTCTATTTTTCAATATATAGTGGTTCTGTATAGGAATTAGGAGTGACAAATAATTCATAAAATCCTTAACAAAACTCAAAATATCCATGTCAAAGCGAGAAAAGAGTCCTACAAGGCAAATGTATGATTTATTTACACCGTTTACTTTAAATCATTTAGTATAATGTATTCATTTTAAAGTTGTTTTCTATTTACTTTGCATTTCATTTTGAAGTTTCCTTTCAATTTCTGAATAATACTTCGACCCAGTCGAAACAATAATTTTTAACTTATCTTTTTCATTAATCAAAACTATGAATATGAAGAACATTCAACTATTTCGGGAAAATACTGCACAAATATGCCATAGGATTTATTAGTTTGATCCTACAAGTAATAAATTTAAAACTAACGTTTGTTTACCATAAATATTGGTAAACAAATTGGCACGCGCGGTAGGACCCTATTTGTGCATTATTATTCTAAATTTGTCATTTTTAGAAATTTATTGGTCTGTTTTTCTGTGCATAAGTTATTCTTGAAATCTATGTTTGCATGCGATTAAGAAGTGGTAAAATCCTTCCTGAAATGTCACGACCCCCTTTTAACACTTCCACATCCAACCCACGGGTAACCCTTAAAACACATAAGGACAACTAATCCAAGCGTCATTTAGTAGCACTGATGTTTCGAACGCCATGGGAGTAACTGCTCCGGTATCAATTTAAAACACTATTAGGGGTAATTGCCCCTGTATCAGGCTAGATAGTGGCATCTTCAACAATACCAATGAGTTTTCCAATAAACCCTGTGATTAAGAATCTCATACTTGGAAACTGTAGTGACTTCAGAAGCCCTCACATACCACCATTTTCGTTATCAATGGCCAATAGGGATTATCCCTATGGTATGCCAACAACAATGATGGCAGGCTTATATGTCAGAACAAAATGGATTTGTACAATGTCTCTAGAATTTTGATGGTAACAAAGTATTAACAGAACAAATTGGATATACTATTTTGTGTTCAAGTGTGTAAAACCTAAGGATAAAATTTATATGAATACATGAAGAGCATATGCATTTTGGAAGAGAAGTTACAACAATTAATCAAAAGCTAGAAGACATATTCTACGAAGGAAAACAAGAATCTGAAGAAGGTTAGAAGACATATCTGGAGTGGGTGGGTTTGACCGCATTGATCGAATTTGCTCAATCCATGTACACCTCTATTTGGAAGTGCAAAGGGATTGAACTACTCTCAAGTTGTGAGAGGAACCAGTATAAAATTGTTTCATGTTCTCTCTCTCTCTCTCTCTCTCTCTCTCTCTCTCTCTCTCTCTCTCTCTCTCTCTCTCTCTCTCTCTCTCTCTCTCTCTCTCTCTCTCTCTCTCTCTCTCTCTCTCTCTCTCTCTCTCTCTCTCTCTCTCTTATCTCTGTGTTGATTTATCCGCTGGAAACACTTTGACAAATTGGTCAGATTCTACTCTTGTTTCAGAATTTGACCTGAACCTTAAACACTTAGATTTGAAGAAAAGTTTTAAAAAGCCAACACAATTCAACATCTCCTTGTGTTTTTCTCACCTACAATTGACATCAGTGCATCAAGTTTGTTGCTTGCACGTACTTAATCGTGTCACAAAAAAGTGTTGGGATTTGAGAGGGATTTTTCAAAAAAAATAATCCTCTAAGCGGAATAATCCCGATAAACGGATCTTGATTAAACACAAATCAAACACAAACTTAAACACTTTAAGGATTCATGTGTTTACCTCTTGAAGCGCAGAACCTTTGAAGCATAAATAATTTCTGATCATGAGCAAAGCAAAGTAGCCATGCCTCTACTCAGTCCACACGAACAGAACTTCTCCGATGACCGATGCTAGCCAATTCCAACGGAGATTTAGAGAGAATAGGGTTTAAAGAGCGGCGGCTAGGTTTTTAACCTTATGAATTAGGTTAAGCTTACAAAACTTTGTTGGAACAAAATGTGTTTTAGTACACACCCTTGAGTTTTGATGATAACAAAGTATTAAATGGACAATTGATGTTACTAATGTTTAAATTAAGTGTGCAGGAGAATCCAAAGTTATATCAAGAGCACACTTGGTTTAAGCTCCGAAGGAACCTTATGGAAGTCTGAATCTTTACACTCTGAAAGAGTTCAGAAGCCAAAACGTGGTCAGAAGCTAAATATGTTCAGAAGCTCAAATAGGATCAGAATGTCTGCAAGAGTTCAGAAGCTTAGAGAAGTTCAGAAGCTCAGAGACGTTCAGATGCCTACAAGAGTTCAGAAGCTATATGCTAGTCAAGAGTTATTCAGAAGATGAAGACGTTCAGAAGCTGAATTACGAAGGACTATCAGAGGCCATTTATTCAAGACCAATCAGACTTCAAAGACATCAAAGGTTCATCAGAAACAAAGAAAATTCCTCCAGTCATCAGAAAGGCTACATCAACTACTCTTACCAAGCCTGATGATTTGTTTAAGGACAACTAATTACAACGGTCATAAAGGATGTGATCCTACTCTCTCTAGGAGCTAGTTGTACCTTATTACTGTATTTTGGACAGACAGTAAAAGTGAAGCTTAACTGCGAAGAAAACGTGGCTTTGTTCAAAGGATATTCAAAAGCTACAGCTGTCCATTTACAACGGGAATTTCTACAACGTCTCAATATCTTTCTCCAACTCATATATATACATGAAAGAAAGAATTGATGACTAAGGAACTTCATTGAACATATCTCTCAGAATCAAGTGAGAACAAAGAATTGTAATAGAAAATATCTCTCAGAATTAAGTGAGAATTGAAACTAGCACAAGCCTCTGAAGTTATTATCTTGTAATAGTTTTAAGCTTAGAAGTTAGTATTACTCCTGCGTGAGTAATTTGGAAAAGTCTCAATCTTAGTGATTAGAGCAAAGGAAGTCTCTTAGTCTTGTGTGACTCTGAGCAAGGAAGTCTCTTGTCTTGTGTGACTAGAGCAAGGAAGTCTCTTTGTCTTGTGTGACCTAGAGCAAAGAAATCTCTTGCTTGTGTGCTTGAGCACCTGAATTGTAATCTTAGTGATTATAGTGAAATCCCTTGGAAGTGCAAGGGGACTGGAGTACTCTCGTTTTGTGAGGGAAACCAGTATAATTCTTGTGTCTCTTTCACTCTCTCATTTACTCTTCCATCATTCTCTTAAATTCAAGTTGGTTGTGTTAATAATTCCGCTGTGCTTAAAGACTCTGATAGATACAAATATCTTGAAAATTTTTTAAATATCTAAAACACAATTCAACCCCCCCCCCCCCCCCCCCCCCCCCCCCCCCCCTCTTGTGTTTTCTCCACGCACCTTCAAACTTCACCATAAGGGTTCTATTTATAGAACCACTTGTGTGGTCATCAAGCCAAACACTTAAATACGTTGTACCTTACGATGGACCGCATTTCTCTATTTTCATAAATTAAATAATAAGTAATACTTAATTATTTATTTACTACTAAGTCTTACTTATTTATTTCTCTCATTTATCTGTCCTTTGTGTGTGACCCTATAGGTTCTCGTAACATTGACAATAATATTAAATCACATATTTAATATTATAAACAGTGAGCGGTATCTAGCAACACATCACTGTTACTCAAGTGACGAGAATGTCATGTGATCTGACGAAATCTTTCCGTGATAATGATTGTGTATAATTACCCTTTTACCTTCATGTCTATATTGAACACAAGGCATAGCATGTCACCCTTGTCTAGTTCAATATTGGGCCCGTAGACATTTCTCTTGTTATATAGGAGGGGCAAATTCCATCTAGGCCACTTATGTCCCTCGGCATGATTTGTGGAGTATCCATAAACCGACTTTATGATTATCCTGTTAAGGACAACGTTTGAACAGCAACAAAGTACTCGACTCCTACATCTTGGGTACATAGTGATTTCAGGTCGAAGGGTAGTATACACCACTATCACTATGAGAATAACTTATGACACTCACATAACATTCCATGTAGTATTCTCATGGCAGGTCAATCCAATATAAATATTACTCCTAATATTTATATCTATGTGAAGGCTTGATAACTCTTTATCTATGATCCGTGAGATTTGATCATCAGTCTACCCACATAATAGTCTATGCTTTACTGTTATCTCACTTCACAATAAAGCTTGACTACATATACTTTAAGAATAATGTCATTTATTTTAATGGGGTCTCACGATTAAGTCACACTTAATGTTCCATTAAACAGACTAGTTATTCTAGGGACTTTATTAGTTTGAAACACACATAATAAAGAAATGCCTTATTATATATATTAAACATATAAATCAAAGTCATGATATAAAAGACGATTCTATCAAAATAGATTGGCTTTTAGGGCTTACTCCAACAAAACGATCTTGAAAAAACATGTAGGATGATAACTCTAGCACTTCCAATATTGGTGCCACTATTCCATATGATTATGGTAACACATCAAATGACAAACACAACAGTTCATCTAGAATACCCTTATTCAATGGAGACTCCACTAAATTGTCTTGGTGAAAAAGAAAAATGAAGGAAACTAAGGCAAATCAGTGTTTGAAGCTTTGTGTGCAACTTATGAAGGAAACGAGCAAGTGAAGGAAGCTAAGGCAAATCTATTTGTCCAACAGTATGAGCTATTCATAATGAAGGAAGATGAAGATATTGAAACCATGTTCTCAAGGTTTCAAACTCTTGTGTTTGGACTTCAAGTGTTGAAGAAAACTTATACTACTTTTGACCATGTGAAGTAGATCCCGAGGAGCTTACCTGCTAAGTGGAGACCCAAAGTGACTGCAATTCAAGAAGTTCATAACTTGAACACCCTCAAGCTTGAAAATCTAATCAGTTCACTCAAATGTCATGAGTTGGAACTAATAGGAGATTAACCGGTGAAGAAATCCAAATCTCTTGCATTAAAATCAAGCGGTACTTCATTCAAAGCTTCTAATCATGAAGAAGAAACTTTGGATGAAGGTGTTGAAGAAGATTCTGATGATGAAGAAATGACATTCTTATCAAGGAGATTTCAATATGTTGCAAAGAAGAAGAGATTTAGTGGAAGAAGTGGTTTCAAGGGGTTAAGCTTAAGGGAAAACAAGGATGTGCAAAGCCTTGATCGGGTATTCTCTGAACTTTCAAAACCGGACTTAATTGACCTTATTCAAAGCCTTGTAAATTGGTGTTAAACTAAATCAAAAGAAATCAAGTTTTGAAAAGACAATATGATTTAGTGAGACAGGAATTACAAACTTTGCATACTGAAAATGAAAACTATCATATCAGAAATGATATCTTAGAAAAGGGTCACCTTGCTCAAGTTAAAGACATCTCTGACAAATCATTGATTGAGCATGATACTACTCTTCAAGAGTTCATCTTAGATGGATTTAACAGGAGCAAATTAGCTTATATGATTTATGGTATAAATAGGAACAAGGGAGAAGGAATTGGTTTCTCTGAAGATACTTCAGAAAGCATAACGTTACCACCTTGTTGTTATGAAATATACAGAAAGGATTGAACTCCTATTTTGTGCCAGAAGCTTCTAAGGCAAAGGTTCTGAATCAGTCAGAAGCTAATACTTCAAAGTTAGAGGTTCTAAAGACTTCCGAACCTAAGATCTCTTAGTATAAGGTTTTGAAGAAGTCATAACCTAATATATCCAATGTTAAGAATCTGACAGTTTCAAAACTTGAGGCAAAGAACAATTCAAGACCTAAAACTCTCAAATCTAAAGTCTTGAATTATTCTAAGTCTGTCAGCTTGAAGAACAAAGTACAAAATAAGAGAAAATTTGTCAAGACTAGCCCCAAAGGACCCATAAGAATGTGGTTACCAAAGTGTGAGATTGTTTGCCTTGCAGATATCGTTAAAGACAGAGGTGCAATGACAATCATAAAAGCTCAACAATTGTTTTCAATCAACTTCCAAGGGAAGAAGGCATATGTCCCAAGACATCATGCAGCATGGGAACATGATAACAACTATTGGAGAGAACAAGTTGTTGAATAGTTTGGGTACGGGGACTGTAAGTAATTTCCCTCACTTAAGTTAAGATGAATCTGACATAACAAGTTGTGGATAAAGTTAAATTAAGCAACCTGGAACAATGAGTGCAATGTAAGGTATTGTGCTTAACTTCATTTGAAAATTATTTTAGTGTTCAAATTTCTTTCATAAAATTCTTAAAATCGCACACTGGAAACTTGAGATGCTAAAATTAAACAATTATAAAACTTAGGAGGTTAAAAACACACAATTGAAATTTGGAGGTCAAAATCACATAATTGTGAAACTTGAGGAGTCAAAACTGCATTTAAGCCTATAATCTATTAACAAAATTGCCCATAAATTGTTTTAGTAAATTTTTCATAAACAAAAGTGCAATTTAAGGGGGCTAAAATTGTAAGACCGTAAATATTAGGGATAAAAAATGCAATTTAACCTACTTAAAATTAATAACGTAACATCAGAGTTTAACCAATATTTTATCGGATCTAGATTTCATGCTGTAAAACTTTCACGCAGTTTCATGTAGTATTAGATCGTAATATTTCATATAAGATCGGACGGTTCTGATGTTACACACAAGTTTTTACGCATTAAAATAATCTCAGCCACCGATTTTAGATCTGATATACACTAGTAGAAAAAAGACATTTGGTTATGGGATTCCACTACTGATATACAAATATCAGTAGTGAAATACAATTGAGGAAGAGATTTCACTACTGACGTGTAAATATCAGTAGTGAAATATTTATGGGTAGGAGATACCACTACTGATATGTACATATCAGTAGTGAAAAGTAGACGCGGTGGCAATCATGTAAATACTATGAAATTTTGTTCAAAAGATTCCACTACTGATATATTATTCCACCGTAGTGGAATCCATTCCCTTGTGATAACAACACGCGTAAGCTGAAACTCTAATCTCTCTCACCTCTCAGCTGAAAACAAACATCTCCCTTCTACGTATGCCTAAGCTGAAACTCTAATCTCTCTCACCTCTCAGCTGAAAAACAAACCTCTCACACGAACCCTAATCTCTCAATCTCACTCTCGTCTCTCAATCTGACCTCTCAGTCGATCTCTCATCTCTCAATCTCACCTCTCAGTCTCACTCTCGTCTCTCTCTCACCTCTCAGTCGATCTCGCCATTGGTCTTCGTTCAATTTTTGAACTCCAATCTTCGTTTTCGCTCTCAGGTATGCTAATATCTTCATTTATTTATTTTGTTCTACTTTCTCTTCGTTCTACTTCTCAGAAGATTGTAATTTAGGGTTTTTGATTTTGTGATTTTTTACTTTCTCTTTGTTTTTTAATTTAGGGTTTTTGGTTGTGGTTTTGTGATTTTGTTAGTTTCTCATAGGCTAAATTCATTGTATCAAATGTGAAATAATTTATGTACTTTTCCTTTAATGCAGATTCTTCAGCCCACTTGGAATGGTTCCAGTAAACATTAGTTGGTATTGGATTATTTGACAGAGGTTTCCCTCTGGTAAACATAACACTGAAACCACGTGACTAGTACTTGTATTCAGAATATTTATATATATTTTTATTTGATCATATTGTTCACAACATGCTGTTTTGTTCTTTCTTAGGTGGGGACTTGTGTTGAAATTGGAATTCCCATGTTAATCTTGTTTGTAATTTTCTCCCAGGTATATAAATAAGTCAAATAAGTGGATTAGTAGAAGGTTCATGTTTAAATTACCTACCAAAGTGTCAATCAGTTTGGTATTGCTATTATGATTTGATATAGAGATATTGTGTTTTAATTTCTAGGATGTGTGTCTTATCATAATGACCCTTCTTTTTTGAAATAGTTTGAGAAAATGACATGATTGAATGTATTCACTTGTGTTAGTATGTGTTAGCGTTGGATGCCGGAAACGTCTTTGATCAAAAGCGTTGGTGGCTTGGTGCTATGTATTTAACTTGTTTTGGTGTGTTATTTCTGTGTTTTTTCCCACCACCTTTTTTTTCTTCTGGTTTTGGCAAAATATTTTGATAGTTAGCAAGTGTGTTTCGAAGTATATAGATCACTGAAATTATTATGGTGGCTTTTGGTTGTGGCTATATCTCTGTGTCTTGGTGTGTGTGATGTTTGTTTTATTATGAGAATTTGTTTTGCAGAGACTAGTCCAGCATCAGCCAACACAGTATCCAACATCGGAGGAGTTGAGTATTGGGAAGATCAAGTTTAAAGCTTTTGATTTGGGGGGTCATCAGATTGCCCGTAGAGTCTGGAAAGATTACTATGCCCAGGTCTCTCTTTCTCTATGTCTTAAATACACTTTTTTGGCTTTGATTAAATAATAGCTTTTGTGGCTACTGGCTACTGTAGCCCAAGTGGGAGAATATCTTAATCATGGAAAATTTGATGCCACTAGGCCTTCCTCTTAAGTCTTGTGGTCCTATTTAACTTTATTTTGTTTCCATGCCAAGACTTGCTAATCTGTGTTTATCATCTAACTAATTACATGAATGCAACCTAAACTAAAGATTATGCGCTCCTATTTTATCAATTGTTTATCTGATTCATGGGAGGCAAAAATCATTGATGAATTGGTGATAACTTACTGATGGCCTCCTTTTCACTTTAGACTTGGAGGATATGCTTATAGTACCTATATGACATTCCTACCTCTGAATCAATTTACAACTCAGTAACTTGTTAAATATTTTAACCGAGAAATAATACGCGCTTGTGCTCATTATTTCTTTAGTTTATTATGATCATGAATTACTTGTAATGCAGGTAGATGCAGTGGTCTACTTGGTTGATGCTTATGACAAGGAAAGATTTGCCGAGTCAAAAAAGGAGCTGGATGCTCTCCTCTCTGATGAATCATTGGCAATGTTAGTTCAATTAGTTGGTTGAATCATTGATTTTGGTAAATTTTCTATTATATTTTGATCAGGATTATTAAATATCGGCTATAGCGGTGCTATAATGACCAAAATTTGAATAAATCTTTATTGTTCTGCTATAGGCTATTTATTTAGTGTAAAATGTTGTCAAACAGTATCTATAACGATGCTATAGCACTATTGCGTAGTAGCGGAATTTGGCCGAACCTTTATTCTTTTGTGATCCGCGATTGACATCACTGATTTTGATGTTGTAGACGTTTTTATGAGAAGGTTCATAAATTGCAAATTTATTATTTTCATTGTTACTTGAATAAGATTGGTATTGAACACATGATTCTACTTCAGGATTGTTTCGTGCTTTGGCACTAAAATGTAACTTTGATTTGTGTTCCTCAGCTTTTGAGCTGGAACCCTCGCGCTTTATACTTTCCCAATTTTGCAAGTGCGGAACAATGTGAAAGCATAATTAAGATGGCAAGGGCAGACCTTACACCATCAAGATTGCAGTTACGTGAAGGAGAAACAGAGGAGGGTTCAAAGGGAGTCAGAACAAGGTAGTGTATGTTCTTTGGATGCTATTATTGTATAATGGATTAATTCTCCGTTGGTTTATCTATGCTTGCTTGTTAATATCCTTTTTCATTGTTGGTTTAAAGTTTGTATATGCGTCCCTAACGGATCTATTATATGCTCGCAGCAAGCACGACAACAAGGTTGAAGGTGTGAGTGTCAAGCAGGCAAAGTTAGAAGATCCATCGTGCAGTAGCAACCAGTGCAGAATGGAGGGTGTGAGACTATTAGGCCAAGGTTTTCAGAAAAAAAACGCTTCCGAGAGTTTAAGTTTGCTTGGCTCAGAGGTTTTTGGACTTCAACAAATTACTCCTATAGATTTGGATGTATGAAAACCAAAAAAATGCAAAATAATAATAATGAAATTTTAAGCAAAGTGTTCATTCATTTTATTTATATAAAACTGCTCTTCTTTCTTACTGATGAGCTTGAGGCATAATCTCAAGCTATTGCTGAAGTTTTGAGGATCAAAGAGGTTCTCAGAAACAAGGAATATGAGGTATGATACTCTTTTTTTTCTTCTTACTTGTTTGTATACTATTTCATAAGTTCTTATAATTTCATTTGTGTTAATTCATTTGTATCATACACTAAATAATCATGCATGTATTATGTATGACTTCTATTTGTTGTGGTGTTTCAATACTTGAACCAAATCTAGTAGGAGGAAGTCATGGTGTTTCAATACTTATTTGGGGCTTCCCTGTGTTTTATGCATGATCTATGTCAAAATATCATTTCAGTAGCTACATACTATATGAATTGTGTGTCTTGGTGCAATAATAGCTTTGTTGTAAAGAGATGTTGAAATCATGAAAGAATTATTGAAGCAAATAGATAGACAATAATAGCATTGTTAGAAATGACAATCTAGTTTACTAACTAGTAGTTTTTGCCCTCTCACATTCAAAAAGAGGTTGCTGGTAAAGAACAAAGTAGCATATTCTACTCATGAAAATTGTTTGAATGTTGGTGGTAAAGAACAATATGTATTGGGCATCAAATAGAGGTTGTAGGTATAATTTTATCTGCAAAGGACACTGAAGTAAAGACACTAATTCATTGATATTGATTGCTCTGGCTCGCAGTAAAATGCATTGCTATCATCAAAGTCGGTGCTTCTAGAGAACATGAGATACTTGCTGAAAGCATGGATGCTTTTTTTGGGGTGTTTAGTACTGTTTGTTCTTTTTCTAATCAAGTATATGCTTAAAATGGGATCCTCTTTGTTTCAGGTTTGCTTGGACATAGTTCTTGCAGATGATACTCTTTTTGACATTTGTAGTTGTTAGGTAAATGATGCACTCTTATGTTTGCAATGAACCATACTTACAATTTTTCTATGCTAGTTTTTATTAAGTTACAGTTCTCTGTAATCTCTAAAGCTATTTGGTTATTGGTTCTCTTGGAGAGTACTGATTAGGCCTTTTCTGTCTTAGCTTAATCCAAAAGTATAATACATGACAATGGATTGTTGTAGTCTTTTGTACATCTTGTATGAAACTCTCTTGGCTTGTTTACTATTGAAGAAAGTTAAAATTCACAATGGACATGTTTTTATCATGTGTGAAACCTTATTATTTTGTCCCCTGTTTTATCTTTTTATCTAGCAGCTATTCATGCATGTAATAATTGATTATATTGGATCATTTGGTGCCATGTCTTACTATAACTAAGCATCTGCGCCGACAAAATTAATATCGGAAAAAATTATTTTAGTTAAAAGTGAGTTGATAGTATAGTAGCAGCAAAAAAAAAATAGTATAGCAAAAGCAACAAAAAGAATTTTTTTTTAAAAAAAAAAAATAGATTCCACTACAGTTGGAGTTATGGACCGTAGTGGAATCCCTTAGTTTTTTAAATAAAAACACGTTAAAACAGGACTTTCCACTACTGGTGGAACTTAAACAGTAGTGGAAACATGATTTTCCACTACGGTTGCAATAGTGGAACCGTAGTAGAATCTCTTATTTTTTAAATAAAAACACGCTAAAACATGACTTTTCACTACGGGTGGAACTTAATCAGTAGTGGAAACACGACTTTCCACTACTGATGTGGATCCGTAGTGGTATCCATGTACTTACCACTACACCTGCAAGCACTACTGACCGCCAACAGTAGTGGAATGTGTTTTTGGCCAGTAGTTGTATCCCCGTTTTGTACTGGTGATAATAGTAAAGATTTTAGATAGTATAAACATAAGGTCATATGTTCGATCCTCATTGGCTCCATCATAAAAAAAGAAAAAAGAATGAGACATGTCTTAGTAATGCATACACCAGTGTCTTATGAAAATATAAGTCAAGGTTGATGAAAAATAACTTGAAAATCCAATTTTCAGAAGAGTTCTAATTAAGTTCTAACTTATCAAATAATCTTTTTATCATTGCACGAAATGTTCATCATATACCCAAAACAAAATATATTATCCATTTTTTTCACAAATTTGTCCTTCCTTCTCCAAAACAACACAAGTTAGGAAATTGTCTGGCTTTTCTACTTGGCCGGTAATATTATTGAGCCCTTATGTAGACACAAAAGAGGGTCCAAGTCTTTACATAAGTTAAGAATTTCATTTTTCTTTCTTTAGCTTTTTTCTTTTTTTAGCTTTGTCTGGTCATTAAAGCAAGCAAGGACTTGACTTTGTCTATAATGTGTTATCCAACCGTCCAAGTTTAATTTTTGATGAAATCCAGACTTCCAAGTTGTTTTGTACTATTGTTTAAGTATTAAGTCCATTTTCCAGTCACATACATATATAGTAATTATATGTCTATAACTCTATATCACACCCACTTCAATTAACTAAACGTGGTGAAAATGTTAGACTACACATAGTAATATAAAATGGATAGAATAATACTAACTCCTAATAACTCCTAAGTAATTTTTTAGGTGAATTTTTTTTGCTCGTCTTAGATATGTAGCAATACATTGTTGAGGTAGATAATTCTGATATATTTATAAATAATATTTATTAATTTTTGGACTTATCAGAATTATCCATTTCAATAGTATACCAGTATATATATATAAACTATGTGTACTAGAGTATTTATCAATTTTTTCAACAAAAGATGTGGAAAATTTCTCAAACGACCCCCTATCTCTTTTTTACCCCCAATATTCTAATTTTGCCCCTGCAGAAACTTCGGTTCGAAAAAACCGAATTTTTTGGTAGTGCAAATTCAGAGGAATTTCGGTTCGTATAAACCGGAAAAAAAATTAAGGCAAAAAAAACTTCGGTTTTTAATAACCGAAGTGTTTTTGCAAGGGCAAAATTGGAAATTCATGGGATAGAAAAGAGATAGGAAGGGTCGCTTGCTTGAGGATGTGAGGAATTTGTTGGCTTCCCTTTGTTGGTACTTTGGAATATTGTTTGGATAGGGGTATTTTTGCATTTGGGCCTTGTTGATGTTGGGCTAACATAAAAACTCATCTTGTGAAAGCTTCTCTTCCCACCCCGTACGTTTCTTTACTACTTTTAAAACACTTTGGTTTCTATTTATCGAAGTTTATTTTAGTGTAAATTTTACACTAAAAAATACTTCGAGTTCTATTTATCGATTCTTTTTGTGTGTTTTGGGAAAATGGATTGTATGCAGTCAGGGTGCAGTCAGTGCATCATAGTCGTCTGATTAAAATCAGACGGCTCATATTTAAATGCAGCATTGATTTTTTAAAGCATTTAAAATTCTGATGTTAAATCTAAGCTGTCCGATCTTAATCAAATGAACTTGAATTAACTGAATGCATGCAGTCAGGGGTGCTGACTGCACCCAATCCAGGTCCGTGTTTTAAGGATAGAAAAAAAACGTGAGAGGTGGGAAGAAGAAGCTATCTCATCTTGTATTGATCTTGTAAAAGCCACATGCTGTTTGATATTTGTGGTAAAGTTTTTGGACTTTAGTGAAAGACATCTCCGATGTGGCTGCGTGTCAAATTGACACGTGTAAAATCTACCCTATGTGCACATTACAATTGTCTTGTATTAAGATAAGATTAAGATATATATAACTTTGTCTAATATGCAAGTGGTGCATTGTGCACAAGCAATGAATAATATTAACGAATAAGAATTCTATAAAACCCAACATTGAGTTTATATCATATACTCCATAATTTTTTTTTTAAAAGAAATTGAAAATAATTTTATATGTTATTGAGATCTATTAAGATTAACGGTTTATGAGAGAATTTGAATTTGATTCCTGATAACAACGATTCTTGACCGGACTTTAATTACCTCGCAACCAAACACAGAATCACTCGGAAAAAACAGTTAAATCAAATGGTAAAAACATGTTTATACACACTTAATTCGTGATAAGAGGAAGAAGCAGATAATAGAAAAAGCCTCAAATAAAACATTTGAAAAGCGTGAACTCGTGTATCCAATACAATACAAGAGTATCACAGTCAAGCACTCGTGCGTTTACGCGCTTGTGTATACATAATGTGTCTAAAGAATTGGATGAAATAATGTGTCTTTAAGAGACAAAACACAACAAAGGAAAATATCATTTTATTGGTTACTATAATGACTAATGACAATGTCACGTGGCATGTCTTCAAAATTTCCTTGTGTTATAAAACATATATTGTTTTCAAATTATATGTTCTAAGACTTTTTTTCTTACTTTTTAATCATATATAGAATCTTTGAAATTCAGAGAAAGTTTAATGATTTCACTCAAGTTACTTGGATTGGACAAAGTTCTAACGTGTTATATGAACAGAAACTATGATGTTACTCAAGGAAAAGAATATTGCTTTTAGACTAAGCAAGAAAAGGTACATTTATATATGAAAACAGAAAACAAGGATGAGACATATCTTGGTAATGCATTATTTTACTGTTTTGTGTCTTATGGAAAAATATTCAGTCAATGTTGATGAAGAATGACTTGAAAAGTCCAATATTCAGCGGAATTCTATTTAAGTTGTAACTTATCAAATCAAATTATGATTACATACATGCAATATGTGTTCTATATATAGACACACGATTGCCATTAAATCTTCTAAAAAAAAAAAATAGTTGAATAAAATTAGATTAATCAAAATTGTTTGATTACATTTAGGTGACCGAAATTGTCTACGGTGTGAAACTGTGCGAAAGAAGTAGTGTAGAATCCGAGTCCATATACGGTATATACCAAATATTATTATCCACTACCCTTCTCCAAAAGAACATACATTTGTTAGGCAAAAGTGTCTGCTTTTTGGTAGACACAAAAGAGCAAGCAATGACTTTTATATTTAGCTTGTCTGGTAATAAGAGCAGCAATGACTTGGTCTATATTCTTGTATTATATTCTCTCTATACCACAATCAATCCAATTAGTGACTATTAACTAAAACTCTTGATTATAGAATGGTGGCCAAAATGCTAGATTACACATAATAAAGTGGATAGAAAAATAATTACTTACTAGTAATTTTGAACATGAATCTCTAAAATCTAATTAAATTTTACTAGTATTTATGATTGTTTGACGATCAAATTATTTACACGTTACGCACGCTATACATTTATGATCATTGGATTGAAATTGAATGTTCTAGCTTTCAAGTTTAGTATATCTTTATTTACAAAAATCATAATTTGGATAATTTGATCTCAATCTAACGTCCACGGATCTCCCGGCGGTTTGAATGCTTAAAAACATTTGAGTGCATACAAACCGATTTCTATACATAATTGCAATAGTTACTTTCAAAATTCCACACACGATGGTATCTTAGGAGGTTAATTACTTTCAAAATACCATCATGCATGTCTTCTATCATATAAATTTTTCACTTTAAATTGTGCAATTGGAAAACAGTCCACTAATTAATCGCTTATTGTTAATTATCATGGTAGAAAACATATTAATTTATCACTTGAGAGACTACTAACTCTAGTATGTTATCATCAATCAGAAATTATTGAGCACTACCACAAAAGGGTCTTCTTTCCACATTTTATTAATGGAGACAAAAGGGGTCCATGAAACAGAACTTGTTGTCTCAATCCCAACATTATAAATATATATATATGCTTTATACACTTTTGTGCTCACACACATACACTTACTTACATGATTTCTTTTGTTCTTAGTTTATCATTGGCATAAACTAGCTGCTTCTGTTCTGTTCCTTCATTTAAAGCAATGGCAAAAACAAATGAAAATGTTGAATCAATAGCTACTACTAAGTCTATTGTTAGAGTTCCTCTTCCTCCAAAAAGAGGCCAAATAAAAGCTAAGATAATGACACAGTTTGTCAAAGCAGGAAGATCAATGTTTAGCAAGGAAAAGGTGGAAGATGAGTCACATGATTCTAGTCATGCTTAATTAGGTCCAGAGTATCATTAAGTAACATTATATGTTGCCTACATTCTCTCATATGGAAATTTCATATGCATGGTTAGCCTCTCCATTATTATGCCTCTGCAGCATAATGCTTATATATATAACTTGTATTGTACGGTACTGTTTTTTCTTTGTTTCTATGATGAATGATTGATAACTGTAGTAGCTACGTTACTTGGCATGTAAGTCACACCTCAATTATATATTTCAAGTTTGAAAATTAGTTTTTTTGTGTGCAGAATATGCATGTCTCCTCTTGTTTTAATGTTACTTACAGTTCTTAGCAAATTTGTTTTGGTAAAAAAGGTGATAGAAAAACTAAAAATTGAGTTTTCCTCTGCATACTTTTAAACTTTACTATCATACTAATGAAATGTATGAGTGCACACACACGTACCTAGATGTTGTTTGTGATGAGGTTGAAAGTGAGAGATTGGAGGCACATTGAGCCTTCATTCTCATAAATAATATGGTTTAAATAAGACAAAATTGAAAAAACAAAAATTTAAAACCAAACTCTGTCTCCCTTTGCCTATAGATATATAGATTAAAAAAGTTATGCTATTTGATATTATTTTGATTGAATATAGAAAAACAAATTGTGAATAAACTAATATAAAATATTTTATAGACACTCAAACACCTTGTCAACACTTTGAGAGAGAAAGAAACTCACTTGGGTTGGCCTAGTGGTGTTGGCTTGAGTTCTTGGAGTATGTTTCTCTCAAGGTTTCAAGTTTGATTCATATTTGTGCCAATTTCGGTGGGCTAGTCCATATAGAGTAAAAACTCTGGCTTTAAATGGGGCTCCTACTATTGAACGGCGGAATTGGTCTCCTCAGATTAGTCGGTCCTAAGGCCGGATATTGAGTTTTCAAAAAAAAAAACTTTGAGAGAGAAAGAGATAACAATTGTTGTCTGAATGATGTGATAAGAAAAAAGAGAGAGAAAAAAATGGAATATTAAATGAGTGATAAAGAATTAAAGGTGTTCAAATTTCATCGATGTAAAATCATTCAAATAATGTAAAATTTTAAGAAAGAAAAAGTGAGTTTGAATTACACACGGTTACTACGTGACGCGGTAACTGTTTCTGACCGTTTGATCAAATTTGATGGCTGAGATTAAATAAAGTAATATATGATTACTAGAACAAAACCAGTCTAATCAAATATTTGTGGTTGAGATCCAATACAGTTCAAGATTACGAGAAAGAAGAGAACAATGTGGAGAAGGAAGCCCAAGTCTTTTTTCAAAAAAATTCCCATAGAGCTTCAGTCAAAAATCTTTAATACGTTATGTGTGAAAGATCAATCAAGAGCTATACGTGTCTCGCAATCATGACATGAATACATCCTATATACATCTTTTTGAGCTGTATATTATTATTCATGAGGAGGCTAAGGTTGAGGCTGGCGGTCAAAGGACAACAACTTTGGCTACCATCGTGCTCGACATCTGAAAATGATAAGGGCTTTGATGGCCAATGGAGATATACCATAGGACTCCCGTGCTCTGCAGCAGATCGAGAGGAATACACAATTCTTTGACCATTATCAAATGGGTGGAGGGGGTTCATCTACGCAGTGATGTTGTATATATGTAATAATATTTGAATTTTTTTTGGATAATTACTACATTTTGTATGGATAATGATTACTTTTTGTTGGTTAATGTATACTTAATTTATTATTAACTTTTTTATTTTACATATAATTGTGTATGTATTTCTGCATGATTATGAACTTAAATGTTTCAAAACAGGTTCAGGAATATGCGAAAAAACAGGTTTATTAATGTCCAACAAAAGTAAAGGTTCATTAACGCGTATCAAACATTTGCCCAGTTCTAGTCTTGGCTAAGTTTACACCCTTGATGGCGAACAATGATGGTGTTCGCATCCTAGAAGGCGAAATCAAAAGGTGTTCAATGTCTAGAATGCGAACGTCTCTGTTACCGAATTCTTTCAAACACAGAAACTAAAACAGAAGTATAAAAGAAATGGAATGTAGACAAATTGAATGTTAAATTTTTTATTAAAATATTAGATAGTAAAATTCCATCCGTTTAAATATTACATCTAAAATATCAACTTCTAATTAAATAAATTAGGGTCTTGCTAAAGATTCAATATTAAGAAATTATTCTTTAAAAAAGTTAAATAGTGCAATTTTCAATGTATAGAATGCACAAACTTTTATAAAAATTTACCATTTAAAGTTCTTAAACTTTTAGCATTTTCCAACAAATTAAACAAGCTTCTCTTGTGAAATTTTACCCCTGTAGCAGAGATCGAAAGTGACTCTTCAGCTGAAACCTTCAACGAATTTACACCTAAGTCAAAAACAAAGATTTAATTATGGGACCACTAGATATTCCAATATCATATGGACTATCGACAGGTTTGCTATGTGGGATACGAACTTTTGTGGGATGCAAACAAAGTTCGCAGTGTAGCACGCAAACAGTGTTTTTCAAGTTTGTCATCTTATTACATGCACGAATCCTAAACAGCGAGGAGTAAATTTGGAACTACGTTGCCTAGGTGCAAGTACGATACTTGTACCCGATACAGGTACCAGTACAGGGTACAACATTTTTAGAAAAACTTATATACATGTATGGACTTAAATTAAGGTACAAATACGTAATTGGTACTAGTACATACTCAATACTTGTATTTTTCCTCAAATGGAGTACCCGTGCATGGAATGTCAGGGGTCACACAAAAGTCACAGGGGGCGCAAAAAGGAGTCCTAAAATGATGAACGACAAAAAAAATTGAAAGACCAATTTGTCCTGATGCTAGAAATTCAAAGTCCAAAATGATTCGCTCATTTTCTTTTATTATTCTGTAAACCAAACATTTTCCCTCCGACAATCACGGTTTTCTTGGAGCAAAAGAAAACATCAGGGATGAAACATCCTTTCCTTTACTCTATTGTTGTATGAAAGGATGCACAGAAGACCTTAATCCCCAGTACTGATTTCCACTTCAGTTTCTTTCAACCGCAAAATCCAATGAAAATCCAGCTCCCTAAGGACATATCTAAGCTGATATCAATAACGCAACAGCAATCACTTTATGCAGTTGCAGCTTCAAGAGAATCAGACAACAAAACAATATTGAAGCAGCCAATAAGCCATTTTTAAAGTAGGGGAAACTCAAATAACAAAAATTAGGTACAGTCTGTACAAAGACTACCCCACATTCAAACAAAATGTTTGTCACAGTCACATGTCCAACAAGGGACCTAAGTACAGAAAACTGAATCGTACAAAAAGTCATCGTTCATACCAAATGCAATGCTGTAAATAGTGATTTCATTATCATCAAAGGCTTCATATGAAAAACTTCCTTAAATGCAAGGAATGCCGGTGGCTAGAAGCAAATGATATATTGTTCAGCAGAGGCATAAAAATATCACATCAAGGTTGAGATTAATACTCAAGATTAAGCTTCAGCTCCTGGTTCATTAATTTGGATTGATGTCTTGGCTAAACTAGCTTCCAGTTCATTTAACTCATCCAAGTCCAATTCATCATCATCGTCATCAATGTCATCAGGAACTTCATCATCAGCACCACCTCCTGCTGCGGAGGTGCTGGGACCATTATTAGCAGCACTCCCAGTCCCCTGAAGTTGGATCCAACAAATTAGCAAAACCAAAACATATGGTCGAGTATATGATCAAGTTATATAATTAGTATCAAGTAATTGTTAATATCACCATATTTTATCTAAAACTCATAATTTCAGCAAATCTACAATTCATTATAATGGTAGAAGTACAATGAACAGAGGGAAAATGTGAAGAATTGGACTTGAGAGTATTATTCCAACAGCCAACCAGACCAGCAGCCTAGATGCAAGCATTAATGAAAAGGCACATTTTATAATCCAATAACCTATATTGCTTTTTAGTTATTGGAACTCATTTAGGCTTTGATTGGGAGTTAGGAGGGAAGGGGTTTGGGGGGAGTGGAGAAGAGGGTTATTTCACATGTTTGGGAGAAAATTAATAAAGGAAGAGAGCAAAATTATTTGGACAATTTGTCAAAGACCTAAAAAACCCTGCCCCGGTACATTTTTTGAATTCCTCCATATAAAAGGGGGTCTTAATTTTATGCAAACAAAAAAAAACAATGAAAGGGCTATCATCCCTTCCACTGCCCTTTCTTCCTTTCATACAAAAATCTCCCTTCCCTCTCCTTCCTCCTAATTACCAAACAAAGCCTAGGGATACATTTTACATCAATTCAATTGCTTAGAAACAAGAACTAGCTGCAATTGTAAACTTCATAAAATACAAATAATTTTGATACCTTGAGAATAAATTGCCAATACACTTACCAGCTACCTTACAAACTTAGTGGGCTTCTTACTAGAAAATAATGGACAATCATACACAATAACCTCACAGCATGTTTGCTTTCTGTTAGAAAGGGGCCCTAAACCATGTTTTAGCTAATAGCTTCTCTTGTACCTTTTTTCCAAAACCATGGTTTTGGGATTAATTAATTAAAAAAAAAAGAACAGTGGAAAGCAACGGGACAAACCAATAGGCGTAGTGGGTTATAGTGGATAAGGAACTGTCTACCGCAGCCTTACACGTGTTCCAAACAAGTTATTTTACGGTTTCTTAAAGAGCCAGCATCGTTCTTAATGAACCGGGTGACAGACCCAACCCACGACAACAACTCTGCCAACAAACTACTCCTCGCCGACAAAAGGCAATTGTTCATGAACAGAAAAGGCAAACATGCACATTTCTACCACAACTCTTCCCGTGCACGAACTCGGCCTGACCCAGCAAGATCACAAAACCACATGATTTCACACATCGGCTCGCCATTTTGACTCATTGCACACATTCATAAAACAACTGGCTACAAGGTGCCAGCTCAAAAAGAATAGGTAAGCCTAGAGATGACACTGACACTAATTACACGGTACATTGTTGCATGCAAACCTTAATTTGCATGCAAAATTTATAGCTTAAAACATTATGTAGGCGAATCCACTTCTAAATTGCTATGGGACTGCTCATGCATAAAAAGTAACACACAAGCCCATTCGCACAATAAATCCCAGTTGTTCCTGATCAGCGTCGGGATGAGCTACACCCCATGCCTAACCTAAGATCCAATGGACCCATAAGCAAAGTTGAACAGTACATAATTGTATATAACGTGAAAAACAGGATTCGTTTATTTATAGTATCATAATGAAAAATGGCAGTTGTGGCCATAAAATTTTCCAAATTTGCAACAGTTAAATTTTTGTTTTGAATGAAGCTACAAAAATTCAAGTCATATAGCAGCTTCCAACTATATACATGGAAAATTCATTAAAATTGCAAAGAGACATGCATTAAGAAAAAACTTACATTCTGTTCAGTTTCATCAGGTTCTGGTTCTCTTTGGTACTTGTCATATGCTTCAGCATCATCCACAAACAAGCTAGCATCCAACAAAAACAGCTCACGACCACTGCATTTAAGGACATAATACAACAGATTAGGTATAAAATAATAAAGAAAAACGTATCAGCCTTCATACTATACAGATTCCTATGTGAATGATTGGGAACAGATAATGGACATACCTCATACGGTCATTCTTAGCCCTCTCTGCTTGTTGGGCAGCCAAGCTGGCATCTCTCTCATCCAACTTTTTCTTCTTCCATTGCATGAACAACTCAGTAGTGATGGGAGTTGTAGTTTTCACTTGGGCACGCTAAACCACGTTACATATTCTGTTAGAAAACCTGATACAATAATTAATTGACATAGCTTGTGTATAAGGGGGAAAACAGTTCACCTGCTTTTCAATCTCCTCCTCTATTGGCATCTTATCAGATTCTTCCTCTAACAAAGCCTTCATTTGGGATTTTAAAACATACCCAGGTGGAAGTGCATGTCTATAGTGACAATTCTTGCCACCATTGGGGCATTGCCAAAACCAACCATATTGCTTCCTCTCTACCGCATCTAAAAAGTGTTTACATACCTAAATAAAGTACATAAACAGAAAACAGAGATTATTTCAAATTGCAGTAGCGAGAACAAAAATAATATTTTAACAATGCACACAACAATCAAACAAAAGATGCCTCGTAATGAACCATCAAACAAGAAAATGGAAAAAATCAAGTAAAGAATAAAAAATGTAATATAATTCCAACAAATCTAAATAAACCATACAATGTCAGTTGGTTTGTTCTGATTATACTCATTTTTCTTCGATTCCACCACTTTCTCCAATGTCTCTTGATCCCATTCCTCCATTGTTTCTAACAACATAGCAGCAAAACCAAAAAGTTATAAAACGAAAAAGACATAAAAACCAAAACAATAATCAGCATCAATAAACTACATACCATCGTCACGCTTATCACTATATATGTCAATCTTTTCCCCTTTCCTCTGAACATTCAAATCATGAGAAAATTTGCATTTGAAGCCCTTAGCACACTGCCCCACTTTAAAAAACTCACATAATATAGACTTTGGATCAACACCTAACAAAATCCAAATATATATTAGCTGCCAACAACACTAAATAACATATATAAACCCATTTAACTATAGACAAAAAACCAAATTAAAAATCTATAATTTCGAATCAGAAAATAAAAACAGTGAAATGAAATGATTACCAGCTGGGACTTTAGGCTGACTAACAGCAATTTTGAACAAATCATTCAGCTCTTTCTCCTTAGCCTTCTCTTCCTCCTTCTTTTTCTGTTAAGATCAAAAAGTAACAGATTAAGCAGAAAATCATTACATTACTGAAAACCCTAATTTAAAATTATATCTAATCTAATAATAAAAATTATGATGATACCTTTGCCTCGACTTTGGGGTCGGTTTTGGGTTGCACGGATGATTTGAGATTCTGAACATATTTCTGTACTGCTTTGCTTTTGTTTTTGTTTTTGAGACCGAAAGTTTTGTCTTCTACAACCTTCTGCTTCTTCGCTACATCAGCTTTTGATTGCTTCGGAGGCATCTCGTATCGGCATCAAAAAGTAAATAAATATATAGAAAATATGTAGTAGTAACAGTAGATTCAATTCAATAATCAAATTACAAAACGAAGAAGAAGAAGAAGATGAAGATGGTGAGGGTGATTCAATCCTGTGGAGGATTGATATGTGTGTGTATACCTGCTGCCAATGTTAGTGTTAGATTAGGGTTTCGAGTTTTGGATTCGAGAAGCTTACGGAAAAATGGAATTCCCGATTTACCCCCTCTCACAATATCAGTTCACGTTACTTGTGTTGGGCGTGAAAATGAAAGCCACTTCAAAATGTTTTTCAAAGGTATGAAATTACCTTTTTGCCTTAAAATAGAGATATGCTTATATAAATTGTTGGGTTAATTTGTCTTTATGCTTTGCCATGTTGTCGAATTTCGGTTTATCCTTTTGCAATATTTTTGTTAGGGTTAAATATGTTTTTGATGTTTATAGTTTCGCAGAATTTTGTTTTTAGTTTTTAGAGATTTTTTTTATACTTTTTAGTCTCTGAAATTTTTTCCGTTAGTGTTTTTAATCTCTACTTTTAATTAAAATCTTGTATATCTTGTATATTTTTACATGTTTGAATGATTTTTTGTATTCATGTTTATAATATTATAAGAACATCTCCGATAAAAATTTAGAATTTTTTTTAACATAAGATTAATTATTTATGAATTTTTATATGCAAAAAATTAAAAAAATTCATATTTAATTCATCTCTTGTTAAAAAAAATTAAATTAGTGAATATGAAGGATAACCAACCGGACAACTTTGAATGATGAAATGAAGACTCTGGTGTGATCCCTAAGTTATGAGAATTATTTTACTTCATTTCCTTTTTTCCATCTTGTAGGTCTAAATGCATCAACAAGTGGAAAATAGCTCATTCTAGGCCATTTTAATAACTTATTAGCTAAGACAAAATAACTAACTATTCTGTATAAATTTTAACGACTTAAATTGTCACTGCTTTTCTGCAAAAAATTCAAAAACATTTAATCAGTAAACAATTTGTAGTTCATTCACATACTCAAATTGTTATAATCTAACTATTGATGTTTTGTTGTATACATCATGAGCCATATACGTGTATTAGACACCATATATTATATATTGCATGTGTCTTTGTGAATTACTTAATTCATCATTTTTCTATTTTTGGACGGTTGACCCTTTACCATTCCATTGTTGTTCTGCATGTAAAAATATAAAATAAAAAAAAACAAAAAACCAATGTGAATTTATTTAGTTGACTAAAATTAATAGTAAAATTCAATAATTATATAATACCTTAATTTGTGAAGCACTTGAACCACCGTTTTTTTGTTTTTTTTTGTAAGTCTGCACTCTACCCAACTTTTCTTACATTTTGTGCTTTTTTTTCTTTTTCTTTTTTAAAATTTATGTATGCGTGTTGAACCATCAATGCCATTTTAATTTCTTCAATTGTGCTAAGAAACTTGTTCACGTGAGTATTACTTACTTGACTATTTTGAAATTGTAGTATTTGCCTCTCTAATTCATCAACAACCTTTGGTAATAAAGGTGAATGTTTCCGAACTTCTACATGTTTCACTGACAATCCTAATAAGGCGAGGACAAGTCTTCTGGTACCGTTGCTTTGGGGACAAATCAATATCCTCCACCACATGACTAACACCAACCATAGGTAATTCACCACTTCTTGGAGACTTTGTCCACCTCTTCATGATATAAGGTTCAGGCACCGATTTCACATTCATATGATATGAATAAAGACTTACTAAAGCTCTCAAACTTACAACGACAGCAACAAATTAACTTCTTATCAAAATTAAAAAAAAAAATCATTCTCCCAAATCCCTTGTCATGGCAATGTCATATTCACTTGATGATGTTTGTATATTCATACTTTTGACGGAACATGATACAAATAGCTCAAACTCCTTTTGAAATAGATAAAAAATAATGGGAGTATATATTTCAAACACTTGTTAGAATATATGAGAATATGAATTTATAAGTCTTTGAATATATAAGTCTTGGTATTTTTGATGTGATTCAAATTTACACCTCAGTTCGTTATATCTCTTTTCTTCTACAATGTCTTCAAAGTGTTTCAAAAACTTGATTATATCCAAATCCACATTCATAAAACTCTTGATGTCTGCATTCACACTTTCACTAACTTGGGTGCTTCGCATTCCTAATGTAAAAGCCTTATTCATGTAACAAGATGTCATTTCTCCTTCAAATTGTATGCTCTTCTCAACCATGGGTCTTCCTCAACATTGTAGTTTACAAAGAGGGTTCTCCAACTTTCTTCAAATTGTTTTTCATCATCATACCCATACATGCACCTCTCAAAGTCATTGAGAAAATGAGATTCACCTTTCATTAAATAACTTATGTGCTTGATACAATTTTGCATCAAGTGCCATGTACATAGGCCATGGTAAGCTCCTGGCATTACCTGGACAACTGCTTTTGCCATTGCTTGATCTTGATCAGTAAGAACTGTTTCAGGCGTTTTTTGCTTATGTTCCTCTAGAAACGTCTCACAAAGCCACTTGTACGACTCTACAGTTTCGTCGTACAATCATGCAGCCCCAAAGATCACCGTTTTTCGATGGTGGTTAAATCCCGAGAACACTACTAGTGGTCTATGTGAACTATTTGTGCAATACGTTGAATCAAGAGAAACCACATCACAAAAATATCTATAATCAAAGAGCATTCTCGCATCTGCCCAAATTACATTAGTGATTTGATCTTCCACATCCATTTGATACGCATGATGAAAAGAAGGACTATCAATTTTTTTTGAAAGTATTGCAATAGATACCCAGTTTCCCATTTAGTAAACTGCATTGCCTTCTTTTTTTGAGATAATTCTTTTGATCAAGGCGTGTAAATTCCAAGTTGGTTCTACCACCCACTTTTTTACTCATCAAATCAAATGAACTCCTTTGTTGAAGACTGGCGTCATCTGCTAGATCAATTTGTTGGTAGTGAACTTCTGAAACTTTTCGTTGAGATGACAACATATGAGTTGTTTCTTGTGTGTGTAACGTATGGTTATGTTCTGCCACAAAATCACGAACCATCCAATTTTTACCCATATTCTTAAGACCTATCTTTGCTTGACAGTCAGTTCTTGTATCTGGTCTTGACTTGATTGTTTTAAAATCTCGTTTGTCCGTTTTCGTAAGCCTTCTTTGCAACACACGAACCTGCAAGAAGTAGCTAAGCCTGAGTCGTCCTTGCTTTTGTGTGTATATTGTTTTCTCACTCCAAACCCAAATCTTCCCCCATAATCAATCCAAAACTTCCAAGCATCGTTAATGTTATCAAAAAACATTCTATTTTTTGGCATCCAATCTTCTTGCGTATTGTATAAATAATCCTACATTTTTCATAAGAATGAACATATAATTTTATTTACACATGAATGATAAACCAATAAGTTCATCCAATCAATCTGGTAACAAGAAAATATCATAAAATGAAAACATGGAAACAATAAGAAACAGTACAAACCAAATGCCTAAACCTACTAAGCATATAAAAACACATAGATTCATTTGCAATAATGGTTTAGTTTCAATAAATCGAATGCTTTGTTTGGCAGAATAAGTATAAACAGAAATCAAACCACCTTGATTATTATTAGAAACCCAATAAAACACACTAAATGCAAGCTATTTGAAACTTTTTTTTTAATCAAGCTATTTGAAATTTACGGTTAGAAATTCTACAATGAAGGGAGAGCAAAGACAATCAACAATGGAAGAGAGTTATGAAAGCTTGATGATAAGAGAGATATGGTAGTTTGTTGTAGAAGAAGAGGATGGAAAGTGTAATGTAAGAATCCCGTCCAAATGAAAAACAGGATGAAATAGGACATTTTATTGGAATCATATGTCCTTTTATCTTTTAATTAATAATCTCTCATGTATTTGATTGATCTAATGTCCAATATTTAGAGAAAGAGAGAAGGTGGGAATGAAGAGGATCCGACTGATAGGTTTTAAGATTTATTTTACAAACTTTAATCTTTATGATTGAAAAAAAATAGGTCGTTGTACGCAATTAATAACATTTTTTCCACAATTAACAATTTTTTTTAAGTTTTAATACTACGTCCTCTCCTATCATAGATTAATAATGTGTTTCTCCATATAAATTCTCAACACATACTAACAGTTGTGTCAAAAAAAAAACATATACTCACGATCGAAAATAATAATCATGTGTTGCACAAGAAAACGGTTATGCGTACAGAAGACGGTTATATTGAGAATGAAATTTACAAAAATATCCTTACTTTGAAATTGGTTCTAAACAATAACAAATGATTTTACCGTCTAACTAATAAAGATGTACATTGCTAATTTACACTTAGGTGAATGTAAATTAGCAAGTAATATTCTATAAAAAAAAACACCAAAGCTCTTATTTTTATTTTGGTTGGTAGATGAAATGACAAAGTCATTGGAAATTCACATATAAAGTGGAGTGACAAGGGATCCAATCCCGATTAGGACAATTAATATTAGCAGTTTCAGTATTTCTACCCTTTGAGCTAGCATTTATCGATAACAAAGCTCCTATTTTATATGTATGTATATGTGTGTGTCTTTTTTATAAAAGGTTCTCAGTATACTTAGACCTTAAGAAAGTGCTCTATTATTAAAATAACCTTCAATTTTGGTTATTGCTAAGGCACATCTATTTCCAGTGTTATTATTAAACTAAGTTGGTCACCTATATGCTTTTGATTCCATCCAAAGTCTAAAAAGCAAAAAAGTGTAGGCAATAAAAATCCGTGTTAATTCTGCCATCTTTTTGAAAGTTAAAGGCTACACTCTTATCAGGGTCTTTTTATTTTTTTAATTTATATATAAAATTAATTTTGCCAATTACAGAAAAGAATTTGGTCGATCATCTTTTGATAAAGGTCATCAAACCAAACAACCATCTTAATTTTCTTTACTGAGGATATCACATAACATTATTCAAAATAATGATTATTTTAGTTAAAATTGATTATATATATATATACAAAAAAATAAACAGACAACAAATTCTGCCGTTCAAAATTTTGAACTTTACCAATCGTTAGTTTGTTCAATGGTGATTAACGCTGAACTTGGTAGGGAGGACCACAGTTCGATTCCCCGCAACTGCGATCGGGAGGAGACTGAAACCACTTGATGTCAGAACTAACCCCCCGAATCAGATTAAACTAGTGGTGAAAACTAAAAAAATTTGAACTTTATTTTTCAAAACAATTAGTTGTTATATAAAGTTTATTAATTGCTGAAACTCAAATATTTTTCTTGGATTATATATAAATTATTGTATACATACATGATATGATATGTTATATGATTAAAAGATAGACTTGTTCTTCTAAAAGATAAATATGATTTTTGCTTAGCCTACTACAATACAACAACCAATGTCAATGGGAGTAGTACACAAACTTTATGTGGGTCCTTATACGACCCTGTGTCGTCAAACTACTCTTACAGCGGTCCTACACACACAAACACGGTGTGTGCTGAAACTGAAACCTCTGCATTCTGCAAAGCCATGATATCACCTCCCACATGCACTACTATCTCACACTTCTTGCTTAGTCACTTACAGATTGGTTTCCCTGTGAGAAAAATTGATTGTCAAAATTGATTCTGTAAAATTGAATTTAGTTAAAATTGATTTGAAATCAAGTAGTTTATGTTTAAATATATTCGGACGAAAAATTTAAGTGTAAAAATTAATTCTAGAATTAGAAGATACAATTTCTAACTTCTAGAATCTATTTCAATGACAGAATTAATTCTACTTTTAAGTAATCAAATAAGTCATAACCAATTATACACATCTACGATAATCAATTCTGGATGCTCCATAATTGAAAAGAAACATACACATTATTTTTCCATTAAAAAGAACAACTCCAAAAGTATTATATATTTGTAATTTCTAATAATAAATAAAATAACATTTTTTAAACTATAGTCTATAGTCTATATATTAGTAGTATGATTCTTGGTTATTTAGCAGCAGAAAACACAACACAACACAAGCTTCTATTCTATTCTATTTCGCCACCCTTGCTTTATAGCAGTTAACTTCAGATCCTACTTTCTCACCATTTTTATGCTCAAGTCTTCTCTCTGAAGAATTCTCCATAGTTGAAATTGAAATGGAACATTTCTTTCTCTCCACTCTCTCATTCATCTTCCTACTTTTCTTCCCTTTTTCCTCTGCTCAGATGCCAGGTAATTAGTTACACTCACTCTCTTCTTTCTTCTTTTTCATGAATGACCCTTTTTTTCTCTTCCACAAAGATTGAGTCTTTTTCTCCTCTACTACTCATTTCTTGCATGCCTTCTAGTTTGTGGTTAATGTTTCTCCTTGTGCTTTGTTTCCTCTGTGTTCTCTTGCAATGGTTCTTGTTAATATTGCTGCTTCTTTTCCATTTTGTGACTTATTATAACCTCAATTTTGGAAACAACTTCAAAGATTCAATCTGATGTGTTTCACTTTCACTGTGATGGATATGTATACATAATGGAACACTGTGATTAATCTATTTTTAGTGTTACTTTGTTTACAAGGTGGAACTTAAGTGATATTATTAGTAGCTAGTAAGATACACAACTTAATCATAGTGATTAATTACCGACTGTAATGTCTAATTAAAACAGATTAACTATAAGTAATGATACATAATCCTTATTATTGAATGAAGATTATTTCGGTCTTTCTATGAAAGTATGAATCACTATTCTTCAATGTTTTATTTGTTTAAATTCTTAATTGACTTTTTTGCTAACAATTTGTTGTTACTTGATTTGGTTTCAATGGTAAAATTTGCATGTTAGAGCTTATAATTGATTGTGAAATTAATCACTATCATCTATGCTTTTAATTTGTGATGATATTGACCTTGTTAAATAGGTTTTGTAAGTTTGGACTGTGGAGGTGATAAAAATTTCACTGATGAAATTGGTCTTAAATGGACTCCTGATGATAAGATTACTTATGGAGAAATAAGTACTATTTCGGTAGCCAATGAGACACGTAAGCAGTATATGACGCTTCGACACTTTCCTGCCGATTCAAGAAAATACTGCTACACACTTGATGTTGTTAGTAGGACAAGGTATCTACTGAGGGCAACGTTCTTGTATGGAAATTTTGATAACAACAACGTTTATCCGAAATTCGACATTTCTATCGGGGCTACTGATTGGTCTACTATTGTTATATCTGACGCAAACACTATAGAAGTAAGAGAAATTATATTTTTGGCTTCAAGTCCTACTGTTAGTGTATGTCTATCCAATGCAACAACTGGGCAGCCATTCATATCTACACTTGAACTTAGGCAATTCAACGGTTCCGTTTATTATACATTCTTTGAGGAAGACTTTTACCTCAGCGTCTCCGCGAGGATAAATTTTGGTGCAGAGAGTGATGCCCCAGTTAGGTAATGAGCCGACTCTCTTTTGCTCCATAGTCTGCTCCTTTGCAAATTAGGTCCTGTTCGGATAAACAACTTAATTAGGCACTTATAACATAAACCCTTATCAAATAAAGACAAACTGTTTTCATATAAGCTATAACTATAAGTGCATGTTTCTGTGATATCAGGTATCCTGATGACCCGTTTGATAGAATTTGGGAGTCAGATTCTGTCAAGAAAGCAAATTACCTCGTTGATGTTGCTTATGGAACCAAGAAAATTTCCACCAATGTATCAATTGATATTAACAGAGAAGAAATGCCACCAGTGAAAGTAATGCAGACAGCTGTAGTAGGTACAAATGGATCTCTAACATACCGGTTGAACTTGGATGGTTTTCCTGCTATGGGACGGGCATTCAGCTATCTTGCAGAGATAGAAGATTTTCCGCATAATGAATCTCGAAAATTCAGGCTAGTACTTCCAGGCCAGTCTGAAATTAGTAAGGCCGTGGTAAATATCGAAGAGAATGCTCTAGGAAAATATCGTGTTTATGAACCGGGATTTAACAATTTATCCCTACCCTTTGTGATGTCCTTTAAATTAGCCAAAACATCAGATTCTTCCAAGGGTCCTCTTCTCAATGCCATGGAGATTAATAAGTATCTAGAACAAAACGATGGCTCTCCTGATGGTAAGTATCCACCTCATGATATGTTATAGAGTATGTCCTTTAAATTTTTTTGAAGCATTATGATTCATGTATGTAGTACTTGGATTGGATGGTTTGCAGGAGAAGCTATATCTAGTGTACTTTCTCACTACTCATCAGCAGATTGGGCACAAGAAGGGGGGGATCCATGTTTACCTGTTCCATGGTCGTGGGTCCGATGTAGCTCAGATCAACAGCCAAGAATAGTTTCAATGTAATTGTTCATATTTCTTGAAGTTTTATTTTGTCTGTACATTCATTTGTATTCCTAGCTTAACCTCGGGAGAAAAAAAGGAAAAAACTTCTTTTAAAGAGTACTCAATTTGATGATCTGATAACAGTTACATTGTGTTGCTGGTGGTGACAGTTTGTTGTCTGGGAAAAACATGACGGGCGATATTCCTTTGGACATCACCAAATTGACTGGTCTCGTTGAACTGTAAGTTTTATATTACTTTGTTATTTGGCTTCAGTGAAACTGCTGATGTCTACTGTTTTGTATATCAAACTTGTGTCATGATGCAGATGGCTTGATGGAAATATGCTGACAGGCCCAATACCAGATTTCACCGGATGCATGGACTTAAAGATCATGTAATTGCTGATAAATTCATCCCCCAGAATTCATATGATTCATATTTTTTTAGTTTAATAAAGTTAACTGCAACCTCTTTTTTTTGCAGTCATCTTGAGAACAATCAGTTGGCGGGTGTGCTCCCAGCCACTTTGGGGAGCCTTCCAAATTTGAAGGAACTGTAAGCTATCTCGAATTTACAATGAGTTGTTTTATCAAAATTGGAAATTGGCATACTTTGATACAGCCAAATATCACTTTATGAGCTTAGTAATAGCGTGCGTGAACACGTGCTCACAAATATTATTGACTCTTATAAGTCATGTTTCAAAAATAGTGAAGCTATCCTGCTAAATATTCAATTGTTTTGATATTTTGTTTATAACTGCTGCAGGTATGTCCAGAACAATAGGTTATCTGGAACCATACCGTCAGAACTTTTGAGCAAATATTTACTGTTCAAGTGAGTAGTGTTTTTACTAGTATCACATGTAAAAGTAAAGAAAATTATTGGCAAGTTACATGTTAGACTTTTAGCATAATCCCTTGGTTTCCAACTTTATGTGGGATGAATCATGTTGATTTATTGATTAAATAAATAATGCAAGTATCTGTCAGCCAATACGACGGTGTGCACTCAGTACATTTTAACATTCTGAACTTTTTTCCTTGAAATACCATCACTTCAAAATCAATCAATATATTTCTTCTAAGTTTATTCTTATTTATTTTTCTCTACAAGTTTTCTAATTCCCTCATCACCATATTTACATAACAGCGACTACTTTTATTTTTGTCCGCAACAGCTACTCTGGAAACAACAATCTTAATAAAGGAAGCAGAAAAAACAATCAATTGTATGTCATTATTGGTTCAGCAGTTGGGGCCGCCATTTTACTTTTGGCTACTATTATATCATGTTTGTGTATGCATAAAGGAAAGAGAAAATATTATGATCAAGGTAGGGTTCCAAATCAAAACTACATATCATTACTTTCTGAGACTTGAGATAGTAGTAGTACCTGATATATTTTCTTTGCAGATCACCTTGTTTCACTCTCTACTCAAAACCTGGAATCTAAGAGTGATGGCCATGCAGAAGTTGCTCACTGCTTCAGTTTTTCTGAAATTGAAAGCTCAACAAATAATTTTGAGAAGAAAATTGGATCTGGAGGTTTTGGAGTTGTTTACTATGGGAAACAGAAAGATGGAAGAGAGATAGCAGTTAAAGTTTTAACTAGTAACTCCTATCAAGGCAAAAAAGAGTTCTCAAATGAGGTATCCAGCCGTCCCAGCTTAATTTACCGAGTTACATTTTCATATTATGCTCTATGATTTTCTGACTAAATCATGACATTGATGTACTAGTTGCATTTTTTGTTTAAATCTTGTGATTCAGGTGACTCTTCTGTCGAGGATACATCACAGAAACTTGGTACAGCTTCTAGGTTATTGCCGAGAAGAAGGGAATAGTATTCTTATTTATGAGTTCATGCATAATGGAACTCTCAAGGAACATCTTTATGGTAAACCTGCATGATTTTAAATCAAGCATCAATAATAAATTTCCATATGGTCAATTATGTTATGATGTGTCTAACTTCTTGCAGGCCCATTAACACACGGACGGAGTATCAATTGGATTAAGCGACTTGAGATCGCCGAAGATTCTGCCAAAGGTTTATATCATTTAAGACTATTGTATTAATACATATATCATTTAGATGACAATGTATTAACTGAATTATTGTTTTGTTTGTTCAGGGATTGAGTATCTTCACACTGGATGTGTCCCAGCAGTTATCCATAGAGACCTAAAAAGCAGCAACATTCTTCTTGACAGGCACATGAGAGCTAAGGTTTCAGATTTTGGCCTTTCGAAACTCGCTGTTGATGGAGCCTCTCATGTCTCTAGTATAGTTCGGGGTACAGTAGGATATCTGGATCCTGAGTAAGACCTTAACTATATTTTACATAATTTTGTTTCTTCCCTTAAATTGATTACCGTATCAAATCAAAATGCTTAATATCATTGTAACTTTGCTCTAATAGGTACTATATTTCTCAGCAGCTAACCGACAAGAGCGATATTTATAGTTTTGGCGTAATTCTTCTCGAACTCATATCTGGTCAAGAAGCAATATCTAATGACAGCTTTGGTGCTAATTGCAGAAACATAGTCCAATGGGTGGGTCTTATTTTCAACATATTATGTTACTTGATATACAAGGTAAGCAACAAAATAAAATGTGCGTGACATGATGACTGCAGGCAAAAATGCACATTGAGAGTGGTGATATACAAGGTATAATAGATCCAGCATTACACGGAGACTATGACTTACAATCAATGTGGAAAATAGCAGAGAAAGCGTTGATGTGCGTTCAACCACATGGGCACATGAGGCCATCAATATCAGAAGTTGTGAAAGAAATTCAAGACGCAATTGCTATTGAAAGAGAGGCGGAAAGCATCTCGGAGGATGAAAATATGACAAGAAATTCAGTTCACTCTTCCATCAACATGGGTTCTATGGATCTCGCTGCAGCAGAGAATTACCTCGCTATTGATGATTCCATTGCACGCCCCAAAGCACGATAGATTAAATGCCACAAATTTTGACTATTTTTTTCCCTCTCTCTTTCTTGTATATCAAAATTCAAAACTTCTCGTGTTATGTAGATGAATTTACAAATACAATTGAAATTCACTCGCACATTGTAAAATTCTGAGTTCAAACTTCAAACTCAAACGAAAGCAATTGTTTTACCAGGAATCAAACTCGTCAACTTCATTAGCCACTTTAGCCATTGGTCTTGATTAGGTAACTTAACTATTATAAATTTGATTATATTAAAATGGACTACAATGTCTAGACCAAAATAAAATGTACTACAATATTTATTAAAGTGTAGATTTTAACATAAATGAGGTGAGTGTATGGAGAACAGGAAATCAGAATTGCATGGAAAACGAGGTTATCTCTTGCTTTACACTCATGATGTACATCGACAACTATGCCCATTTGCTTAAAAAGTGATTTTTCAAACATAATGTGAGTCTGCATCGGTAATCTTGGAGTTTCCAGTTTCAAAGGCTTGATTCAGAACTCGGATGGTGCATGGATACAAGGTTTTGTTGGTAATATAGGATTCTCGAACATCCTACACGCAAGCATTAATGGAAGTAGTTATTAGAATTTGAGAGGCCTATACTCAACCACAAAAGCTAGCTTTAGAGTTGAGGTTTGCACTATATTATAAAGGTTATCTTTGCCATATATCTAGCCAATGTGGGACTTCTAACACACCCCCTCACGCCCAGCACTATTGGGCTTGGTGCGTGGAATCAACAACAACGGGTGGCCCAAATATGGGAGGTCTCCACAACAAACAACAAAATGGATCTAGGATAGGCTCTGATACCATATTAGAATTTGAGAGACCTATACTCAACCACAAAAGCTAGCTTTAGAGTTGAGGTTTGCACTATATTATAAAGGCTATCTTTGCCATATATCTAGCCAATGTGGGACTTCTAACAGTAGTATCGGTAATTCTGGAGTTTTCGGTTTCAAAGGCTTGTTTTAGAACTTGGATGGTGCATGGGTACAAGGTTTTGTTGTTATTCCGATTTTAAGACTGTTATCAAGTTGTTATTTGATCTTGTTAATGCTTGACACCACTACGCAGCTATTATTTATAATATCAAGGATATCCTTGCTAAGGAATGAAGGGCTAAAGTTGTTCACACCCTTTGAGAGGGTAACACATATGCAGACTATTTAGCCAAGCTTTGAGCACGCAACCCTAAAGCTTATTCTTCTATAGATATTCCACCTAATGAAATGAGTCTCCTCATGCTAGGTGATGCTAGTGGGACGTTATTTTCTATATAGTTTTTCTTTCTTTTTTTTGGGTAAGGAAGCTAAAAGAAAACAAAAGGAAAAAAAACTATTCACAAAGAAAGAAAGTTCTCATTGCGTCGTTCATAAGAATATCACAATTGCCTTTTGGAGGAGAAGCATGAGTGAAAAATCAGAGTAGCAAACAAGTTCATCAATATTCATATATTTAGCCAGCAAGAGGCCATTGTAGATAACATACAGTTCAGTGAACAAAATGTCATATGACCCTTGAGTGAAGCCCGGGGAGTTTGCAAGATAGTGGCCGAAGGTGTTTCTAATAATGCCGTCGAATTTAGATCAAATGGGAGAGCTGACACAACTTCCATCCACATTGAAAATGGCACAATATTAGTCATTATTGTTCCACTTGACATATCTATCAACTAAGCGCTAGAGACATGCGAGAAGCAGTTTCTGAAGGTTTCGACCATAACTCGAATATTAAAGGAGAGCCGACTTAATGACCAAGTTTCATTATTCAGGCACATTAGATTGCGATGTCTCAAATACCATTAAATACTAGCCGAGAAAATGAGAGTCTGTGAACCTGTTGCACCCGGCCAGAGCCAAGTCTCATTTTGTTGTTTGTTTTTTCATTTCCTTTCCTTTTGCTCCTTGTACGAAAAAATTGATGAGGTGAGTGTAATGTTGTATAATATGTTTAGTGGGGAGGAAAATGTTAAAAGAGTGCACTTTTTATGTATTATAAATTTGATTATATTAAAGGCGAGTGCTAACATGCACAAGTCATATAGGTCTTGTACCATGGAAGACTATTCTTAACCATTAGATCAAAACATTCAACTAAATACAATGATACACTTTCCACACCAAATCTATTTCTCCATTGGTACACTTTCTACAACCAAGGCAACAAAAAGACGTCTCTTGAGCCAATAAAATACACAAAAAAGGAGCAAAAATTGAAGAAAATAAGCTCAAATACATCGTGCCACGATGAGACATTATTTATTTATAGAAAATCTGCAGTGAGACATCGTGTGGCGATATATATCGTGACACGATGATGTAGATCTAAGCCCATCAAGAAAGGTATAAATAGAGCTCTTTAACACCACTATTGAACATCTCTCAATCTCTAAACATACAAAGCTACAAGCAAGTGGGGGAGCAACAAAGGAGAGCAAAGAGCTCTAAAGGGAAGGCAACCTCTCCCACCATAGGGAGTTGTTTTTCTAGCGTTTTATCGAGATTACTTTTTATGTGTAATTTTCTAACTCTTTTGTTATGTTAATTATGTCTATGAGTAATTACTTAGGTTGGGTCGATTAGATAACCCCATAGGAATACTTGAACCATGTAATTGGCTTGAAAAAGATTATATTCACTGCAATTAATTTTATTATTTCTAATTTTATCTCCTGTATTGCTTTTATATTCGCAAGTAAACGTATTTATGAATTGTTCTTAGGAATTATGTGTTATCGTAACAGAGCCCTAAGTCTGGAACTAGGATACTTAGTCTAGCCAAAATGAGCAAGGTAACTCAAGCACCCAAAGCTAAAGGCAATAGGATTAACGTTTATAAATATCAATGCTTGCATGATTTTCAACTGGTGTTATCTTCAATTGCATAGGGTGATTTTAGTATGCGAAAACACATTTCACTATTTTAGGGTTAATCCGCCGTGATAATAGAAATAATTGCAAGCGAATATAACGCCATATTACCAAGTATGAATTGAGGAGGGATTCGAAAGCGCATAACCATCTTTATCATCTTTATTTCGTTTTAACTTATCACAATCTATCTTTTTATTAAAGTGAATACAATATTTTATTTTTCTGTCCTTTTCCAAAATTAATTATAGAAACCTCGACAATCTCTGTTGAGACGAATCTTTATAAATATTATTACTAGACGATAAACCGGTGCACTTGTCAGAGTTCATTAATTTCACCGAACTTTGTTGTTGTTGTTGTTGTACAAAAGTCCATGTTTAGTATTTAGAATTCTAGTATGAGGGTGTTCACATAGTAGGAAGCGAATTAATGAAAGGTTCGCTTTGTGGAAAGCGAATTATGTATGTGTTTGCTTTTCAGAATGCGAACCATGACAAATACAAATTATGCAAAAGCTAAAATGAAAGAGGAAAATTGTAGTAAATTTAACAATAAATAATTTTATTACATAAAAAACGTGGTGATTACAACGTAAACCATTAGACAAAAAAATTATATCAGAATAATAATTATTAGACAAAAAATTACATTAAAATTAAAATAAAATAAAGATCAAACGCGAATGACCCACCGAGGGATAAAAGAGGTGCATATTCCTCTTGTCAATTTTTTCCCCAGCTTTATTTGGTGTTTTTAATTAAAAAAAATAACATTTACGACCAAAAGGATGAGGATATGGTGTATATGGGGTTGGACAAATCCGGTCGACCAGGTAAAATCCACCCGATCTAACCCAAAAATTAGGTTGGGTCGGATAATTGGGTACACATGGATTTCAAAAATGGAAAAATCCATAAAAAAATTGTGTTTCGGGTAAAACGGGACCCAATCCAATAAGTCCATCGACCCAATAGTGTTATAGTTTTTTACAATTTTCTTTTTTATAAAAATACTAAATGTTTTGCCATTTGATAGTTAAATAATTTTCATAGTGAAAATAGGTTACAAATTTAATATGATGATTGAGTAATTTTTATAAAACAAATACGATGATTCATCATTTAGTCATTTAATATTACAAGAGGAAGTGTCAAATGTAACACCGACGAAGCGGTTAATCAAAGGGTTTGTAAGGCGGCATGTGGTGGAGTAATCAGAGATGTCATCGGCGCTTGGATTGGAGGAGTGGCTCGGAATTTATGATCATGCACTGTGCTTATGGCTGAGCTTTGGGGTATCCTAACTACTCTTCAACTGGCGTGAGATAAGGGTTACCGAAACGTTTCTCTAGAATCAGACTCAATAATCGTTGTAGCGTTGCTCAATAAAGGGTGTCCCCCATCTCATCCTTGTGTACCATTGTCTCCCTCATCAATAGACTTAAGATGAGGGGTTGTCAAGTTCACATTTCTCATATCTACAGGAAGACAAGCCAAGTTGCTGATTGGATTGCAAATTATGCTCTCTCTAATACCTATGGGTTCCATTCTTCTTAGTAACCCACCTTCGGAATGTGTGAACCTTATTTGGCAGGATGTTGTCAATATTTATTTTAATAATCATATTTGTTTGTAATTTGGCCTAACGGCCTCCTTTTGAGCAAAAAAAAAAAAAAAGAATCATAGAGAAATTATTCGGGTAACCATCTAACCTGAAAATTAGTGGGTTTATATGACCAAAATATGTGGTTACTTTTCATAGTGCAAATAAGTTACACTCTTTTGTAAGAAAATACAATGGTTGAGCTATTTTTATGAAAAAATATTATGATTTGTAATTTGATTTAATTTTAAAAAGTAAAAAAATAACTTGGGAATCCATTATCTAACCCAACTCGAAAATTAGTGGGTTTACCCAACTCGGCTCAATGATATAACGTGTGGTTATTTTATTGGACCAAATCCAAAATTATGTGGTTCGGGTTTTGGATTTGGCCAAACCCAATGCAATTCAGCCCACATACACCCCTAGATGAGGATGTTCGACCTGTCAACGACTATTAACAAGTTTTGGTTTCGGTCCTATCGACAGCAACATGGCTACTACCATATTTCAATGAATCACCATGAGAAATTTTCACATGACTTCAAGCAAGGTAAAACCCGTTTTGGTTACTTATATCATTTCCAATTTAGACACGAAAAACCTATTCACTGCCTCCCACGCGGACAATCGCACTTGCATGCAGGGACGGAGCCAGAAATTTAGTTTAAGGGGGGCCGAATTTGAAAGTCCAATTCACTAAAGAAAAATTTAAAATATAAAAGTATAACATATACAAGAAATTGTAAAATAAATCAAAAGTTAATATAGTGAATCTTCATTTTATAGGCAATTTTTTTTAAGTCGAACTTTTAGGGCCTTCCATTTTCACATTTATTATAATTTTAGTCTCAACTCATGTGTTTTGCCATAAAAATTGCAATTTTTTGTGTAAAAAAATGTGAATTTTCGTCTCAAAAGAAATATTTTGTCATTAAATTTATTATGGAGGCAATAAGACACTTTTTTTAGTAAAAAAATAATTATTTTTTAGGGGAAAACAATCGCTAATATCTAATTTACAACAAATTTATAATAGTGCTCAAAATATTGGATTAATAAAGAATGACCATATACACAAGTTTAATAAAATAAGAGAGACTAAACATGAAATTAAACCAATAGTATAACAAAATACTAGTATAAAAAAATTTATAAAAAATTTAGGGGGGACCGTGGCCTCTGCTGGTCCCCCTACTAGTTCCGTCCCTGCTTGCATGGGAGGCTGTGGTTTACTGCCGACAGGTTCACTATGTGGCATGCGAACACGTTCGCAGAGTTTCGAGGGTGCAAAAAGAAAAATCTTTTATATTAGTGATATTATTGATTTTTTATTGATTTAGAAATAAATACTCCCTCTAGTATATAAAAGAAATATTTCATTTTTTAAATTCATCGTAGAATTACCAATCGTTAGTTGGTTCAGTGGTGATTGACGCTGAACTTGGTAGGGAGGATCACGGTTCGATCCCCGCAACTGCGATCGGGAGGGTGCTAGAACCACTTGTCATAACTGACCCCCGAACCAGATTAAACTGGTGGCGAAAGCAAAAAAAATAAAGTCATTGTAGAATTGATGTATTTAGACTATATTATTGTCTAGATAAATTAATTTTAGGCTTAATTACACTTTTGGTCCTTTATCTTTATTTTAGGTTTCAAGTTGGTCCCTTATCTTTTAAAAGTTTCAAATTGGTCCCTTATCTTTTTTTTAGGTTTCAAGTTGGTCCCTTCCGTCAATTTTTACATGTGTCATCTATCTAAGTGTGCCACGTGTCCAAATTAGTTTGCCACGTGTCAAAACTTAACGGAAATAGTTAAAAAATTGACGGAAGGGACCAACTTGAAACCTAAAATAAAGATAAGGGACCAACTTGAAACTTTTAAAAGATAAGGGACCAATTTAAAACCTAAAATAAAGATAAGAGACCAAAAGTGTAATTAAGCCTTAATTTTACAATAAATCTAAAAAATTAATATTTTTCTTATATATATAGAACCGGAAGTAGTATAATATACTACTCAAACCCTAAAATTTCATGCATACTACTCAAACCCTTCACCACCGAAAATGGTTTAGAAATGTAATATTTTTGTTCATTAATCCACCATAATCAGAATATTTCACCTCAAATAAACACTCCAACATATATATAATCCATACAACTTAGGCGTTTAAGTCCGCTATGCAACAAATAAAACTAATTTACCGCTATTAAACCATTGCTTCATTGTTAAGCCTATCAGAAACCTAATCACAAAAAATAGGATTACTACTGATTTGAGGCTTTGCATCAAAGCTTTGACACATCTCATAAACACCACATCGTTCCCCATTAAATTAAATTAAAATAATAATATAAAAGACTAATTGATAATTAACCAAAATAATCACCCACATAAATACTATTTACACTATCACCACCACCCTCTTCCTTTTTATTGTATCTTTCAAGCTTTCTTCCGTCTGTATGTAACCATCATCATCTCTAATTTTCTTCAATCTCTTCTTTTTTATTTATTGATTATTAATTTTCCTTTTCATTATTAAACATCAATTCAATCGCTTATTATTATTTTTCTGATTTTTCTGTCTCGCAGAAGAAACAATTTGGCGATGATGATGATAAAGTGAACAAAAAAAAAAAAAGCGTTTTTGTTAAAATCATCATAAATCGTTTACTTTGTTCATACATAAATTTTGGTCTTTCACTTTCTCCAACACCGATTAACAACTACAACTAGGTATTATCATCAGATATAACCATTTAAATTTTGTTTCTGTTTTGTTTTTTGAGTTTTCTACTTCATTTGATTGTGTTTGTCACTGATCCTGTTCTTTTTTTCTCTCATTGTGTGTTTCTGTTTTTATTATGCTTGCTTTGTTCTTTTCTTTTCATTTTTGTGTTTTTTTTTAATATGTTTAATGCACACCATATTGTTAAAGTCAATGATGGAGCATGTGTTGATTTGTTTAGTATGAGACTTTAGGTTTAGGTTTGTTTACTTTTAATATTGGTTTAGTGTTTTGATCCTAATGTGATTGGTTTTGCTTGTGTTGGGTTAGAATGCATCATGAACACACTTGGTTGCACTATTAATTTTTTTTTGGGAATTTTAATGACTAATTAACTTGGGTGATGTTGAAAATCATGAAAAATGGTTACTTGTGCTGTTTATATTTGAGGAAAGCTTTGATTAAGGGAAGAGTTTAGTTTGATTGTTGTTCTAGATTGGATTTATGAACTTTCCTTTTTATTTTTTTTTCCCTAAATGGAACAGAAACGGCATCGGGTTTCGGCTTGGAAATCTGACTTATTTGGTAGGAATTATATTACTATATAATAATGAATGTAAGTTGACGAGATTTTGAACTGCGCAGGGTTCGATTTCTAAATTGGGGGATTGGAGCAATTAATGGGAAGTCGAGGTCAAAAGCGTCAAGAAATGGTAGATGAACTGCCTGCTGATAAGAGGGCGTGCAGTTCGTTCGATTTTAGACCAAGTTCTTCAACTGCATCGGTTCAAACCGATATAAATTCAACACAATCCACAGTGGAGCCCAATGATAATGACATGGATACTTCATCGTCTGCTTCGGCTTCAAGTCGATCGGAGGGTGAGCCAGAGAAAGATTCAGCTTATGGATCATGTGATTCAGATGAAATGGAGCACTATCATAGCAGTCTCCACGAATATCACAGACGGAGACTATCGAGTGATCATGGAAAATTTAAAACAATTATATCAAGCTTGAGTGGACAGACTGAACCTTCTGGTCAGTTGGCCGTACTTACTGAACTCTGCGAAGTTTTATCATTTTGTACAGAGGGTTCACTCTCCAGCATGACTTCAGACTTGTTATCACCACTACTTGTAAAGCTGGCAAAGCATGATAGTAACCCGGATATAATGTTGCTTTCTATAAGGGCTATCACCTATATATGTGACCTGTATCCTCGATCAGCTGGTTTTCTTGTTCGTCATGATGCTGTTTCTGCTTTATGTCAAAGGTTGCTGACTATCGAGTACCAAGACGTAGCTGAACAGGTAATTGGTACTTGTTTGTTTGCAAGATATGTTTTTCTTATATAGTTTTTCTGATAGAAGGAAAGGAATATAAGTTATGGATATTGTATTTCTTCAGTGCCTTCAAGCATTGGAGAAAATATCGCGAGAACAACCACTTGCTTGCTTACAGGCCGGGGCAATTATGGCTGTTCTAAATTATATTGATTTCTTCTCAACAAGCATACAGGTAAGCATCTAATACGAAGGCATCATCATTATAAGTATTGGCAGTTTATTTTTTGTTAAAAAATTTGAAATCAACAATATTTTACCATTTTAAGTCATTAGAGGAGTACAGAATAATTTTCTTATTTTACTGATCTCTCTCTTTTTCCTCTCATAGAGAGTGGCTCTTTCTACTGTGGTCAACATATGCAAGAAGCTTCCCTCAGAAAGCCCTACACCTTTCATGGAGGCTGTGCCCATATTATGCAATCTTCTTCTATATGAGGATCGGCAGGTACAATTGAATGGACTTCAGATATTATACTTTTGTATTTGTAACGGGTTTGAATTTATTCTTTGTATTCTATACTGAAGTGCAAATGTACTTCCACAGCTTGTCGAAAACGTTGCTACCTGCTTAATCAAAATTGTTGACCGAGTTTCTCATTCCTCAGAAATGTTGGATGAACTTTGTAAGCATGGATTGATTCAACAGGTCACACATCTTTTAAGCGTAAATGGCAGAGCGACCCTATCCCAATTAATTTATAATGTAAGCAATTTTTTTATATGTTATTTTCATATCCTACAGTTCTCCATTTTTTATTACGTATGAACTTTGATGTTGTTATAAAATTATGAATCTATTATTTTGCTTGACAGGGATTGATAGGATTGCTTGTCAAACTTTCATCAGGATCAGTCGTAGCCTTCAGGACTTTATATGAGTTAAATGTAGGCAGCATATTAAGAGAAATATTATCTGCATTTGACCTCTCACATGGTGTATCAACTTCACAGCTTGTTGGTGGACACTGTAATCGGGTATGCGGCTTGGATTTGTCTCTGTTTTTGTCTTCTAACGTTGTGCAGTTTGATAAGTTTTCTGTTAAAAATGGAATATATTGGTATAGTCATTTAGCTGTGTGACGAGTTCAGTAATTGGCAAAGTTTCATATTAATTGTACTAATAATGCAGGACCACAATTAAATATTCATTTCTTAGAATCTAAGCCAATATCCCTATGTGGCCCACTACCCCTAAAAGCATCATTTCTCTACACATTAACAGTAACTTGGTACCTTAAAACTCTTATCATAACTGGGTCTAAGGAGGGACCTGATTCATTGAGTCTGCTGTAGGAAGTCTTTACTTTTTTAAGTGATTGATTTAACAACTCAAACATGTGACTTCCTACTTCCTAGTCACATGGCAGTAAGAAAGTAATTTAGGAAAAAGAGAAAACAAAGCCAAATGAGCTTGTAGCTTGATTAGCATTGCATATCAGAGGTTTGGTCCTTCACAGGGTGACCTATGCTCCCTGACCCGGCTGCTTGCACCACCACTGCCCCAAAAGTTGAAAAACACAGATGAATGTCCATCAATGTCTATGAAGCGGCCTATTTAGCTGGGAAGTCTTTTTGGTCCAACGTGACACTTGCTTTTAAGGAAGCTAAGTGAAAAATGTGTATCTAGAAGGCTGCAATAAGACATATTGAAATATAATTCTTGCTGAATACAGTGATGAATTGCTTTGTTCTGTTTCAAAATCATATTATTCAATTTTATTTTGAACGTCTTTAATTGATGACATGAACTATACTGTATATTTGATTGTCAGCATTCCATATCTGCATCGCACATTTTTAATTCTTATCGATTTGGTGGGTTAAATGGCTTATTTTTATCACTGCCCAGTTTCATATGACAGTTTTAATGCATAAATTTCTGATGTGGCTGAAATGATTTATTTCTGTACTTCAGAGGAATGGTATAAATGTCTTATTCATTTTCTTTTGAAACAGTGGATGGTTTTTCTCTAATTGATTCTTGCTTTTGTGTGATTTGTGAAATTTCTTGTACTGAGCAGTGTGAAATGTTTTCTTCTTGTTTGTTGACTTACTAGGTATATGAAGTACTCAAATTGCTCAATGAACTTCTCCCTGGCCTGGAGAAAGATCAGAATAATCAACTAGCGCTGGACAAAGAATCCTTCCTAGCTAATCATCCAGATCTTCTGCAGAAGCTGGGGATGGATGTGTTTCCCATGTTAATCCAGGTTAGTTGATTTTCTTGTAGTTAGCTCAATACTCTTCCGTGATTATTACAATTAAATACCTATCTCATCTTTGCACAGGTGTTTAATTCTGGAGCAAGTTTATATGTTTGCCATGGATGTCTATTTGTCATGTACAAGTTTGTATGTTTGACCAAATCTGGCATGCTTGTGGAGCTGCTAAAGAATGCCAGTATTTCAAGGTGAAGCAGGCTTTCTTATCTTCGGACTTGCAATGTTATTTATATTTTGTTAATGTATTGATTTATCTGGTTAATGTGACAGTTTTTTGGCTGGAGTATTCACTCGGAAGGATCATCATATGCTAATGTTAGCCTTACAGATTGCTGAGATAATCCTTCAAAATTTTTCTGATATTTTCTTAAAGTTATTTATAAAGGAGGGTGTCTTTTTTGCCATTGAGGCACTCTTAACACCAGAAAGATCATCACAATCGGTGTACCCAGTATTTAGTGGCATTCAGCTATCATTAGACTCTGGTCAAAGGTCTGCTTCTAGGGAGGTCCTCAAGTGTCTATGTTACACATTTTCGACTGCTCAATCTCCTACATCATCAGAAGCCAGAAATTGCAAACTCGACAAAGACTCTGTTCATCATCTTGCAGAGGATATTAAAACAAAATACTTAGCACCAGAACTATATGATTCTGAGAAAGGATTGACTGATATTTTGAAGAACCTCAGAGCACTGTCTAATGATTTATTGAGCATGTCTACTGACGTAAGTGCTCTTGTGGTGCATGAAGAGAAGATCAATAGGGTACTGGATCAAATTATGGATAAGCTTATTGGCAAGGAAGAAGTTTCTACTTTTGAATTTATTGAGAGTGGAGTTGCCAAAGCACTTGTTAATTATTTATCTCTTGGTCATTATATGAGGAAAAACAAGGGGGTGCATGGTGTTTGTGGTCACAATGCTGTCATAGAAAAACGATTTGAGGCTTTAGCTAGTGTATGCTTACGTACTTTTCAGCCTCTCTCTGGCGACACACCTCTTTCTGTATTAATCAGGAATCTGCTGGGTGCACTGACTTCATTGGAAGCTTTCCCTATTATTCTGAGCAATGTACAAAAAATGAGAAATTCATTTGCTACTGTTCCTAACGGATGTTGCATTCCTTATCCTTGCCTGAAAGTCCGTTTTGTCAAGGGGGAGGAAGAAACTTGCTTGAGCGAGTGCACTGAGGATTTTTTTACTGTCGATCCGTTTTCTTCTTTGCACTCCATTGAAAGATATCTATGGCCAAAGGTCAGTGTGGAAAGGCCAGAAAGTCCACCGCTTCAATTGCCATCAAATACAAGTTCCAGCATAGAAGAAATTCCAGCAATTTCAGAACCTGCAGGCATGTCGACAGATCTCCGTGAAACACAGGTAATATATTTGTGACCACTGTCACTGGTTTATCGAAGTAGCAGCCTATTTATGTTTCCCCCTAGTAAATTTATCTTGTTTTTGGGCGAATGAGTGGTTGTTTCTTAAATTAGTGTTTTCTTTTAAAATAAATTTTAAAATAAATAAACAGATTCAACTATACTGATTTTCCAGGGAGAAGAGTCAAAGTCATCAAAGCCTAGACCTGATCAAGCAGTCAATGTGAATGCTGGGGAATCTTCTTCTGGAATGCAGGTTTTAATCTTGTTCCTAATTAGGTTATAATGCAGAAATTCTTGCATGTTATTTGTGTCAAAGTATGTCTAGTTATGTTGCACTTTTGCATATCTTTGCATATATTTAAACTGTCTTTTCTAACAGATTGCAGAAGAAGAAATGCATTTCATTGCAGAACCAGACTCAAAACTAGAAAGAGAGCATCCAACATCTCGTAGCAACAAAGCTGCTGACAAACTTACTTTTTACCTTGAAGAACAACCGCTAGATCCTAAATTGACTCTATATCAGGCAATTCTTCACCAAATAATAAAACAAAATGATTCTGGTTTTGGTGCGAAATTGTGGAGTCATGTGCATACGTTAACCTATAGAACAGCTTTGAAATCTGAGGACATAATGCCTTTGGATTGTCATTCTTCATCTGAAGGTTTCTCTCATGATAAAGTTTTAGCATTTTATGAGCAGACACCTTTTTTATCAGACATGTTCTACTGTGAACTTGTTTCTGATTTGGAGAAGTCAAGTCCAACTTATGATATTCTGTTTCTTCTTAAAAGCTTGGAAGGCATGAACAGATTTATATTTCATCTTATGTCACGCGAAAGAATTTGTGCTTTTGCTGAAGGTAAAGCTGATAATCTGGATAGCCTAAAAATAACAGTTCCTACTGTTCAACTAAATGAGTTTGTGAGCAGTAAGTTGACAGAGAAGCTGGAGCAACAGATGAGAGACTCTTTGGCAGTCTGCATTGGCAGTATGCCTTTGTGGTGTAACGAGTTAATGGCATCTTGTCCTTTCCTATTCAGTTTTGAAGCAAGATGCAAGTACTTCAAACTGGCAGCATTTGGTCAGCCACGGATGCCACCTAACATTTCTTCTGAAACAGTAAGTGACAGGCGAATGAGCCATGGTGTATTGCCTCGAAAGAAGTTTTTAGTTTACCGCGACCGGATCTTGGAGTCTGCTGCACAAATGATGAAACTACATGCCAGTCATAAAGTGGTTCTTGAAGTGGAATATGATGAAGAAGTGGGCACTGGTCTTGGACCAACTTTGGAATTTTATACCTTGGTGTGTCAGGAGTTACAGAAGTCTGGTTCGGGCATGTGGAGAGAGGATGCTTCTTCATATACCCTAAAGACAAACTTGCAGGCTGAGGAAACAGGAATCCATTCTTTTTATGGACTCTTTCCCCGTCCATGGTTGTCAACGCAAGATACATCTGGTGGCATACAGTTCTCTGAAGTAACAAATAGATTTTTCCTTTTAGGTCAAGTTGTTGCTAAAGCACTTCAAGATGGAAGGGTCTTAGATCTCCACTTTTCTAAAGCCTTCTATAAACTTATTCTTGGAAAGGTATTTGATTTTGGGTGCAATTAATGAAACTTCATACGAGCTTGTATCATGTAGTAAGATGTATAACGAGAGGGCCACTATAACTGACTTAACATTTCTATTTGCTTATAACCTGTCATTTTAGGAACTTTGTCTCTACGACATACACTCACTTGATCCCGAGCTTGGTAGGGTACTGCATGAATTTCAAGCATTAGTTAACAGGAAATTTTGTTTGGAATCGGTCTATGAAGGGAAATCTGAGTTGGAACAGGGACTAAGCTTTCGAGATTCCAGAATTGAGGATCTTTGTCTTGATTTTACTCTTCCTGGGTATCCTGACATTGTTCTTGCTTCAGGGTCTGATCACACCATGGTAAAATATTGCTTGATATTTTGCATTGCTATTTTTGTTTTAACCCTTTTGTTGTTAGAATATAAACTTAATATTTTCAACCTTTTTGGTAGGTAAATATGAGAAACCTGGAGGATTATGTTTCACTTATTGTGGATGCAACTGTGAAGTCTGGAATTTCAAGACAAGTGGAAGCTTTTAAATCCGGCTTTAACCAGGTCTCTCGCTTTGTCTTTGATAATAATTGAAATACTTTAACAATAAATTTTTTGGTTGTGTGATATTCACTGTCACTATGCTCCTGCCTAATATATTTGTTTCTTTTACTTTTGTTCATCAAAAGGTTAACTATTTTTCTGTCAAATATTTTGACATTTTTGTCCACTTGAATAATTTGACTTGATAGAAGGATATAATTCCACAAATCCTAGTTACATCTTATTGTTTGATGTGTTGTCTGCTGTTGTTTAGGGTTCCTTCATGTTGTGGTCTTCTTAATAATTTGAGATTTGTGATCAGCTGTTATGGTGTTTAGGACAATTACCAGTTTTATAATTTTTTGCCTATGTTCCTAGGGTCACACAGCTGTTAAAGTTTATTTCTTTTCTTTGTGTCCGAATGTTGGCATCGATATTTTGTTGTACTTCATTTTGTGTCCTTATTTTCATTATGCTTTTAAATGCTAAAATAGATTGATAGTTTGGGCTTCTCGGGGGGGAAGGGAGTTTGCTACTTAAGATTCGCAATCCTAGGATCATTGCATTGACTGCTTCGATGCAAAAATGTTGTTTAATATATTGTCAGAACTAGGTTGTGTCTTGACTGTCAAAGTTATTTCTTATTTTTGTGTACAAGACTGCCCATGAATCTCTTATCTAGCTTCATTGGGATTCTCATTATTTTTTTAAACTTGTAGGTGTTTTCCATTGAACATCTTCAGATTTTCTACGAAGAAGAACTTGAGCGTATACTTTGTGGAGAGGATGATTCTTGGGCTGTATGTGTAATTTATTCTAATAAATTTGTATATGTTCTTTTTTTTCTACTGGAGTGAGCGGAATGAAAAACAACTTTTTGTTTAAAAAAAGGTTTAATCGTAGTAATGTCTTGTTAGCAGGTCAATGAACTTGCAGATCACATTAAGTTCGATCATGGTTACACCGCTAGCAGTCCTCCAATTGTTAATGTAAGCATGTAATTTTAGATATTTTTTTGATCTTATGTTCTGAATTGGTTTTTTTTTTCCACTGAATTTCTGTCATTGACGACTCAGTTGTTGGAAATTATCCGAGACTTTGACCATGGGCAGCGACGAGCATTTCTCCAGTTCGTGACTGGTACACCCCGACTTCCTCCAGGAGGATTGGCATCTCTTAATCCAAAGTTAACTATTGTCCGAAAGGTGTACAAATTATACTGATACGCTGTTTTTCACCATGGCTTTTACACTAACATATCCTTTTTCTTACTTCTTTTCTTAACATTTTTATATTGTGTGTTCAACAGCATTGTAGCAACCAAGCAGACACAGACCTACCTAGTGTGATGACTTGTGCAAATTACCTTAAGCTACCTCCTTATTCGTCAAAAGTACCATATTTTTCTAATTCAAACTTTGAAACACTTGAAACAAATATTTTTTTTTAAAAAAGAAATCTAAATATTCTGACACTATTGAATTTCAGGAGAAGATGAAAGAGAAGCTCTTGTATGCCATAACAGAGGGTCAAGGATCTTTCCACCTTTCATGACTTCATTCTCTTGTTGATTGGATCAGTATTTGGATTTTGAAGGTGTAATTATTAGGATAATTGATAGTGATGTAGATAAGGGGTACTAGTATTTAACTAGTTGCTGGCAATGCTGATCAAACAAGTTACTTTCTTGGAGACAATGCTCCTGTCTTCACTGACTACAATTGTTGGGGGGTGTATATAACCTGCTGATAGTCACTAGCTGTTTTTTTTTTGGATTGTGTCCACTGTATAGAAACGGAGGGCAATTTATTTAAGTGGTCATGCTTTAATATTTTTTGTACAGTTCTACTAGTATTTTGTATAGGGAAGGACCTTGATGATTAATAATAGCCGTTTACATGCAGTGATAATACTAGCCTGCTAGCTTTGCTACATATGCCTGCGGTTATCTTTATTATTTATGATATGATTTTCCGTGAAATGTGTTAGAACTCACAGTCAAAATGTGGAGAATGACACGTCACTAGTTCAAAATTCCTCAATGGGCCCTAGAGGCTGGCAGGTATATTCTAGAAGGAATAAGATTGCTAAGAGTTAGTTAGAATGAGGTGACGTGGAGGAGGAGAGAGAGAAGTGAGCTAGATCCTTCCAAGATATAAGGAGTAAGAGGTGGGTTGAGAAGAGTACCTTTGGATTTATCATTTCTGTTAGAATGAGGAGGCAAGATTGATCTTGCCTAGCGGAGCAGTGCTCTGGTTAGATAGATAGGGTTTCCCTTATCCCCTAAATCTGTAATCTCTTTATTATACTTCAATAAAGCTCAATTTTACCATTGCTGTTTTTCTGTTTTCATTTGAAATTTCATTCACAATTTCTGGTTCGTATCAAACTGGTCCGACCTACCGGATCCAATTGTGGGCCAGTGAATGCCACCCAAGAAAAACCAGTCCCAAATCACAATAATCAGAAGCATGGATGAGAAAATTGCTTCGTTGGAAGCAGAGATGAGTGGGGTAAAGACGACTTTAGCTACAGTGGAGAGAAATCAAGCAAAGCTCATCGCGATGTTTGAGAAGAGCTTGGGTAAATCCATACACGCTGATGATGACGGAAACAAGAACGATGCGACGAAAACAACGGGAGAAGCATCGGTTCAAGGAGGAGGACGAGGTGGTACCCATCATTTGGAAGGAGAAGCGTTAGCTGAGTTTCGTCGTTCCGTGAAGAAGGTGGAACTTCCAATGTTTGATGGCGATGATCCAACTGGGTGGATCTCACGCGCCGACGTGTACTTTCGAGTCCAGAACACACGCTCGGAGGTGAAGGTTAGTCTTGCACAGCTCTGTATGGAAGGATCTATGATCCATTTCTTCAATTCGTTGCTTAACGAACGCGAAGATCTGACGTGGGAACAGTTGAAAGAAGCTTTGTTGGATAGATACGGAGGTCACGGAGAGGGTGATGTTTACGAACAGTTAACGGAGCTCCGGCAGAGAGGAAGTGTGGATGATTATATCAATGACTTTGAGTACCTCACTGCTCAGATACCTAGGTTACCAGATAAGCAATTTCTGGGTTATTTTTTACACGGATTGAAGGAGGAGATAAGAGGGAAGGTTCGAAGTTTGACGGTGGTGGGGGATTTGACGAGAACGAAGGTGATCCAGTTAGCACGAACGGTGGAAAGGGAAACTAAGAAGGACTATGGCTTTGGGTTTAGTAGATCCAACAAACCGGGTCATGGGTCAAAACAAAACGGATCCGGGTCTAAGGTTGAAAGACAGGCCCAATACAAGAGAAATACTCCTCGTGATAGGGGGTATACCCATCTCTCCTACAACGAGCTTATGGAGAGAAAGCAGAAAGGTCTCTGCTTCAAATGTGGTGGCGCTTTCCACCCTATGCATCAGTGCCCCGACAAGCAATTAAGGGTTCTGATCGTAGATGATGATGACGAAGAGATTCAGGGAGGAAAGTTATTGGCGGTGGAGCTGGGAGAAGAAGAGGAAGAAGTGCAAGACGAGATGAGTCTAATGGAGTTTCAACAGATGGGATTCCATGGAAGCACCAAACCACAAGTAATCAAACTGCAGGGCACCATTCATGAGGTACCAGTAGTAATTTTAGTTGATAGTGGGGCATCCCATAACTTTATTTCCCAAAAATTGGTACATAAGATGAATTGGGAAACTACGGATAGTCCTGTGATGAGTATCAAGTTGGGAGATGGTTCTTGTGCTAAAACAAAAGGGGTTTGTGAAGGGTTGGAAATTGATATGGAAGGTTTGAAGGTGATGGTTGATGTTCAAGTTTTTGAACTAGGGTGTGTTGATGTGGTGCTAGGTATTAAGTGGCTTCGTACCTTAGGAGATATGATAGTTAATTGGCAGAAGCACACAATGAGCTTTTGGTTCAACAAAGAATGGGTGACATTGAAGGGAATGGATGGTGAGCTGGGTATGATGGACACTTTACACAGTGTATTGGCTGGATGGAGGAAAAAGGTTACATGTGGAAGTCTTCAATCCTTAGAGGAGGGTCAGTCAAGGAACTTGGAACAATTGTTGAATTCATATACAGAGGTGTTTCAAGAACCTACAGGATTGCCTCCCAAAAGGGAGAAAGAGCATGTTATTACCTTAAAAGAAGGAGAAGGAGCAGTCAATGTGAGGCCTTATAGATATCCCCACCACCACAAAAATGAGATAGAGAAACAGATTAAGGAAATGCTATCTAGTGGAATTATACGCCCTAGTACAAGTGCATTTTCTAGCCCTGTCATCCTTGTTAAAAAGAAGGACAATTCTTGGAGAATGTGTATTGACTACAGAGCTTTGAACAAAGCTACAGTACCAGACAAATTTCCCATCCCTGTGATAGAAGAGTTGTTGGATGAGCTACATGGAACTAAGTTCTTTTCTAAGCTGGACTTGAAGTCAGGCTATCACCAAGTTAGAGTTAGAGAGGAAGATATTCACAAGACAACCTTTCGTACTCATGAGGGCCATTATGAGTTCATGGTAATGCCCTTTGGACTTATGAATGCATGAATGCACCATCTACATTTCAAAGTTTAATGAATGAGGTGTTTAGACATTTGTTGAGGAAAACAGTTTTAGTTTTCTTTGATGACATACTGGTGTATAGTAAGTCATGGCTAGAACATTTGAAGCATTTGGAGGAAGTTCTGAAAATTTTGCAATCACATGGACTAGTAGCAAACAAGAAAAAGTGTCAATTTGGTCAAAATTCAGTAGAATATTTGGGCCATTTGATAACTGGAGATGGAGTAGCAGTGGATCCTAGTAAGGTTGTCAGTGTTACTAAGTGGCCAGTTCCAAAAAATGTAAAAGGGGTGAGAGGTTTTCTTGGACTCACAGGCTATTACAGAAAATTCATAAGAGATTATGGAAAAATAGCTAAGCCTTTGACAGATCTTACAAAGAAGGATGCTTTTGGGTGGAGTGGTGAAGCACAGAAGGCTTTTGATCAGTTGAAGAACAGTCTCACTACTGCTCCAGTATTGGCATTACCTGATTTCAATAAAGATTTCATCATTGAATGTGATGCATCTGGGGGAGGCATTGGAGCAATATTGATGCAAGAAAAGAGACCTATAACTTATTTCAGTAAAGCCCTGGGAATAAGAAATCTTACAAAATCTGCGTATGAGAAAGAACTTATGGCTGTGGTGTTGGCTATTCAGCATTGGAGACCATATCTGTTGGGTAGAAAGTTTATTGTGTCTACAGATCAAAAGAGCCTTAAACAGTTGCTACAACAAAGAATGGTAACAGCAGATCAACAGAATTAGGCAGCCAAATTACTAGGGTATGATTTCGAGATCATATATAAACCTGGAAATCTCAATAGAGGAGCTGATGCACTTTCCAGAATACATGAAGGAAGTGTTTTGTGTCAGATGGCTACTAGTGTAAAATGGAAGGATGAGAAATTATTGAAGGCTGAAGTACAACAAGATTCCCATCTACAACAAGTGATTCTGGATTTGAAGAATGATGATAGTTCATGGCCTGGTTATGAGTACAAACATGGTGTGCTGCTCTATGATGGCAGGCTGGTATTATCTGCTAAATCAGCAATGATTCCTTTGCTATTAACTGAATTTCATGCTACCCCACAGGGGGGTCACTCTGGGTTTTATAAAACCTATAGAAGATTGGCTGCTAATGTTTATTGGGTGGGAATGAAGAACACAGTGCAAGAGTTTGTCAAAGCTTGTGACACATGCCAGAGACAGAAGTATTTAACCAGCTCTCCTGGTGGACTACTACAGCCACTGCCCTTGCCAGATAGGATATGGGAAGATTTATCAATTGATTTCATAACAGGGTTACCTAAGTCTAGAGGTAATGAAGCAATCTTGGTGATAGTTGATAGATTGTCTAAATATGTGCATTTTGTTCCATTGAAGCATCCTTACACAGCTAAAATTATAGCAGAGGTTTTTGTAAGAGAAATGGTTAGGCTTCATGGGATTCCTCTATCAATAGTGAGTGATAGGGATCCAATCTTTATGAGCCAGTTTTGGAGAGAGCTGTTTAAATTACAGGGAACAAAACTGAAAATGAGCACCTCATACCATCCAGAGACTGATGGACAAACAGAAGTGACTAATAGGTGTTTGGAAACATATTTGAGATGTTTCATAGCTGACCAGCCTAAGACATGGGCAAATTGGATCTCATGGGCAGAGTACTGGTTTAATACCAGTTATCATTCATCTACTGGGAAGACACCTTATGAGATTGTTTATGGAAGGGTACTACCAGCTATTACCCGTTGGATACAAGGTGAAACAAGGGTAGAAGCTGTTCAAAAGGAGTTAATGGACAGAGATGAGGCATTGAGGCAACTCAGAGAGCAACTATTAAGGGCTCAAGATAGAATGAAACAAATGGCTGACAAGAAGAGATGTGATAGGAGCTTTGAAGTGGGTGAATGGGTTTTTGTGAAGTTGAGAGCACATAGGCAAAACTCTGTTGTCTGTAGAATAAATGGCAAGTTATCAGCTAGATATTATGGTCCATACCCAGTGGTAACTAGAATTGGAGCAGTGGCCTATCAATTAAAGTTGCCTGAAGGGTCACGGGTCCACCCTATTTTCCATGTTTCTTTATTAAAAAAGGCTATAGGAACCTATCATGAAGAAGAAAAGCTGCCAGAGTTGGAAGGAGAGCAGGGAACATTGATTGAACCTGAAGAAGTGTTAGCCAGGAGGATTGTGCAGGTTCAAAATGAAGAAATCAACCAAGTCTTGGTTCATTTGAAAGGTCAAAGCATTGAAGAGGCCACTTGGGAAGATGTGATTATGATCAAGAGTCAATTCCCAAATTTCTGTCTTGAGGACAAGACAATATTTTCTGGAGGGAGTATTGTTAGAACTCACAGTCAAAATGTGGAGAATGACACGTCACTAGTTCAAAATTCCTCAATGGGCCCTAGAGGCTGGCAGGTATATTCTAGAAGGAATAAGATTGCTAAGAGTTAGTTAGAATGAGGTGACGTGGAGGAGGAGAGAGAGAAGTGAGCTAGATCCTTCCAAGATATAAGGAGTAAGAGGTGGGTTGAGAAGAGTACCTTTGGATTTATCATTTCTGTTAGAATGAGGAGGCAAGATTGATCTTGCCTAGCGGAGCAGTGCTCTGGTCAGATAGATAGGGTTTCCCTTATCCCCTAAATCTGTAATCTCTTTATTATACTTCAATAAAGCTTAATTTTACCATTGCTGTTTTTCTGTTTTCATTTGAAATTTCATTCACAATTTCTGGTTCGTATCAAAATGTCATTCCATTCCACTTTTTCACTTCCATTCATTTATGCACTGTGACGGAAAAATAAACACCTGAGAATTATGTATTGAAAACTTGATAAAGAAGGTACTAGGCACATATAGTTTAAAAGAGAGCCGACACAAGGACCAAGTCTCATTGTTCAGGCACATTAGGTTGTGTTGTGTTAAAGACCACCAAACACTAGCCGGGAAAAAGAGTTTGTGAACATGTGACACATAGCTTGAGCCAATCGTACACATTCAGATTTGAAAAAATCCGGATTGTTAAAATCAATGTGGTTCCAAAGGCTACAAGACAACTCATTGTCTATGGAGTATGAGGATTTTCTCTGGAAAACACGTCTTTTACTGAGAGTTGTAGATCATATATATCGACATAGGGAACGAGTGATCCAAGATGACCAAGAGTAGTCCAAGGGGTAAACCAAAAGGAAGATCCCGAACCTGAGCTACTAGAAGGATTGTTGGCGAGCAGAAAATTTGACCTAGTGATATATTTGCTAGAAAGTAGGTTAACTCAATGCTTGCTCGAAGACTGTCCTATATCCTAGATAAACTTTTCCAGAGAAGAGATATTAGTTTCACTTGCCTTTCATCCCGCTATGTAGATACGATACCTTTGTCGTTGATGGTGTCTTCTTCTCATACTAATTTCTTTAACTTTATTTTAAAAGAAAAAAAAAACTTGAATATGTGTCAAGAAGATCTGCAGCATGTGCTTAATCTAATGGTTGAAATTTAGGCAGAATAATGTAACTTTCCCGCAATAAAGTTACCTAATCCCGATCCTGCTTGCTAAGCCTCTCAAGTCCTCAACTCAACCGTGCAAAGTCAAACACAACTAAAATGGCTGCTGCTGCTTCTTCATTTTCCGTTACCTCAACAACAAAAACCCCAACAATCACCGCTACAACCCCTCACAGATTCCACCATTCCCAAATCACCAATCTCCGATTCAAACCTTCCCCTCTTCGCATCTTCCTTCAATCCACACGCAAACCCATCACCCACCGCACTAACGCCCTCAATATACAATGTCTCTTTACCGGCCTCGTTGAAGAAATCGGCACCGTCAAACAAATCGGAGTAGCTTCTAACGGCGGTTTCGACTTAAAAGTCGACGCTAAGACAGTCCTTAACGGCGTCTGTCTCGGTGATAGCATCGCCGTCAACGGTACATGTCTCACCGTAACAGAATTCGACAACGAATCTTCCGATTTCACCGTTGGTTTAGCACCGGAGACACTTAGAAAAACTTCGCTTTCGGAACTCGAACCTGGTTCCCCGGTGAATCTTGAAAGAGCGGTTACTCCGGTTAGTAGAATGGGTGGACATTTTGTTCAGGGTCACGTGGATGGCACGGGTGAGATTGTTTCTATGATTCCTGAAGGGGATTCTTTGTGGGTGAAAGTTAGGGTTGAAAAGGAATTGCTGAAATACATTGTTCCTAAAGGTTTTATCGCTGTTGATGGAACTAGTTTAACTGTGGTTGATGTTTTTGATGATGAAAGTTGTTTTAATTTCATGTTGGTTGCTTATACTCAGAATAAGATTGTTGTTCCTTTGAAGAAGGTTGGTCAAAAGGTTAACCTTGAAGTTGATATTCTTGGTAAGTATGTCGAGAGGCTTCTTAGTAGTGGCTTTGTTCCCAACATTGCATCAAATTCTTGATTGGATTTGCTTATTTCAACTTATTTATTCATATAAATTGTTTGGAAGAGCTTATATAAACAATTTATGACATATTTATATGTTGTTTTCTGCTTAGAAGTAGCACAACATCGATAAGATTAGAAGCTTCTTCTTGATTTTTTGAAGATTATAGTAATGTGTGATTGTTGAGATTACTTTGATCTTGAAGAGTTTGATTGCCTGCGTAACTTGGTATACTAGTTGTAGTTGCTTTTACTATCTTCTTTGTATAAGATATCGTTAGACACTTGTTGGTGGATTTTTTGTTGCAATTGAGGATATTTTTATCAGTTAATTGTTATGAAATGTTGCGATATATACAAGTTATTTGCGGGGAAGCTTTAACTTCCGAAGTTATTCGGGTTCTTTTATGATTCTTTCGGTAATAGCATTTGCCTTTTACGCAGCAGTTGGATGTTGTGTAAATTTTGTGTGGTAATTACAGGATTGAGACAGACAGTGCATAGAAACTTTTGAGTCTCTTGAATGAAATTTATTGTGTCTACATATCTTTCATGTGTGTTATAAGTTCTATAAAGTAATTTATCCTGAAACGTGCATGATGATTATAACTTATACAAGTCTCACTAGTGAAGATTACATTAGCTGTTAGCAGCTTTAAATGTTGTATCTCATGTACAATAAACAATAACCAGCATCCAGGTTAGTTGAATTTCTTGTAGTTAGCTGAAATACTCTTCCGTTTTTACTACATTTCAATGCCAACTTCATTTTTGCACATATGTTCAATTCTGGTACAAGTTTGTTTGTTATGTAAAAGTTTTGTTTGTTTGACTGAATAATCTGGATGTCCACTGTTTGTTTGTTTGTTTATAATATTTCCAAGTTTGTTTGTTATGTACAAGCTTAAGGCATGTCCACTGTTTTAAGTTTGTTTGACTTTGAGTTGTCATTTGTTATAAAATTAACTTAAATATAAGCACTTATATGATAAGTGCTTAATTTTTTTTTTGTACAAACAGGGTCGTGTATTGTTACCCTTTTTTGAAAATCAAAACATGAACAAAAAGGGTGGTTTTGTATGTTTGTGTAGTAACTTCGTGAAAGTGAAGCTGATAAGAGTGAGCAGAGAGACTAATTGTATGTCATGTCATACAAAGCGTTAATAGGTGTTTTTTAAGCATTTGGGGATATTTGTTCAGTTAATGATTATGAAATGTTGAGATATTTTTTCACGGTATGAAATGTTAAGATATATACTAGTTATTTGTGGGTTGCTTCAACTTCGGTGGTTATTCATGTTCTTGTATGACCTTTCGGGGTTTCCTTTTATTATGCTCTATGTAAATTACAGTAATTGGAGGATTGATATAAAATACTGCTTAGCACCAGAATTATATGATTCTGAGAAAGGATTCACAAAGGATAATAAAAAAGTTCTCTTGAATGCCATTATCCATAAACTCTGCATTTGCAGAATTATCGTGTGCATTTTTATCATAAGATAAGAATATTTAATTAGTCATCATAGGTTGATATATGATAACCTTGTTAGTGTGTGTGCATCAACTCTATCATGCCTTCCATTATTTCGAAGTTGCTCTTCGCAAATGTCTTTATGTTTCTTTCTTAATTCGCTAATCATGCACGTTGTTGCTGGTTTTATGTCTCAAGTTTTGGAAAAGCACTTTTTCTTTATTTACTAACTACTATACACTGCATTGAGTCACAATTGCCCTTTGCAAGACTTACGCTTGGGGGGCTTTACACCGCTATGTTATTGGTTAAAAACAAGCTGAGGAATATGATGCAAAGGGTGTCCGCCTCTAACAAACATAAATCGGCGGAAGCACAGTCCTAGACAAGTGAATTCAATACATAATCAGGTGAATAGCATTCATACCAAAAGGAAATAAATTGTTGAGTTGTATTGCTCAAATAACTACTTTATCTTGTCTGATCTCATGAAACCAGATGTGCTTGGAAGAACAAGAGTTAAAATGCGAGCAAATGAAGTTATCTTAAATTATCATCTTCAGCATTCCGTCTTTGCAAGTCTCATGCTTGGGGAGCTGTGTTCCGGGCGAGGCCAAAAATTCTATAAGTGGGCTTGATCCATCAGGGGAAATGGGCCTGAACATCTATTGACCTTTTTGAAGGACTTGGTTCGCTTACTTTAGCTGATAAGGGCAAGACCCAGTCACGCCAAATGGGAGATAGGTCTAAAAATATAGGAGCACATGGGACACCTCCTACTACTTCCTCCACTATCTACCATATTCTCTCAACCACTCCCCCATTACTTGATCCACTATTCTTATGACATGCTTATATATAAGACATCATACACATAAGGAAATACACGTTCTTTCATCAAATATTCAGAAAAGCTAATATCTCTGCCTAGCATCTTGCTAGCCTGATACTCATAGAATACACTGTTCCCGCTGGTATACAAGAAACTACGGGGCTCTGATTCCCTTGTTTAAGGATATGTAGGACCAGAGGCCATCCCTATCGAGCTAAAACAAAAACATCGCCGGCTAGGTCTCATTTCAAGAATCCTAAAATCTCTGTAGGAATTAAAAAAAAGTCAATTATGAGTAATCAAGTAGGCTTGCTTGCTTATGAGTAATCAAGTAGGTTTGCTTGCTTATGTGTGTCAAAAAAAGGAAAAAAAAACCGCTTGCTTTGACCTTAATAGAAAAATAAATAAATTTTGAGAGAACAATGAGGAGCATCAACATTAGTCACTACATGAATAATTTAAAGTCAGAGTATTTTCTTATTGTTTTTTATATGACAATTACTTCTTTAAAAAATAGATTTGAGAAATTGAATACATTTGAAAGTGACTTTGGATTTTTATATGATTCACAAAAATTAAAATCATTGGATGATAATGAGTTGAAAGAATGTTGTGTTAAATTTCACTCAACTTTTTTTTATGACAATTCATCAGATGTTGATGTCGATGATCTTTTCTCTGAATTTAGAGTGTTACAATTTACTTTGCCAACTAATATAATGTTTGCCATTAATATTCCTAAATTTGTCAAATATACATATTGTTATCCGAATATATCAATTGCTTATAAAGTTGATAGGCGCGAAAATAAAAACTCATGGAATAGTATATTTGAATAAAAAGATAAAAAAAAAAAAATACAAAAATGACTTTGTTTTTGTTACATAGAGGGAAAAATGAAAAGGAAAGAAAATGGTCCAAAAAAAGCAAGAGAAAAACAAGAGGATGAAAGACAATAACGTAGCTAGGTTCAATTCCGTTGTTATTACAACACCACATCATCACCAACTTTCCTTATCCATACAAACACTCACAAGAACTCTATTTTTTCCCAAATGGAGAAGAAGCAACCATGAACATTACTCTACTTCAACCACCACCAATCTCACTCTCTTACCCACCACTTTACCACCACCACCACCACCCTTCTTCTTCTCCATTCAACAAAACTAAAACCACTAACTCCAACTCTTTTGTCTTAAATTACACAAACAACCCCTCAAACACATCAATCACAACAACCTCAAAAAAAGAACCACCCGACCAAAAGCTTCTAACATTGTTACAACAAAGAAAAACAGAGGAAGCTTGGATTGTATACACTCATTCAACCCACCTCCCTAACCCCACTTGTCTCAGCCGTTTACTCTCTCAGCTTTCTTACCTCAACACTTCTTCTTCTCTCACGCGCGCAAAGTCCATCCTCACGCGCCTCCGTAATGAATCCCAACTCCACCGTCTTGACGCCAATTCCCTCGGCCTACTCGCCGTCACTGCTGCTAAAGCTGGCCAGACTCTCTACGCTTCTTCCGTTGTCAAATCCATGCTTCGCTCCGGCTACCTCCCGCATGTCAAAGCTTGGAGTGCCGTTGTAAGCTGTCTAGCCTCCGACGATGATGTTTCGGAACCTTCTGAGGCTCTCCGTCTCTTCCAAGCTGTCACGCGCCGGTTAAAGAAGCTCCCTGACATTAACTTGGCGGCGGATTCGGCACCTGATACGGTGGCTTTCAATGCTGCGCTCAATGCATGTGCTAATTTGGGTGATGGTAAGATGTTCTTGCAGGTGTTTGATGAAATGCCGCAGTTTGGTGTTTTGCCTGATTCTTTGAGTTATAACATTGTGATGAAACTGTGTTGTGGAAAAAATAGGAAGGATTTGCTTTTGTTTGTGTTGGAGAGGATTCTTCAGTTGAATATACCTTTGTGTATGACTACTTTGCATTCACTTGTTGCTGCTTATGTTGATTTTAATGATTTGGAAACTGCTGAGAAAATTGTTCAGGCAATGAGGGAAAAAAGGAGAGATATTTGTAGGATACTTAGAGAATCCAATTCACAAGATTCTGTTGAAAATTATGATGATGATGTTGATTCTGTTTTTCATAAGTTGCTTCCAAATTTAATGGATAAGAGTGGCAATGGTAATGAGAATGATGCACTTTTGTTGCCAAAAGCATATACACCTAACACCAGAATTTACACCACTCTAATGAAAGGTTATATGAAGGCAGGGCGTGTTACGGATACGGTACGAATGCTCGAGGCAATGCGTTGTCAGGATGATAGTGCCAGTCACCCTGACCATGTTTCTTACACCACCGTGGTTTCGGCACTTGTGAAGGCTGGTTTCATGGATCGGGCATGTGAAGTTCTTGCTGAAATGACAAGAATCAGTGTGCCTGCTAACCGGATAACCTACAATATTCTCCTCAAAGGTTACTGTAAACAGCTGCAGATGGACACGGCAAGGGAGTTGCTTAAGGAGATGGCTGAGGATGCTGGGATTCAGCCTGATGTGGTGTCCTATAATATACTTATTAATGGTTGTATATTGGTTGATGACAGTGCTGGCGCTCTTTCCTTCTTTAATGAGATGAGGGCAAAGGGGATAGCTCCCACAAAAATTAGTTACACAACTTTGATGAAAGCTTTTGCTTTGTCTGGACAACCAAAGCTAGCTCAAAGGGTCTTTGACGAAATGGCGAACGACACTCGAGTTAGGGTGGATTTAATTGCTTGGAATATGTTGGTTGAAGGATATAGCAGGTTAGGGTTGGTAGAAGAGGCAAAGAAAGTGATTCAAAAGATGAAGGAAAATGGATTTTACCCTGATGTGAGCACCTATGGAAGTTTTGCTAGTGGAATTGCATTGGCAAGAAAACCTGGCGAAGCGCTTATACTTTGGAATGAAGTGAAGGAAAGGTGTGAGTTGAATAAAGAAGGAGGGAAAACTGATTCTTCTGTTCCACCTTTGAAACCTGATGAAGGGCTTTTGGATAAACTTGCTGATATATGTGTGAGGGCTGCTTTCTTTAGAAAGGCCTTGGAAATTGTGGCTTGCATGGAAGAAAATGGGATATCTCCTAACAAGACCAAGTATACTAGAATATATGTGGAAATGCATTCAAGAATGTTTACTAGTAAACATGCTTCAAAGGCTAGACAAGACAGAAGAGTGGAGAGAAAAAGAGCTGCTGAGGCTTTTAAGTTTTGGTTGGGTTTGCCTAATTCTTATTATGGAAGTGAGTGGAGGTTAGAACCTCTTGATGGATATGAGTGATACTACCTCTCATTAGGTTGGATCTGCTACATCAAGTAGAAAAGAGGATACGTATATAGTAACACTTGTATACTAGAAAGTAGAAATCAATGTAATGTAATAACCTTTAACCTTTAAAAATCAAAAGTGGCTATTTTTCTTTGAAAATAGTCTTTTTGGATTGAAGAATTACAATGTAAAACTATCCCTGTTGGATATTGGTTTGGGGTTATACTTTTTATCCCCGCTCGGAATTGGGATGGGTTTGGAGAAACCCGAACATTATGGATTTGGGTTTGGGGAGGGCAAAATCCGTCCCCGCCCTGCCCCGCCCCGTTGCCATGCCTATTGCCTAGTTGTATGAGCAATCTCTTAATTATAGCATCTATAGTCATGCAATCCTTATGCATCAGGGGAAATGTGAACCCTTTCAATGCCAAATTAAGGGACTGATCTTCCTAAATTAGCAATTTGCATAGGTTAGTGAGTTTGTAGTGGTGTAGAGTTATTTTAGCTCAATTGCTATGAGATTCCATTTCATGTGTTAAGCACAAGATTTTAGTCTCATGCAATCATAATCTCACTAAGTGGGTGAAAAAAAATCTATTACAGTAATACTGAACAATTCAGCCATGTCTCGTTGACTCGTTGGAGGAGCAACACTGGGAATTGTTAGATCAAGATAGGCTCAAGAACACACACAGAAATGAACGCAGGATGAGCTCAAAGTGGATGAGCACGATAGGCGCAGAACCTGAATCCTGCGCTTCAGCCTATCAGTAGACACAGCAAAGCAAAAAGATGAACATATACTCACTTGTGTAAAACTAAAGGAATGAGAAAGATGAATAATGGATGCAAAGTTATTTCATTAGTTATGAACATCCATATTACAAGTCTCACTATTTATAGAGTTTATAATCGTTGCTTGTTAGACAAGTAATTGCACGCATATCACTTTTAGCTAACAAACATACCCTCTAACCACTTAACTAACTATTGTTATGCAGTTGAGAATTAGTTATTATAACAGGAATGGGCTTAGTGTATGAAAAAGTTGTGCCATTCTAGTCTGTCTATGCTATGGGTAGCCGTCGCCATTGTCAAGTATACTCCCTTCGATCTGAAATATATGAATTAGAGAAAAAAAATTGTTACCTCAATTATTTTAGATTTGATTTTTCAGTAAACCATTATTCTTAGATAATTGCTCTTTCGGTAGGAAAATATATTGAGATAAGGATTAGAGAGATAGAAAAAATAAAGTGATGCAATAAACAAAGTGATTTTACTTTACTTCAATGGACTACTGTAGTTTGGTATTTATACAAGTGTGTAGTTTGCATCATAAGCTAATCTATGTTTCTCTTAGTAGAGATAATTGCTTACAATGCAAGTAACAACCTCTAACTTTTTATACAATGGTAACTGATTCTAACTAACTTTAACTACTTGTAGAAAACATGTAATTGTTTCCTTCAACTTGTTCCGATTTAAAAATATTGTATCAGAAAATATCTTCTAATCATCGAATTTAGGGAATTCTGAGCAACACAAGAGAGGAGAAGTAAGAGAAATTGTTTTATAAGTTCTCATGAATAGTAATTTACAAATTAATTACTTTTAATAAAATAGATGACACGCTACCGCTTATAATATGGGACGGAGGGAGTATAATATATTTTGGTAGAAGTCAGAAGGTAAATATATTTTTTTGTATGGCATGGAAGTCAATGGATTGGCAAAAATGAAGTAATTGTCTATAAAAAAAGTGGCAAAAATTATTAATGGACCGCCCAATAAATAAACGAGGAGGAAGGAGTAGAGTAGACTCACAGTAGGTTCTAGTAGTAGAAGCATTGAGAGTGGCAACAATTAGGAATGGACCAACTTATTACGGTTAGGAAGAACCCAAGGGGCACACTATTAGTGAAGTGTACTCCTCACTATTGTGAGGACAAATTAATTAGGCAGAGAATTTGGGTGGGATTACTAACAATATACAACTACGGGCCGTTGGAAAATTATTTTGCTTTTATTAAAAAAATAAGGGTAATGCTACACAATATTCCAGAGCACTTGTTAAGCATACCAAAAATAGAAATAAAAGATAAAATTAATGTTTTTTTACTCAAGATAAAATTAATGTTTGTAAAGTAACTTTTTACATTTTTGAGGTGTTGAATGCACAAGTTATAAGACATAATTTCCTTATTAATAAGCTTAACTAGTGTCTCGGGGGCACTATTTAACATTTTCCAAAAAATAAATAGAGATGTCTGACTTGACTCTTGCTAAATAACACGACCTATAGCTCGTTTGGAATAACTCATTTTTGTGATTATGCAAAACAGTTTATGCAAATAAATAAGTTTTTATGGATTATTATAAGCTTGTCAAGATAGTTTATGAAAAAACAGTTTATAAAAATACAATTTTTGTTAATGAAAATTTATAAATTAACATAAAAACCTATTTATTTTCGTAAGCTATTCCAAATGGCCCGCTAGTTGTGTGTAGCAATAATCCTATAATAATTACTACATTGCACTCATTTAACAATATCTAGATGGTCCGATTAAGATATGACATTTCAAATTTAAATTGAGAATAAAAAAAAAAGAGATTTCAAATACGTTTTGCTATGTTATCAGGATCAATTATATCCAACAATTCTACCGTTCTTTTTGTCATTCAATGCTCATTTAATCAATTTTCAGTGAACAATAGAGTGAACCTTCCACTCATAAAATGATCATGGACTGTACTGTGGGTTGTATACAGAGCAATGAGACATTGGAACGACGATGATCATAACTATGCATCTATCTTTAAAAGTGATTTTAAATTTTATTTTATCTATAAAGTATTCTTGCAATATATATTACTAGCAATTTTTTCATAGAATAAAATAAAGTTAAAACCAAAAGACAAATACATACTTATGTTCAGGGCCGCTCCAATGTATCCTTTCTCACTAATCCTCTATGGTTGGGAGCATTTCTCATATCCGATTTCCCCCAAAATTTAATGTTACATGATTTGCACATCAAATATTGAATAGGTCATTGTATACAGAGCAATGAGACATTGGAACGACGATGATCATAAATATACATCTATTTTTAAAATGATTTTTAATTTTACTTTTATAAAAAATGGTTGCAATATATTACTAGCAATTTTTTAATAGAGTAAATAAAAAACCAAAGACAAATACATACTTATGTTCATGGCCGCTCTAGTGTATCATTTCTCACAATCTCACTAGTCCTGGTTGGATCGGAGGACAACACCAATTGCAGAAAGCAACACAATATAGAAAAATTAGGATCCATGCATATAACAAGAAATAGCAAATTTAGAAACATGAAAAACAACACAAAATAGAATAAACCACCATATAATAACAGGAATAATCAACTAAGATTGTATATTTAAAAACACCAAAACTATATATATATATATATATAAAAGACTATACTAGAGAGAAAGTAAGAGCAAGAGATTGATGAAAAAGAAGATATATTGAAATTGAAACAATATTAGAAAGAACAAAAAACAATCATAGCAATTTCCCCCATGATATGTGTGGTTTTGTTGGGAGATTTGAACGAGTGTGTTAGGTTGTTGATTATATATATATATATATATATATATATATATATAAACACATATACATCCAATCTATATAAGCCTTAAAACAGATTAATGGATTTGGAAGTTGCTTGATCATGAAGAAATGGTGCATGTATATTCGATCTAGATTATTGGATTTAGACAAGTTGCTTGATCATAAAGAAATGGTGCATGTATATCCAATCGGTTTGAGTTCACTAGATATGCACACGGGGACATTTGACAATTTTGATTTCCACATAAATTTTAATTTTGGTCTTCATTTTGTGATTGTGCAATTTTAGTTCTCATTTTATAATTCTTTTTATTATCTATAATTTCAGTTCTCATTTTATAAATTAAGGGTTTAATTACTTAAATCCTTCAAAAATTGATGAGTTAAAATGAGTCACGACCAATTTTTATTATTATGATATTGATACGAAGTTTCCACCGTCATGAGCGATGACAATCTCCGTCGGAGAATCTGTAAGGCACATAATGTTGGTTCTCCCCTCCCAATCGAATTTTTTCCATACTTATGAGTCATGAAGCGAACCCATAACCACGTGCTTAAGAAGACTAACACTCTTACGCTTAAATCAATTTATTTAAGTCGTGACCAAACTTACAATAGCAAAAGAAGAGTGAATAATTTATTCTCACGTCATCAGATTGAATTGTTAAAATTATTAATTGATTAATATTTATGAAACGGAATTGCGTAATTAAAATTAAGGGGACTAGGATTATAATTTAGTCAAAATAAGGATAAAAAAAAACGAGAGTTAAGCTTTATTCTTTTTTACTTACTAATAAAAAAAATATTATTATGCAGCTAATAGAAAGGTTAACAATTCTTTCTGTAAGCTTGTTTGTTATAGATTAAATAAACTTTGGTAAAAAAATGAAAATGTAGGGAACATGTTAAAAAATTAAATGGATTTTTTTTATATCTTGTGCATTTAACTTTTTTAATTTTATTTTGTATTTTTAATACAAAATCTATATATTTAAATACGAGCACAAGTCAACATGACTAAAAAAAATTATATGAGTTGGGTTCATGAATAAAATTTTTATGTGGATCTGGATCTTCTCCAGCCCTCTTGGAGGGCATGTTCGCAGCTCCAATGGTTACATTTCTCTCTTGTGCCTTTATTTGATTATAGTGATATAGTGAAGACATTTCTTTGGTTTGGACGATCCGATGTTTTTACTCTTACATCGAATGTTTTCAACGTTAAAATTTCGGTATCTTTATTTTGTTTTATTGGCTGCCTTTTATTTGTTGTTGATCCTTATGTTCTTACAAGTTTCAGGAATTTTATTTTCATTTTGTATTGCTCTATTGTTATTATTGTGTGTTAATTCCCCATCATAATGGCATCATAACTCTTGGTGAGGGCTATTTTACTTGTTTGAATGATGTAATCAACCCAACTAACCCTGGACTCCATCTCCCATACCTTAGACCCTCGAATCTGTACACTTCTCACCACATACCAATCTGTTTTTGACACCCCTCATGGCCTCCCCCCTTCAAGGCCACATGACCACTCAATTCCGTTATTACCAAATACACCCCCAATCAATGTTAAACCCTACAGATACCCCCACTCTCAAAAAGAAGCCATGACCACCATTATTCATGATATGCTGCAGGAAGGCATTATTATCCCCAGCAACAGCCCATACTCATCCCCTGTCCTGCTAGTTCGAAAAAAAGACGGTACTTGGCGCTTTTGTGTGGATTATCGCGCCCTTAACGCCGTTACAATTCGAGACCGTTTTCCTATCCCTACCAATGATGAGTAGGTTCTTGCTACAATATCACAAACTAATGCTAAACCAGAAGATAAATGCAGGAAATATAAAAACTGAGAAAATAAATATAACTTCATTCATAACTTGGAAAGAGGCAGCTAATACCCTTTATAAAGTTAGGGTTTGCTGAAAACTAATGGACTTAGAGACAAATGGGCCTAAGGCTCCTTGGAGGAAATTAAAATAGTTCTCATAAAAACACTACTCATAAAATAAACATCACTTGGGAACAAAATCCCTATTCCAAAAAGGCTTAGAAGTCTTCCTTTTGGGCCTCTGATGACTTGGCCCGCTAACATCAAATGTCAGGAGTATCAAATTTGGAGATGAATTTTTGGGACCATTTTTATTGCTATCTTTACTAGAGTCTCGGGAGACATTTCCGGTTTCTATTACAAGTTTTGCTTGTAAAGATGTTGTTTCCTTGGAAACGACTAAAGGCGGTATTCTTAATGAAGAGAAGAGAAGGAAGACACATAGTACTTCTTCTTATTCCGAGGTACTTGTCACAAAAAATAGGGGGAGAAGTTAGAAAAAAGAACCAAAGGATGGTTGATAGATACAAAAATACAGGGAGAAGTCTTTAAAGACATCTCAATTTAATTTTTTTAAAAATTTATCATTTAGAATATAAAGCTCAATTTAAAGTATTTAAAAAAATTGGCTTTATTAATTTATTCAAATATTTTATTTTGTGTAGTTTCATAGTTTTATGATATCGTTTAGAATTACATGTTAATGATATAAATAAAAAATATGAAAACATATGTATTACAAGTCTGATTATATCAAAATGAAGGGTTTATTAAAGGAGATAAATGTAAGTTTTTAATATATAAAAGAATGCAAATAAAATTCAATTTTCTAACAAGAGAGAGAAGTGTAATTTTTTCTCAAGTAATCTAGTGGCTAAAAAATCCACCTTAAAGGTGGATAAGTGAAGTGTTCGCAGTTCATACCCCGACTGCACATATTATGCGGTGTCCCTGCCATTTGAGTTAAGTTTGTTATGTACAAGCAGAGAGTTGAGTGTATATTTTAACATAAAAGGGAAGGACAATGTAATTTAATCATCTTTCAATGGAGAAGAATGTAATTTTCTCTAATAATAATAATGAATTATTAATTTTGGACCAAATATAGAGTTTTTTTTTTCCAAAAAATTATTGGTTAATGGATAGATACGCTCAATTATAAAAAGGTAAAATGTCAAAATTTCACCAAATCTACATACAGTATTTACAGCATCAATAATTTATTAATATCTCCGGAATTAAAAAAAAAATATCCTTAAGGCCGTGATACAATAAACGTACCAAGATTCTGTCAAAATAAAAATAAACGTACCAAGATCTTCCGCCAAAGAACAAAAAAGAAAAACGTACCAAGAAGGCAAGAATCAATACTACTTATATTTAAAAAAAGGAATATGCACACGTAAAATAATTTTACACTGTCAACTAATCACAACTATATTTTTTGCTATGTCACCCCACTTTCTAAATATGATTTGGAAGGTTGAAGCATCCTGATTAATTAAATGTGTAAAGTTTCTTTACTCTGTCTGCTTATATCCATTAAACTCTATAATAATAACTTTGCGTCAAAAAAAATAAAAATAATAATAACTCAAGGATTTTCAAACGGAAAGATTTGTTTAAAAAATTAAAAAAAAGTAAAATTACGAAAGTGGGGCAGCGAGGACACGCGTCAAACATGTATTTAAACCACTGACACTTTGCAATTGCTACAAGTGCGTTTTTTCTGGTACGAAACCGAAACAAACTATGCCACGCTTTTCTTAACGCTTCTTCACTCCTCTCTCTCTCTCTCTCTCCAAATCTCTCAATATTGTTTGTTTGATTCTCACACTCTTTAAACGTTCCTTTCACTCTCTCAATCAATTCATCATTCACAACTACCCTTTCTTTCATCTCTACAAACAAACAACAACAACACCAACTCTCTGTTTCAAAATCAGGTTTCAATTTCTCATCTTTCATATGATCATCCTGTTTTTTTTTTTTTTTTTTTTTTGGTTTTTATAATGTTTTATGATTTATACAATTTAAATATGAATCAATGTACATGTTTATGTTTTTTGCTTTAGGTTTTAGGTTACAATGGCTGTCAATTCTGCCCAAATTGATTTAAATGCCGATGCTGTTTTATTTGATCAAGAGAATCAGGTTTTGGGTTTTAATTCTACAACAAGGTCTAATTTTAATAATGTTGGTGTATCTTTTTCTGAAACCCTCATTAGTCATGTTAGTGGAACCAATTGTTCAATGGACATGCTTTCTGGGAGGAATAATGTGAACTCAGGGTGTGGTGTTATGATTAATAGTGGTGGAAAAGATGGTTTTTGTGATGGGAAATTGGGAGAATTTTCATGTGGGTTGGTGAAGAATCAAGATGTGAAAAGTGTGATTCAATGTTCTGATGGAGTATCTTATGTTAATGGTGGTGATGAGTCTGATAAAGGTTTGGTTTTTGGATTCAAGGGTGGCGTTCCAATTGAACAAGAGTGTGAGAATGCGGGGAAAGTTGCATTGAGTAATGAGATTCCACGAGTTGAAGATGATGTGATTGAGTGCGACGACAAGGTTAAGAATGTTGCTTTGGCGAATTTATCTGCAGTTGCAGAGGATGATTGCACTATAAAAGGTGTTGATAGTTTTGTCAATAAAGACAATCCTGAAGATTATCGTCAGGAGATTGATTCTTCGTACGAGTTGAAACAGCCAGCCTTTCTGTCAGATGCACAAGTAGATGTGATTCAGAATCAAACGACAGATATCAATATTTCTGGTGCAGGTATCTCGGAGAATGTTCAATACAATTGTCGTGATTTTGATCTTGTTGTAGATCTTAATTCTTTCAAAAACACTCAGGAGGATAGTGTGCCTAAGGAATCGTTATTTTCTGAAGTTGCTTACCGTGTATCTGATCTTGTATGGGGAAAGGTTAGGGGGATTCCTTGGTGGCCTGGTCAGATCTATGATCCGTCAATTGCATCGGAGGAGGCAACAAGGCACCGTAAGGAAAACTGTTACCTGATAGCATATTTTGGGGATCAAACATTTGGTTGGAATGATGTGTCAATGATAAAGCCATTTCACAAACATTTCTCAGAAATGGAGAAACAGAGTGATTTGGAAGATTTCCGCCATGCTGTTGACTGTGCTTTAGAAGAGGCCTCGAGACGGGTTGAGTCTGGCATGTCTTGTCCTTGTACGCCTGGAGAAGTGTCTTCTAAGTTGAAAAAACAAGTAATTGTTAATGCTGCGTCATCTTTTGAACCGATGGAACTTGTCAATTTTGTTAAATCATTAGCCCAGTCACCATTTATTGAATTTGATAGACTGGATTTTGTAAGTGCTCGTGCTCAATTGTCGGCTTTTTATCGCTCAAAAGGTTATTCTCAACTGCCTGAGTTTGCAGTGCCTGGTCAGTTGTTTGCTAATGATATGGATCAATTTAATGAGCAAATTCCGATGAAAACCCACCAAGATGTTTCTCAGAATTCCCAGCACATCTCTCAAAATACGAAGCAGACCGGCAAAAAGAAAAAACTTTTGTCAGACTTAATGTCTGAGGGGAACTCCTGGACTCCAAATGGTGATTGTAGCTTAGAAAAGAAAGCTGGTGATAATACAATTTCACGGCGTGGCAGGAAACGCAAGGCAGCGCATGATACTTCTGATGATAATTCACAGCGTGAAAGGAAACTGAAGGCAGCTTATAATACTTCTGACGATTGTTTCCATAATTCAACCTCACGGCGTGGCAGAAAACGGAAGTTAGCATACAATACTGCTGATGATTGTTTCAATAATTCCCAAACTGGAAACGTCACCCAATTGCAGAATGTATCAATAGATAAGATGCGGTCTCAACTATGCTTAGCTGCCAAGGATTCTGCAGATGAAAGTTGCTTCAATGACATGATACATTTCTTTGTAGAATTTAAAAAGTTCACCGGCCGTAACGATTCTGTTTTTCTGGAGCAGGGATTTTCTTTAGAACAAGAGCATGGTGGTGAGACTGGAGTAGTAACCTCCACAGAAGCCTCTGCTACAGCTTCTATTTCAACACCAACACCAATGGAGCTTTGCAATGATTCTTATTGGACTGACAGAGTAATTCAAAGCAATTCTGAAGAGGAGACACTGTTAAAAAACCAGAATGAAAAAGAGGAACTTTTGCTAGCTGCTGAAATTAGCCCTAATATGGGTTTAATGTATCAAGATACTGATGAAAATCTGGGATCAGAACCTTCAAACCTTGTGGAACATGTGAATGAGAGTTCTCCGACTTCTCTTACTCTGAAATTTACATCCTTGGATTCGGTTCCTTCAACAACAGAACTCAACGAGATCTTTGGCCGTTTTGGGCCACTAATTGAATCGAAGACTGAACTGCTAGAGAAGACTAACCGCGCTAGAGTTGTTTTCGAAAGACGCTGCGATGCAGAAACTGCTTTTAGTAGTGCTGGAAAGTATAGCATATTTGGACCTTCACTACAAAGTTACCGCCTCAAGATTTTGCCTCGAACACCAAACAAAGTTCCAGGAAAGAGAGGCAGAAAAAGCAAAAAAGAAAAAAGTTCCATGAATGCAACCACAGTTTGATTCCTTGACAATTATTGGTGAGTTTATGTGAATATCAGTTTAGTTGTAGTATTATGATGAGTTATTAATTTGGCTAGCATGCTAATACATAGAATTGAGTAGATCACTAGTTGATGATATATTAAATCTTTTGGGGCTAGTATCAATTCCATTTAATTATGATGATGGATATATTTTGGGACTAATATGAACATAAGTTTGAAGTTTCAGTTAGTATATGACTATTGTTTGACAAGTTATATTTGTGAATACTGGTGCATTATTATTCTGAAAACCCAAGATTTTGATTATTCTGCATCTTCCTATTCACATTTTATAGTTATTCGAAATTGTATTGCATGATTCATATCCATTCTTTCATTTTTCATGGATACCATATTCTCCACAGGTGCTCATTTCAAGAAAGAACATGCATAGTGACAGTGCTATTAACTTTATAACTTATTGATTTATTTTAGTAATATTTTTTATTAAATCAAATAGTTTTATTTTTAATTTTTAATGTTTATATAATTTTTTTTTTCTTTTTTGACAAAGAGAAACTTAATGCATTTCATTATTCAAAATATTGTAAATACAAGTAGCTAGGTATCTTCTCATAAATTTAACGACTAGTCTTAGAATAGGCTGTCATTGCTAAGGTGTGAGCAACACTACTCGCTTGTCGTTTGACAAACTTCACCTCAAAGTTAGGATATAGTAATACCAAGGATTGAATTCTAGAAATTATTGAACAAAATTCAGAGACACCAACGTTCCTAGAAAGAATTGCATCACTTTCAAAAGTGACTTGGGTGAAGCCTCTTTAGATTATTTCGCACATGCTTCTTTAATTGCCAACGGCCCTTCAATGATGTTGAGTTTTTCATAAAAAATGTTTAAGCATGCAAGAATAAACTGTCCATTACTCCCTCGGATGCATGAACCCCAACCACATGCTTCTTCATTATCAAAGAAACTAGCATCTACATTACATTTTAGTTTACCATGTAATGGAGGCTGCCATGTTATAATTGAATCCACATGAGAACTGAAGTGTCACCTTACGCGGCCGCCACTATGTTACTTTCATTAGTACATACATAAAAAATCAGTCCTTTCATGCTACTATTTAAATGCAATCTTTGGATAAAATAACATGTGCAAGACCTATTACATTCCAAGCTTCTTTGCTACTTTCATTTCAAAAAATAGGTGCCATTCATCCTCAATGTGTTGTAAGCAAAATGGACATTCTAGAGCACAATTAAAAAAATGATTTTGTAAACGTACCCGTGTCGGTAAGCAATTCTTACAAATATGCCACAATAAATGTTTTGCCTTTTGAGGAGCTTTAATTTTCCATAACAGCCCCCAAGGTTCACGTGAGCTATCATGCCTCCAATCTCCCTTCTCTTTTATCGTATTTTTTTGCATAAAGGATCGAATCGAGTAAACTCCATCTCTTTTCTTCTTCCCAAATGAGTCTATCCATCTCGACAGCATCAAGTAGAGGGACTACTAGCATGCTTTTCGCTATGGCCTCTGGGAACAAAGAATTAACCTTCTTTACATCTCATTGTTTGTGGTTTGGCACCATTAGTTGCTGCACTTTCATATTGTGAATATTGCAATTTTGTGGTGCACTAACCCAACTATTATTACCATTTCTTAACCATGGTTCATACATCACATTGATTTTGCTTCCATCACCTATCATCCATCTACAACCTTGCATCAAAACTTGTCTAGACTTCCATATACTCCTCCAAACATAACTTGGGTTATTACATAGAGTAGCATAAAAAAGAGAAGTTGTAGGGAAATACCTTGCTTTATAAATTCTCAACACTAGCATGTGGGGCTTTGTTATGAAATTCTACCCTTATTTTGCCACCATTGCCAAATTGAATACTCGAAGATCACGGAATCCTATCCTCCTTTATCCTTGGAAAGCGCCATTCTCTCCCATGATAACCATTTTATTTCTTTGTTGTTATTACTCCCTCCCCACCAAAATGCATTAATCATCCATTCTATCTCCTTAATTAAGGTGTCCGATAAGAGATAAATGCTCATTACATATGACGGAATAACTTGCAAAACAGACTTGATCATTATCTCTTTACCGACTTTTGATAATGCCCGACTTCTCCAAGAGTTGATTTTTTTTTTCTTCAAAACACTCTCTTTAATTACAACGCTCATCAACAAGGCGGTGGCAAAAGCAAAATCCATGGGGTAAAAATTTGTAGAGGGGCGCCAATGGTGTCCCACCTACTTTTTTGCCGACGATTGTTTCTTATTTTGGTCCAAAAAGCTCATGAAAGTCCTATAAACCTATGAGTATGCATCATGACAAGAAATCAACTTATCCAAGCCATAAGTGTTCTTTAGCCGTAATATAAGCAAAGCGGCACAATAAGACTTATCTCGTTTAATGGGGGTGAGCCATGTTTTAGGCATGTTTTAGGTACAAGTAGATATCTTGGACTATCGTCCTTGGTGGGAAGGAGCAAGAAGAATACATTATATAAAAGTTAAAATTAAAATTAAAATGATTTTGCTCGAGTAACACCTCATTATATATGTTTGTTTAGTCCCTTATAATTCAAGTTTAGAACGAATCATATAATTTCGTAAAAAAAAGAACGAATCATATAATTCAAAAAGAGCTTTACTCCTTTAAAAATAGATATAATCATATAATTCAAGCTTAGAACGAAAATGTAATGATTTTGATTTGTTTATGTTTGTTTGTGTTGATTTGAGTATTAATAGTCTTCAAAGTTTTTGACATAGCTGAATATTCCCTCCTTCCTTCAATTTGCTTAATTTATATTAGATGATTCTTCCGTTAAGTTTAGTATTACCGTTACACACTAACATCTATTCTAAAAAGTTTATGTATTATTGTTCCATGTCACTTGTGACCTGTCACATATATAGGGATCAATTTGCTTGACTCCATTTCATTCCATAGAATTCAATCAGTTATTTTTCTCAAAAATTAAATAAATAAAAATCCATAAACATAACAATATTAATTCACTCATTCTTCTTCCTCATTTCATGATTTTAAAATCCTAAAAATTAAATCAAACACTTGAGTGAAATTAAGCTATTTCCTAAATTAGAAGACCATTGTGTAATTTGTGTTCATAGGTTAATTTTAGTAGCATTAGCGGGTTGAATAGAGTGAATCAACTAGTAAGTTGGTTGAATAAGAAAATGCTAACTAGTATTTCCGTAACACTAGTTAAGAAAATAAAAAATACTAGTAAAATTATCTTGAAATTTGTAAAGTCAACGTCTTAAAAGTCTAAATTTAGTTTTTTCAATGCATATTTTTTTTTTTTTCGCTTTTTAGTTCCTTAACTAGTGCACAGCAAAACTCATAAATATAAGAGATTCAATATCCAATTAAACATATATCTTAAATAAAGATAGTAAAGTTGACTTAATATATATATATATATATATATATATATATATATATATGACAAATTCTAATATGGACTAGTGCTCCAAATGGTCCATGATGGACAAGGAACAATCACCTTTAGATTAATCTATAATAATATGCACCTTCCCCACTTGATTTTTACTTCCAACTCAATTCTCTCTCCTCTCCATCACTCTACTTTTTCCCTCTTTTGGATTTTTCTAAACTAAAATTTTGTATTTTTCAAAAAAAAAAAAAATTAAAATTTTGTAATTAATTGTATTAAAAAACGGTGATATTGTTATTAAACTAACGTAAACAAGAGCAATATAATAATATATGTGGAGAGAAAAAGAGATGAGAGAATTCCTTTAGAGTGTCATTTACATGATACATGAGTCCTATTTATAGACAAATATAATGGGCCAAATAACATGGGCCAACAACCTACATATGGACATCCACTAAATATTCATAACACTCCCCCTTGGATGTCCATCGAGGATATGCCTCATTAAAAAACCTTACTAGAAAAAACCTAATGGGAAAAAATTCTAGTGAAGGAAAAAGAGTACAACATCCTTTGTGTTTGAACTGCCTCATTAAAAACCTTACCTGGAAAACCCAATGGGATAAAACCATGGTTAAGGAAAAAAGAGTGCAGAACACAATTATTTCTCCCCTCATAAAAATAATTATATCTGAGATGAAGTATGTCATTGAATCTTCTATACTAGTTGATCGAAAGATTTACTTAAAGTTGACTTTGTAGAAAGATTTGTCATATCTTCTCCAAGTTAGCAGTGCTTCCGATGTTATCTTCATATTGAATTGTTGCGGGAACCATCCTTTTGTAATAAAAGCAACAAGTTTCTTGTATGCGTTGAATTACAGGCCTTGACAAAATGCATTCTCAACTTGCTTGATGTACTGCTAAAATCCTCACATGATTGGATGATATTGTTGTTTCTTTAAGGTACAAATAATATGCTTCACTTTGTTCCAATATTTGTGTTGGCTAAATAGACAAAAATAAAATACCACGACATATATAACTATAGAAAAATATATTAGTGTCCTCAATTGAATTAAGATATGGTACTTCATGACCAATTCAAATTGTTCATTATTTTCTTGAGGCATAACATGATCTTTGCTCACATCAAATGATATCGCAACCATTTTTGTACACAATAAATTAGATTTGTCAATGTCAAACTATTTTAACACTTTTGATAATATTTCTTTAATCAACGAATTTCAGAAGCTCTTCAGGAGTTCTGGTAATATTTATAATATCATAATAAAAATCAACTATAACAAATTCATTTCCAAATCTTTTCTCTGCAAATGGACAAATGTTGTCATTCTCATGTTCCTCATTTGGGAATACTCACTAAAATTCTTATACAACATGCATTTTGATTGTATGCGTACACAAAGAGACTTATTCGTTTTATTAAGTCATCTCTTCGATAGTTTGTATGTCTCGTGGAAATTAATTCCTTCAAAGAGTTTTATATAATCCACACTAACAAATGAGCCATATAAATATATCGTAACACTTTATATAAATTAAGCTTTTCTTGTGTTACTAAACTTAGTCAAGTAGAAAAAAGATTATGATTTCACTTCAGGTGAATATTTCTCTTCACAATCAATGACAAACTTTTAATATTTGTATTCCAACATTTTCTATTCTCACAAAAATTGATTCGTATCCATCATTTTTACATAATCAAGTAAGTGGATAATACTCTTTATTAAGGATTATGAGTTTACACATACAATTATTAGAATGAAGGAGCTTCCGGCCCTTCAATACATATCTATAGAATTTTTTATTTTTCGCATCATAAAAAGTCCGGGGTGACCCAACCGGTCTTGCCAACGATATAATCCGTAAACTTTTGGTTTGCAATAATTTGTGCTTCAATTGCACTATTATACATAAAATGTAGTATAAACTTCTGGTTTATAACTTTTTCATTACACATATTTTATCCAAAAATATATCTCATAATATATAGACGTATTCAACATCCCTTCTTTTCTTATTTCAATATAATATTCCTTTACACAAATATCCTTATATACTTGATAAATTTCTTGAAGGAAATATAATATATTCTCAATATGAATTTATTCCTCTATGTAACAATACATTAGCTCTTCTGGAGCCTTCAATAATCTCAAAAAATATTGGTTTCTTACTGCACTAATTATGAGAAATATATACAAAACACGGTTTTTTCTTTCAAATAAGTTACAAAATGAATGTAGTTAGTAATGTAACCGTAGCTACAATATAATAAAAATAGTGTAAGTGTAGCTAATGAAAATATATTTAAATGCAATATATACACCTTTCACAAGATCAATGGTACAATATGCACAATATATTGATCAAAAACATAATATAAAATATGTAATGAAGATATACGCAAGCAAAAAATTTAGAATAACAAATGTGACTAATAATTTTTATTTTTTTAAAGAGAAATAAAAAAATGTGATTGATATTTCAACATACTCTTAAAATTATTTCTCAAATTTGCTACTTCAGGAGCATAATTAAAAACTATATATCATCCAATATTTATAAACATTGATTATGAAAATATGAATAATGTATGTGCATTCCTTCAAGAGTGTTCGATATTAAATTTATAGTTCTTCAAGAACTATGTCTCTAATTTTTTTGTACTTTAAAATTAAAATCAATAAATTGATTTAAATAAATAACCAACTAATTAAAATTGGTTTATATTTATAAACTGTAACCGAATTATATCATAATAATGAAAATGCTTCCAAAAATAATAGTAACCGTATGCCATTAAATTATGTAACCAAAAACGTATGACATTGAATTAATCTATCATTTAAATAATGATAGCCAATAAACAAAAATGTTGTATCTTTGATCTCCAATCGGCCTCTACTAGCCATAAACAATGTTAATGCCACAACAGCCCAATTGACCACAGCACCAGCTCTAAATGAAGGAAATCAGCTTGATTCTGATGATATGGATACTCAGGTGGAGAGAAAGAGAAGAAGGGCTGCAAGTTTAGTAGCGGAGGGATCAGAAGTTCGAACTAATCAGCATTTTTTATCGGCAGGTCCTGACAGTTCCCAGGACTGCAGGGACTCATGATTATTCTTAGTTGGAATTGTCGGGGTTTGGGCGGCCCGAGTGCAATTCCTAATCTAAAAAAGCTTGCTCGGGGACACTGTTGAGGCAAAATCACTAATTGATGTTTTAAAGATAACAAACCTCTTAATTATTTTTTAGTGTAATTCTAATCTTTTTGGTATCTAACAAGTGCTCTTGAGTGTTTTAATCAAGCTAGGAACAATTGAGCTACTTAGATCAAATATCATGTTTTTATTGTGATAAAAACAAAAGCTTGGAGAACGGTCTCTGATTGATCTCTGAGACCTGCGCAAACATCATTTTCACACAATCAATGCAAAAGGACTTATGGATAAGTCAACTATGTACAAGACAAATGATCACTTTTCTCTTAGGCTTCTCTCACGAATTATCTACACATCCAAGAGATCATTTAAGGCAAATGTTTATCTCATGAATAGAGAACTTACTTCTTTTATCAAGTTCTATGAATTAACCATGTGAAGATTGAGCATATGACACAAGGATATTTTTATACTCAATTAATGGAACTGATCTTATATGGACCATGGAGAATTAGACAGCACAACCTGGTCTTGGAAATTGACTTGTACTTTAAAGAATAAAGAATGAACATTCTCCAATGAAGTTTCTCTTTCTATATGACAATTGTACTTGCAACAAGGACACTATGGAACATCAAGTACAACATCCAGCTGCTGTTTTTATCCATAACAGCTGGACTTTTCGTGCTCTAGCTTCTTTGCTCCAAAAAGAAGAAAGTCATTCTCGCCAGAATTGGGAGATCGATCTCAGACCAATGCTGGAAAGAGAAAATCATCACTTGGAGTGACACCAGCTTTCTACAGCTGTTTAAAGGTTATCCAAAAGCTGCACAACGGCTATACTTGTTTGTTAAGCAACATACAACAACATTACAGCTCAACAACAGCTAGCAATACGCTCCTCTCTTAAAAGTCAGAAGAAGAAACTTTGGAGATCGATCTCAGACTGATCTGTTTTCTTCAAATTACATGAGCTGTCAATTTGCAGAGCAACTAGCCGTTATTTTCAAGCTTCCAACGGATATACTTCGTGGCCAAGACTCCCTGATCATCACTCATCTATATATAGAGGTCCTTGGCAACTTTGAAGAGCAAGAGTCTCCACTACAACTTCAACACTTGTTTTTGCTATACAAGTTTTTATCACGAGCTCTTCTTTTCTCTCTCACTCAGATTTGTAATTCATATATATATCTAGGATCAGAAATATCCAGTGAGTGTTTTGAGAGTTTATCCATCCATTTTTCAAAGCTTCTCATAAGTGTATTGAGTGAATAGGCTTTGATTCCAAAATCCTTCATCATTGTAACCATTGGCTCAAGTTAGTACGTAACTACTAATTGAGTGACACCTTCATAGTCAGTGTGACTGAGGTAGATTAAGCTTGTAGGGCTTAGAAGATTATTTGATCTTGGATCTAGATCAAAGGAAGTGTAACTTGAGATCATTAGCATCTCTTAGTGGACAATCTCACAAGGAGTGTGGGGACTGGACTAGCCAAAGCATTTTGGGTGAACCAGGATAAATTATTGTGTGCATTCTCTTCCCTTACTCTGATTTAATTTGTGCAATCACTAATCACACACATCACAATTTAATAGTTATATATATACTGTCAGAGAGTGATTGGGAGATCGATCTCCAGACTGCAACACTTTTGGTTATTTGGTTTAACTAACAATCTAATCATTTTCTTCAAGTATATTGTGATTGATAATTTTTATAGGGAATATTTTAAAGGTTCACAATTCAAACCCCCCCTTTCTTGTGAAAAACTTTGCTACTTCAGACACAAGCCAGATGTTTTATTCCTGTCCGAGACTTTATCGCATAATAGACATATTGAATCCATTCGTGTTCTGCTGGGATTTGATTCCTGTTTAGCTATTGATGTGGAGGGCAGAAGTGGAGGTTTGGCTGTGTTCTGGAAGGATTGTAGTAAGTGTTGAGTGCTTAATTACACGCGTAATTTTATTAATATGTTAGTGGAAGATGAGCAGTGGGGCGAGTGAAGGCTAACGTGTTATTATGGGTATCCTGAACGGAGTAGGCGTCGTGCAGCTTGGGATCTCTTACGAGCTTTAGGTAATATGTCTTCTATTCCTTGGTGTATTATTGGTGATTTCAACGACTTACTCTCTCAGGCTGATAAGAAAGGTATTCATCCTCACCCAAATGGTTTGTGTATGGGGTTTCGACAAGCAGTTAGTGATTGTGATTTAAGATATTCCAATTGAGAGACATCCGTTTACTTGGATAAAGAGTCGAGGTACCCCTCATGTGATTGAAGAAAGGTTAGATAGGGCTATGGCCAGCACTAGTTGGCTTCAGTTATTTCCCCAGGTAAGGTTAACTAATCTTCTGGCTTCACATTCAGACCATAGTCCAATATTGCTACAGTGTAAGCCTATTATTAGGACACATATCAATCATTCGTTTCGGTTTGAGAATAGTTGGCTAAAGGAGCCTGATTTAGAGGATGTGGTGGTTGAGGGTTGGGGAGGGAGAGAGAATCTGGAGGTGATTGACCGAGTGACTAGATGTGCTAATAAGCTTCAAAGATGGGGAAAAAAGAAAAGGATAAGGTTTAAAGAAGAGATTGACGAATGTGTTAGGCGGATGAATGAGCTACGCGGTAACCAGGATGAAGAGGGCAATATACAATATCAAGAATTATCGGAGAGGCATGCCACTTTGCTGATACAAGAGGAGGGGTACTGGAAACAAAGGGCTAAAATGCATTGGCTCCAAGAGGGGGATATGAACACTAAATTTTTCCATATGTCAGCAACTGTGCGTAGCAAAAAGAAGAAGGTCACAAAGTTGATTGCTGATAATGGAACAGAGGCACATACGCAGGAAGAACTTTGTGAGGTGGCCAAGAGTTATTTTGATACTCTCTTCAAGCCAAGAGATGGAGATCATGATCCCGTACTTAATCTTATTCAGCTGAGAGTGACCGACGATGATAATCTCGTTCTGACGGCGCCTATTACAAAAGTTGAAATTCAGCAAGCGTTGTTTCAGATGCATCCAGACAAATCTCCTGGACCAGATGGGTTTAATCCAGCTTTCTATCAGAGATTTTGGGAGCAGTGTAGTGATGATATATTTAGTGCCGCATCTACTTGGCTAGAGAGGGGATATTTCCCTACCAGTCTCAATGACACAAATATTTGTCTTATTCCTAAATGTGACAATCCCACATCAATGAAGGATTTGCGCCCTATTTCTCTTTGTAATGTCTTGTATAAAATGATCTCTAAGGTGTTAGCCAACAGGCTGAAGTGTTGTCTAGATAAATGTGTTTCTCAAGAGCAGTCAGCTTTTGTGGAAGGTAGATCTATCCTTGATAATGCTCTTATTGCCACAGAAGTTATTCATGCTTTGAAGCAGAAGACAAAGGGTAGAAGAGGTGAGTTAGCACTAAAGATTGATATTAGTAAGGCCTATGATAAGGTGGATTGGGGTTCCTCCGCGGTGTTATGACTAGGATGGGGTTCACTGATGTCTGGATCCGGTGGGTTATGATGTGTGTTAGTTCAGTCAATTACTCGGTGTTGATGAATTCTGACCGAGTTGGCCCTATTTCGCCAGGTCGAGGATTGCGACAGGGTGATCCATTATCTCCTTATTTATTTATTTATTTATTTTGGTAACAGAATGTTTAACTGCTCTCATTCACCAGGCTGTTGGTAGGGGTGACCTTCATGGAGTGAGAATTTGTCGTGGTGCTCTAGAGGTCTCTCATCTTTTGTTTGCAGATGATTGTTTCTTATTCTGTAGGGCTAGTGTAGCTGAGGTGAATGAACTCATGAGGATTTTACATACTTATGAAACAACATCAGGTCAGGAAGTTAACCTAGTTAAATCAGAAGTTTTTATTAGTCGAAATATGTCTCAGGCAGCTAAAGAAGATCTCTCTCGTATCCTTGGTGTCAAACTTGTATTGGGTACGGGTATATATCTTGGATTACCGTCCATGGTTGGCAGAAGTAAAAAAGCAATATTTTCCTATATCAAGGATCGTATTTGGAAAAGAATTAATTCCTGGAGAGGGCGTGCGCTGTCTAAGGCAGGCAAGGAAATCATGATAAAGTCGGTTCTGCAGGCAATACCCTCCTATGTAATGAGTATATTTATTCTTCCTGCTTCACTTATTGATGATATTGAAAAAATGATAAATGCTTTTTGGTGGAGGAACGGTAGTACTACTAATAATAATAATACTAAATGTATTCATTGGTTAGCTTGGGAGAGACTTGCTTGCCCGAAGGATTATGGGGGTTTAGGCTTTCGTAATTTTGAAGCTTTTAATAAGGCTATGGTTGCAAAACAAGTTTGGAATATCGTCCAGAATCCGAACTCATTGGTAGCAAAATTAATCAAAGCCAGATATTTTCCACGTTCCTCTTTATTTGAGGCACCATTGGGATACAACCCCAGCTTTGCATGGCGTAGTATGTGGCAAGCTAGACAAATTCTTTCTCTTGGATGTAGATGGAGGATTGGGAGTGGGGATAATATTCGTGTTATGCATGATCCTTGGTTGCGTGGGAGTGCTAATAGATGGGTGCCCTCACCTCAACCAGCAGGTGTCTATCAGTTATCTGTCAAAGATTTGTTACACGACAACTATAAAGCGTGGAATATAGTTAAGGTTCGAAAATTGTTTTCAAGGGATGTAGCGGAGAAGATTCTGGAAACACCACTTGTTAGCTCAGTCCGTGAGGATAAAGTGGTCTGGGATGAGGAAAGAAATGGGTGTTATTCAGTGAAATCCGGGTATAAGTTAGCTATGCGTTACTTAATAGGTAGCGACAAATATCATGTTATGGGCAATTGGAATGGTATTTGGAAAGCTCAAGCTCCGCACAAGGCACGCCATTTACTTTGGCGCTTATGTAGAGGATGTCTCCCGACTCGTTCTCGATTGTTGGAAAGACGAGTGAAATGTACTCTCAATTGTCCTGTGTGTGATGAGGAGATTGAGGATGAACTTCACATATTCTTTAGGTGTGCAGTAACCCGGGATAGTTGGAGTGCAGCTGGGCTGTCATCTGTCTTACATAATGCTACGTACCAACAAACTAATGCTATAGATCGTATTTTCGCTATTTGCAGCAATGAAAGTAGTGATACTGTTGGTAGAGTGGCTATGTTACTCTGGTGCATTTGGCAAAATCGTAATGATAAGCTTTGGAATGATAATGTACATATGCCACGTCAAATTGGAAGACATGCTTTTGATGCTTGGAATGATTGGTATTCAGTACATAAGTTACAGAGTAAAAATGTGAGCGGCACTACAGAAGCGGATTTAGTAAGGTGGGAGAAACCAGCTCTAGACTGGGTAAAATGTAACGTTGATGTTGCCTTTGTGTCTGGATCTGGAAGGACCTCGATGGGATTGTGTTTTCGCGATAATAGTGGTCACTTCATGGCTGGTATGACACAATGGCTGTGATTTCATCTGTAGAAGGAGAAGCATGGGCTTTACTTTTAGCAATGGAAGAAGCAAGACATCGAGGACTAAATCGAGTTCAATTTGAAAGTGATTCGAAAGTTTTGATAGAGGCGAAGCAACTCTGAGTTTTTGTTAATTGTTCATGATATCCTTAGTCTTATGTCATCTTTTATAAACTTTGAGGTTAAGTTTGTTAGGAGGCAAGCGAATTTGGTTGCTCATACTCTTGCTAGGGCGGCCAATTCTTGGGCTAGCTTCCATAGGTTTGAGAATATTCCCTTTTGTATTGAACGTTTAGTTTTTAATGAAATGCAGTAAGTTTGTTTGATTCAAAAAAAAAAATCTATCATTTTATAAAGAAATCGATATAATAAAAATATATATTGACCAACAATAAAAAAAGATGGAAACGTGCCATTGAAATTTAGGAAACATACATTTAAAATAATGGATTTAGGAGATATGGATATACCAAGAGCAGAACCATAATAATAGGTAATTTTATTTTAGGAAACCACCATAATAGTGATTTGGTTTGTTATCAGAAAAAAAAATGCACATGTGTTTTTTCTTTTCTTAAAACTACCTTAAAATTAGGTGATGTAGCTCATGTTGCAATATGATATACACTACATTTGAACCGTATAAAAATTCATCAGGTACACCACAATTAAATTCTTCTGGAATTCATAATAAAATTGAGATTTTTAAGTTCTTCCAAAACTTTATCATTGAACTTGTATAAATTCTTCAGGAACTAGATAATAAATCACTCTCATCTTAGTAGGATCCTTCAAGGATGCATGAATGTTGAATTCATCTGAAATTAATATAGAGAAACAAAATTTAAGTTCTTCAGGAACTATATAATAAATCTGAACAATATAAAATCATTTTTATGTGCAATCCATCTGGGATGTATGATTATTGAAATTCTTCTGGAATTCATAATGGATGAAAATTGAGAGTTCTTCGGGAACTAAGTTTATTGAATTCTTCGAGAATTCATAGATTAAATATACTATTTCTTCAGGAACTAAGTTTATTAAATTCTTTTGGAATTCATAGATTAGATTTTAAGTTCTTCGGGAACTAAATATTGAATTCTTCAGGAATCAAGGATTAAATTTATAAGTTTTTCAGGAACGGTATATTACAACAACAATATATTTTGCAATCCTTCAGAGATGCATGAATATATTCCTCTCACTAGTGCAAAAAACAGTTTTTAGATCGGTTCCTGGAGGCCTTTTAGATCGGTTGTTCATCTGATCTAGTAACAGGCGATCGAGTAAGTTTTTGTCATTTTAAATCAGTTGCCCGTCCGATCTAAAATCTTTTATTAAATCGGACAGTCCGATTTAGATTCTTTTATTTAAATCGGATGAACCAATTTAAAAGAATTTCAAAATTTCTGCTCACTTTTTAAGATCATTGTGACCCGATTTAAAAAGTTAATTTAGTTCGGTTCAACCAATTTAATAACATTCATTTAAATCAGTTAACCCGATTTAAAAGTATAGACTATTTTTTTTTTTGTATCCTTGATTCTACACAAATATATAATTATAAATATTTTTTTTTAATCCCTGATTCTAACTAAATATATAATTATAAATAAATCAAAACTTCATACACAATAAAATATATAAATAAACCAAATATCATACCATCCAATTGTAATTAGATTCAATCACAATATTCATACAATACTATTTCTCGGAACTTAACAATCTTCGGCCACAACATACCAAAACATGCCTAAGCAAACTAAAGCTAATGTTAGGCTACTATGTACCAAAATGTGTCTAAGCAAACTAAACACCAAATCCTGTTACAATGTGGCAGACACATCACAATCCTCCCTACCTATTACAAAACAACTAGGCTATCAAAGAGACCTAAACGCCACAAAACCATTGGTTCATCATCAATTCTACATAACATAATACAATTGTCATTTTTTACCTAATCAAAGTACTTCATACAAATTCAAGAATCGAATTTGCACAGCGTTCTTGAACATTCGAAACTTCGTCCTCATGAAATGGTGTTGAGTCTCCAAATACCTAAATAAATGTTAAATAATAATAGAATATTGTATTATCATTAAAGAACACAATTAACACAAATAATTGAAAAATTGAGACACACACCCGATTCCATGAATTAACAATACCAGCCGATACAATATTCAACATATGTATCATAACATAGTAACCGCTCTCGTAATTGAAAGATTGTCTTTGGCACTACAATTGTCATTAAAAAAAATTACAGTGAGTAAATATTTATATATACAAAACTATTATAAATTATAAACTAAATTCTTTATGTAATTGTTAACTTACCGTGAGAGTAGTGTTCCATGTTGGCTTCCTCTGTTTTCTTGAACCTTTCAACCTATTATATCCATTTATAGCTCTACAATAATATATATATATATATATATATATATATATATATATATTCATTAAATTTATCTTATAAAACATCATAAATTACATGTAAGATAAATAAATAGAATACTTACAAATCAACAATAAAAACGATATCTTTATCTGGCCTCAACCCCATTGAACATAGGAAGACTACATTGTGTTTTTTTGGCTCAATAATGAGCAATTGCCAATGATTACTACATTGTAAAACAAAAATTAAATGTCAACTTCAATTCTTTCTAATATATATACATGTGATTACCTATAATGGAAACCAATTTAGTAAAAAATACTATAACGATCAAACACACTTACTTGTTTAAGTAAGGTACAAAAAAACAGTCTTTCTCATTCTCAACCAGCTTTCCAGTTATGTAAGGCTGAGAACCAACTTGATCATTTTGAGGTTGAATGAAATTAGGATCAATGAAACCATACATGTTACTCTTGCCCAACCGAGTACACAAATGTTTCATATACCTAAATTCAAGCAGCAAATAACCGTTAAAATTAAACACGTTCAACTAAACCAGAAACAGGAAATTCAAGCATATAAACCACGCTCAAGCATAACTAGGAAACAGAAGCAGAAGCATATAAACAGTGGTGAAATTATAAGCATATAAACAGTGGAAACAGAAGCAGCTGCAAGTGAGAATAAATTACATGTTGCATACAAAAATAAATTGATATGCAGAGCAATGCAAGTAATAAAATTCCTGTAAAGACAAAAACAATGCCAAACAGCAGCCAAGGTAATCAGGTGTGATATTAATAACAGGTGGAGTATTGCTATTACTTTCATCAAAAGATGCAAAATCAAGAGGGTTATTAGGGACATCATGATTATTTTTATTTATTTATTTTAACAGCAAAAATTTATTGATAACCACAATCAAACATAAGGCATGTTTGGTGGGTAGAGAAACAACCTGGCCCTAGAAACCAGCCAGCCAGAACAGAGTAGCGATACACAAAAAAAGAGATCCAACAACAGCAAAACAACAAATAAAAACCAAGAAACAAGGGCCAACACCAACAACAAGCCACGCAGGGCAACAACAACCAAAGCTAAACACAAAGCTATGATTATTGATTTGAAATATTGAACGAAAAGACTAATTGAGAGAAAGGATCAACATGATTACTAATTTGAGATATTGAATGAAAAGAAAAAATGTCTTCATGAAACAGAATATCTCTATACACATGAAAGATTGTAGAATTTAAATGATAGACTTTAAAACCTTTACAACCAGTAGGGTAACCAAGTAACAACAATATTCTAGGAGTAAACTTATTTCTATGTTGAGGTATAGTTGAAGTTAACACTTAGGAGTAGTTTATTTCTATGTTTTCATTATTGTCATATTGTGCTAACTGCTATTACAAGGAGTCTCAGTCTATTGACTTGCAGGTCATCAACAATTCCTAACAAATTCCAGCACAGAAACACACAAAAATTCCAGCACACAAATAGTTCTTCTTTCAAATTTACCTTAATTACAGCACAGAAACGCACACACAAAGTAAACTTATACAAACTTCTGTAAATCTACTTATAGAAACTAAATCTAAACTGGATTTACAAAACAAATGACAAAACAAATTAAACTTTATAAAACAGAATATCACACAACACATAAAATTGAGATTAAATAAGTTTGGAGCTACATACTTAAGAAAGAGATATACCTGGAGGTTAAGAAGTAAAACCCACAAGGAATTAATGCGAAGATGGCGGCCGTAGCGGCGAAGTGGACTTTGAAAACTCTAAACGAAAGGGGAAATTGGAATGAGAATCCGTTGAATAATGAAGGAAAAACAAAAAACGAAATGGAACTTGAACTAACCTTGGAATGAGAAGACCAAAATCGAACTCATGTTCCTTCGTCGTCGACGCAGAGATGCAACCCAGAGAGCGGTTTAGGGTTTTTTTGGTTTGTTTAAGGAAGATCGATTGAGAGATAAATTGAGATTTAGGGTTCACGCAGACAAGAGAGGGAAACGAAATTCATCTGGTTTCAGTAGCAAAATTTCATCTGGAAATGAAATTGAAAAGTGAGAGGGAAACCAAATTTTCTTTGGAGGGAGAGGAAAGTCGCGCAGACAAGAGAGGAAAGTCGCGCAAAATTTCATCTGGAAACCAAATTTCATCTTGCAAGTTTTTATTTTATTTTTATTATAAAATAAATAATAAATAATTTATTTTAAATCAGTCTACCTGATTTAGTATTGATTCACTTTAAATTCCTCCTTCCGTGTCCACAATTTTCGTTTCCTTAAATCAGGTGGATCTCATCTGATTTAAAATGTGTGATCTAAAAACTGTTTTTTGCACTAGTGTCTAGAATATATAGAAAATAAATAAACTAATAAAATCAAAACGTAATTAAAGAGCAAGTTTTTCATAGCATTTGTACATACCTTCCTTTAAAAAATTAAATTGCAACGTGACAACAGCACATGGCTATGAGGCAAGTAAAATGAAAAAGGATTTTGCACACATACCTTTGCAATAATAATATGGTAGAGTCTCGTGCTGACAACGTGTTATTAAACTAACGTAAACAAGAGCAATATAATAATATATGTGGAGAGAAGAAGAGATGGGAGAATTCCTTTAGAGTGTCATTTACATCATACATGAGTCCTATTTATAGGCAAATATAATGGGCCAAATAACATGGGCCAACAACCTACATATGAACCTCCACTAAATATTCATAACAGATATCATGTAAACATTTTTTTTAAAGGGTAAACATGTTTTTTTGTTACATGTGCAAACATGTTTTTTTTGTTACATGTGTAAACGTGTATTAGTTTATAAAATTTATTTATTCTTTAAAATTATTTTTGGATAAAAAAATATTTTTAAATATGAATATAATAGATTCATTAAAATAAATTTTCGTCCATAAAAAATAATGAATATTAATTTTAGTCTTTAAAAATACAAATAAGTTTTTTCCCTCCAAAAAATTTCTATTTGATTCTTTTATCTCTAATGAAAATAATTTAGAAATGTCCTTGATATAATAGATGTACATAAAATAAACACGACTTTAACATAAACGAGTCATTAGAAAGAAAAAAAAAACGAACCAAAAAGTTTGAGAGGACAAAAATTTCATATTTTTATTTTTAAGGATTAAAAATTTATGTAAACCATTTAAATTTAAATAATTGATTAATACTCAATTTAGTAAAATATAGTGGATAAATTAATTAGCTAACAAAATGTAAAGTGTTTAATAAAACTAATGGTTAAATCAACTAAAATACCACATGTAACACCCAAATCCATTATTTAAATATTTGTACCTTTATTAAAAATCTTTTCAAAATACGCAACGGAAAAATCACAATTTAATTATAAAATGTTTGGTTAAAGGTATTACAATCGTCAACATACTTAACTAATTGATTAATTAGCCTAAACATTATCTATAAAATCATTCTTTATAAAATATACCTTTTCCGAAATAAATACATTAAGTCATAAAAGACCCTATATCCTAAATACAACCCTTTCCCCGTGTCACATTCAGAGCGGAGCTTCACCAAACACTTGGGCATCAACAAATACATAACCTGTAAACCTGGACCACCCAACGGTCCAGAAATACACAAAACAGAGAGTTAGTAAAATCATAACCAATAAAATACAAGTGTAAGAAATATCCTTAACACTTCATCATATTATCACGCATAATCTAACTCACATACATATTCTCAATCTTAAATCAAACATAAGATTATTCACATAGCACATTGAATTAACAAATAAAATCAATGTTCAACACCATAATTCAATCAAATAACTCACACAATGTCACATAACAATTACCACGTAATGTGCACATAATCTTAATGCAATCTAATGCCACAACTCATGTTATGTCAACCTAGACATATCAAATGCATGTGGTACCATCGTCTTTATTAGAGTATCTCACCTCTAATATCCGTCTTTATCGAATAAATATAATTCGATATCCGTCTTTATTAGAATCATAGATTCTAATATCCCTAACTCAATACATGAATGCATGAATAATTCATGTACAACCACAAACACTTAATATAACACAATATTAAGTTCTACTCTATGATATGGAACACTATCCATATCCGTCTTTATTAAGATATATCACAAATCTTAATATCCGTCTATATCGAACAAAATCCGATATCCTTCTTTATTAAGATAACACAATACCTTAATATACTTCTTTATTAGAATCACATAATTCTAATATTCTTCATTCATATACATACATATCATACATTCATCAATAACATCAACAAATCATTATTAATTAAAACATCCTCAACAATTTTAAAGGTATACGAAGTATACAAAAATATAAGAAAACTTCATAAACCAAGCTTCATCTTATAAAACTAACTCCGGAATCGGAATCTACGCGAAAAATCGATTGAAATAGGTTCCGGGTGCATAAACCGTCAAAAAGTCAACCAAAAGTCAACTCTGGTCAACAAGTTGTCAGTCTCCTGCGCGCCGCGCAGCAATCAAAGGAGAAAGTTGAAAAAGCTGCGCGCCGCGCAGGGATCAGAGTGACCTGCAGAAAATGCCTTTTGTGTGCGAAAAATCACTTATTTGACGCAAAATCACTTATTTTCAGTTCCAGAAATTATACCAAGCATGAGTTATGTTCATACATGTTCAACACACATTAAAAGTAACTTATTAACACAAATAATCACTTATTGTTCATGGATCTTGACATATTTGTAAAAACTCATAAACATTCACAAATCTTAACAAACATCTACAAATACTCATTGTTATCCATCAAAATTGTTCATACGTCATGCTAAGAGTATATTAAACATACTATAAACCTTAGCTTTTACTTTCATTAAGAAAAATCACTCCAAAAAGCCCACGAAAATGAGTGGAGAAAGTTCGGGTTCGGAGAAATCGACATTCTCCCCTTTCTCTAGTCACTCACAATTATGAAAACTAACTCTCTTACCTTAGATCGACGATTCCACGCGATTGCTCCTCGAATCTCTTCAAGAGCTCCTTGCCCTAGCTCTCGTCTTCCTTCTCTCTTCTTTCTCACCAAATTGTCACAAATGTGACTTCTCTCTCTAACTCAAGCTATATATAGCCCTCCCCATTTTGTCATTCACTTAGGCCCAATTCCTTAAAGCCTAATAGCTCAATAATCCCACACTCGTGTAATTCTCACAAACTCGCCCAATTAACTAATACTCTCGCTTATTAATTAATCGCCACAAAAGTAAATAATAATAAACAATTTTACACACAAATAATATATTCATATAAATAACGAATAGATAAATCGGGTCGTTACAACTCTCCCCCACTTAAAAATATTTTCGACCTCGAAAGTTACGCGACTAAAAACAACTTCGGATAAGACTCCTTCATCCGATTCTCCAACAAAACATTAAAAAAAAAAACTCAACACATTATCGAGTTCGACAAAATTAGTGTATCCCAATCAACACAATATTATCTACTATTAACAAGAGATCAAGGACGGCCAGTTCCTCAATTTGTCAATAGATGAACAACAATCATGATGGTGGCATAAACCATTCTTACCAAACTACAATAATGGTTTCCTCAAATACAAAACCTCCGTCAAATATCATTCCATAGTTTTCACAATACTACCACTACTAGACATACCAATCCATCTTATTACAAAAGATATCTCCATTAAATACTTCACAACTCCTTAAGTCCATAAGTCTTTGATTCTTTCTTATCACTTAACTACGTAAAATTGCTCATTCATATTCCAACCATTCATTCGATAACATGATCTCAACATCCATCCGATGACCAACTCCCCAATTTTCTTGACACACTCTAAAATTCACCATCTCTAACCGTTAAATTCCTTTTTCTCGCATATCTCACATCATTGCGTTGAATTCCAACATAACTACTCTTTTTCCAATTAATTTCTAGCCAACTTCTGGATTTCTTAACACAAGCATTTCCAATACTACTCCTTCCGTCGACATAATCTCATCCAAAATACATCTTAAGTCATTCATCGAATCTCTATTGTTCCACCGTCCGTGATGAAAATATCTAAAATCCTTTACTTCTTTATCACACTATATGACCATACTATACCAACAAACTATATCAACAAACATAATGCATCTAACATCACTAGTCTCTCTCGACTTTTCCATTCCAAAATCAACTTTTTCCAATACATAATTTTTAATCTCACTCTTATCTTTCGAATGCTACAAAAACACTCTCCGGTACTTACTCTAGGCATCACCTTCAAATTCTTAATATATACTCACAAACACAATATCCACTTTCGTGTGAAATAACTTCTTTCGTGAACTCTCTCTTGACATAAGTCACTTTCCATTTCTCTTTCTAGTACTCGTTCTCAACATGTTTCCCAACGGCTAGCTTTCTTATTTTTAATCATCCAAATGATACTTCACATTTAGTTCCATCGCAACCTCCAAAATCTCATTCAACTTTGATACTAATTGTCCGATCATTATCCAAATTCAACTATTCTTTACACGACAAGTCTCTCACAAAAACTCATCGAAATATTATCCTACTTCCATCTTTGAATAAATTCAACTATCCTATACAATCCTCTACAACCGACAACTTAACAAGTATACAAATCCTGTCACTGTATTCCCTTACTTCATTCTCCTCCACTTTAAAATCCGCTTCTTTTCCTTAATTAATTAACACCAACGATTCACTGATCTCCACATCTACTTTCTAAACTTCTCAATTCTCTTCAAGAAATAACTAATCAATTCCAATATACTCAACCTTATACTCCTAGAAATCATCTCACATACTAAATTCAGAATTCCTAGTTGTTCGGTCAAATTCCACTTCTTACCATAAGTACTGACATCTCATAAACTTTTTTAATAAAACATCCGCTACAACACTAAACTCATTCGAACAATAACTTAATTTGAAATCATCATCCTCTCAAGGATCCTAATCACCTCATCTTCTTCATATCCAATTTCCTTTTGATCAAACAAGGTACTCCAACTTCGACCCACACAAACAATATCTATACTTTCAATACAACGTAGAAACTCCAACCGTTCCGAATACTCTTCTTCCTACTTAATCAATATCACTGACGTCCCCATGACGAAACTCGTCTAACAACTTTTCCTCTAGCAATTCTCATAATTGTTGCTCGCGTTCATTTTGCTCCAACAAACGTCACTAAATCCTGAACACTCTGCTTCAAGAACATCTCCACATATCCTAACTTCTCACGTTCGAAACATCCACAGAATATAACATACTCCCCCACTTATCTCAAACTCATCATACTCTTCTACCAGAACTCCTAGTGCTCACATCTAGTCGTTCTATCGTTTCTGAACTCATTCTTCCCTAGAAGAAACTAGTACCGACATCATTTACACGTATGTCGCATACAAAGGGTAAAACACCAAAACACGATACTCAAACATCTACACAAAATTGCATAAAAGCAAGACATCAACATTTCACATAGATATTCAAGTAACATACATCTTTTCTAAGTCTAAAAAAAAAAATTAAGAATCAAATCAACACAAGAAAATATGAATATTGCTTAACAACAATTCATATTCATATACGCATGTCATGCAAGAAAATATTTAGCTTAACATGAGAATTAACAAGATACCATAAGATAGTCAAAACATGTGCAAAACATTTACCAAGTTCATCTAAAGAACAGAACATAATCATTCACAATATCACATGGATAACAAAACGACGAGTCAATTTTCATGGTAATTAATCTAGTACATATCATATAAGACAAACACATGTCATGCATATTTTGGAATTTACTTTTTACCATCAATTCATATTCTTAGAAAATAGCATAGTCATCTACTATAACTCACAAAGAACAATCAAATTTCTAGTAATAATCTACTATATGTTATAAACAAAACATATATCAAACACATACTAGAATCCACTAATATTTCATTCTTTTTACTTTCATGAAAAATTAGTTTTCATTTACTCAAAAGAAAATAACTTACATTTTCAACGAAATCCACATAATCAAGAATTACCATCAATTCTATAATTATTTCATGTCATAAAACTATCCACAAAGATACACATGTAAACATACATAATAATTCTCATAAACTCTATCACAAGTAGTTAAATTAAACTATTAACTCTATTATTCACATATGGATTCATGTAGCACAAAATAGTTTTCAACATCCTACACGATTTCAATTACAAATTTCATGTCGAACTTAATCATAATCTCACACAAGGAAAACAAGAATTTTAATTCAAGCAACTTAGGACAAAACACCATGTATCATTAATCAACAAGGATACAATCACATCAAGTGCTCACCAAAAGAATTAGAAATCACATAATCTAATTCACATCACTCATAGTTCATGAATAAACACACCAAGTTAATTCATAAAACAAACACATCACAACTCATAGACAAACACGACTGACACACGAAGCTCACTCGGTCTGAATGCACATACCTGCTCTGATTGACACATAACCCACACAGTCCGAAGACAACGGGGCTCTGATACCACTTTGTAAAACCCAAACCCATTATTTTGTACTTTTATTAAAAATCTTTTCAAAATACGCAACGGAAAAATCACAATTTAATTATAAAATGTTTGGTTAAAGGTATTACAATCGTCAACATACTTAACTAATTGATTAATTAGCCTAAACATTATCTATAAAATCATTCTTTATAAAATATACCTTTTCCGAAATAAATACATTAAGTCATAAAAGACCCTATATCCTAAATACAACCCTTTCCCCGTGTCACACTCAGAGCGGAGCTTCACCAAACACTTGTGCATCAACAAATACATAACCTGTAAACCTGGACCACCCAACGGTCCAGAAATACACAAAACAGAGAGTTAGTAAAATCATAACCAATAAAATACAAGTGTAAGAAATATCCTTAACACTTCATCATATTATCACGCATAATCTAACTCACATACATATTCTCAATATTAAATCAAACATAAGATTATTCACATAGCACATTGAATTAACAAATAAAATCAATGTTCAACACCATAATTCAATCAAATAACTCACACAATGTCACATAACAATTACCACGTAATGTGCACATAATCCTAATGCAATCTAATGCCACAACTCATGCTATGTCAACCTAGACATATCTAATGCATGTGGTACCATCGTCTTTATTAGAGTATCTCACCTCTAATATCCGTCTTCATCGAATAAATATAATTCGATATCCGTCTTTATTAGAATCATAGATTCTAATATCGCTAACTCAATACATGAATGCATGAATGATTCATGTACAACCACAAACACTTAATATAACACAATATTAAGTTCTACTTTATGATATGGAACACTATCCATATCCGTCTTTATTAAGATATATCACAAATCTTAATATCCGTCTTTATCGAACAAAATCCGATATCCTTCTTTATTAAGATAACACAATACCTTAATATACTTCTTTTTTAGAATAACATAATTCTAATATTCTTCATTCATATACATACATATCATACATTCATCAATAACATCAACAAATCATTATTAATTAAAACATCCTCAACAATTTTAAAGGTATACGAAGTATACAAAAATATAAGAAAACTTCATAAATCAAGCTTCATCTTATAAAACTAACTCCGGAATCGGAATCTACGCGAAAAATCGAGTGAAATAGGTTCCGGGTGCATAAACCGTCAAAAAGTCAACCAAAAGTCAACTCTGGTCAACAAGCTGTCAGTCTCCTGCGCGCCGCACAGCAATCAGAGGAGAAAGTTGAAAAAGCTGCGTGCCACGCAGGGATCAGAGTGACCTGCAGAAAATGCCTTTTGTGTGCGAAAAATCACTTATTTGACCCAAAATCACTTATTTTCAGTTCCAGAAATTATACCAAGCATGAGTTATGTTCATACATGTTCAAAACACATTAAAAGTAACTTATTAACACAAATAATCACTTATTGTTCATGGATCTTGACATATTTGTAAAAACTCATAAACATTCACAAATCTTAACAAACATCTACAAATACTCATTGTTACCCATCAAAATTGTTCATACGTCATGCTAAGAGTATATTAAACATACTATAAACCTTAGTTTTCACTTTCATTAAGAAAATTCACTCCAAAAAGCCCACGAAAATGAGTGGAGAAAGTTCGGGTTCGGAGAAATCGACATTCTCCCCTTTCTCTAGTCACTCACAATTATGAAAACTAACTCTCTTACCTTAGATCGACGGTTCCACGCGATTGCTCCTCGAATCTCTTCAAGAGCTCCTTGCCCTAGCTCTCCTCTTCCTTCTCTCTTCTTTCTCACCAAATTGTCACAAATGTGACTTCTCTCTCCAACTCAAGCTATATATAGCCCTCCCCATTTTGTCATTCACTTAGACCCAATTCCTTAAAGCCTAATAGCCCAATAATCCCACACTCGTGTAATTCTCACAAACTCGCCTAATTAACTAATACTCTCGCTTATTAATTAATCGCCACAAAAGTAAATAATAATAAACTATTTTACACACAAATAATATATTCATATAAATAAAAAATAGATAAATCGGGTCGTTACACCACAAAAACTAAGTGTTTAATAACACTAAAATTCCTTTATGTATTTATTTTAGTCAATGAAATTAATTATATATCATTTTTTAATTTAAATTACGCATACCCTGTAAAGAAATTGAAGGAGAACGATGAAGATGATGAAACAAGTTTGCAGGAACACGATCAATGTAATTTAAAATAAAAGAGATAAAATCTAAAATTTTGTATCTACTAACAATATATTAAAAGGAACACTACTACTAAAAAATATAATTTATCCTCATCAATTTTAATAATATTTTAAATCTTCTAATTTTAAATGTAATTTTACCTCTAAAGATTAGGAAATAAATATATAAGTCATAAAAATAGGGAAAAAGGAAAATAATTTTTAGTTAAAAGAAATCTACTCATAAAAATATAGAAACAAAACCATGATAAAATATACGTATAAAAATAGGGAAAAAAGAAAATAATTTTTAGTTAAAAGAAATCTACTCATAAAAATATAGAAACAAAACCATGATAAAATATACGTATAAAAAAATAGTAACTCAATCTAACGTATAACAATTTTTATATATAAAATAAGTTATAAATTTTAAATAAAAAATAATAAAAAATAACTTAATAAAAGAAGATACGTGGGAAAAAAGAAAATATTATGTCAACTTATATAATAATTTTTTTTATTAAAATCTACGCATAAAAAAGAAAACGTTTGTCGGCAGCGTAACGGTTCAATCTCAACTAGTTAGGGTGTGTTTATTAAAATTAAGTTATAAACTAGCTTGTAGCTGATAACTATAAGTTAGATGATAGCTTAAAAGTTAGCTTATAGCTGATAGCTAAAAAACTAACTGATTGAAATTAAAGTATTTGGTAAAATTAGTTTTTTTAAAGTGGATGATAAATATAAAATGACATATATAAAAGGATATGTATGTTTAGTGGGTAATTTTTTATTTTATAAAAAATAATAACATTAAATTAAAGGTTAAAAATGAAAGAAAAAAACTGTAAAAAGCTAAAAGTTATAAGCTATAAGCTCAAACGCTAGAACTTGTCTCCTATATGATAATTATTTTAACATATTTTTTCCCGTATAAAATAGTTTTTTTGAAATTAATATAAGAGTTAGAACTTGTCTCCTATATGATAATTATTTTAACATTTTTTTCAGTTAGAACTTATCGTGTGTAAAATAGTTTTTTGAAATTTTAAAATTAGTTAGAATTTGTTTCACGTGTCATAATTATTTTGAAATTTTTATCACTTAGAATTTGTCTCGTATATGATTTTACAATTTATATCAGTTAGAACTTGTCTCATGTACGATAATTATTTTTAAATTTTTTCCAGATAGAACCTGTCCCGCATATGTAGTTAATTTGAAATTTATATCAGTTAGAACTTATCATGTATAAAATAGTTTTTTTGAAATTTTTATAAGTTAGAACTTGTCTTTTGTATGATAATTATTTTGACATTTTGATCAGTTAGAACTTATCATGTGTAATTTTTTTTTTAATTTTGATTAGTTAGAAATATTTTTGAATGCACAGGTCTATAAATTAGTATATATGCTTAACATAATATATAGACAAATCTTGAAGATAAAAGAGTCATAATATTGACATTAAAATGAACATAAAGTGGTCACCAAGAACTAAAAACAAAACAAAAAATTAATCTACATTCATAGGAAGTTGGTTTAAATTTATAATTGTTTTTAGCAATTGAGATATTTATTATCTCATAACATATTCCCTAAATCAACATATATTGATATTTTACAACATCGTCGCTCCACACAGCCAATTTATTTTTTCTCCCATAGAATATCACAAAGAACAAAAATAAATAACGATTAACATAGAAAAATAATTTAAGTTAATGTAAAATCCTGTTAGTAAAAGTTAATAAAGAAAAAATATTGATGCATACTATATCGATTGAACAATTTGATATCGATCTTTAAAATTCGGAATTTTCTTCAAAACAATACATTGTAATGAAATAATCTATTTAATTACTTATTACTTGTCCTGTGAGTTTAACTCGGTTGATAGAGATATTGCATTATATATGCGGGGCCAGAGTTTGAAACTCGGTCATTCTATTTATCCATCTTAAGGGTGGAATTTATAGCCACTAGACTACTTGACAAAAAAAATTATTTATTACTTAATTTAATTAAACAATGTTAATCCAAGTAATTAGTAATTTAACTTATTTAAAATAATAAGTAATTATTAATTAGTTTATTGAAATTCTTGTTTTATTTCAATTAGCTAAAAAAAGTAAAAGATAAAAATTAAAAACGTTGTTTCTAATTGAAAAAAGAAGGAAAAGAGAGAGAAAATAGATTTTATTTAGTGTTTGAAGTCTTTGATAATCTCTATGCACCCCTTTCATCCAATGGTTAAGATTGAAAAATAAATTGTGAAAAGTAGTGGTCCATCATGGACCATTTGCTTAACCCGTCCATGGAAGCATCATCCATATATATATATACTCCCTCCGGTCATAATTATAAGTTAAAAAATACTTCAAAATTTGGCCACTATTATAAGCAAAAGTTAACTACTTTTAACTAATTAATATTGTTATTACTAATATACCCTTATTTAATTTTATTTTCCAAAAGGTGTATGTGATTTCCAAGGAAAAGAAAATTTATTTATAACGGGCAATATAGTAAACTTAACGATATTTTATATTAAATCAATAAAATTAACCATACTTAACTAAATTTCTTAAACACTGCATAAGTAGGTATTTTTACCTATATATATATATATATATAGACGGATGCTTCCATGGACTGGCCACACAAGTGGTTCATGATGGACTAAGAGTTTTCACAATTTTCTTTTTCAATTTCAATCATCGGATGAAAGAAGAGGGAGAAGAAGGGCTTGGTTGCCACCCACCATATCCGTCCTTGCGTGTACAAATTAAAATTAAGAAAACAACTTATTTTTGTATTATATAATAGAATTAGGATTCGTTGGCACCAGGTGTCAAACTTTAATTTGACACCAAATCTCAACCGTCTATTTTTTCTAATCAAAGACTAATAATAGTTTCCTATATTTACTGACATGAGTATCTATTGGCAAATTGTTCAAAGCATTACTATTCTTCCGTCGTTGTTCCCTTTGGTTAATCAATCAATCAAATACAATATAAGAAACTTGTTGTACCTAGAAAAGAATAAAATGCCCTCACTTAAGAAGCTTCCACTTATCCTAAATGACGGTAAATAATGTCCAAAAATTATAAAACTGAACTAAATGAACCCAAAATCGAGCCAATATAACATGTAACTGAGCTGGTTTTACTTTGTTGTGAGACAAATGACACTTTTTGTGAAGTCCAATACAAGCATGGTTTGAAATAAATTATTTTAGTTACTTTTGAATGGTACTAAAATTTAGTTAAAGCACATAAAAAACACTTTTTCAGCAAAATCAGCCTCAATTCTTCTCTCTCTATTTTCTTTTCTTGCATAAACTGACAACACATTTCCCACTTGTCATTCAAATTCATATTTTCCCACTCTTTGTGATTTGTATTTCATTAATATATACTCAAACTCAAACTTATATTTTAAACTTCTCCCTTCTCTCTTCTCTCTTCTTTCTCTCTTTTTTAATTACAATTCACTATTGAAATTCTGGCGTAGTTCAGATGGGGTACCAGATGTGCCCACCTTTACATCTACAATGTTCACATCAGAAGCAATAAACAATAAAAAATAAATAACTGGAAAATAAATAGCGCACTGTGTTGTTAACCCAGTTCGGCGTATAACACGACCTACTCTGGGGGATACCAATCCAGGAGAGAATCCACTATGGTAATACTAGTTAGAAGTTATTAGCAAACGACTCGTTTACACCTAGACACTACCCGTGCTAACTCAACCTAGCACCACCTAGATCAGAGACATCGTCCCTTCTCCTCTTAATCACTCAGCCAACGTGATTGCAACACAATAACAACAAGATGGCGAAGACACACTTCAAACATAAACCTAACTCCGTACTTCAAAGCTTAGGAATAGATTACAAGATTACAACTCAAAACAAACAGTCCTAAGCATGCATGAAAAAGATACACAATAGGCTCACAAATAACAAGAACACGCTAAAACTCTTAGACACAATATGACGACTTACACAAGAGTTTCAGTAACCAAATTAGGTTTTAGGTCTTCAATATTTATATCCTGAGTTAGCATAGGCTGATAACAAATTTCGGGCTTCACAAATAACATAAATATAGGATAAATCCAGTTTAAATATATTCTTCAAACAAATCCAACATATTTCTAAAATATAGGCATATCTATAGGAATTTAATCAAATCTCGCCTTCTTTAGGAAACCAACCGAAATCCTTGTCTTGGGGAACAAGCAAGGTGATTAATGGATATGCTTCACAACAAAAAACGCGTGGTCAAGGTATAAAAATAGGCACGCTTATTTCAGGTTTCAGGATGTTGTTCCACATGTTGCCACATCTGACTAGATCTTGTTTTTGCAAAATGTAACCAATTTCAAAAACCCAACAATTAACAAGATTTTTTTTGTGTTTTGCAGAAAAATTAAAAGATATTTATCTCTATCCAACAACAAGAACCCAAGAATGCAGGTACGAAAATCAAACTCTTTTCTATATTCATTTTTTCTTTTTTTTCTTTCTTTCATATCATGTTTACTAAATGTTTATTTTTTCTTGAACTTCTTCGGAGCCAAACTTACTAAAGTATAAAGGTATGAGAAGATCAAACTCATTTTTGCTATATATCATTTTCTTTGTGATAGTATTATTTTTTTTTTTTGAAGAAACTAGAGAATTTATATTAAATCAATTGGCAGCCCTGTAAGCACAAGATGTGCCTGACAGAAACTGATAAAACATACAACAGTGTTGTTTCACAATTTAGGAGCGAGCAAATAAATAATTAACAGAACAATTACAGAATAGCTTGACAACAACTCAAAGGAGAAAGCCGCCAAAAGGAGTAATCGAAATCGAATAAAACGTAATACGATTTCAACCACCAAAAGGAATGGCGCTTAACCTTCTCGGCCATTGCCTCAAGGGAGTCATAACCAGATTTAAAAATACGAGAGTTCCGGTCCTTCCATATCACAAATAGCACCGCTATCCATATAATAATTAACATATCATTAATGCCTCTAGAAAAACCACCAATTCCGCAAAAATGAGTAGAGTGGAGAGTAGCCGAACCCGGGAAAGCAGTTGTAACACCTAACCAATTGGAAATCCTAGACCAAAGTCGACCATAAACATCACATTGAAAAAACAAATGATCCAGATCTTCATGTTTGCCACAAGAAGTCGCACATGAAAGTTGTTGCTCATCTAAAACGCCTCGTTGATGAAGGTTTAACTTAGTAGGTAACCTGTTCAGAAAGAGGCGCCAGACAAAAATATTCACCTTCAGTGGGACAGATTTAAGCCAAAGAAATCTGTCATGAACGGCGTTATAAGTAACATTCTGAGCCGTCAAAAACAAATATGCCGATTTAACTGAGTAACTTTGTGAAGGATGTAACTTCCACACCCACGCATCACGTGCATCAACCTGCAAAACAACGTTAGATAGACGGGCAATACACTCCAAAACCAAATCCTCCTCCCAAGCATATAACCTCCTCCGCCACTTCCACGCTTCACCCCCAACACCCCATCCCGCCTCATACATGTCATGCACCGTAATCAGTTTGTTCTCCGCTAAATCAAATAAGCGCCCAAATGACCGCGCCAAAGAGCAATCACCAAGCCAAGGATCCTTCCAAAACAATGTCTCTCGGCCATTCCCTATATTCCTAATTAAATTATCCTTCAACCACCGACTATCCAACAATCCTGCCCCCGACCGGACCCGATTCAATGACCGCCACCAGACGGAACCAACTCCCTCCTCAAAACGAACGCGCCTTCCCTCTTCACCATATTTGGCTTTAAGAACCATGCTCCATAAACTATCATGTTCAACCAACAACCGCCACACCCATTTACCTAACAGGGAAACATTAAATTCCTTCAATCTTTTCACACCCAAACCTCCAACCTCATTCCTTAAACAAACAGTGTCCCAATTTATCCAGGCTATTTTCCTATTGTCCTCACACCCACCCCAAAAGAAGTGACAAAAAATAGAATCAAGGGAAGAAATAATACCTGAGGGAGCTGAGAAGAAAGAAAGATAATAAACCGGAATGGAAGACAACACAGATTTCAACAAAATCAGTCGGCCACCAATGGACAGGTTTTTACACTTCCAACCAGAAAGTCTGTTACGAATTCTGTCAACAAGCGGGTACCAAAAATTCAGCTTTCTAGGATCTCCACCGATGGGCAGCCCCAAATAAAGAAAAGGCAACTGACCTTACTTACAACACATAACTGAGGCCGTCTCTAATAACCATGATCTATTAATATTAATTCCACAAAGCATACTTTTATGAAAATTAACACGAAGCCCCGAAATATTTTCAAACAAAAGCAGGACAGCCTTAAGAGCCCTGACATTGGCCCAACTCTTTTCTCCAATCAAAAGAGTATCATCCGCAAACTGAAGATGAGAAATAGAAACTAAGTTTTGCAAACCGATACCATACGGGGTGAAAACACAGTTTGAAACCATCGCCTCCATTAGTACATGCAAACCTTCGGCCGCTAATAAAAAAAGGAACGGGGAAAGAGGATCCCCTTGGCGTAGTCCTCTCTCAAAATGAAATTCTTCCGTCGGACAACCGTTAACCAAAACCGACGCGGAAGCTGAAGTCACACATTCCATTATCCAACCCCTCCAAACACTCAGAAAATTCATTTTAGTCATAACATCACTAAGATAATCCCAATCGACAGAGTCATAGGCCTTTTCAAAATCTACCTTGAACAAAAGTAAATCCTTGTTGTTACACTTAGCATCATCAACAACTTCGTTCGCAATTAAAACACCATCCAGAATTTGTCTACCCTTGATGAAAGCAGACTGAGATTTCGAAACAATGTTATCGATAACATTACGGAGCCTGTTAGCCAATACTTTGGAAAGAATTTTATAGATACTACTAACCAAAGCAATAGGACGAAAATCAGCCACCCTCTGTGGACTCACAACCTTCGGTATCAAAGCAATAAAAGTAGAATTCAGGCCTTTTGAGAGAATACCTTGACGATGAAATTCCGAGAAAAAAATTCAAAAGATCGATTTTCAGTACCTCCCAGAAGTCCTTGAAGAAACCAAGATTAACACCGTCCGGTCCGGGGCTTTTAAAACTATCGCAGTCCCAGATAGCCGATTTGATTTCCTCCAACAAAAAAGGTTTAATAAGCTTCTCTTTGTCCAATTCTGACACCGTGCTAAACGACAAACCGCTAATATCAGGCCGAGAAAATTGTACCTTCCGAAAATGGTTATGAAAGTGATCAAAAACATGTTGGCAAACCTCCGCCACGCCTTCAATAGAACGCCCATCAACAGTAAAAGAGGCAATCGAGTTACCTCGCTTACGAGATGACATAATACCGTGAAAGAATTTCGAGTTTGCATCTCCTTCTCGCAGCCAGTTGATTCGCGACTTTTGCCAATTCATACTAGCCTGTAATTTTGAGAAAGTCAAGATATCAACCGGTAATGTTTTGAATTCAGCCTCTTCGACTTCTGTCAACCGTCGATCTTCCGTAGTAATATCAAGATCTTCTAAACGCTTCTTAGCATCCTGAATTTTATTATCAATATTGGAAGTGTGATTCAAATGCCAAAATCGAAGTTCTTTCTTTATCAGCTTCAACTTTTCTTTCAGAATATACCCACTCCAACCCCGAATATGAAAGGAACTCCACTTGTCTTTAACAAAATCTGAGTACCCTGGAATATCTGACCAACACTTCAACATACGCAAAGGCCGAGGACCCCAATTCATCTTTCACTTCTATTGATTTGTAACAATACTTACTAATTTTCTTTGAATATCAAGCTTTTTTTTTTTTTTTTCTTTTTCATTTATAAATCTAAAAAAGTATATCAAAACTCAATGTTGATCTAAAAAATTGTTACATAGACCTTACAAGTAGTTGAAAAAGACAATAAAAAAAGAATTATGCTATTGGTTTATAATACTGATTAAATAAATCTAACTTCGAAAAACAATTATTTTTCAATTTTAAATAGCAAAGTGTAACTTCTAAAAATATCGCGTAACGTTACGATCCGTGCGATAGCACGAGTCTCTTACTAGTTCCCATATCAATATCAATTCCAAACTCTGTAGACAAAACGTTTGGATAAAATTTATGAAAGTTTTTTGTTGATAACATTCATTTATAGATCTGCCCCATATCCTCGTGTATATGATTGTTGTTTCAGATATGCACTTTCTTTCAATAATTTACAAGCACTAATGTGTCCAATTAATTCATAAACTCAATTCGTACACCATTGCAATCGATTTCATAAATTCAACCCTTCGAATTACCCAATTGATTACATAAATTTAACCCTTTGAACTAAATTGAGGTGTTAGACGGTATGCACAAAAATCAATATATATTTGTTGGGTATGAATAAAAGAGGGGTTTGTTTAGTTGAGATTGAGAATTTGACATTGGTGCAAAGAAGCATGCTTTTATTGTTGATCTCAGAGACTGAGTTGCGATAGAGAAAGTAAAATAAAGTGTGCCGATCGGGAGAGTTGAGGGACAAAAAGGTTCACCGAGTTGATTCAACAAATAATTAAAGACACTTGGATTGAACAAAATAGACGGTTGAAATTTGTGTCAAATTAAAGTTTGAAGACTTAGGCTATGTTTGGATTGATGAAATTTAATGGAATAGAGCGGAATAGAGGGGAGTGAAATAGGATGGAGCGGAATGGAATAAATATTTCATTCCATTGGGGATATTTTTTTAAAAATAGGAACAAAATTGAAGGTAAGTGGTGATATGAGATGTAATCCATTCCATCCTATTCCATTTCATTTCGTTATTATTTTTCAAATCCAAACAATGAAACATTATTTTATTCCATTCCGCTCTGCTCCATTCCATTACATTTCATCAATGCAAACAGAACCTTAGTCTTTTACCGATAATTATGTTTTGTTTTAGTCCTTCAATTTTATTTTTTTTGACGAACCTTCAAATTTTATTCACATTAAAATTGGTTTTTAGAATATTCGTTATAGTTCTTATTAATTTTAAGAAATTAAAATAAAATATCATTACAAGACAAATTTCAATATGATTTTTATTTTTGAAAGGAATACGAAATATTTTTGTAAGTACTAAAATAAAACAACAAAGACCAAAAATAAAATTTGACACATTTGCAAAGATTATAAACAAAAAAAAAAATTACATAGACTTAAAAAAAATTATGTTTGTAGAAATAAAAAGCATATGTAAACATATTTTTTATGAGTAAAAATTAAACTCATCATTACCTTGGAATTTATAACATTTGTACAGCGCACCAACTATTTTTATCAGACTGTGATGGTATGTCATATTTGTGTATATCTTTTTTTTTTTTTTTTTTGAAGCATATTTATATACGTATCTCTTGTATATTATTTTTTGGGAATATATCTCATATATTAGACCTGGGTGATATTTCTTATTCATATCTCTCGTATAAACAATGTTTTAAAAACTGGACCGGTCATCGAACCGGTAGGGTCCTGGGTCACTGGTTCATTGGTTGAACCACCGGGTCACTGGTCGAACCGCATGACTAAACCGGATCAAACCGGTGAATGAACCGCTCTCTTTAATAAAATTTTATAGCTATTAAACCGGTCAAATAAGATGACTCGGTCTCTTTAAAATTTCATGACACCTAAAAAATTTAAAAAATTGAAAATGTCATAATGTTACAATTCAGACGTTCTTAAATTCAAATATTAAACATTGTCATCACGCACAATAAAATAATACAAATTACAAAACCAAATAACAACATAAACAAAATAACAAAGAGACTAATAATAAATTTAATTCCAAGTAGACATATTTGTTCCAGACACTGCTTGTTTTAGTTTAGTTTTTTCTATTTCCTTTCAAAAAAAGAATTCTGTAAAAAAAAAAGACGTTATTTTGATTTGGAAAAAAAAAAAGTTAGCCGGTTTTTATCGGTTCACTCCGGTCTAACCACATGTCCGGTCCAATATTTGAACCAGACCGGAGACTCCTCCGGTTCGCGGTTCAACCGGTCAGACCGGCCGGTTCGATCCGATTTTTAAAACACTGCATAAATGAGGCACTACTCAGCAAAAATGTTTAATTTTTAAATTTTATAAAACATTATTTGATTTAATAAAAAAATATGACAAAAATAAATCAACGATCATACAATAAACGGGTCAAAAGTTCTAATATGAGATACATTGATAATTCATGGAACACAATTGTCAAAATACTAAATAATCGACATAAAAATTAACAATACTAAGATTTATTGATTAAAAGAAATAAAACCAAGAACTTGAGGTATTAGAAGGATCAATGCATGCTGCAGCAATTTGCAACTACATCCTGACCAAAACTTGTTTGATTTTTCCTTTTTCTTCCTCTCTTTCCTGTGCCTTTCTTTGGTGTAGTAGGCAAAATCTTGAGGCGGAAACTTTGAAGTGAATCTTTAAATATGCTATTCAACCCAACACTACTAAAAGCATCTTCCGCGTCGCAACGTCTTTGGAAAACAATTTTTGCACGTTTAGTCTTCTCTAGTAGTTCAGTCTTCGATTCAATTAGAGGCCCAAATCGGACAAAGATGTTGTTGAGAAACGTCGTTGAAGAAATCAAATCTAGGTTTGTAAACTTAAGAGTAAGAGCCGTCGGAGAAGACTCGTAAACATGTTCCACGTGTTTTTCAGCAGTATCTTGATGCATCAATTCCAACTCTGGACTAATTTCAATAGCTGTTAAAGACTCCATTGGTTGAGACATGTTTCTATTTTGGAGACATTATATATTTCTTTTATAGTATTAAACTGAATTTTAATAATTAATAATAATCATTAAGTATTTTTTTTACGGATATGTTACAATATTGATTTTCTTTTTAAGGGATTACATTACTGATGCTATAAATATGAAGATTTCGTGAAATTCTTTTTTTTTTTAAAGAATTTGGTGACATTCTTTATTAGTTTTGTTTTCACCGAATGTATCTTATAATAATATTTACAATATATATTTCTTTCAGAATTACTAATTCATTACCTAAAATAGAAATAGGATATGACACAAAAAAAAAAAAAAAAAGAGGATATGATACGGGAAAAAAAAGTTAATCTAGTCATCATCATATTTTAAGGCTCCATTTGAATTGATGGAATGTAATGAAATGGAGCGGAGCGGAATGGAATAAAATAATGTTCCATTGTTTGGATTTGAAAAATAATAACGGAATGGAATGGAATAGGATGGAATAGATTATGTTCTGGACTGGGCCTAAATGCCCAACGCGTTGAGGACATCCTCTTTTGGGCTGTCGAGCAAGGCCCAAAGCACAAGCCCAAAGTCACTTGACCGTTGGTCAGCGTACGTCTCCCCTACGACTCATAACGCCCAACATCGGAATGATGAGCATTAACTGCTCATCACGGCTCCTCAGCCGTTTTCCGATAGCCTGCCCATCAATGGCATTGGCCAAGCGCTGAGGCTATATATATAGAGCACCTCACAACTGCAAAAGGTACGTAATCTTCTATATTAAAAACCTATTCTCCACCTCAACTGACTTGAGCGTTGGAGTGCCTGTAGGTACACAACCCCCTCCGAGTATATTTGGACTAAACGCCCAGCAAACCGTCGTACACCACCAGAACTGGTCGACTCTGATCAAGGTAAGATTAGATTACATCACATACCACCACTTACCTTCAATTTTGTTCCTATTTTTTTAAAAAAAAATCCAAACAATGGAACGGAACATTTATTCCATTATGCTTCATCCTATTCCACTCTCCTCTATTCCGCTCCGCTTCATTCCATTAAATTCTATCAATCCAAACATAGCCTAAAAGATTATTATATATTTTCAAGACAAAAGTAAATATATTTACAAGACACTAAAAGCAAGAAATACTACCTACTATTTGCTAGTGTCTTTTGGAGGGAGATAAATGGAGTGAAATGCCAAATACCCCCCTGAAATTTTAAAATTCGTCAAATACCCCCCCGAAATTTGAAAATAGGCAAATACCCCCCCTGAAATTGTAAAATGTCAATCAAATTGCCCCCTGCTTCATTTACTCCGTCTATTTTAATGAGGAAAAGAGAGAAAAGATGGATGAGACAAGAATTGATAAAGAGTATGATGTTGGTGATGATTGTTTCTTGTCTGATTTTGAATCTGGTGACTCAGATTGGTCTATTGGGTGGTTAGAATCTCTTGGTTATGATTTTGAAAGCAATGATAATGATGATGAGGATGATTTTTGTGATGATAATTTTGTTGTTTTGGTTCCTTGTTGTTCACTTGGTTGAAAGGAGGTTGAAGACTCAAACAATGCGCTTTTGAAGGCTCAAAATAGACGAGGTAAACGGAGCGTGGGGAAATTTGATTGAATTTATACAATTTTAGGGGTATTTGCCTATTTTAAAATTTCAGGGGAGTATTTGACGAATTTTAAAATTTCAGGGGGGTATTTGGTATTTTACTCGAGATAAATGTAATCACCTCTTAAGGCCTTCCCTGTCTTGGACTGGTGCACCATCCCCTCACCTAAATTTAATATTATAAAAAAATAAAAAATGCCTACTATTTGAAAAATAAAACAAATAAAAATAGGATCAAGGTGCAAATAAAGTTGTCTATTATGTCAAGCGATTTTTCATAGATATAAACTAAATTTGTTTATTGTCAAAGAAGAAAAATTGAATTTGTTTTCTTTGTTTAGATTTTTTTGTTTTACGATAGAGCTGAAGATTGAACCAATGACCTCTGACATTTAATATTTCAAAGTTCGGAAATAATTTTTTTTAAGATAAATTAAGGGTTTGATAATACATCATAGTGACTAGTAAACTTTAGAGGGATAATATCCAAAACTAGGGAGATTATTCCTAAATTAGTCCTCATTGATGACATGAGTCAAAGTCTCCTACAAAAGAAACATGTGCAATGTATCCGAGAGAAGTCAACTTGCCAACATTTCCTTATTTCACTCTAAATTATTTTGATTTAAATTTCTCAATCTAAAAATGGCTTATATTTTCTTTTAATGTCTCCTACTTTTTTTATATATTCATGAGGGCCTAAGCCCAAAAAAAGAAATTACACAGGAATTAATTTGGGGTTTGAATACCTCAATCTATCACCAGTACAAATGTCACTAATATTAGATGGGCAATCATCAATGAACATTATTTCATTATCTAGTGAGCACCCTATATTTACCAAAGCGTCGGCCCATATGTTTGGCTCCCTATAAAAGACAACTTCACCAAAGTTATTTCATTCAATCTACTACTTTAATTAATTAAAAAAGTCTTTTTATTTTGGATAATAACCTAAAATAATCTTTTTTTCAAATAGACAACATAACAAGTTATTAAAATATCACACACAAAAAAATAATAAAGTTCAACCTAACCATTTTAGTATTTCATGTTGGTTGATTTTTATTTATTTTAATCCAAATAGACCGTCCTTACAATGTTTTGGCGCGAGGGTGATTGATTCATTATTACCACCCCACGCCACCCCAATGGCCCAATCCAATTATTCAGTTACTAACATTTGAGAATTGCATAATTCCCAATATTCAAAACCGCACTTTTCCTTTTCAAAAAAACTACACAACTCAAATTCTTCAATTCTCCAATACACATCGAGCAGAAAATGACAATCTCCGAAACCGACGACGATTCTTTCAAAGTCACTAACAACGACGATCGACGTCTCAGTCTCATCGACGTTACTTCCGCCGACGATTCTCTCATCGACAATCATTCATCAGGTCTCTTTTCTTTCTTTCTTTCTCAACTTCATTATACATTTTCGGAATTTCATTATCTTCACACGCTGCCATTGTTCTTTCTTTAGGTAACTTTTTCACTCCATCTTCCAAAGACGAATTCCACGATGCTGCTACTAAAATCAACGAGTGGGAGCGAGAATCTCGCCCAAATCAGATTCAAAACAACAAGATTAATATGCGCCAGAGCTTAGCTTGGGATACTGCATTTTTTACAAGTCCCGGTACTTTACTTATTATTATTATTAGGGTTAAACAAATTTTAGTCCTATAATTATTTCAAATGTTGTTTATAGTTACAGTATGGCGGTGTCAGACATGTGTCGTCGGTGCTTGACATTGGAAGTAACATAAAAGTTAGTACCAACCGTAGTAACATATAAGATTAAACTTTAAGGGGTAAAATAACATTTTGGTCCCATTTGTTTTAGATTCTTTAAAAATTATTTTTGATATAAATAATTTGGAAATTATTCTTTAGAGACTTCAAAAAAAAAAGTATAAACCTTGAGTGAAAAAACATTCAAGTTGAAAATTACTCGTGTTGAAATAGTTTTTCATTACCGATAGTTAGTTGGTCCGATGGTGATTGACGCTGGACTTGGCAGGGAGGACCACAGTTCGATTCCCGCAACTACGATCGGGAAGGAGTTGGAACCACTTGATGCCAATTGACCCTCGAACTAGATTAGGCGGTCCAGTGGCCAGATACTGGTGGTGAAAACCAACAAAAAAAAAAGTTTTTCATTAATATGGTTGAAAAAGCATAGACTCCATAAATTATGTTTTGCTCTCTCTTCTATTAAAAATGATTTTCTTCAAAAAGCTAATCAACATAGCTATTTCATTTTCAAGAAAATGATTTTTGAGAATAGCTTACACATAAGCATAATTAGAATATAAAAAAAGATTTGTAATCCTTATTATCACGATTGATGTTATACTTGTTATTGCTATTGCTACTATTTTGTGTTATTCAGTTTAAGTGAATAAGAGTCATGTATGTGCAGGTGTTTTGGACCCTGAGGAGTTGAGTAGTATGATAGGTAGTGTGGAGAAGAGTGACAAGCGCGCATCATCATTACCAGTGATTCAAGAGGATGTGCATGGTTCATGTGAGTCTATCTCTACCTTTAGAAGCAACAATAGCTTGACTCAGGAGAGTCTAGAGGATGTTGATTTGTTTCAGGATGTAAGAGCTTCAATTCAGAACTTCGGCAGGATGTCTGATTTGGCAAGGGCAAACAGAAATGTTCCATCTAGGTTCCAAGCTGGTGGCTGTAAGTCTTCGTCTGCACCTTGAATTTGATAGATAGTACTTAGTTGGTATTTGATCAACTGCGATTGGCATCCTTGCAATCTATTTATATACTTATTTCTGTTTTATGTCCAAGTCTTGAACTGTAAGTTAAATATAGCTTGGGTGTACAGAGATAGATAGATTGGTTTTAGTAGATTTTTCTCCAAGGAGGATCTTTTGTGCTTTATGCTTTCGCAGTTTGGATGCCTCAGTCGCCACTGGTTAATGGCTAATGGATACTGTCAAAAGGAGTACACTCACAAGCATCAGCTCCTTTTGCTGCTAGCCTACTGCTTCATCGCGGTTAATATCCTCACTTCTCAGCAACAAATATATAGAAAGAGATAATTAGAATAACCACACAAACTCGCACGAATGCTAGAATCTAGATACATATAATGTTGCCATTTTCCTACATAGATCATATTATCCCTTATCAGCAGTTCATCTTTTGATTGACTCGGAAAAGAAAATCCCAACTTGAACAGAGTGAAGCAAGTCAAGGAAGCTTCTACTTCTATCTTAATTTACTCCTGAGGTCAATGGCGGTAACATTTTAAAACTTAAAAGACCAAATTGAGAAGGATGAATCCGAAATTTCGAATTAAGTTGATGGACTTTTGGAATAATTTTGACTTTTCCTATAAAAAACAATCATCTCCCAACCCAAACTGAAATGGTGCAAGTCAAGGAAGCTTCTACTTCTATCTTCAGTTCACATTGAATTGACAGCGATTTCATTAATTATTATTATTATTTATAGTTGCAATGACATGAAGTGACTTTTATTATCTTTTATCTTGCCCTGACACTTTCTTATAAGTTCAAAGCAATTAGATTAAATCTATTTAATTTACTCTGCCTTTATTCAAATGCACTGATTTATCTTACATTAGTCATATTAAGTTTTTCCTGCTGCTCCTTTCAGCTTTGACAGCGGTTGGCATGGCTTCTTGTATGAAGGTAAATGGATTAGTTAACCATAACTGTTGTGTCGTAGAAGTTTGGAGTAATTGAAAAATTGTTGTAATACCTCTGGGTTTTGAATGAAGGCTCCAAGTTCCAAGAGTCCGAGTGCAGGCATGCAAGGCACACAGAAGTTACCAAAGAAGAATCCTATTTCTCCACACCTTTCACGGGTAAGCAGCTAAAGAAAAGTTTCAGAAGAACTTGTGTTTCTGTATTTATTTCTGTACTTATGATAGCTGATGCATTTGCTTGGGAGACAAAAGCAGTCATATATCATGAAATTGAATTTTAGTCACTTCATAACTTTCATTCTATGCTTATTTTTTTCAAAGAAACCTGTTGCTAGAAGGGAAGAGTCATGTATTTCAAAACAACCAAAGACGCTAGGAAATTCTAGTCCAAGATCAACAATATCATCCAATAGAAGTTCCCTTGGTGATCTTCATGTCAAAAGTGAAAAGGACAAGGCAAATAAAAACAATTGCGGTAAGAATTTGCTTCAAGTGTGATTCTCTTTTCGTCTTCTTTTGTTATAGAGGTTGTTTTGTTCCAATTGTTCACTTGAATTTTTTTGTGCATTTTCAGGCAAGGTCAATTCTGTGATGAACACAACTACAACTGTCATTAAGGGTTCTCAAGTTAACGAGCTTAAACCTATCACGTCATCCAAATCCCCATTAGGTTCATCAGTTGCTACAAAAACAAAATCAACAATATCTCCATCTTCAAGCAGCAACTTATCCCGTAATATTACCAAATCACCATTGATTTCCTTGAAAAGAAAAGTTGATGCTGGAACAAAAAATTCACCCTCTTCTTGCTCAGTTGTCAGAACACCGCCAAGAATTGCTTTGAGAGATAAAATCGGGTCTAGCAATTCTAGTCTTTCAGGCTTGGTGTCTGCCACCAAGTTCTCTCCTTGTATTTCGCCCGCTAGCTCTACCAGTGATTGGTCATCAGAGTCATCATCATCAACTTCTATGACTAAATTTAGGTATAACAGTTCCAGTACTGCCTTTCACAGTATCTCTAACAAAAAGCACTTACCAGAGAATGGTGCTCGACATGTTTCAAATTCTAAAATATCCCCGAGTAGTTCATGCGCGGAAGGGAAGGAGACTAGGGATGCTGGATCCATCAGTCAGTGTGTAAGGGCTGCTGCTGCAGGAATGGTTCTTACCCCCTCTCCCAAGAAACCTTTAGGCCTACGACAACCATCACCCAAGATTGGCTTCTTTGAAGGAGTGAGTGTTGTTATTTTTGTGATAAATATATTTAAGAACTGATTTTGTCTGTGTAATGTTCATGGACATGTTATCAAACTTTGTATGGTGAAATTATGAATTAAGCCATGTAGCTTAAAAGCAATGTATTGGTTTAGGGGAGTGATGCATGTTTCTGGAATATTGTTTTTCCGCTCAATTGTTTTCTTCATCAATAGTACATCTCATCTGTATCATTATGTTATGTTATGTAGGTGAAGTCATCAGTCCGCACTCCACACAGGGAGATGAAACTACACACTATTGCGCCACAAGGAAGGGTCAGTCCTTCCGAAGGCCAAAACAAAGCGAAGCCTGGAAAGCTGCAATCACCAAGATCAATCATACCAACTAAAAACAAAGAGTTTTTTAACCAGCAAGCTTTGCATCCAGTTCCTCTTAATCAATCATCAGATGTTAAGACTTTTATGGCTTTACCTCATGCCGAAAGCTCTGCTGTTGCACCCATGGATGTTCGAAATCAAATGCATCTTCAAGCTGGTGTAGGTAATTCTGCTGTTGCACCCGTGGATGTTCCACAACCATCACCCAAGATTGGCTTCTTTGAAGGGGTCAGTGTTATTTTTTTGTGATATATAAATTTAGGTACTAATTTTTCCTGTGTAATGTTCATGCACATGTTATCATACTTAGCATCACGAAATTATGAATCAAGCCACATAGCTTAAAAGCAATGTATTGGTTTTGCTGAGTGGAATACATGTTTATGGAATGGTGTTTTTTTTTCCTCATTGTTTTCTTCATCACTAGTACATCTCATCTGTATCATTATGTTATGTAGGTGAAGTCATCAGTCCGCAGTCCACGTGGGGGGATGCAACCACGCACTATTGCGCCACAAGGAAGGGTCAGTCCTTTTGAAGATCAAAACAATGCAAAACATGGAAAGCTGCAATCACCAAGATCAATCATATCAACTAAAAACGAAGAGTTCATTAACCAGCAATCTTTGCATCCAGTTCCTCTTAATAAATCATCAGATGTGGAGATTTCTATGGCTCTACCTGATGTCGAAAGCTCTGCTGTTGCACCCATGGATGTTCGAAATCAAATGCATCTTAAAGATGGTGTAGGTAACTTGGATGCCAATAGCACCATGGTCGAAGGGCACATTAGACGTGAACACGATCCAAGTCTTGGCTTTACACAGGGAAATTCTCAGTATGATGATGATCAAGTTGATTGTTTGAGCAGACAAGTTGAACTTATGGATATAAATTTGAAGACACAAACATAGGCAATGTTTCTTTCTCTTAGCCTGATAAAACTAACAAGGTGGTGTTGTCAAATGTTAATGCATTTCGCTGACATAGATATATTGATGTGGCAGTTAAATTACTGAATAAAAAGTTTCCAAAATATGGATGAAATAAAATCATTTACCACAATACATATTATTGCAGGCTCACCTTTCCGTTTGCCTATATTGACAGTGGTACAATCAGAGTTGTAAACACCTGTGTCGCTAGCATTGCTAGTGTTGAGTGTTAAGTAAAACTTGTCAAATTTTCTAATTAGAGTTAGGGTGCTTTGCTTTTCCCATACTTCAGATTTCATGTGTCAACTTTCAATCATTACCACGGTTCAAAATGTCAATTTTCCGGGTTGAAATATTTGTAGTGGTGAGAGAATCATCACTGCAAATGTTGAATCTATAACTCTTCACCTGAACCACTTAATAATCAAAAAGCGGATTTTTCATTGTTATTATACTCATGTGTTTTCCATTTTTCCCTTTTTAAAGATCTACTATTTTTTATTTTTTTATGAAAATTTGTATATCTATTTATGAGAGAAGATTGCATTTGTGAGATTTTTATGTATCTATTTTCTCTTCGTCTTAATTCTATTGAAATTAATCTCTTTTGAATTTTTCATTATTTTTTTTTATTAAGTGAAATTTTCATTGCTATTATACTGATGTGTTTTCCCTCCTCATCTATGAATTTCCTTAGGAACTTTAGATGCTTTATTATTATTTTAATGCTAAGGAAAATTACCCTTTGCATTGCTTCAGAAAGCAACTGACACAAACAATGAAGTACTCGGAACTCCACCTAGATGTACTCCAACGCTAAGAAAACTAAAAGTGGAAACTAATACATCCACGCAGGCACTAAGCAACCTGCGTTGGAGTTGTTCTAAGAGCATCAACAATGGGGTTGTTTGAGTTGCTTTTTCTGGGCCCAAATTTGCCACATAGACCTAAGCAACTCAAACAATTTTGACCAATTTTACTCTAATGACAAATTCAATAAGCAATTCATAGTTGGTCCCTCCAATTTATATATTTTTTATTTTCATTGAATTTGATCAACTCAACGGTTGGGCACTTAGACATTAATTCTTAATTAAAAAAAGTTAAAAATAACAACAGGTCCACCACCCGATAAAAATAGTTTAAAAATAAAATAAAGAAATCACCACCACTTCACGTCAACCCATCCATTCTCACTCTTTTCATTTGAGTAAACAACCACTTTGGTCCTTGAAAGTGACACCCGTTGTCATAATAGTCCCTGAATCATAAAAAAATAATTTAGAATCCCTGAATGTAACTTCCGTTAGTCAAAATAGTCCTCAACGTTAGTTTTTGTGAAAGAATTGTTTGATAGTGCTGATGTGGCCATTTTGTTGACTTTATTGACCAATACGTGTCACCTTTCTTTAAAATTTGATGCCACGCAGGCAGGGACCATATTGAAGGTAAAAAAGAACAAAAAGGAAGGTGAACGTTGGAGGACCAAAATGACCATTTCAGATGAATGTTGAGGGGCTATATTGACCGAAATAGAAAATCACCCCCAAATATAAAACCCTAAAACATTTTCCATCTTCTCTTCCTCCTATCATTTTCCACCATTTTTGCAGCAAAGAGAAGCTTCAACTACCCAAATTGGGAGCCAATCACCATCCTCACATTTTGATCGAATGTCTGATTGTTATTGTGAGAGGAGGACAATTATGTTTAGAACAAAAACACTGAAGAATCCATGAAGACAATTCAACACATGCCCACTAAAAAAGTATGTCATTTTTGTTTTTGTATAATTTATTTATTGTGACAGTTTTGTGGTTGTGTAATTGTTATGATGTTATGTTAATTTGCAGGAAGATAGTGCAAATTGCAAATACTTCATTTGGGTTGATGATTGGAAAGACTATCTTGCAAAGGAATCCTTAAGAAGAGTAGCAAGAAAATGAGTAAAAGATGGTGAAATGAAAAATGGTGTTGGCAACAAATATGAAAATGATGACAAGTTCAAGAGAGATGAAAACTCAAAGTTGGATATGTTTGATTGTTGACATGAAGCTTATAAAATACTTTGTATTAGCTTGTCTTGTGATTCAACTTTTGTATATGGTTGTTCACAAATAGTGTTGTTGATTAGTGATTGAAATTAGTGGGTGTAATATTTTCATTTTTTTTTTTCGCTCTAGAATCTTGTTCTCCGAACAAAATGAAAAGAAATTCTCCTTTATTTGCTCAACACCCACACAAAGAAAAAACAATTCTATGTTAACATCCAACACTTTCATTTTCATCTTTCACCAATCAAACAACGTCCACACTTCTTCTCCTTAATCAAATTCTCAAACTCTTACCACAAAACAATACATCATCAAATTCTCCTCTCTTCTTTAATCGATCTCTCTCACAACAAAACCATCATTGGTGTTGTGGCAAGTGTGAATGGTAAGTCTCACATTTCTTAGAAAAGTGGCGGTTGAACACTTTATAAATGAGAGGACCCATAAACCTAACACCTTAAGGTTTTGGGTTACAGTGTGGTGTCCAACTCACTTGTAAAGTGGTTCTTGAACTCAATGTGGATGATCTCCTGGCTTCCCCCTCGTGATGACCCAACAGTGGTATCAGAGTCGATGGTTCGACGAAGGGTTCAACCGACTCCTTGTATCGAAAGTCTAGGTGGTCATGCGGCGTGTTCCGTGTGCAGTGTGGCAACGGCGGTACAAGTGTAGTGTAGCTGAAAAAGCTTCCGCTTGAGGGGGAGCATATCCTGGTATGAATGGACTCACACTTGAGGGGGAGATTGTTGTGGCAAGTGTGAGTGTTAAGTCTCACATTGCTTAGATAAGTTGAGGTTGAACACTTTATAAGTGAGAGGACCCATAAGCCTAACACCTTAAGGTTTTGGGTAAGAGTGTGGTGTCCAAACTCACTTGTAGAGTTGTTCTTGAACCCAATGTGGATGATCCCTTTAGCTTCCCCCTCGTGATGACCCAACAGTGGTATTAGAGTCGATGGTTCGACGAAGGGTCGACTGGCTCCTTGTATCGAAAGTCTTCCTGACAAAGGTGGTCAGACAGCGTGTCCCGTGTGTAGTGGCAACAGAGGTGCAAGTGTATGGATGAAGAAAGCTTCCGCTTGAGGGGGAACATATCCTAGAATGGATGGACTCACACTTGAGGGGGAGATTGTTGTGGCAAGTGTGAGTGGTAAGTCTCACATTGCTTAGAAAAGTGGCGGTTGAACACTTTATAAATGAGAGGACCCATAAACCTAACACCTTAAGGTTTTGGGTTAGAGTGTGGTGTCCAACTCACTTATAGAGTGGTTCTTGAACCCAATGTGGATGATCCTCCTGGCTGTCTCCTCGTGATGACCCAACACTTGGAACAATCTGACGGACGATGTCGAAGATGCGAGGGCGACATAGATGAATACAAGTCTGGATTTATCTTCCCTTTTTCCATTTTTAAAGATCTACTAATTTTTATTTTTTTGTATTTTGAAACATTTGCAAATCTATTTATGAGAAGATTGTATTTGTGAGATTTTTATGTATATATTTTCTCTTCATCTTAATTCTATTGAATTATTTTTAGGATTTTTCATTGTTATTATACTGATATGTGTTTTCCCTCCTCATCTATGAATTTCCGTTGGAACTTTAGTAAATTTTATTATTATTTTAATGCTAAACAACATACCCCTCGCATTGCTTCAGAAACCGACTAATACAAACAGTGAAGCAATTAGAACTCCACATGGATGTACTCCAACGTTGAGAAATTTGAAGTTGTAACTAATACATCCACACGAAAATTACTTTTCCGACCCCTGCCCATTTCTTTTTTACCCCCCAAACTGACGTTTTTGCCCTCGGGGGGTATGAAACAAATTTGCCAAGAAAATTCGGTTCGTAAAAACCGAAGCTTCGGAAACAGTTTTTAACTGTTGCCTTAGAACAAAAAAACGTTGTCTTTAAGAGCTAACGCAACACTTCCTCAAAACAGTATCCATATGTATAACACGCAACGTTTTAAAGTGTTATCTAAAGTGTTAGTTGAAATTCATGCATAGAACACTTTAGAGAACCCTTTAAAACCGTTGCGTGTTATGCATCTGGATACTGTTTTGAGGAAGTGTTGCGATAGCTCTTAAAGACAACGCGTTTTGTTCTAAGGCAACGGTTAAAAACCGTTGCCGAAGCTTCGGTTTTTACAAACCGAATTTTTTTGGCAAATTTTTTTCATACCCCCGAGGGCAAAAATGTCAGTTTGAGGGTAAAAAAGAAATGGGCAGGGGTCGGAAAAGCAATTTTCCATCCACACATACACTAAGCAACATGGGTTGTAGTTGCTCTAATTAACTATCACATATAAGTACTTTGTGGGTCTCAAACCTTTTTAATATAAAAATTTAATAATAATCCCTCTGTCGGCTCCTTTCTAAATGTACTTTTGTAATAGTAAAATCAAATTAGCGATATGTATTTTTGGGGATATTTATCCAAAAGTTTGTTACCAGTTAGTTGTGGGTATCACATGTAAATTCACTTATGTGACTTGTTCTCATTGGTTGATGGGTAAATACCCACAAATTATGAAGGGATGGATTAGAAAAAAACAAAAATAATTAATATGTTATTTTTCTCTAGTTAGTTTACCAAATATATAACATTAATTTATTTTAGTTTATTGAAAAAGATAAGAGTAATTGACAATGGGTATAATTAACAAATTATACGCTTAAAATACTATAACGACAGTTAAATAGGAACACTAAATTTGCAGTCAAACAACACTTAAAAAGGAACGGTTGTAGTATATAATTATAAATGGATACCATAAAGTTTTTAGTGAAATTTTTTGTAGTAAATCTTTTAGATGTACTGAGTTGAAGTAGAGATGTCAATTTGCATATGCTAACATAGTTCTCTGTGGGAATTATATGTTCGGAGCATCGAAGTCGGAGATTTTTCTCCTTGCAGAGAGATGGGTGGAGGGAAAAATTCATCCGAAAACATCTCGGTGCAAGGATCGGGAAAGTTTCCTCCGCCATCACAATGACGTCATTTTTTTTACATAATTTTTTTCTTTTTTAAAGTAAATAGAAAAAACTAAACTAAAACAAATAGTGTCAGAAACAAATATGTCTCCTTGGAATTAAATTTATTATTAGACTTTGTTATTTCGTTTATATTGCGATTAGATTATGTTGCAACTAGACTTTGTTTAAAATCTATTTGGTTTTGTAATTTGTACTATTTTATAGTGCGTAGTGACAATATTTAAGATTTGAATTTAAGAACTTGTGAATTGCGATATTATGACATTTCAAATTTTTTAAATTTTTAGTTGTCATTAACTTTTTAAGAGATCAAGTCATCATGTTCGATTGATTTAATAGCTATATAATTTTATTAAAGAGACCAGTTCATTCCTCCGGTTTATCCGGTTTATGCATGCAGTTCAACCAATGACCCGGTGGTTCGATCAATGAAACAGTGACCCAGTACCCTCACCGGTTCGATGACCGGTCCGATTTTTAAAACACTGTGGGAAACAGATTAAATTTGGAGCTGGGTCTAAATCCGGAAAAACGTCATGCCCTAAGTTGAAGTGATTAAATAATTGTTAAGCACTATCATTACAAATTTTAAAAGGTTAGATACCAAAAGTAATTAATTTTTCCATTATAGATACTACAAGAACCAACAGTTGAATGGATGAAAAAAGTTATCCAGAGCCTCTAGGAAAGAATTAATTTATGGGACGTTTGTTCTAGGAAATAATTCACTGGAAATGTTCTTAATAGATATATTTATTTTCTGCTAATATCTTCAATTATGTATTGCAAAAATATTTAATTTGTAAATATTCGGAGATAATTTGTTAAATATCTCAAGTTGGTATATACATCAAAAGTAAACTGCATGTGATTAACCACAGCTTTTATCTCAAATCAAAACCAAATAAATTTTCTAACTCAAACTTGAGGTTAAAAGCGAATGTCAAAATAATTAGTCAAAGATACTATTGAAAATACAGTGCAATTCTCTTTAAGAAGAAAAAATGTATAGTTTGATTTGATCAAAATTAAAAGAGGACAATATAAGTGTTCAAATTTAATTCTTTAAACCCAATAAATTTTAATCAGTGAAACAGAACATTAATTTAAATGAAGGTAATTCATTTAATGACCAAATCGTTCAGCCTAACAGAAAAATTAACAGGCAAATAACTCACAAAAGATGAAGGTATTCATTTCATGATCAAAACAATTAGCAATAGGATAGGGAAGAAACTAAAGTATGCAAGGTAGTAAAGGATCCTAAAAATGAAGTTCCACAAAATAACATGAAAAGTTACAAAATTGTCCATAAAACCCAATCTCAGGAAACAAAATTCAACATAGCTTAGGAAAACTATAAACTTAAAGAAACACAAATAATTTAAGACCTTGGCTTCTCCTTCTTCTCCTTGAAAAGAGCAAGAAGAGATACACCAGAGACCTTGACAACCTTGAATCTAACTCCGGGAATATCACCAACAGCATGACCCTTTCTTCCAAATCCAGCGATCAAAACTTCATCCTACAACCACCAAACAAAACATATTACAAATACAAATAAAATTTGTATATTAAGAAATGAAAAACAGTTCAAGACATTACAGTTAAAAGTAGATAATCAAACTAACAAAATTATGAACAAGTTCTTACATTCTCTTCGATGTAGTTTAAGCAACCATCATTTGGAACAAATGCAGCAATCTTCTTCCCATTCTTGATGAGTTGAACCCTGGCACACTTACGGATAGCAGAGTTAGGCTGCTTAGCCTCAATACCACTGCAGATAAAACAACAACCATTTTTTAGCATCACAATTCACAAGCACAAATTGAACAAAATTTTAGTATAATATTCAAAGACCAAAGCTTAACTACTCTTACATCTTTTCAAGGACAATTCCCTTTGCGTGAGATGAGCCAGCAAAAGGCTTCTTCCATTCATTACCAAGATGAGACTTCTTGTATGACTTGTCAGCCCACCTTTGCCTTCTGCGGTGGGACTTCAGCTTGCGGGCAGCTCCCATTCCATGTGTCTTTCTGTTAAGTAGTCATAACATTTAGCTTAGCTTTCATACATAGATAAACAAGCAAAATCCTAAACAACTGTCAGCAAAATGAAGTAAACCTAAACCATTTCTAACAAAACACTTTTGTTACCAAAAAAAATGAACAACTCAGACAAATATTCAACTGTGGTCTCAAAAAAGCACTTGTAACTCAACAACTTATCTAATTTTCAACTATATTCTACAAAAGTAACTTGTAACTCAACAACTCAGCTAAATATTCAACTATGGTCAACAAAAAGTACTCAAAACTTGTGTATTCAAATTGAACTTTCATTCCCTATTTTTACAGATATAAATTTAACCAGATAACTAAAATGAACAAAAAAACACAGGAACCAAGTCTCATCGATCTTAAACAGTTACATATAATTTAAAAAAAAACGAACACAAATCAAACATAGATACAATAAATCTAAAAAAAATTCATCAACAATATATTATTGGAGCATCGACAAAAATCTAAGAAAAGAATCCTACACAAAATAAAGCCAAAGAAAAATCTAATTTAAAACAGATCCACCATAAGAATACACAAATTAACACAAAATCAAAATCACATAGCATAGAAAACTAGTTAAAAATAAGTTCATTATTCTGAGTTTCGATTTTTTGAACGCGAAATCAGAAAAATTGAACAAGAGAGAATGTAATAGATTGTGAAGAAACCGTAATAGAAGATTAGGTTAGGTTAAGTTACCCCATGGCTGCGTTCTTGAGTGTAGAGCTCGGAGGTTATGGATTTAGCTCGAGCGGCAAATGGCAACAGCAACGCAGACCAAAACCCTAATCGCTGAAATGAAAGTTGTGCGTTTATATAGTGAGTTTGTTCTCAGTTTCTTATATCCAAACTCTGGGCCTGTTTGACGATAGGGTTTGGGCCTCCGGTGTATTGCACAAGAGGATTATGGTTTCTCTTCCCACCCCCCTCATGTCTCTTTCACCCCTCACACCCCCCAAAAAAGTTCGGGCCGTAGAACCCGAACTTTTTTCTACTGCAAAATTTTGTAAAATTTATACTGAAAAAGTTCGGGTACTAGAATTCGATTTTTTTGGAGGGGATGTGAGGGGTGAAAGAGACATGAGGGGGGTGGGATGAGAAACTTTCCAAGAGGATTGCTACCCGCACTCGTATTCTTTTTTGCATATTATAGTTTTTTTTGACAATGTGCATATTATAGTTGTTTTAGAAAAAATTTACCTTAATATAAAAAATATATATCAACAATGAATTAGTTCATAGTAAGGGTCTTGTTCAAAAAATTATCAAAACAAATAAAAGGGTCTTCTTAAAAAAAATTAGTGAGGGTCTTTGAGTCCTTTAAATAGGTGGTATGAAATTCGCTTATTGACGGCTATTGTGTATGAAAATAATGGTAACCCACAAAAAAAAAATTACAATTGTGTTTACCGTCACCTCTCTTTCAATCTTCCTCTGCTCCTCTCTTCTTTATCCACTGAAGATTGTTGGTTTTTGGTTAAATTTTTGCTCATAATCACTCTTCTGCATTGTTTTTTGGTTCATTTTATTTAAATAAATAAGCGGTTTTTAGATATATTGAATTTCGTTGTCTTGGTGCGGTGTTGTTTAGTTTTTCAACTTGTTGCGGTGTTCATTTGATTTAGATCGACAAATCAACTTCGATTCATTACAAATTCAATTAATGACTTGGGAGTCAACGTTACAAATTTGAATGCATGGGAATTCCAATCACTTTGATTTGGTTACCTTGTAAGAATTTTATCATTATATGTAATGGAGTTGCTAGCATATTCGTCTTTTTCTACTTCGGAAACGTGGAATATGTGTTTTTTTTATGTAATTTATCAATTTGATTGAATAATATTTTTTAATAAAAAATAAATAAATTATAATTTTTTGGAGAAATGCAATATTCTAACACATACTTTACTCTTTTTCTTAATTTTATTATCTTATGAAATTTAATATTTAAAAGAATTTTGATAATCAATCGGATAATTTAGTATTATTAATTTGTGAAATAACAATTTCATCTTTAATTCAATTTAGTCCCTCCATATGCGTATGTAATTCCACAAAAAAAAATTATTTGCATCATCCATGATATCTTTTCTTGTTAGCAACGACTAGCTTGTAGTTGTTGCAAAACCATTGACAATATTTATTCAAAATATACCGTCGATATTTGAGGGCAGACCACTCCCTCTCTATAAGTCACTCTTGATAGATGTCGTAGCCATCTTTGATTCTATTCCAGAAGTGTTATGTTTTTTTATCAACTCCAAAATGTTGAGCCATGTCTAATTGAGCAATTTATCATCTTCACTTGAGAACTTGGAACACTATTTTTTCTAGATAGAAGAACAATCTCCTTCTTCCGATGAAGTAATATTTTCTAGACCAATCTGAGTGGAGAGTTATGGCACTTGAGAATCGGGAGTTAGCCCAATTGGTGATTTCTAGTTCAATGTTATGAGACTAAATGCAATGTCGATGGTTCCAGTTCTGGTTTGGGCTGTGTTCGCAACTAAATGGCAAACAACAACAAATATTCGCCTCATAGGAAGAAAATAGTGAATGTGTTCACTTTCTGACATCTTCTATTACAAATTAATTACTACCTGCAATAGAAACAAAAACAGCAATGAAAGAGAAATGAAATGGTGGGCAAATTAAATATACAATTTTTTATTAAAAGATTAGACAAAAAAGTTACATCAATTTAAATATTACATCAAACATTTCAACTTCTAGCCTAATATAACAATATGCTCAACTTCTAATTAAATATAACAGTAAAGACCTAAATGTACTTTGCGCTGAAGATTTCTAGGGGAAACAAAGATGACAATTGGGTTGAACTAGAATTTCCCTCCTATAGATTTTCATGTGTTAAATGGAAGAGTTTGATTTGGAAGTCCCACTTATTTTTTAAATTTTAAAGGGAAATGTTGAGTGGTACCAATTTGAAAACAATGAAATTATACGAAACCCACAAAACAATCGAATCATTTTTCTTCACCAATTAGTTGTGTAGTATATCCAATTCATGAGTGTTCCTTTCTAATTCGTGCGTTTCACGCAAGTAGTATTTGAATAAAGGCATAATTCCAATTAGTTATAGTAGTAGTAATAAATATTTTTCATCAATATAACCAAAGATGATAGTCACAAAGTAGGAACACGTGTAAGTGCAGAGGGCAGAGGGGAAGCTTCAAGTTGATAAGAATAAAAATTGATGTTAGTGTTAGGTCGGTTGGTATACAAAGCTAATAAAGCAAGGAGAGTTAAAGCGTTAGTTGAATTTCGTTGGATCAGCTTCCCACCATATAGCAGTTCTATTTTTTAAATGGGTCATGCTAACTAGTGCTTCCGGAGCACTATTTAAGAATCTAAAAATGGAAAGAATAGAAAAACATTTATTGGAAAAATAAAATTTTGACTTTTAATATTTTGACTGCACAATTTTTAAGATAATGTTAGTACTATTTTTAGTTATCTTAACTGGTGCTCCCAGTTAAGATAATGCAAGAATGAAAGTAGGGATGTCAATTTCATTGTAAATGGAAATCCGCGCAAGAATTTTCCCGTTTGGGGATCAGAAAACAATTTTTTCCCGTGGAGATGGAGGGGAAAGTCCCACTGAGAGAGGTTTTGGGATGGAGACAGGGTTTTATTTTTCGTCCCACGTAGACTCCGTCCTCGAAAACTTTATTAAAATAACATTTATAAATGTATATTTAACTACTTTATAAATTATTTTTAATTATATTTTCGCACAATATGTGTATACATTTGTTTATATAGGATGTTTATTACTCCCACATGACTCACAGTAATATTTTAATTTTTTTATTTGTTTTATAATATAAATAATATAAGGTTGATGGATCTTCGCAGGAACTGTGAGGATCCGCGAGGATGAGGATGAAAGAAGAATACTCCCCAAAACGGAAAATGAATACAAATATATGGAATATTTTAGATGGTGGGACAAAGAGTGATAAAACACCCTCCGCTCAATCTCTGTCTCGTTGACATCCTTGAATGAAAGAATGAGGGAGAATGAGAGAATTGGTGTGAATTCTTTTCACACAAATGGTGTGAATTTATAGAATTCACCAAGCAATCTAATTGGTTGGAGCCATGTCATGGCCAAACACGTGGCGAATCATATTTGGCCACGTGGGAAAACAGTTTGACTGCATGGGAGACTTTTAATATGGAACGTCAAGGAGCGTATGAGAGGCTCTGGGGGCGCGAAAAGAAGAACTAGATATTTAATATCTACTACTAAAAGTTTGGCCCTCAAAATTGGACAATTGGGCTCCAAATTTTTTGAGGTCCGACGCCATAGAGCTGGTTGCACCTCCTATGGGCCGACCGTGCTTCCACCTGTTGTGGCAAGTGTGAGGTGAGTTAAGTCCCACATTGCTTAGAAAAGTGAGGGTTGAATACTTTATAAGTGAAATGACCCATAAACCTTATGTCTTAAGGTTTTGGGTTAAGATGCAGTGTCGAAATCACTTTTATTGTTATTCTTAGTCCAATGTGGATGATCCTCCGACCGCCCCTTCGTGACCCAACAATAGTATCAGAGCCGATGGTTTAACGAAGGGTTCGACCGACTCCTTGTATCAAAGTCTTTCTAACAAAGGGTTCGACCCATAAACCTAATGCCTTAGGTTTTGGGTTAAGTAGGTTAATTTGTATAGGTAAAAGAGCATGCACAAAATAAATTCAATGAACATGGATGTAAGTATATAATCTTTGCATGTTTAATGAACATGAATGTAAACTTAGTTGAATTTTGTATTTTTAAAATTTCCAATAATGCTGTTATTTCCCTTAATTTATCAGGAAGAACAAAAATGTAAAAATAATGTAAAACAGGAAGAACAAACTATGATCAAAACAATGTATGTACCTTTGAAACATTTGTGAGACTACTTTCTTAAGGAAAATATTCAATCAAGGATTTCTTGAATGGTGATCAAACTTCAAACCATAGGGTACCCAACATATAATAATAGAAAGCAAACAATTACAATGAAACATGAATTAGAACTTTTACTTAACAATGTAACTAACTAGTATGTAATGAAGTATATTATACATAGATTCATACACAACCTTGCATATATCTATCTATTGGTGATTCTTCTTCCACAACACTCCAATCTTCTTCAACATTGTTGTATTTTTCTTCTTAGGTGAGTCATCATCAGTATCTTCTGAATAAGGTGAACTCATCTTGTTACCTACAATAGAATTGTTGTAGCCACTGTCGAGCAAACCGGTTCGCTCCACAATTTTTCCATTGTTTCCTGACGATATCATAGCAGCAGCAGCTTCAGCTGCTTTCCTCCACTGATCTGACTGCACTTTCAATCTCCTTAGTTCAGCCTCTAACTCTGAATTCGATGCCTGCGCAGCATCTAACTCCTCGGTTACTCGGGCTATCTTTCTGTTACTTTCATCAGCTTCTTTAGTTATGTATCCGAGTTTTGTTAAAGCCTCCTGCTTTGCAGCCCTTGCTGCCTCGGCAGAAGCAACAGCCTCGTCTGTGATTTTATTCTTCTCTAACTCCTCTCTCTTTATTTCCATCTTAAGTGTATTGTTCTCTTCAGTTACATTTTGTAGTTTTGTCTCTCTGTCATATAATCTTGCCTTCAACTCAGCTACATCATCATCTTGCAAATGTGACTCTTTGTCCATCAGGTGCGCCCTTAACTCTTCAATATCGGCTTTAGCTTTCTCCAATTCCTCATATAATTCAGCCTGTCTTTGAATAGATTCTGATTTCGTGTTCTCCAGTTGTTCAAAGGCACTTCGAATCTGCATTGTGCTTCGTATGTACTCATCCTGATAACTTACCTCGGCAACATCCAATGCGGACTTTAACTTCCCAGCTTCAGCTTTGACCGAGACAAGCTCGGCTTTGAGCCGGTTTATCTCCTCATTTTCTACAACTTCCATTGCAGATAACTGAGGAGATAAACTGGCTTCAGTGACCAAATCATCCTGAAGTTTGCTCACAAGTTCTTCCAACGATTTTACTTGAGACCTTGATTTCTCCAACTCTAAAGCTGAGTTTCGGTAAGCTTCTGATGCTTTCACACTTTCTAACTGGAGCGATTCCACTGTCTTATTTGCAGCTTCCAATTGCATTTGGGTCTTAGCAACAATTTCCAAAGCTTGTGATTCAGATTTTTTACAATGGCTCACCTCATTTTTAAGCTTTGCAATTAAAGAGAGTGTTTCATCAAGTTCCACCCTCAAATCTTGTATCTCAGCTTCAGCTGACTCAGCATTATCAATCCGAGTAGCTTCGGATTCACGTGCTCTTTCAAGTTGCATTTTCAGTTTCTGGATGTCATTCATGGCAGATGCTAAAGCAGATGAGTCCATTGAATGCTGTTTCCGGACAGCCTCTAGTTCAGACTGCCATTCTCTATCTCGGTCCTGAGAAATTTTACGTAGTTCTTGAATTCGTTCGTCTTCGGAATTAGATAGTTCCAGAAGCTGTTGATGTGATTCCTCCAACTTTCTTGACATGGATAAAAGCTTATTCTTTGCATCTTCAGCCTCCTTCTGAGCTTTTATCTTCAATGACTCAGATGAGTTAAGTTGTTCCTTAGCTTTCTTTAGATCTTCTTCGAGTTGCGATAGCCGAGACTCCAATTCCTGGACCTTATTTGTTCCATTCTTCTAGAGACAGATGAAAAAAGTCAAGGAGATATAGTAAATAATATATTTTAAAACTTTCAATAACTATCGAATAATTTATATTTTGTACATAATATTGATGAAGATCTTCTATAATTTTACTCGGTATCTAGTTATCTACCAAACGCAACCAGGAAATTACCAAAGCTAAGTCTTATTATAGGAACTTAAAATGTACCTCAGATATTGGACTTTGTGTTGGCTTGACATTTGGGCTCCTATCTTTTGGAGTCTTACTTGCCTGATTCGGAGACGACGAGACAGAGTTAGAATCAGATCCCGATGTCTTCATTTTGCGAGCAGTCCGAGGATTTGAAGGAGATTTCTTTCGAGGCACTCCTGAAGTACCATTTCTGCTTACAGCCAACCATATTTCAATCAAGATGGTTAAATACTAGTCGAATGCAGATAGAAACATTTCTATATATATCACAATAAGGTATTGGTCAATTGGAGTTCATCAAGAATCTCTTCCCAAATTTCCAGGTCTATACAATCTTTTATAAAAAAAAGGAGTTCTGTAATTAAATCAATTCCATTAAAATAAATTGGCTGAAATTAAATTTTCACATTTTTTTATTTTTGCAAAGGAACAAGCCTTTAAATTATATCCTAATTTATACAACCAAACCTACTGAATAAAATAAGAGCAATACATCCCTTAATTATGCCATAGAATTTTGAATTCGGATTTTATGCTGTCACCAATCCTACACATTCACGGAGATTTTGAAATTTCAAAATCTAAAATATGATCTTGAAATCCGGACTGTCTGAGCTCGATCCAACAACGTGAATATGTAAGATTGCATACTAAATGCAATCGAAATTCTATAATAGGACATCACATAGGATCCTTGATTCAAGTCTATAATAGGACATGACATTGGAAAGAAAAAGAATAGAATGGTGAAAAAGTGTGAAATAGGACAATATTACCTTCCTTTTTGTGTCTGCATGTTTTAATAATATCTTGGTGATAGAAAAGCAAAGTAAATAAACTTTGTTCTTTAAAGCCCCTGACCCACACTTCCTGCAATAGTAATCTGCAAAAGAAATTAAGACAATGAAGAATTTGATTTATAAAATGACAAGAAGCTATTGTATGTTTGTAATTTGCATTAGATGGCCATCACATTGGATCCTTCATTCAAAGTTCAACAAAACATCTAACAAACATACAGCATATAATCCATTCCTTCAAAGAAACTCCATATAAACCAACTCCACTACCACCTAACAAATTTTAAATACAAAAATTACAACAAATAAAATCATGCACCAAAAATAATTAGTATATTATTATTATTAACCCAAATTTATTTAGTGTTTTCCTCCCTTTTACTCAATTACTAACTTGGTACTACTACTACACTTTGTGGACCAGCAACAAACAACAATGATAACCTTGTCAACATCCTAGCCGCACTAAAACTAAAATGCAAGAAAACAATAATCACTGGAATTAATTAATTGATAAGCATAATTTCAAAGATCTTTAATGTACATACCAAGATAAAAAATAAACGCAGAAGAGAAGATCTAGATGAAGTCTGAGGACTGAGACCAAATTAGTGAAAACCCACAAGCGTGGCCAAACAGAGAACACCCATAAAAATAAAAGGAAAAGGAAAAGAAAAAAGTTAATCTTTAACGAATACTCACTTGAGTGATAACAATGTTATTAATTTAATATTATTGTTCTCATATCATATACAGGGGAAGAGGCAACTAAAGGTGAAGAAGAGAATGAGTTGTTTTGGAGAAAGGTGATGAAAGTAGAGAGAGTGTCGTTGAGGTAGCTGAAGTTTCTCTGGGGAACAGCTACTGAGTCTCTCTCTTTCTTATTCTTCTGCTTCTTTTTGTGTGAATGTCAATCGTTTTTTGTGAATGGGAGGGAAGAGTGAGTGATGGGTAACAGCAAAATACGTTTCAAACCAAAAGAAACGATGATGCCGTATTAATTAATGTTACGCTCCTTAATCCATACGCTCTCTCCATCACACTCACATACATGCTTGAGGTGAGATGGGTAGCTCAGCTAGTTAAATTAGGAGATTAGGAGTTAAGGAGTTAGAGGTTCAGAGTTTGAGTCCTGCTAAGGAGAATATTATACTAACGACTAACATTGCTTATAAAAAACACTCACATACATCTAACCGCTCAGTTTTTTTTTTATTTTTTATGAAGTACTAGTGACAAAAAATTTCACCTTAAATACGGATAAATGGAGTGTTCAGAGTTCGAATCCCAACTCCTGCGTTTATAACGCTATGTCCCTACTAACTGAGTTAAACTCACGAGAACTAAAATAATATTTTATCCGTTAAGGCTCCGTTTGACCCGGCTTTTTTTAGCTTTAAATTCTCTTTTTAATCAAAAGTTGGGTCAAACACATTTTTAATAAAGCTCTTAACTGCAAAAAGCAGATTTTGTTCAATGTGCAAAATTGGATTAAATGAGCTTCTAGGAAAAGAGGTTGAAACCTATACTTTTGAAAAAGAATCCAGAGTTTTTTTTCAATGATCCCGCTTCGAATCCTACTGAAGACTCTTTTTATTATTTTTTTCAATTTTTAGGTTGTTTTCATTTAAATATTATTAGTTGTTATTATCTTTTTGTAAATTTTTATTTTTTTGGTACAAATCTTTTTAAAAAAAATATATTTTACCAAACAAATTTTAGATTAAAGATAACTTTGAAGCTAAAAAAAAACAATTACCAAACAACTTTTGCTATGTTTCTTAACTAGCTTATAGCTTATTGTCTTTTCTTTCACTTTTATCCTTATTATTGTCTTTTCTTCCACTTTTACCGTTATATAACGCTTGTGCTATATATTTTTAATGTTAATGGGTTATTATTGTTATCAAAGTTAAAAACCATTCAAAAATAATTTTTTTCACCTACCGAAAAGATTACTTGAATGAGTCGTGAGCTATTTCGCTCTCTTTAATACGTTTCGCGACACTGTCTAATAATGTGTAAGTAGAATCACGATGTCCACAAGATAAAATAGTGCAACTACAACTGTATCAGAGTCCTACTACAATATAAGATTCATTCTAAAAATACACCCTTAAATACGATACTAAGACCACTTGGATATGACACTAAAAAACTACTCTAATGTGGAACAAGGATCAGTCCAATATGGTACTAGGACCACAATTAAACTGAAAGAAGAATGTTAATATGGCCACTCTTAAACCAAAAGGAGAGTGATACTATGACCACTTCTAAATTGAAGGGACAATCATACTATGATTACTATTAAATTGAAGGGAGAATTTTCTCCAAAGGGACAAAAAGAAATACGTAATCTAACTGACGTGGAACAAAAATGCATTGAAAAGAAAAGGGAGAAGAGAAAAATGTAGAATGTCTCAAGCTTGGTGTGTTTTGCTCAAAGGCTTAACACTCTTGATATAGTGTTGGAAGTTAAACAATGAGTGTAATCTAACTGACGTGGAACTTTAATTTTTTTCGAATTACACACACAAATATGTTATTTGCACTAATATGCTCTCCTCGAATTTTTATTTTCAATTCACACACTACTATACTCTATATTTCAAAATTAGAGGGGAGAACCTTCTATATAGATGGAGTTCATGAAGAAGGAAAGAGATCCATTCTTTCCACTATATTAGTTTGACTTACATACTATGATTGTATATATATCTTTTCACTATGATGAATACAAACAACGATTACAATGATCTTACATAGCATCAACCCTAATAGATCCATCCTCTCTCTAAAAAAATGGAGTGTACGAGGTTCAAACTCCGGCTCCTGTATGTATAGTATGATGTCGTTACCAACTGGGGTAAGTTTATGGGGACCGTAGCACATTTGAATTAGAATCCTCGTAATGAGTTACTGTTGTTATCGAAGTTGAAAAGCCATTCAAAAATAAGTTTTTTAGTCACTGAAGATATTATTGGGATGAGTCACGAACTATGTCGCTCTCTTTAATATGTTTCACAACACAATCTACTAATGTGTAAGTAGAACTACGACGTTCTTAGGATAAAATATTTCAACTACAAACTATGTCAGAAATATACCCTCAAATATGTACTAAGACCAATCTAATATAATACTAGGACCACAGTTAAACCGAAGGGACAATAGTAATATGACCACTCATACACCGAATGAACAATGATATTAGGTGAAATATGTTTTTGGTCCATATAGTTTCACAGAATTTCGTTTTTAGTCCCTGAAGATTTTTTTCACACTTTCACTACAAGAAAACAGCAATTTAGTGGCCACAATAAATGGCCACAAAGTGGGGAAAACGGCCACAAAGTGAAAAAAATGGCGAATTTAGTGGCCACCATGTTTGGCCGCTATTTCGCTGCCCGCTAACACATACAGGCGGCCCAAGTGGCCGCAAAATGGTTGAGACAGACTGACACAAAGTCAGCTGCAGCAGTAAATTTAGTGGCGGCCAAAATGACCGCAAAATTTAACTTTTTTTAAAAAAAAAAAAATTAATTATTTAGTTTATTAATTTTTAAAAAAAATCACAATTTGTCATTGTTCTTCCATTGTTCTTCCTTCAAATAGAGAAGAGAAAACAGAACGCAAATCAACAACAAAATCAGAAATTCCAATAATACAAACTCAGAAATTCAAACAATAATTGCAAACGAAATTTGGAAAAAAAATCAATAATTTATATAGAAGGCAACAAATAAATAATTGAACCTACTAGAAAAACAAATACATAAATTCTTGATAAAATATATTAAAAATTTAAAGTCAAAATGTGATGAACAATTATGAATTCATGGGAAGAAATCTTGAATCCCTTTGCCCAAAACAACAGTTCCAGATCTAAACACCAGTAGTACCCAAAACTCTCTTGATAAAACACCATTAGTAACCAGTAGTTCTTGATAAAACACCAGTAGTACCCAAAACTTTCCCCAAACTCAGGCCATTCAATTTCACCGATCTCTTTAACAACTCCGTTCCAGATCTAATGATTTTGGATAAGATTTAGGTATTTTTGGTTTTGGATTTGTATTTAGAATAGGGTAGAGAAGAGTTTTGATTTAAAAAGTTTTGATTTTGTGAATTTTTTTTTGGGTTTGGCCGAGAGAGAGAGAGGTGAACCGAGAAAGAGAGAGCCGGCGGTAGAGAGAGAAGAAGAGTGTAAAAATGAAATTTATTAGGGTTTTGGGGTATATATACCCTGAACCAATCCTGTGTGCGCTGGTGCATGGCCTTACGGGGCACCAGCGCGCCTAAACCTTTTAGATCTTGATCAAGCGTCCCAGATCCCATTTGCCTTTTTTTTTTGTTTACCGTGCAACTTTGCGACGGTTATAACCGTGGTTAAATTCTGGCGAATTTTTTTTTGTTTTCCGTGCAACTTTGCCACGGTTTAAACCGTGGGTAAAGTCTGGCGAATTTTTTTTGTTTACCGTGCAACTTTGCGACGATTTAAACCGTGGGTAAATGTGGCGGCAAAATTTGTGGCGGTTTTGACCATCAGTAACTCTAACAGTTGGGAAATTTTTTTTTTTTTATTTAGCGGCCGTTTTTCCTTATTTTGCGGCCGTTTAGGCCGCCACAAGTTAGTGGGGGGCTAAAGTGGCCAGTAATTTCAAATTGAATCCCCCACTAAATGAAGGTTTTCTTGTAGTGTTTTTTAGTCCATGAAGTTTTTCCAGTCAGTGTTTTTAGTCCCTACTTTTCATTTAACTCGTGCATATCATTCGAAAGTTTAAATTATTTTATGCCGTCTTGTTTAGTATATTAAATGAATCTCTCTTACAAAATTTTAAATTTTTTTAACAAGAGATTAATTAAATATGAATTTTTTAGTTTTTTGCATATAAAAATTCATAAATAATTCATCCGATGTTAAAAAATTCTAAATTTTTATTGGAGATGTTCTTATAATATTATAAACATGAATACAAAAAATCATTGAAAAATGTGGAAGTATATAAGAGTTTGATTAAAAGTAGGGACTAAAAACACTGACGGCAAAAACTTCAGAGACTAAAAAGTGGGAAAAAAATCTTCAGGGACTAAAAATGAAATTCTGCGAAACTGTAGGAACCAAAATCATATTTAACCCATGATATTATGACCACTCTTGAATTGAATGTCAATTTAAGAGAAAAACTAGGGATGTCTCAAACTTGATGTGTTTATCTCAAAAGGCTTATATAGTGTTGGAAGTTAAACGATGCGTGTAATCTAGCCGTTGTGGAACTTTGATTTTTTTCAAATAACACACTAGTATACTCTACTTCCCGATATAATATCCAAGTTTTTATTTTCAATCCACACACTACTATACTCTATGTTTCAAAATTAGAGGGAGAAATTTGGGAGTTCATGAAGAAGGAAATAGATCCATTTTTCCCACCAAAAAACATAACATACACAAACACTCATGACTTTATTCATAGCACATTGCTAGCAAGGTCTTGCCTTCTATTTTTACATGAACAATGTCAATGCTTATTATTCAAGTCACCCAACATTTATATCTACCTGTAAAGTTTAAATTTTAGATTTAATAATCACTTTACAAGTTTAAATGACTCATTGGTAACATTTCATATACGGGATTCTGCTCCTTAAAGTTTGCATAGAGTTAGATGTACTCCATTTAGTAAAGGTCAACAAATAAAAGTGAAATTAAGCGTCAAGTAATGATGATGCATTCATGTGTTTTAAGCATTAAGGCATTTGTTAGTAAAAAAAAGAGAGGATATTTTGTGGTTTATGATTTTTTCATGATGTGCAATGAAGAGTTACTATACTCTAAAGTGCTAATTAAGATGCCTGGCAAGAAAGATCCTAAAACAATGTACAAATATAAATGAAAAATTACTATACTCTCTAAATAATACTTGTATGCATCATTTATAAGTTTTTAATTTTTACTCTATATTTAAGATAAGAACCAACCAATCAATAAAGCAAGTATGATTCCTAATTAATCAGTGAAAATATTCAAACAAAAGGATTAACTTTCATGTAACTCAGAAAAGTTTGCAAAAGTGCAAATTGATAGCCATTCTAGCATATACAATCTTCATATTATTATTGCAAATAATTAAGATATGGATTTGTAGTTGGTATAGAATCACATTCAAAGTAAAAAACGATGGTTAAGACACATAAACTTAAACCAGAAGGCTAATATATCTTCATACTATGTGTTTTGGTTTCAGACAAAATTAATTCTAGAGGCATATAATTGATTTTGGAAGCAAGGTAATGGCTACCACCAGCATCTGGATGGTTTGCAACCATCACTCTCCTATGTGCTTCTTTAATCTTATCGGTTGGATGAGTCGTTCTGCAAAATCGTGACGTACAACTCAAAATCAGTACAACAAACATGGAAAGGTTTCTGAATCCATTGGAAGACATAAGAGCAAAATATAAACAAAGTGACACACTTCAACTCAAAGGACTAAATTAGAACTCTAAAATCTGAATGAATTTAAATTGTCTATGTACTTGTACATGATCTATTTATACACCGAGGCAGAAGAAGGCCGCAAGAAATGGATTCAAAGGGTTCAAATCAGACATCAGGTGGACAATATTAGACACTGACATAGCTTAACAGTTATACACATGCTTGAAGTTGAAAACTGCATGTATAGCTGTTATTTCACATTGTGCTATGGTTTTTTGCATTTGTACATATAATCCCCTCAATTTTTATCACAAACTTTTCAACACCAACATCTAAACTAAAACATTGATTAGGATGGGACCTCTATCATGTGATTTTAACACAAGAGATTCAACCTACGCGATATTTTTGTCAATGATTATAATTTACTCTCTAAAGTACACCATTCACTAAAGAAAGGTCAAATTCTTTCAAATCATAAATTAATTTAATGAATGCATCCAAAAGGAAAGGTAACAAACAAAACACCGATAAATAGCACCAACTAGGCAACCGCCATTAAACAAAAGTCAACATTTTAGGAATCTTACAACAAGTTCATGCAATCAAAACCTTAGAATCTTACAAAACAAAGAATGTGAATACCTGACACCAAGTATGAGAGATGCTTCCCTCTTATTCATGGTAGAATGAGACTGCATAGTTGGGACTGCCACAACTTGTCTTAAGAAAGTGTCTATCATGCATTATGTTGCTTACACCAAAATCAGCTATTTTGACATTGTATTTAGAGTCCAAGAGCATATTCTCAGGCTTCAAATCCCGATGAACAACCATATTTCTGTGACAATAGTCGACACCACTTATTAAGTTGTCTAATATTTGTTGTCGAGTATTGTCACAAATATATGATTGTTCATCGGGATTTGAAGCCTGATAATATGCTCTTAGACTCTGAATACAATGTGAAAATAGCTGATTTTGGTTTAAGCCACGTAATGCGGACGAACACTTGTTGTGGCATGAGACTGCATAGTTGGAACTGTCACAACTTGTCTTAAGAAAGTGTTTCTCGTGCATTATGTTGCTTAAACCAAAATCAGCTATCTTGATATTGTATTTAGAGTCTAAGGACACATTCTCAAGCTTCAGATCCCTATGAACAACCATATTTTTGTGACAATACTCAACACCACATATTCAGATGTCTAATATTTGGTGTTGAGTATTTTCACCGAAATATGGTTGTTCACAGGGATCTGAAGCCTGAGAATATACTTTTGGACTCCGAATACAATGTCAAGATACCTAATTTTGGTTTAAGCAACATAATGCGTGACAGACACTTTCTTAAAACAAGTTGTGACAGTCCCCCAACTATGATAAAATTGACGCATCCCAGCTAGTCCAGCCTTAAATGTTTGCCAAGTCAGGATACCATATCGACCGGCGTAAGAAGCATCAACAACAACCAACTCTGTCATAAATGGTGTTTCCAATAGAAAATTTCAATGTTAGTTCCACAAAAACAAGCATAATTTGAAAATCAATTCAATTACTCCCCAAATCAATAGAAAACCCTTCGATGGTTGATTCCAGTGTTATATCATAAGAAGGGGCTATGATTATGAACAGGAAAACTAAAATTAAATTATTGCAAATGCTATAAACAACATCAACAAAATAAGAATGCTAAATGCTAGGTATTTTTTTGTTGTGGTTTCCACAAGGATGCTAATTTGATTCGGGAATCGGTTCTGGCATCAAGTGATTCCACCCAGTTTTGGAGTTTCCACGTTATATTCTTGTGTTGTGATTGTGTTCCTTTATTTTCTCTATGCCGGTTATTTCCCAACAACTGGTATCAGAGCACCTAGTTTGATTCTGGGTGTGAGGGAGTTGCGCTGCGAAGGGCTAGAGAAAATTGATTGAAGAGCCACTGTTTGGCTTGTGGAAAATCAAGTCAAGGTTGTGTTGATGCAATCAGGGTTACACAAGGTCAACCTGGAGAGGCGGTGGTAAGAATACTTGACATCAGTCTGGAGAGGCGGTGGTAATAATACTCGACATCAGCCTGGAGAGGCGGTGCTAAAAATACTCGGGTTATGTCTGAAACAACAACTTTATTATGAGAATGCGGAGGCGCTAGTGGAAGTTGGGAATCGGTGGAGTATTCAGTCTTGGACTTTGGATGCACCTATCACATGTGTTTGAAGAAAGAATACTTTGAAACTCTCGAGCTAGTTGAAGGTGGAGTGACGGGAAAGCTTAAGGTTCAAGGTATGGTTTCAGTTGTCTAATGAGGTTTGACAATTGTGGTTTCTTTTACACGATGTGAGGTATGTTCCTTGACTTTGATGCAAATATAGTTGGTTCTACTATTTGGTCATGCATCGGTTACTAGTGGTGATTCTCATGATGTGGTTAAGTTGTGCGACTTCGGTTGGTACTTGTGAGTGACATAGGTTTAATTGGACTAGTGAAACAAGGTTTACTAGGTGGTAGAACTGAACTGGAATTGTTGGAGACTAGCAATGACTTGAAGTATGTTTCAGAGTAGTTTAAAGAGAAATTGTCCAGGTGAATCAGGAGCAGTATGGGTCCTTATGGTATTTCCGCTATACCATGTAAAAGGACAAGTTATTGCTAAGGGATTCAGAACAACATACGGGCATTGGTTGGCATTGATGCAAGGTGTGTGGTGAGTTATCTCGATGGCTGATGAACTTCCAGGAAAGCCAACATGGAAGTTGCACCATAAATTTTCAGCAAGGTTTCGGGATGTTGAAATTCTTGGGATGACTGGGTTCCAAGTGAAGAAAATTCTTGGGATATTTTAGTTCCAAGTGAAGAAGAATCTTGGGATGGTTTAGTTCCAAGTGCGGTGTACTCTTTATGGTGGAGTATGATAATTTAATTTGTCGGTATAGACAATGAGAATTATGATTGTCGGTGAAGACAATGATTGTCGGTATAGACAATGGAAGCGAAAGATAATTATTGTCAGTGTAGACAATGAAGATTGAAAACCATTACAATCAAGGTGGAGATTGTTGGGGTTGATTGCAATGTAAGTCCCACGTTGCTAATGAAGGAAAAAGAAGGTCAAGGAAATTATATTGGAGAAGTCCCACATCGCTTAGAAAAGTGAACGATGGAGAAACTCAATGCTATATAAAGAGACCTCAAGTTCCTTGTTTCAACACACCAAACAGTAGCACTTGTAAACACTTTAAGTTTATATTTGTGTTTGTTTCTTTTTCTCTTATACTTTTGTTTTAGAGTATTTGAGATGTAGTTCAAATATTTACTTTGGAGAATGGGAGTGTACTGGGTCACGAGGTGGTTGAGAGTGAAGTCTATGTGTTGTAACAATTTTCATATAGTGTTTATTCTCTGGTTGTCGATTTTGACAATGGCCGTGGTTTTTCCTCCGGTTTTGGAGTTTCCACGTTATATTCTTGTGTTGTGATTGTGTTCCTTTATTTTCTCTATGCCGGTTATTTCCCAACAAAACCCTCACCAACCTCAAAGGCAACAAAAAAAGAATGGAACACAGTAAAACAAACTATGTAACTTACACTATCAAACAAATTATGGGTAGAATGTTAAACATTGAAAAATCAGTTTTTTTGAATTGAAAATTGAAAGGGTGATTTTTTGTGTGAAAGTACAGACATAAACAGAGACATGTATGAGGTTGTTTAAGGGTGATTTTGTTTCCTAGTATACAAAATCGAAATAAAAGGGATTTAAAATTTGAGGAAAGAGGATGAAGGAAGAGGGATTTCAAATTATAGTCGATTGAATTAAGGAACAGAGCAAATAGGGTTTTGAATGAATGAATGGGAATTTTTTATTTTTTTTTTGAAAACAAACAATTTATTACTCAATCACAATTACACAATAATCATATCTTTGAGTTTATTGTTAGAGATACAACAAGGATAAGAGTTGGGCCAGACTTTGTTAGGTTCCTTTTCGGCCCAAATTGCGATTTCGTGGGCGACCCGATTTGCACACCTCTTGACCCAAGCTATGGACGATCTAGGGTTTTCCTGGAGAAACTTCACACACCGTGCGACTGCCGTTCCCCAAGCTTTCCTGATTGGTTTTTTCTTTTTCACAGCCTCCACCACCGTTTGGTTATCCATCTCTATTACCACTTCCGAGAGCTTTTCTTGTTCGATCTATTCAAAAGCATCGTTTAGCCCCATAGCCTCACCCAAATTTGAATCCTCTGATCCTTTGTGCACGCGGGTAGCAGCTCCAACGGTGCTTCCATCCTCCCGTCGAAGGATCATCCATGAGTACCAATGGCCATCACAAAAGTGAGCATCCACATTGATCTTCAAGGATCCCCTTGGAGGAGGACTCCAGCTAGTGTTGTGACCACTACTGTGCATAGATTTTGGGCAATGGATGGGCGGTTTTGCGATGCAAAAATTCTGGTATTCACTGAGCTGAAGACTAGCTCTGTTGCTGACTTCATGAGGAGGTAAGATCTTGTCCTGAAATATTTTCTGATTTCGCACAAACCATATGCTATATATTACGGATGTGACCATTTCCATTCCTTTTGGGTCTATGTTATGAAACATGTAGATAATCCAGTCCTCCATGTTGGTTATTTTGTTATAGTGTAGATTGATTGTTAGGTGAGAAGCTAACCAAACCTGCTTTGCCCAAAAACACTCTAAGAATATGTGATTAATGTTTTCAGGGTAGGTCACACATAGGGCACAGGGTGTCACAACAAACACCTTTTTTTTGTAGATTTTCCTTTACTGGGAGAGCCCCATTTAAGATTCTCCAGATTAGATGGCTCTGCTTAGGGGGCACTTTGAGCTTCCATAGCATATTCCAATGCTCATAATCTATGTTGGATGAGCTAGCTCTGTCCTGTTGTTTTTCCCCATCCCACTCTATGATGGCTTGGTAGCCTGTCTTGACAGTGTAGTTCCCATCCATTGTGTAAGCCCATGTGAGAGTATCTGGTTGGGATCTATCTATCATAGGTAGATGGTAGATTTTCTGAGCTTCTTGGGGTAGGAATATTTCATTGATCACTTGGTCATTCCATTCTTGGGTTTCTCTGGTCATTATATCTTTAACCATGATATACTCAGTGTCAGCTGGTTTTTGACTCCAAGTGTTGGAGTTGACTGTCGTTCCCCTTAAATTTTTTTAACAAGAGATGAATTAAATTTGAATTTAGTAAGTTTTTTGCATGTTAAAAAATTCTAAATTTTTATCGGAGATATTCTTATAATATTATAAACATGAATAAAAAATATCATTCAAAAATGTAAAAGTATAACACATATACAAGAGTTTGATTAAGAGTAGGGACTAAAAACACTGATGGAAAAAACTTCAGGTACTAAAAAGTGCAAAAAAAATCTTCAAGACTAAAAACGAAATTCTGCAAAACTATAGGGGGCAAAAACATATTTGACCCTTATTAAAAGGTAATTTTTTTATTACGCGTAATATTTAGTTAAAAATGACATTTTAATATAAATTAATATAAAATATGACGTGACATTGAATTTTATCTATTAGAATACCAGTATCCAACGAAATTCCAAAGTACCAAAGTGTTTAAAGATGGTTAGGGAAAAAACAATTCACTTATATTATTTACGTACAAATTCTTAAATTATTTGTATATATTGAGCAGTTAAATTTATTTTTTCTCTACCGTATTATACTTGTTGGACTTAGTCTCCGCAAGTTTTAATTCCTGGCTCCGCCACGGCTAGCCAGAATCTCCATAGATTAAAACATGCAAGAATCGATTTTTATAAGTTTTTTATATTTTATGGGTTAAATGGTGTTTACCCCCCTGCAAAGTAGGCGAGTTCTGGATTACCCCCTGGAAAATTTTTCGTTTAGATTCCCCCCTACAAAATATAATTTTCTGGATTCCCCCCTCAAATGACACAGTGGCAGACGGAATCTCCACGTGGCGTTGCCACGTAGGAAATTTTTAATTAAAAAAAAAAATGCCACGTCATTTTTTTACTCAATTTTTTTTTTTAACTCAAATTTTAATTTTTTTTTATCCCCTTTTAAAAATAATTAGCGCATTTTAAAATATTAAAATTTGAGTAAAAAAAAAAAAATTTGAGTTAAAATTTGGTAAGATTATACTATAGATAAAAAATAAATGTTGAATACTATATATAATATATAAGTGACTCATAAAATAATGACTTCAAATTGCACCAACACTAATTGCATATGAGTAATTGTTAACATTGTAAATTCACTTTTAGATGATATTTTATGCACCCACATTCTTTAAAACAAATAAATTTTCACGCACCATTGTCAACCAACACTTTCTTCTTTTTTATTGGATGTCTCACGCTGATTCTCTTCTTTAACATGGCCGTGTTGTTTACTCTCCTCTCTTGCGGTTATCAGTTTCCGCCTTAAGATTACCACCATCACCATTGTAGCCCATCTTTTCCTTTATTTTTCATAATTCATATCACAATTATTCCATTTCCATGTGAAAGAAACAAAAAAAAAAGTAAAACTTTCTTATCAAATTTTAACATTTTAAAATGCGCAAATTTTTTTTAAAAGGGGATAAAAAAAAAATTAAAATTTGAGTTAAAAAAAAAAAATTTGAGTTAAAAATAAAAAAAAAATGACGTGGCATTTTAATTTTAATTTTTTTTTTTAATTAAAAATTTCCTACGTGACAGCGCCACGTGGAGATTCCGTCTGCCACTGTGTCATTTGAGGGTGGAATCCAGAAAATTATATTTTGTAGGGGGGAATCTAAACGAAAAATTTTCCAGGGGGTAATCCAGAACTCGCCTACTTTGCAGGGGGTAAACACCATTTAACCCTTATATTTTTGAATTTTTTGTATTTTAAGTAATTGATAAAAAATAAAATTCCTAAAATAAACCAATTGTTTTGACCAGTCTGTCGCCGAGTAACAATTCACATTTATATCGAAACGCTACTCCACTAGGACTAAACATTTATGTGCTATTAATCTCATGCATACAATCAGTACGTTAAGCCCCTAATTAAATTACGAAGAGATTCATTTTCACCTAACTAGTTATGTCGTCCTTATGTCGTAACATATGTGCGCCGTCACGGTGAAGCGGGTGGAAAAATGCGCGAGCGGGAAGTGCTCGCTAGACAGTAAAGTCGCCACCGAACTTTATTTATTCCCGAAAGAAAAGGAAAATATCGATAAAACCTTAAAAGAATGGAAAGATGGTCGTCGCAACCATTTCCAGGTTCGGGAGTCGATTATGCGAGGGGAAGGTATTAACACCCCTCACATCCGTTGTATTCAACGGGAACCTTCTCATTAATTTTAGGGTTAAAAATAGTGTTTTAATTTATTTGCATGCCTTTTATTAGTTATTAGTTATTAAAAATATTTATAAAAAGGAAAAAAAAAATTAGTTTTTTAATTAGTGTACTTGACGAGATGTACGGATCTCACTCCTACGTATTCCCGGGTGCAATGGAAAATTCAAAGCTACACGCAGTTCTGGGTAGAAAATAATTGTTGGTTAATTGATTTTATTTATGAAAATAGGTTAGTCGCGCTTAGGCGAAAAAAAGTTTATTTGATTGAAAAATAAACGCACGGGGGCGTGAAAATAGTAAGGTTGGCGTGTTGAAGTTGATTTTAATTTTTAGAATGACAACTACCCAAGTTACGAGCCATACGTCAAGAACTCGGGTAATCGGGAGAAGGAATGATATACACCAAACCATCTCTTTTTCATCCACTTATTTACCAAAATTAAGCTGATATGCATTTAATAAAAAAAAAAAGAATTATTTTTTTGTGGCGTGAAAATAGGAAGGTTGGTGTGTTGAAGTTGATTTTAATTTTTAGAATGACGACTACCCAAGTTACGAGCCATACGTCAAGAACTCGGGTAATCGGGAAAAGGGATGATATACACCAAACCATCTCTTTTTCATCCACTTATTTACCAAAATTAAGCTGATATGCATTTAATAAAAAAAAGAATTATTTTTGTGTTTTTGTTATTTTTTACATATTGAAATAAATTATACAAATGAAAAAAAAGAAATAAAATAAAAAAACAGAAGGGGGGTGCGAAAACAAAATAGGAGGGTGCAAATAGCAGCAAAAAGTCAGGTCTGGCCCAAACAGGGGAGCCCAGGCGCTGACCAAACAAAAAAACAGGGAGGATGATCTCTGCCGTCTGATTTGATCAGACGGTCTTGATGAGATCCTGGTGATGGATGATCATGACTGTCTGATTAAGATCAAGGGCAGATATGGAGTTGGCGCAGGGTAGGCACGATGCAGGTGCGCGCAGGGGATCGCAGGCCATATCTATTCTAAAACAACCGTATTCCATTATTTTTCCAGATTTTTCTCTCTCTTTTCTCAGCTTATCTCTCTCAATCTCTTTCCCTTCTTTAGTTTTTTTTCCAAATCTTAAATTCATATTACTCTAACAACAATCAACCAACACAAACATAAATCAATGTAAAAAGGTAAGGAACAAATCGAAAGCCAAAAACACCTGTATGAAAATCAAACCGAGAGAGAAGGAGCCAAACCGAGAGAGAATTTCTTTGCGAGGGAAAGAGGTCCGGCGTCGGGTGCACGGTTGGAATTGCGGTGGCTGACGGCAGTGGAACCAGTGGCTGGGTTCTGGGTTCGACGGTTGATTCGTTTCCGTCTCCTTCTTCTTCCTTCTTCGTTCTGCTATATTACTCTTGGTTCTGCTCTTTTCCTTTGTTTTGTTTGGGTTATGGTGATTTTGATAGGTGATGGTCCAAGGTGATCTTGTGATGGAGGTTGATTATAGTTATGAAATTTGAAATGGTGGTGTGTGGCTATGGCTGGTGATCGTTGTTGTTAGAGTGATTGTTCTTGAATTTGATTTGCGGCGGTTGATTGTAGATGGTGGACGAGGTTATGTGGTTGTATGGTTACTAATAGTAGTGGATGGTGATGGTTTTATTTTTATGAAGATGGTGGTGATGGAAGGTTTAAAGGGGTAATGGCTTGTGATGGTGCTAATGGTGATTAGGGGCGCAGCAGAACTATAACAACATGTTATTGTTCTTTTCTGGTTTTGTTTTCAATTTCTCTGCCTCCCTTGATCAATGTTTTCTTCTTGTTATTTATATGTCAAAATTAGGTTTGAGAATTGAATGTTGATTGTTTTGGTTTAGGAATGTTTTGATAATGATGATTTGGAATTGATGAGAGAATTGATTTGTTCTTCTTTGGTTTGATTTGTCTTAAAAGTGCAGATACTTTCTCTCTATTTATTCTTTTGACATTTGTTTTTTTTTTTTTATGATTTTTTTTTAGATCTTTATAGTAATAACAAATAAAATAAAATAAAAACTTAAAATAAATTAAATAAAAAACGAATTCTTAATAAAATAACATAAAAGTAATTTGTGATTCTTTTGATAAATAAATAAAAGATGAAAAGTTAGAAATAAAAGAAAAACTATAAAAGGTGAGACTCGAACTTGTGACCTTGTGCTCACATGCACTTATAAACCATTGGTACTACCATACAAGCTACTTCACACATTTGTAAGATAATGCAACATAAAACACTATATGTGATAAAAGAGTGGGCAAAATTTAGGGTACAACAGCTGCCCCTATTTAATTATTTTTTACTCGAGCACATGATTGACGGCTGTCTTCATGTACTCGTGGTGGAAGATAATTAAATACGAAAGGACCCAAAATTTTGTCTGAGTAGATGGGACTCTAAACTGTCAGCGTGAATGAAAACTCTAAATTTCCAGCCAAACTGGGGATAAAAATCTAAATTGCCAACGAGAATGGTACTCTAAATTGTCAGCCAAACAAAGGTTGAAACTCTAACTGCCAGCGCGAATGGGACTCTAAATTGCCAGTCAAACAAAGATGGAACTCTAAACTTCCAAATAAGGTAAAACTCTAACTGCCAGCGCGAATGAGACTCTAAATTGCCGGCCACACAAAGATAGAACTCTAAACTTCTAAATAAGATAGGACTCTAAAATGTCATATAGGTTAGGACTCTGAAGATTCCAAATAGGGTAGAACTCATATTGCTAAACAAGGTAGGACTCCCAACTCTGTCGCATAGGGTAGGACTCTGAAAATTCCAAATAAGGTAGGACTCCAAATTTGGTAAGATTCTAAAGATGGTAAATATGGTATAACTCCAAAAATGCCAAATAGGTAGAAATCTAAAAATACTAAATTATGTAGGGCTCTGAAACTTCAAACTAGGGTAGAACTCTTCTGCTTATGCTGTGTATGCATGATCCTCTTTTGATGCATGATTTTTTATGCGTGATTCTTGAGTTAATGCATTTATTGATGCATGATGCATGATACGCCTATGTGTGTGCTAATGCATGTTATGCAAAATGTGTAGCCAATGCATGAAATGTATTAAGGACGAAAGTTTTGGGGGTTAACAGAGAAGTCCTCTTTTCCCCTTTTTTAGGGTGATCGATAAGGGTCGAGCTCGAGAAGTGATACTCGTTTGGGAATTTGCACTCCTCCGACATTCTGGAAGTGTGACAGTGAAAATTAACGCTCTTGATGCTCTAGTGGTAGTCCATGGACCATGACCTGCTTTCCAAACATCTTCTGCGCTGGGTAGATCGTAACGACTGATGAAAAGTTTTAGGTCTCAAGAACCTGATGCAGCGTTGTAGTATTGGGTGACGATACTCCTTCAACCTTTAAAATCAAAGTAAAACGTGCTTTGAAAGCTTTTTTTATTGTTTCCCATTTTTTCAATACATTATTTATTAAGAATAAAACACATTTTACAAATCAATAAAAGCACGAAGGGATGAAAAGCTTTGAAAGAGATTTTTATTCAATGAAATTTGATTCTCAAATGAGTAATAGTACATGAGAATGTAATTCCTAAAAGAGGAAATTACCAAGACAGAAAGATAAATGGCAATAGACTAGGCCCTACTAAGATACAACACATGCTACATTCCCCTGTAACTTTACAATCCCAATACCTCGCCTCTGACGGTTATGACTAGACCGATCCTTTCCATCTGAGTTTGTTGTGGGTCCCCATGCCGTAGTCATTTGCCCCTTCACTCTTTTCCTTATAGATCCCTAATTTTTGCCTGGACCGCTCTTTCGAGTTTTCAGTCCACCGGGATTGCACCCTTTTTTTGCCTAGGCAGCCCTTTCAGGTTTTCAACCCAGCGGATTTTATTTCCTTTTTTGTGCCCCTAATTTTTGCCTGGACCGCCTTTTCAGGTTTTCGATCCACCGGGACGCTCTCTATTGCCTAAGTCGCCCTTGCGGGTTTTCAACTTAGCGAGCCCTTTTATTATTTTTTATTTTTTAGGCATAGTATTTTTTGACTGCATCGGAATTTACTGAGAGCGGGAGTTCCTCCCCGTCCATGGTAGTGATAATCAAAGCTCCACCAGAGAAAGCCTTTTTCACTACATACGGCCCTTCATAGTTGGGGGTCCATTTCCCGCGAGGATCCTTGTGGATGGGTAATATCTTTTTCAGCACTAAGTCTCCTTCTTTGAATTCTCTTGGACGAACCTTTTTATCAAATGCCCTCTTGAGTCTTCTTTGATACAATTGGCCATGACATAACGCTGTCAGACGTTTCTCTTCTATAAGGTTTAGTTGATCGAATCTCGCTTGGGCCCATTCAGCCTCCTCTAGTTTAGTCTCCATTAAAACTCTTAACGATGGGATTTCCACTTCGATAGGAAGTACTGCTTCCATGCCGTAGACTAAGGAAAATGGAGTTGCCCCAGTGGAAGTTCGGACCGTTGTCCTATAGCCATGCAATGCGAAAGGGAGCATCTCGTGCCAGTCTTTGTAAGTTTTCACCATTTTTTGGATGATCTTCTTGATGTTTTTATTGGCTGCTTCCACAGCGCCGTTCATCTTAGGCCGGTATGGAGATGAGTTATGGTGCTCAATCTTGAATTCATCGCATAGTTCCTTCATCGTCTTATTGTTCAAATTGGACCCATTATCTGTAATAATTTTGTTCGGGATTCCGTAACGGCAGGTTATTTCTTTTTTGATGAATCGGGCAACCACTTGTTTTGTCACATTTGCATAAGAAGCAGCTTCAACCCACTTGGTGAAATAGTCGATGGCAACCAGGATAAACCGGTGACCGTTTGAAGCTTTTGGTTCAATCATCCCTATCATGTCTATTCCCCACATAGAGAATGGCCATGACGATGTTAGGACATTCAAAGGGGTTGGTGGCACATGAATCTTGTCGGCGTAAATCTGGCATTTATGACATGTTTTAGCATAGCGGAAACAGTCAGCTTCCATTGTCAACCAATAATACCCTGCCCTTAGGATTTTCTTTGTCATCGCGTGTCCGCTGGCATGGGTTCCAAAGGAACCTTCATGGATCTCCTTTATGAGCATATCCGCCTCACATTTATCCACGCATCTGAGCAAAACCATATCATAATTCCTCTTGTAAAGCACCTCCCCACTCAAAAAGAATTGTGATGCCAATCTTCTTAAATACTTCTTGTCAGTAGCAGAAGCATTTCCCGAGTATTCTTGCTTTTCGAGGTATCGTTTGATGTCATAGAACCAAGGCTTATCATCATACTCCTCTTCAGCCACCGTGCACACAACCGGTTCATCTTTGCGTTCCACTGTTATGATGGGTGCTTCATTCCAGAATCTCACTTTATACATTGATGATAACGTAGCTAAAGCATCTGCTACTTGATTCTCCTCCCTAGGAATATGGTGAAAAGTTATCTCATCGAAGTATTCCGTCAGTTTCACTACGTGAGCTCGGTATGGGATCAATTTGGGATGCCGTGTCTCCCACTCTCCTTTTACTTGATAGATGACTAGTGCTGAGTCTCCGTATACTTCCAAGATCTTAATCCTGTGGTTGATCGCAGCTTCGAGCCCCATTATACATGCTTCATATTCCGCCATGTTGTTCGTGCAGTCAAAACACAATCTCGCAGTAAAGGGGGTGTACCCATTTCTTGGTGATATTAGGACAGCCCCAATCCCGTGCCCCATCGCATTCGAGGCGCCATCAAATGCAAGTTTCCATCGTGCCCTTCATCATCACCTATGACCTTTTCATCATTCAAAACCATAATGTCCTCATCCGGGAAGTCGAATTTTATGGGTTGATACTCTTCCAGCGGTTGGTGAGCAAGGTGTTCAGACAACACACTCCCTTTTATGGCCTTTTGAGTAACGTATTGGATGTCGTACTCAGATAGCAACATCTGCCAACGCGCGATCTTTCCTGTGAGGGCAGGTTTTTCAAAGATGTACTTTATGGGATCCATCTTTGAAATCAGCCAAGTGGTATGAGTTAACATATACTGCCTCAAGCGTCGGGCGGCCCATGCTAGTGCGCAACAAGTCTTCTCGAGTGACGTATACCTCGATTCGCAATCGGTGAACTTTTTACTCAAGAAATATATGGCATGTTCTTTTCTTCCCGTCTCGTCGTGTTGCCCTAGCACACATCCCATTGATCCATCAAGTACTGTCAGATACATGATAAGAGGTCTCCCTGGAACCGGGGGTACCAAGATAGGGGGCTCCTGCAAGTATTGTTTGATTCGGTCGAATGCTTCTTGGACGTTATCATTCCACTTGATAGCTTGATCCTTCTTTAATAACTTGAAAATTGGTTCGCAGGTGGCTGTGAGGTGCGAGATGAATCTAGCGATGTAATTCAATCTTCCTAAGAATCCACGAACCTCCTTCTCAGTACTTGGAGCCGGCATATTCTGTATGGCCTTCACTTTATCAGGGTCAACTTCTATTCCTCTTTGACTGACTATGAATCCTAATAGCTTGCCCGATCTAGCACCGAAGGTGCACTTATTAGGATTTAGCCGTAGTTTGAATTTCCTCAGGCAGACGAATAACTTATGTAGATGAACCAAGTGATCCTCCTCGGTCTGAGATTTGGCAATCATATCATCCACGTAGACTTCTAATTCTTTATGAATCATATCATGGAATAGGGTCACCATTGCTCTTTGATACGTTGCCCCCGCATTCTTTAACCCGAAGGGCATCACTTTGTAACAGAAAGTTCCCCATGGAGTGATGAATGTAGTTTTCTCCATGTCTTCCGGTGACATTTTAATCTGATTATAACCGGAGAATCCATCCATGAAGGAAAAGACTGAGAACTGAGCAGTGTTATCCACTAGTACGTCAATGTGAGGTAGAGGGAAATCATCCTTGGGGCTTGCTCGATTCAGATCCCGATAGTCCACACACATTCTGACTTTACCATCTTTCTTTGGAACTGGCACAATGTTGGCCACCCATTGTGGATACTTGGCAACTGCTAAGAAACCGGCGTCAAACTGCTTTTTCACTTCCTCTCTAATCTTGAGCGCCATATCGGGTCGAGTCCTTCTCAATTTCTGCTTTACCGGCGAACATTCTGGCTTGAGTGGCAGCTTGTGCACTACTATGTCAGTGTCTAGTCCTGGAATATCTTGATATGACCAAGCAAACACATCCACAAACTCCCTCAGTAGTTCGACCAACTTTCCCTTCACATTCTCCTTCAACGATGCTCCTACCTTAATCTCCTTTTTGTCTTCCTCGGTCCCCAAATTAATTACTTCCACTGATTCTTGGTGAGGCTGAATCACCTTCTCCTCTTGTTTCAAGAGTTGGGCTAACCCTTCAGGAAGCTCACCATCCTCATCACCTTCTTCCGCTTGGTTAATTGGAAATTCAAAGTCATAAGGGATTGTAGCAATGTCATTTTCATGGGGTTCAATTATGGATCTGCATGAGGATGATTCTTATTTTAGCATGATGGAATGACTGAAAACTGACGATGACAGGAAAATATTGCCATTTTTTTTGAAAAAAACAGAAAATAAAAGAAGAGAGAAAGAAGGAAAGGAAAAACTTTTATTGAACATAAAATGCACTTTATTGATGATAAATAAGTTATTGAAAACAAAGGGGTGCCCTACAAAAGCATATCCATTTGCCTTGGGCAGAGCAAAGAATTTTTCAAAGACAAACAAATTACTTAGAAATAGAAAAGGTCTCCGGAATCTCCACTGCCTTCCAGTTGGTAAGAACTTCATCATGAGCACAACGATACACCAAGTTTGGTACTTCCTCATCCGTGTCCTCCAGCATGGCCACGTGACCTTCATGGATGAACCCAGCGCTGCAGAACATCTCTTGAATGGTGCGGATACCCTCTCGATCATCTTTCGAGAACAGCGTTGTTGATGGTTGGTATCCAAGCCAGAAACGATCCTTCTTCTCAGGGACGTCTGGTAGTCTTCCCCAACCTTCAAGGCTACCCTCTTCTAATGCTTCCTTCATGGCTTTCCAGGAAGACATGGCCGATCCTTTTCTTTTGTGATGGCTGTGATCTGATTTTAACATCATAACGCTCGCAATCTCTAAAGCTTGGAACGGGACTTCCGTAGCTTCTTCATCAGCCTCTATATATCGGAAGGAAGAGAGATGACTAACCATCATATCTTCTTGGCCAGAAACAACTATCATTTTATCACCGGTTATGAATTTGAGCTTCTGATGCAAAGTAGAAGTGACAGCCCCGGCATCATGAATCCAAGGTCTTCCAAGGAGGCAACTATACGTGGGGTTAATATCCATAACCTGAAATGTAATTGTAAAGAGTTGAGGACCAATTAGGATGGGTAGGTCGACTTCTCCCACAACTGTTCTTCTTGATCCGTCGAAAGCCTTTACCACCATGGAACTAGGTCTCATCAGTGCCCCTTCAACTGCCAACTTTAGAAGGGTTGTTTTAGGCATCACATTTAAAGAAGAACCTGTGTCCACCAGAACCCTCGACAGGATGTTATCTAGGCACTTCACTGAGATGTGTAGGGCCCGATTGTGGTTATGTCCTTCCGCCGGTAATTCATCCTCACTGAAACCCAAATATCCGCTGGCCGTAATATTACCAACGACCCCATCAAATTGATCAACAGTAATATCCCTTGTTACATGTGCCTCATTTAAAACTTTCAACAATGCTTCTCGGTGAGCCTCGGAGCTGAGGAGCAAAGACAACATAGAAATTTTAGAAGGAGTCTGCCCCAACTGATCAACTATTCTGTAATCACTTTTTCTGATAATCCTCAAGAACTCTTCAGCCTCCTCCTGCGGTAGTATTTTCCTGGAGGGCCCATCTCCAACTTCGTCCTCCACACTTTTTCCTTTGCGAGGTATTACCAGTGACTTCTTATTGGGCTGTTCAGAGGAGAATATTCTTCCGCTTCTTGTCATGCTCCCTATGCCAACTATATTGGTGACGTTGGATTCATCATTCGTTAATGGTTTGCCCCCAACATAAGCAGTAGGCTGATAGTTCCATGGTACTTTCTTCATGCTCTCGAAAGGGAATGGAGTAGGCACGCAAAACACAATGGGTTCCACTGGCTTCACCGGTATTTGCAGTCCCCTTCTCGCGTATGGGATCTCGATGGGTGTTGGATCCCTCGATTCTAAAACAAAGACATCTGCATCGGCTCTTGAATAGCCAATCTGAACCAGACCTTGATCCATCAGTTTTTGAAGACAATCTCTCATCTGTTGGCATTCTTCTGGATTCATTGAGCATATCTTGCAATTAGAATGTATTTCTTCAAACTCATCATAACCAATCAACTTCTCTCGCATTACAGACATTGAGGCCTTTACCTTCGTCACTTCTTTAATCAAACTGCGCTCTTCAACTTCTTCTACAGCATTCACAGATAGACCAGCATGCCCGGGTAAAGGATTATCCTTCACATTTGGGCCTTCCTCTTTGAAAGATATTAGTTTTTTGCCAATCAACTCTTGGACTTTATATTTGAAGGCCTTGCAGTTCTCTATGGTATGCCCCAGTGATCCAGCATGGTAATCACACTTAGCATTCTCATCAAAATACGGCGGGTATGGTGGTGCTACTTGGGGAAGTGGTCTTGGCTCAACCATTCCCTTTTGGATTAAGTAAGGTAAGATTTCACCATATGGCATAGGCAGACGATCAAAGTACACCCTCTTTCTTTCATTGTTGTTTCTGGGCCCAAGCTGATTCTTTTGTTGGTACCCCACCGGTTGTTGTTGATGACTTTGTTGAGGCGTCACCACCGGCCGCTGAGGAGTAGGCATAGAATATGTTTGTTGCGGATACTGCCCTTGGGCTACTGCTGCCATATAAGGATATTGAAAGTATGGCATTGGAGCAGGAGGTGCTTGTGACGATCCTACCGCAATAACGTTAGTTTCACCTTCCTTCTTCCTATAATTGTTGCTGAAGGATTTATTTGCCCCGAGTTGAGAACTAGAGGCACCTTGTATCTTACCACTCTTTAACCCCTCTTCCACTCGTTCCCCAATTATTACCGTGTCAGCAAAACCTGACGATATGCTCCCAATCATTTTCTCATAGTACGGCCCTTGTAGCGTGCTCATGAAGGTATCGACTAGTTCCCTTTCTAACAGAGGTGGTTCCACACGAGCAGCCAATTCCCTCCATCTCTGTGCATACTCCTTGAAAGACTCATTGTTCTTCTGTGCCAAGTTTTGCAACTGCATCCGGTTAGGAGCCATATCGAGGTTGTACTTGTATTGCTTCAAAAAGGCATCTGCGAGGTCCTTCCATGTCTGGATCTGAGTCCTCTCTAATCGCATGTACCAATCTAGTGATGCACCACTCAAACTGTCTTGGAAGACATGAATCATAAGCTTTTCATTGGCGGCGTATGCAGCCATCTTCCTACAAAACATCCTTAAGTGATTCCTTGGGCAATGAATCCCCTTGTATTTCTCAAAGTCGGGTACTTTGAACTTTTGGGGGATAACTACATCTGGTACTAAGCACATATCCAGAGCATCAATCCCATATGCATTAAATCCCTCTACAGCCTTCAATCTTTCCTCCAGGGCTCGATACTTCTGAGCGGACTCAACATCCGAGTGAGCATTGACGGGTGTTACCAAACCTTCAGTTGTATGACGTGGCTGGGTAATGCCATCTTGAGCTACTGAAGCTCCTTGAGGAGTAGGGGTTTTGTTTGTAACCGGTATCATGATGGGCATCTGAGTAGAGACTTCACCCATTTCGGGGGGAGTATAACCAGGAGGAAGGCCGAACTCAGGCCATACTATATTATCCTCATTCGCAACGGGACGTGCGTTACTCTCCTTGTGTGCCAAAGCTTGGAAGAGTTCAAGGAGCTTATCCATCTTTCCTTTAATAGAGTCCACGTCTTCTCTTAGGGTAGCTTGATCTCTCTCGAGTTGATCCATGGTCCTTTGGATATTTGCACGTGTCCCGTGAGAGTGTCGGGGAGCGGGTGCGCGAGGTGGTTGCTTAGGCTTTCTGGCTATCTTGAGTTTCCTGGAGTATCGAAGTGGGATGAAATAAGCTTTTGGATGTAAAATGAATGAGTTTATGCAAATGTAGGCGTATGAAGATGCATGATAACGAATGAGGATGAAAATCATGCCTTATTTTTATTCATTTTTCTTTGTAGGAACTATTAGGCGCACAACTACGATAAGCGATTGGAAATAAAAACGACAAGGTCCACACATTTGTTTTGAAATTGAGCATTATTATTGATTGCATAACATTTAATCAAAGTACAAGAATCAAAGTACAAGAAACAACTAGTAATGCCAAAACAAAATTAGGCGGCCATTCTGCTCCTAACGCTTCGTATTTGCTCTTGATAATTCTTCAAAAGGTCTTTGCAGTACTCCATAAAATTTGCCACATCATCAGGGAGATTATAGTAATGCATGGCTGCATCAGCGTCTCTTAGTCTCTCCGGAAGCTTCGCAATAGCTAGATTGAAGAGGGCAACCAGATCCCTGAAGTCATTCCTCCACACAGTAACGTCATGATGCGCGAGATTGAAGGCATTTTCGTAACGGGCCAGATTAGTGCGGGCATCCTCGAGATCACTTTTTAATTGTGCAATTTGATCCTCGTGCCTTCTCGCGTGTTGGGCGAAGTACTCTTCATACATCTCGACACTAGTTTGAAGTTGTCCACATTTCCCTTCATATACCTCCATAGTAGTTTGAAGTCGCTCACATTTTGATCTTTCTTGAAAGTACATGTTCTCAAATTCCTGGCTTCGAATAGTCTCTGTCTGTAGGCGCTCCTTGTTTATTTGATCAAGCTCCCGGATCTTTTGTGTCTGCTTTTGATATTCCTCCCTCCATTTCTTCTGAGCTTTAGAGGCCAGTTCCCAAAAATCCCTTAGTTTTTTATTGGAATGTAAGATTCTATCTATCTCTTCATCTTTGGCTATAAGGTTAGCCTCTGCACTGTCTAAGCCTTCCCCAATTTTCATTCTTTTCTCCTCAGATTCCTTCAATCTTTTATTACTACCTCGAAGTGACCTTTCTTTGTCCTCTTGATCTCTCTTCAATCTTGCGACTTCCCCTACGGATTGGAGATACTTATCCTCAATCTCCGCATTCTTGCTTTGAAGTTCGGCTATTTTGGATTTCAATTCATTAGCCACTTCAATGGAGACAGTCGTAATAGGTTCAGGTGATGGTGGCCTAACCGGGGCCGGGATAGCAAAAGGTAGTTTGATTACCTTAACTCTCTCCTTTACCCACCGAGTGTAGGGAGGCTTGGCTATGCAGTTTTTCTTACCAACCTTCTTCCTATGTACATGACCCCAAGCTCTTCTAATTTTCCTTAATAATGCTGGATTCGCAACTCCTGGTTTCAAAATGAAGCTTTCTAGAGAAACATCTTCTGGCTTATCTTCCATTGGATAACCCAACTGTCGAAGAGCAAGAACAGGGTTATAGTTAATACATCCTCTAGTTCCCATAAGATGTACATTAGGGAATTCACCGCAGCTAAGTATGATTTCTGTACCATCGTACTCTCGATGATACCAAGAGATGTCTTTTTCAGTGTGAGCCATAATCCTTTCCGACCATTTAAGCCTATCTTTGTTTTCCACGAAGGGGCCCTTATTGGGCATATGGGACATAAACCAAATTTGGACCAAAGGAGCACAACAAGATATCACGCCCCCTTTCTTATACCTATCGTGAAGGGAGTAGTATAAGTCAGCTAGGAGTGTAGGAACTGGAGTTTTGGTCAAGAATACTCCCACGGTTGGGAAATCTATGAAGTCCTGGATATTAGGGAAGAGAACCAACCCATAGACCAAAAGGGCTAGTACTGCATTGAATGCTTTCCAATCTTCAGCAGCTAACAAGGCGCGAGCCTTATCCTCCATAACCTGTCTTGAAAATCCTTGAAAACCCATTTGGGTTTCTAAGCATGCCACCACCTCTCTGGCTTCAAGATGTAGAGCTTTAGCAATCGCCTCTAGAGTAAGATTCTCTACCAAACCTAAGTAAGGACTTTGGTTTTTCAAATTGCAGCCTGTGATTTTCTCAAATTCTTCCAAAGTGGGAGCTAATTGAAAGTCTTGGAAGGTAAAACATCTGAGGGGTGGATCATAGAACTGGGCTAACGTGATTAACGCCCCATCGTCTATCTTTACATGCAGCAAGTCGAGTATCCGCCCGTAACTTGCCCTAAAATTATTCTTGTTGACCGTTGTTAACCGACTGCTCAAAGCCTGAAGACTCTCCACGTTAATGTTTCTGATCTTGTAACGAAACGTGTTCCTTCTTTCAGGTACCATACTTCCTTTGTGCTTATACAATTGATTGTCTGTTTTAGTTCCTACAAAGCAAAATGCGTATGCAAAGTCACTTTTCATGTATGCAAATGTCATGTAAGGCGTAAGTTTGGGTAGGGTTTCAGAGGTATTTGTGATCAGAACTTCCCCCCTCCTTACATGTCGATTCTAAGCTTTAGCTAGGTTCCTAGAGTCATCGACCTTATTTGAAAATATCAATGTCGTTGCAAATACTTGCATGACAATAACACCTCCAAAGGGCCTCTTCTAGGCGAGGTTTTCGTGCCGATCCTACAAGCCATACGTCAAGAGGACCAACACTACGCAACCATCTACTCATGTTCTAATGGAGGTCCTAATAACACGTTTCAAGGTTCTAGACTAGTTAACAGGTCCCTAGAGTCATGGATCCAACAAGAAAATATTGTCGATATTGCAAATACTTGCAACACAACAACACCTTCGAGGGGATCTATTCTAGGCGGGGCTTTCATGCCGACCCTACAAGACATACGTCAGGAGGACCAACATTACGCAACCACCATCTCATCCTAGGTTCTTCTCAAAGCTCGGGTGCAAAGCTTCTCTCATGCATCAACCCCTTCCCAATAGTTGAAATAGATATATAATAGAAATAGATAAAATTTAAACAAAATAAAGCACAAATAAAAAGCAAGACCAAAGGAAAAAAATGAAACACCGGAAAAGCAAGCAATCAAACGAAAAGACCCACAACCCTAAAACTAATGAGGATAGACTTGACTCTCTTGAAAATGTCCCCAGTGAAGTCGCCAGCTGAAGCGGGTGGAAAAATGCGCGAGCGGGAAGTGCTCGCTAGACAGTAAAGTCGCCACCGAACTTTATTTATTCCCGAAAGAAAAGGAAAATATCGATAAAACCTTAAAAGAATGGAAAGATGGTCGTCGCAACCATTTCCAGGTTCGGGAGTCGATTATGCGAGGGGAAGGTATTAACACCCCTCACATCCGTTGTATTCAACGGGAACCTTCTCATTAATTTTAGGGTTAAAAATAGTGTTTTAATTTATTTGCATTCCTTTTATTAGTTATTAGTTATTAAAAATATTTATAAAAAGGAAAAAAAAAAAAAAGTTTTTTAATTAGTGTACTTGACGAGATGTACGGATCTCGCTCCTACGTATTCCCGGGTGCAATGGGAAATTCAAAGCTACACGCAGTTCTGGGTAGAAAATAATTGTTGGTTGATTGATTTTATTTATGAAAATAGGTTAGTCGCGCTTAGGCGAAAAAAAGTTTATTTGATTGAAAAATAAACGCACGGGGGCGTGAAAATAGTAAGGTTGGCGTGTTGAAGTTAATTTTAACTTTTAGAATGACGACTACCCAAGTTACGAGCCATACGTCAAGAACTCGGGTAATCGGGAGAAGGAATGATATACACCAAACCATCTCTTTTTCATCCACTTATTTACCAAAATTAAGCTGATATGCATTTAATAAAAAAAAAAGAATTATTTTTTTGTGGCGTGAAAATAGGAAGGTTGGTGTGTTGAAGTTGATTTTACTTTTTAGAATGACGACTACCCAAGTTACGAGCCATACGTCAAGAACTCGGGTAATCGGGAGAAGGGATGATATACACCAAACCATCTCTTTTTCATCCACTTATTTACCAAAATTAAGCTGATATGCATTTAATAAAAAAAAGAATTATTTTTGTGTTTTTGTTATTTTTTACATATTGAAATAAATTATACAAATGAAAAAAAAGAAATAAAATAAAAAAACAGAAGGGGGGTGCGAAAACAAAATAGGAGGGTGCAAATAGCAGCAAAAAGTCAGGTCTGGCCCAAACAGGGGAGCCCAGGCGCTGACCAAACAAAAAAACAGGGAGGATGATCTCTGCCGTCTGATTTGATCAGACGGTCTTGATGAGATCCTGGTGATGGATGATCATGACTGTCTGATTAAGATCAAGGGCAGATATGGAGTTGGCGCAGGGTAGGCACGATGCAGGTGCGCGCAGGGGATCGCAGGCCATATCTATTCTAAAACAACCGTATTCCATTATTTTTCCAGATTTTTCTCTCTCTTTTCTCAGCTTATCTCTCTCAATCTCTTTCCCTTCTTTAGTTTTTTTTCCAAATCTTAAATTCATATTACTCTAACAACAATCAACCAACACAAACATAAATCAATGTAAAAAGGTAAGGAACAAATCGAAAGCCAAAAACACCTGTATGAAAATCAAACCGAGAGAGAAGGAGCCAAACCGAGAGAGAATTTCTTTGCGAGGGAAAGAGGTCCGGCGTCGGGTGCACGGTTGGAATTGCGGTGGCTGACGGCAGTGGAACCAGTGGCTGGGTTCTGGGTTCGACGGTTGATTCGTTTCCGTCTCCTTCTTCTTCCTTCTTCGTTCTGCTATATTACTCTTGGTTCTGCTCTTTTCCTTTGTTTTGTTTGGGTTATGGTGATTTTGATAGGTGATGGTCCAAGGTGATCTTGTGATGGAGGTTGATTATAGTTATGAAATTTGAAATGGTGGTGTGTGGCTATGGCTGGTGATCGTTGTTGTTAGAGTGATTGTTCTTGAATTTGATTTGCGGCGGTTGATTGTAGATGGTGGACGAGGTTATGTGGTTGTATGGTTACTAATAGTAGTGGATGGTGATGGTTTTATTTTTATGAAGATGGTGGTGATGGAAGGTTTAAAGGGGTAATGGCTTGTGATGGTGCTAATGGTGATTAGGGGCGCAGCAGAACTATAACAACATGTTATTGTTCTTTTCTGGTTTTGTTTTCAATTTCTCTGCCTCCCTTGATCAATGTTTTCTTCTTGTTATTTATATGTCAAAATTAGGTTTGAGAATTGAATGTTGATTGTTTTGGTTTAGGAATGTTTTGATGATGATGATTTGGAATTGATGGGAGAATTGATACTTTCTCTCTATTTATTCTTTTGATATTTGTTTTTTTTTTATGATTTTTTTTAGATCTTTATAGTAATAACAAATAAAATAAAATAAAAACTTAAAATAAATTAAATAAAAAACGAATTCTTAATAAAATAACATAAAAGTAATTTGTGATTCTTTTGATAAATAAATAAAAGATGAAAAGTTAGAAATAAAAGAAAAACTATAAAAGGTGAGACTCGAACTTGTGACCTTGTGCTCACATGCACTTATAAACCATTGGTACTACCATACAAGCTACTTCACACATTTGTAAGATAATGCAACATAAAACACTATATGTGATAAAAGAGTGGGCAAAATTTAGGGTACAACACACGGATACCACATGATTCACTGATTTTATTTATAAATATTGGACGGTATAAATAAATAAAGTGTTAAATCAAGGTAAGACATAAGCATAATAACAGAAATAGTAATTAATATAAACTTGATAAATACTGCATCACATGTTTCAAGCATTTTTAAGGAGATTGTCTACTCACTTTAACCTAAAGCTACTTTACCTACAAACAAGCATATTAAAACAAAAGAGTAAAATAGACATAATTATAACCTCGGTATCTTGCAGAGGAAGTTACCTTTCCCTAAGATGGGGGAAGGTTTCCTTCCTTAGAGAGTACTGGACCCTCTCTATGTTTCTCCTCCTTTGCTCCTTAGAGGCTTTTGAAATCCAGAATTGTTGAATGAATAATTGTGGTGGAGGAGAGCTCTATTAATAGTTTTTTAGGCTTCTTGGGCTATTCCATCGTGTCATCATCGCAGCCCATCGTGCAACGATGACTTCAGGAATTTCCATCGTGTTGTGATGAAATCCATCGTGGTGCGATGAATTTGTTTTGTTGCTTAAGAAGTACACAAATTTTCTCCAAATCTATCTATCCTCATCGTGTTGCGATGGGTGCCATCGTGGTGCGATGATATCTGCTGATTTCTTCCATTTTTGTCCATTTTTTAGACAATTTTCACATTTCTTACTTTTTGACGTGTAGCTTCATAAATTTAGGATTTTTGCTTGGATTTGGTCTTCAAGTTGACTAAAAGTAATAAAAACTATTCTAAAAACTACCTAAAAATATCATATATTTGCATGTCATCAGTGTGATGAGGAGATTGAGGATGAGCTTCACTTATTCTTTAACTGTACAATAACTCGTGACAGTTGGTGTGCAACGGGTCTTTCTCTGGTCTTACATAACAATGTGTACCAGCAAACTACAGCTGAGATCGTATTTTCGCTTGTGCAGCAACGAGAGTAGTGATACTGTTGGAAGAGTGTCTATGTTACTCTGGTGCATTTGGCACAATCGTAATGACAAATTGTTGAATGATAATGCCAAGATGTCGAGCCAAATAGGAAGACATGTCTTTGATGCTTGGAATGATTGGTACTCAGTTCATAAATTACAGCGCAATAGTGTGAGTATGGATACAGAACCAAGTCTGTTGGGGTGGGAAAAACAGGTTCGAGGCTAGGTAAAATGCAACGTTGATGTTGATTTTGTTACTGGCACCGAGAAGACGTCGATGAGATTGTGTTTTCGGAATGGTAATGGGCAGTTCGTGGCTGGTATGACACAATGACTGTCGTCTGGGATTTTAAATGTAGAGGGAGAAGCATGAGCTTTACATTTTTCCATGAAAGAAGCTAGACATAGAGAACTAGATGAAGTTCAATTTGAAAGTGATTCGAAGCTAGACAACGAGAGTAGTGATACTGTTGGAAGAATGACTATGTTACTCTGGTGCATTTGGCACAATCGTAATGACAAATTGTTGAATGATAATGCCCAGATGCCGAGCCAAATAGGAAGACATTCCTTTGATGCTTGGAATGATTGGTACTCAGTTCATAAATTACAGCGTAATAGTGTGAGTATGGATACAGAACCAATTTTGTTGCGGTGGGAAAAATCGGTTCGAAGTTAGGAAAAATGCAACGTTGATGTTTCTTTTGTTACTGGCACCGAGAAGACCTCGATGGGATTGTGTTTTCAGAATGGTAATGGGCAGTTCATGGCTGGTATGACACAATGATAGCCGTCTGGGATTTTAAATTTAGAGGGAGAAGCATGAGCTTTACATTTTGCCATGAAAGAAACTAGACATAGAGAACTGGATCAAGTTCAATTTGAAAGTGATTCGAAGCTAGACAACGAGAGTAGTCATACTGTTGGAAAAGTGGCTATGTTACTCTGGTGCATTTGGCACAATCGTAATGACAAATTGTTGAATGATAATGCCCAGATGCCGAACCAAATAGGAAGACATGCCTGTAGTGAGTTTAGCCACAGGAGAGAAAGTATCAAAGAAATCAATGCCCTCTATTTGTGTGTAACCCTTAGCAACCAGTCTAGCCTTGTACCTTTGAACACTCCCATCAGAGTCTTATTTGATCTTATAGACCCACCTGCATCCAATAGGTCTTACATTGGGTGGTAAATCCACAATCTTCCAAGTCCAGTTCTAGATAATGCCTCAAGCTCAGTATTCATGGCTTGAACCCAATGTTCTGATTTGCAAGCTTCTGAATAGGTCTTAGGTTCAGTGTGTTGTGTGAGAGAGACAGTGTATGCAGTGTGTGAAGGAGACAAATGAGCTAAAGAATAAAAAGAGGAGATTGGATAGAGAATACCTGAGGATGATGATGTTGGCAGTGAACTGGAAGAATTGCACACAAAATCTGTCAAATAAGATGGCCTATGTGTCTCTTTGTGAGGTCTAGTATTTGGTTGGATGGGTGAATGGAATGAGTAGAACCATCAGTAGTATCTATAGGAGAGGTAGTTTGTGAAATGTCAATTTGTGTGTCTCTAGTGGGAGACTTATCTAAGTCAATGTGTGTTTGAATGTCAGTTGGTTGGTCAGTTTGTTGGTCATGATCAAAAGTAGAATGATAATGCCAAGTAGGTTTGGATGTTTGGTAAGGGAAAAAATGATGGAGTAGTCTTATTCGGAGTTGTGTTAGTCGCGTAATTTTTAAGGATGAAAATTCTTTAAGGGGAGTAGAGTTGAAACGACCCATTTTTGAGATTATTTGATTTGTGTGATTTATTTATTTATTATTTATTCCCTTATGTGTGTGATTTGTTTAACTCTCATATTTAGTTTGGGTATTGTCCCATAACGTATTGATGAAGTTTGGGTAGTGTCCCATAACGTATTGATGAAGCTTGGACGTTGATCCATAACGCAATAGGATTCTTGTATCAAAATGCATTCACCCGAATTCGAAGGGGGGCATTCTTATCATGTTGCTAACCCAGCTTAAAGTAAGGATTAAAATAACAAAGGCTCAATATGATAGGCTAAGCAATAGGTTTATTTTATCCTTTCCAATTGGTGCACCAAACAAGGGATTTGAATATGATATGATAGTGTTACCATATCCTGTCTCTCTATCATGCGCACCAAACGAGCCCTAATAGTTGATGGTGAATGGTACCACATGCATATAGTCGTGTCTAGGGGACATGACATGAAGGTGACATTAGTATGCATTTAGGAATGTGTGCATGTATGTGATTATGTGCTAAATTCATATAATTGAATTATTGATGATTTTTGTGAGATGAATGGATTGGCGACATTATATGTGTATTATACTTGATACTATATGATAATTTGATTTGGTTATTTGATGATATGGAATTAGATGAATAATGTTGTGTAATATTTGTCTATTCATTTATTTATTGGAATAAATGCTAAGTACATTCTTGCATTTATGTTTTGGTTATGTATATCTAATCTCTGTTTTGTGTGTTTGCGGACCGTTGGGTGGTCCAGGTTCTCAGGCTTGTGTTATTGCTCGAGTTTGTCGGTGAAGCTCCGCTCTGATTAGGACACGGAAAGGGTTCATATACTTTTGTTTATCGAGTCTTTCATTATTTGTATTATTAAAAAGAGTATTTTATTATATGACCGGTGAATACTATTTTCATTATTTAGTATCATTTTTGGAGAATGTAATACTCAAACTATGTTTTATATTTTAGTTGTTTTAAATCAAACAAGTTTCTATACCCGCTGCGAGTTTTTTTGTAAAATGTTTTGTAAGTTAGAATTTTATATAAATTCGGGTTTGAGTGTTACAGTTACACCAAGAAAAAATAATGTGAAATGTCTTTCAACTTTGTGAAGTAGAAACTAACTTCAACTATTTTCCACACTTGCTGTTATGAACACTGGAATGAAAGTGAATGGAGTCATTGTTTTAGCATTTGTTTGGATTGATTGTATTGTATAGATGACGATATATAGAGAATATATATCCACTTTTAAAATCAATTAAGATGATGGTATAGAATCAATTACATTTAAAGTCAATAATGATGGTTAAGTGACATAAACTTAAACCAGAAGGCTAATATATCTTCATATTATGTGTTTTGGTTTCACTTTTGCCGCAGACAAAATTAATTCTAGAAGCTTAAAAGTGATGTTCTTAAAGGTTTTCATCATCTTCATCAATGGCTCCTGTTACCTCTCAGAGAGCCGAGCTAGCCAAGCTCTGTAGCTCCAAAGACTGGTCCAAAGCAATTCGAATCCTCTATTCATTCGTTTCTCAGTCTGATGCTATTCAAGATATCTGCAACAGAGCTTTCTGTTATAGCCAATTGGAACTGCATAAGCATGTAATTAAGGATTGTGATAGAGCAATTCAGCTTAATCCTTCGCTTCTTCAAGCTTATATTCTCAAAGGTCATGCGCTTTCTGCGTTGGGAAGGAAAGCAGATGCTTAATTGGTATGGGAGCAAGGTTATCAGTCTGCAGATTTGAAGCAGTTGTTAGAACTCGAAGAGCTTTTGGTAAAAGCAAAAGAAGATAATAATGCATTATATAAAACCAATGCATCGCCAATGCCGCAAGCCAAATCAGATTCTTCATATAATAGGACCTTGACTGAAACTTGTGAGAGCCAAGCTAAATTAAGTGGCAATACAAGTGGTAAATCTGAGATTGTGCTAAAGTCTACTGATAAATTTGATGCAAGGAATGAATTAAATACTGAAGGTAGAGAGTCTAATAAATGTGATGGCCAAGTGAATGGAAGCCCAGATTGTTAGAAATAATATAAAACCATTGATGTAGCCCTTTCTAACAGCTTAAGCTTTTGGGATAATCGGTTATCTAACATGGTATCAGAGCCTCTATGACTAAGTGGTCTAGAGTTAGATCCCCGCTCCCCTCACTTTCTAATTAAAAGTGGAATTTTAAGCATATGGTAAGTGGGCCTATGCATTATCCACGCTTCAAGCCCAAGTGGGCTCTTGCGTGAAAGGGCGTGTTAAAAATAATATAAAACCATTGATGTAGCCCTTCCTAACAGCTTAAGCTTTTGGGATAATCGGTTATCTGACACAGATGTTATTGATAATTTGAGATATAATTCAGAGTCTAGTGATACTTCAGAGTCGTGCGATAAAGCATTTACTAATAGCGGTGACTCAAATGATGCTGCTGAAATTCTTAGAAAGCCCAGTTTTAAGTTTACTTTTCCCAGTGAAAAGAATAGTGAAGCAAGGAAAAATAAAAAGTTTTCTGTTGCTCGGGTTTCAAAGACGAAGTCTACGTGTAGATTTTCGGCTTTCACAGGGAATAGCAGAGGTTAATGAAGGAAAATATGCTCATGCAATATCCATATTCGATCAGATACTGAAAGAGGACTCTGCATCCCGAAGCACCGATAAAATAGAGTCATATCAATGGTTTTTTTATATTATTTCTAACAAATACAGCATTACACCAATGCAGCAAAACATACATATAAGCATGCAATCAACATGTGCCTAATTTTAAAACAAATGAACTGCCACCAACTGAGCCGTAAACAGAAATAGTGCTCATCATCAATTTATCACCACCATTCACAACATAAAGCATTTAAAAGTATGGAAAACCAAAACTGAACTTCAAGTCTTCAACTATATAGATAATTATGCTGTCTTTCATATTTTACAAACAAACAAAGTAACTTTGGTTTTAGCTTTTAATTGATATCAGGTGGACAATATTAGACACTGACACAGCTTAACACTTATTATACACATGCTGCAATGGTTGCAATTGTCCATATAATTCCCTCAATTTTTATCACAAACACGACACCAACATCTAAACTCAAACATTGATTAGGATGGGACCTCTATCATGTGATTTTAACATAAGAGATTTTGTATTATATGTTGGGTATGCATATGCATAGAGTTGTAAGCATATCACAAGAAAGATGAATATTGCAAAACCTACGCGATATTTTTGTCAATGATTATAATTTGGAAAATGCTATATCTCACGAATATTTCACTCACGAAATTGTCCCGACACCAAGTATGTGAATACCCGACACCAAGAATGTGAGCTGCTTCCCTCTTATTCATGGTAGAATGAGACTGCATAGTTGGGACTGCCACAACTTGTCTTAAGAAAGTGTCTGTCACGCATTATGTTGTTTAAACCAAAATCAGCTATCTTGATATTGTATACAGAGTCCAAGAGCATATTCTCAAGCTTCAGATCCCTCTGAACAACCATATTTCTGCGACAATACTCGATACCAAATATTATCTGCTTCCAAAACAGATGTTAGCATAATTATTCTGTTAAACAAAAGTTAGCTTAAAAAATATGCCACTGGAAAAAAATTTGTCATGTAACCGAAGTAATAAATAATCCTACATGCCGAAAGAATTTACGAGCTTCGTCTTCTTGTAACCTGCTCGTTTCTACGATATAATCAAATAGCTCCCCAAATTTCACATACTCCGTGACAAGATATATGTCAATTTCAGTCTCTATCACCTCATACAACTCTATATGTAAGGATGCTTGAGGTGATAGAGACTGAAACATACATTTATCTTGTCATGGAATATGTGAAATTTGCGGAGCTATACAATTATATTGTAGAAAAGAGTAGGTTCAAGAAGACGAAGCGCGCAAGTTTTTTCCGCAGGAGGATTAATTATTAATTCGGTTTCATGACAAGCCATTAACATATTTTTTAAGCTAACTTCTGTTTAACAAATTAATTAAGCTAACTTTTGTTTTCGAAGCAGATAATATTTGGTCTCGAGTATTGTCGCAGAAATATGGTTGTTCATAGGGATCTGAAGCTGAGACTATGCTCTTGGACTTTGAATACAATAACAAGATAGGTAATTTTGGTTTAAGCAATATAATGTGAATACCTCTTATTCATGGTAGAATGGGACTGCATAGTTGGGACTGCCACAACTTGTCTTAAGAAAGTGTCCATCGTGCATTATTATGTTGCTTAAACCAAAATCTGTAACAGGAATTAAGCATAGTTTAATATTTTATTTTAAATAAATAGTTATATTATGTCAATTTACCTTTTTAGCCTTTATGGTTGTATTTAAGAAGGCTTTAGCCTCATTTGAGAGGCAATCAAACATTTCAACAAATTATCTTCCTCTCTTAAAAACTCAATTTCTATACTATGCAAACTATGTTGGCATAATTTCTCATTAGTAACGGATTTTATTCTAAATCATTAGAATCCCTACTATTGAGAATTAGATTTTATCGGTTCGTCCTTATAATCCTATTTATCCGTTACAATTGGTATCAAATCAGCTATTTTGACATTGTATTTAGAGTCTAAGAGTATATTCTCAGACTTCAAATCCCGATGAACAACCATATTTCTGTGACAATAGTCGACACCACTTATTAAGTTGTCTAATATTTGTTGTCGAGTATTGTCACAGATACATGGTTGTTCATCGGGATTTGAAGCCTGATAATATACTCTCGGACTCTGAATACAATTTAAAAATAGCTGATTTTGGTTCAAGCCACATAATGCGTGACGGACACTTGCGTGGCAGTCACAACTATGAGAAAATTGACGCGTCTAGCCTTAAATGCTTACCAAGCCATACCTCAAATAACAAATCCTCATCAACCTCAAAAGCAAAAATAAAAATAAAAAATCCAACACAGTAAAACAAACTATATAACTTGCACTATCATACACAAACAAATTATGGGTAGAATGTTAAACATTGAAAAATCAGTTTTTTTGAATTGAAAATTGAAAGGGTGATATTTTTTGTGAAAGTACAGACATAAACAGATACAGATACCATGTTATTTAAGGGTGATTTTGTTTCCTAGTATACGAAATCGAAATAAAAGGGATTTAAAAATTGAGGAAAGAGGATGAAGGAAGAGGGTTACCATAATAATAACAGGAAAGAGGATGCATAACACTCCAATACATCTCAAATATTATCATCCATAATATCCATGTTCATCACTGTAAACCATCTGGTAACACTAACATAAGGGCTAATCCAACACATGTTGGATTCAGAGGAATCTCAGATGGTGACGGTATATCAATATTAAGGAACATAAAGTGGAGTCACCAGAGTTCGAACCCCGGTCTTGGCGTCTAACGCTAGCAGTTTCGATATTTCTACAAGTTGAAATTGTTGGATTATTAAAAGGGTTAAATATGTTTTTGGTCCCTATAGTTTTGTCGAATTTGATTTTTGTCCCTGAAGATTTTTTCACACTTTGTAGTCCTGAAGTTTTTCTCGTGAGTGTTTTTAGTCCATACTTTTCATTCAACTCGTGCATATCATCTGAAATTTTAATTTTTTTTTCTGCGGTCATGTTTAATACATTATATGAATCTATCTTACAAAAAATTAAATTTTTTTAACAAGAGAAGAATTAAATTTGAATTTTTTAGTTTTTTGCATGTTAAAAAATTCTAAATTTTTATCGGAGATATTCTTATAATATTATAAACATGAATAAAAAATATCATTAAAAAATGTAAAAGTATACAACATATACAAGAGTTTGATTAAGAGTAGGGACCAAAAACACTGACGGAAAAACTTCAGAGACTAAACAGTGCAAAAAAATCTTCAGGACTAAAAACGAAATTCTGCAAAACTATAGGGGCCAAAAACATATTTGACCCTTATTAAAAGGTAATTTTTTTATTACGCGTAATATTTAGTTAAAAATGACATTTTAATATAAATTAATATAAAATATGACATGACATTCAATTTTATTTATTAGAATACCAGTATTCCAACTAAATTCCGAAGTACCAAAGTGTTTAAAGATGTTTAGGGAAAAAACAATTCACTTATATTATTTACGTATAAATTCTTAAATTATATATTGAGCACTTAAAATTTATTTTTATCTCTATCGAATTATACTTGTTGGACTTAGTCCCCGCAAGTTTTAATTCCTGGCTCCGTCGCTGCTAGCCAGAATCTCCATAGATTAAAACATGCAAGAATCGATTTTTATAAGTTTTTTATATTTTTGAATTTTTTTGTATTTTAAGTAATTGATAAAAAATAAAATTCCTAAAATAAACCAATTGTTTTGACCAGTCTGTCACCGAGTAACAATTCACACTCGTATCGAAACGCTACTCTACTAGGACTAAGAATTTATGTGCTATTAATCTCATGCATACAATTAGTACGTTAAACCCCTAATTAAGTTAATCCCATGCATACAATCAGTACGTTAAGCCCCTAATTAAATTACGAAGAGATTCATGTTCACATAACTAGTTATGTCGTCCTTATGTCGTAACATATGTGCGCCGTCACGGATACCACATGATTCACTGAGTTTATTTATAAATATTGGCCCGTATAAATAAATAAAGTGTTAAATCAAGGTAAGACATAAGCATAATAACATAAATAGTAATTAATATAAACTTGATAAATACTGCATCACATGTTTCAAGCATTCTTAAGGAGATTGTCTACTCACTTTAACCTAAAGCTACTTTACCTACAAACAAACATATTAAAACAAAAGAGTAAAATAGACATAATTATAACCTCGGTATCTTGCAGAGGAAGTTACCTTTCCCTAAGATGGGGGAAGGTTTCCTTCCTTACAGAGTATTAGACCCACTCTATGCTTCTCCTCCGTTGCTCCTTAGAGGCTTCTGAAAGAATTGTTGAATGAATAATTGTGGTGAGAGAGACCTTATTTATAGTTTTTAAGGCTTCTTGTGTTATTCCACCGTGTCACTATCGCAGCTCATCGTGTCACGATGGCTTCAGGAATTGTCATCGTGTTGTGATGGGATCCATCGTGGTGCGATGAGTTTGTTTTCTTGCTTAAGAAGTACGTAGATTTGCTCCAAATTTATTTGTCCTCATCGTGTTGCGATGGGTTCCATCGTGGTGCGATGGTATCTGCTGATTTCTTCCATTTTTGCCCTTTTTATGCAATTTTCACATTTCTTGCTTTTTGACGTGTAGCTTCGTAACTTTAGACTTTTTGCTTGGATTTGATCTTCAAGTTGACTAAAAGTAATAAAAACTATTCTAAAAACTACCTACAAACATCATATATTTGTGTGTCATCAGTGTGAAGAGGAGATTGCGGATGAGCTTCACATATCCCTTAACTGTACAGTAGCTCGTGACAGTTGGTGTGCAACTGGTCTTTCTCCGGTCTTACATAACAATGTGTACCACCAAACTACTGATGAGGATAACATTTTCGCTTTGTGCAACAACGAGAGTAGTGATATTGTTGGAAGAGTGGCTATGTTACTATGGTGTATTTGGCACAATCGTAATGACAAATTGTGGAATGATAATGCCCAAATGTCGAGCCAAATATGAAGACATGCATTTGATGCTTAGAATGATTGGTACTCAGTTCATAAATTACAGCGTAATAGTGTGAGTATGGATACGGAACCAGATATGTTACGGTGGGAAAAACCGATTCCAGGCTGGGTAAAATGCAACGTTGATGTTGTTTTTCTTAATGGCACCGAAAACACCTCGATGTGATTGTGTTTTCAGGATGGTAATGGTCAGTTCATGGCTGGTATGACACAATGGCATCCGTCTGGGATTTCAACTGTAGAGGGAAAATCATGGGCTTTACTTTTAGCCATGAAAGAAGCTAGGCATAGAGAATTAGATCGAGTTCAATTTGAAAGTAATTCGAATGTGTTGGTTAATGCCAAAATTGTTAGACCAAATGTCATGAACACAGTTTGAATCCCGGTCCCTCACTTGTGTGTGTGTGTGTGTGTGTGTGTATGTGTGTGTCTATGTGAGAGAGAGTTTATAATGACTTTGTCATTTTGTCTATCTACAAAAACAAACAAATTAATACGAGGTCAATTTTTTTTTTATGATTTCTACGTGACCCGTACTATATGTTAATAAGATTGACTATTTTTTTTATTATTTTTTTGTGTGAAACTTATATTTCTACTCATATATTAATATATGTATCTATCTTTTATTATTTTTACAGAGACATATATTTCTTTTTTTTGACTAAAAATAAAGGATATTCATTCATTCAAATTGATAGAGTACATCGATGTAATACAAATTCAAATTCGCTAAAAACAAAAAGGATGAATCTGCAAACAAACTCACAGTATCCATGTTAATAGCATAAAACGGCAAATTACATAAGCCTACAAATATGGCTATATTGAAGTGTCTGGAATGTCCATGCCTCCAGATCTGTAGCGTTGATGACACAAAACTCGACATCGGATGGATTTGCACTTGATCGGATCTAATCCTTCAACCTGAAACAAATGAACACCGCACAAAGACGGGACAACAAAATACACCGCACAGAGGCGGGACAACAAATAACACAAAACCAAAACAATATGTGAAAAATCACACTTATTTAACAACAAGAAAGAAAAAACAAGTTGGAGGGGTGATTTTAGGTCAAAATTTGACCTAAAATCACCCCTCTTTGATAAACTAAGAAGAAGAAGAAAAAAAAAAGGTGACGGCTAGGGTTAAAACTTAGAGAAAAAAAAAAAAAAACCTTATGATGAAGTGTTGACCTCGTAGGCAGTCTTTCTAGTAATAACTTCCACCCAAAAACACTAATTTTGGACGAAACGTCATTCCTCCAAAGCTTACTAATAACAGTCAACACATTTGGATTCAGATCCATTGTCTGGTTTTTTTCTAGTAAAACAAAATAACAGGACTTAACGGAAAAAAGACCAGACGTACCAGGAATCCAGCGCCAACTATCAGGAACATCCGGCTGTAAAGAAAATCCTACTGACAATTCTGTGAGCTCTTCCACCTGTTATTTTCGCTGACTGACAAGTGACAACTGATCAAACCATTTCCATGACCATTGGGGAGTTGCCCCATTACCGGAAAGTCTCTCGGCTATCATAACATGATTTACACTTCTTTAACGAAAAGATTAGGATATAAGTCGCGGAAAGAATGGTTTCCGAACCATTTAAACTTCCAAAATCCAATATTATGACCATCTCCAACGCTTCCTCTCACATTTAACTTAAACCAATCATCCTCAAATACTCTACCCGAAACTAATACATCCTTGCACCAAATCGAGAACTTGCCTCCATTCGGGATAGTATTCCTACCCAATATTTGTGTAGGTAAATGACCATATCTGAAGCGTAATAAATCGGCCAACAAAGCTTCACCATCAGTTAAAAATCTCCATTTCCATTTGCTCAACAATGTCAGGTTGAAAAGTTCCAAATTTTTTACTGCTAAACCGCTTTGCTCCTTGGTAAACATATTTGGTCTCATTTGACCCAACAAAGTTTTGTATCCTCTAATCCTCCTGCGCAACAAAATTTCCTTTGATTTTTGACAAGTTGTTTTAAAATGCTACAAGGGGATTTGAAGAAAGAAGAGAAATAAAGAGGAAGACTAGCCAATACTGTGTTAATGAGTGTAACCCGCCCACCATAAGATAAATGACAGCTTGTCCATGTGCTTAACCATTTAGACATAGCATCCACCACAGGCTTCCAAGTCTCTCTTCTTCTAGGATTAGCTCCGACTGAAATTCCCAAAAATTTAAACGGAATAACATCTGATCTACAAGACAAGAAAGATGAACCTGGTTCCAGAAGTATAGCATCAACATTAAGACCATAGAGTTTACTCTTCACAAAATTAATTTTGAGTCCAAATACTAATTAATTCGAAGCTTCTCAATAAAGTTTTAATGGTCCAACGGTTATCCCAAATGCCTTCCCCCCATCAGAATGGTATCATCTGCAAATTGGAGATCTGAAACTGAATATTGTCATTAATCTGACACCCCTCGAATTTACCTATCTCAACAGCTCTTCTCATCAACCCATTTTAATCATCATTTCTTCCAAAAAGCGCCAACTCACAGTGTCATAAGCACGTTCGAAATCGACCTTAAACAAAAAGCAATCATCCTTCATTGTTTTGGCTAAATCAATGAGTTCATTTAAAACCACTACCTCATCCAAAATCTGCCTTTGAGGGAGGAAAGTTGATTGGTAATTAGATATTAATTTCCCCAAAACTCTTTTCGACATATTAGCCAAAATTTTCGATACGATTTTGTATAGACTCCCAATTAAGCATATTGTACGATAATCGGAAAGATCTCGTGGATGATCCTTCTTGGGAGTAAGAGTAAAAACGGAGCGGTCATCGCTTTAGGCAAGAAAGAATTTTCGTGGAATTCCCTTAAAAAAGCAAGCACATCATGTTTCACAATCGACCAACAAGCTTTCGAAAAATTAAGATTAAACCCAAATAGTTTCCCTAACCACCAGTGGAAAGCGTGGTAAAATCAATACCTTGCAAAAGCGGTCTATTGGGCCAGTCATCTGCGAAGTGCTTTGAAAAGTTGTCTTTTGCCTCTTTTTATGTCGTCTACCCCCTGTATCCACTCTTCTCCTTTCTTTAACATTACTATTTGATTTCTCCACCGCTGGCCTTTGATACTAGCATGGAAGAAGCGCCTGTTTGAGTCACCATCTTGAATCCATTTCGTTCTTTGAGTTTTGTTAACTACACATTTGATCTCTTACGTTTATTTTAGGTTTCAATTTGGTCTCTTTCGTTTAAAAAGTATCAATTTGATCGCTTACGTTTTCACCGTTTACATTAGTTAGGCTCTGTTTGGCTCGACTTTTTAGCTTTTTATTCTCTTTTTAATCAAAAGTTGGGCAAAACACATTTTTAATAAAACTCTTAACCGTAAAAAGCAGATTCTATTCAATGTGCAAAATTAGATTAAATGAGATTCTAGGAAAAGAGGTTGAAACCTACTTTTAAAAAAAAATCCGGAGCTTTTTTTTTGCAATGATCACGCATCGAATCCTACTGAATGCTCTTTTTATTATTTTTTTCCATTTTTTAGTTTGTTTTCATTTAAATATTATAGTTGTTATTATTTTTTTTTTAAATTTGTTTTTTTATGGTACAAATATTTTTTTTTAAAATATATTTTACCAAACAAATTTTAGATTAAAAATAACTTTGAAGCTAAAAAAAAAACAATTACCAAATAACTTTTGCTCTTTTTTTTAAAGTTCTTATTTTCACTTTTAACTTTCAGTCAACTTCTGAGACCTAAATAAGCCGTGTCAAACTGACCCTTAGTCTTTTCCGCCAGTTTTGTCACATGTGGCAAACAGTTTGTATATGTGGACAGATACTTGGAAACAATAAACGTAGGAGACTAAGGCATTGTTTGGTAAAAAATAGCGGATAGCTAATAAGCATGCTTATAGTGGATGAGCTTATAGAGAATAAGTTAGCTGATTGAATTTGTAGTGTTCGGTAAAATTAGCGGTTGAACTAGCTAATGAGTATGAAATGACTTAAAAAATTTATGTTTAATTAATATTTTCAAGTAAGATAGCAGGAATAAAGTTGGAAGAAAAAATGATAAGCTATAAGCTCATAAGCTACTTGAAATAACCTTTGAGAAATAAGCTATAACCTAGTAAAATAAGGTATAAGCTCTTTTTTTAAAATTGTTATCAAACAAAGCTTTTATCTTATAAACTATAAGTTATAAGCTAGCTTATTGTACTTGTCAAACAGAGCCTAAATGTGTAGTTAAACCAAGAAAAAATAATGTGAAATGTCTTACAACTTTGTGAAGTAGAAACTAACTTCAACTCACTTGCTGTTATGAACACTGGAATGAAAGTGAATGGAGTCATTGTTTTAGAATTTGTTTGGATTGATTGTATTATATAGAGTGGAATGAAATGAGAGAATATATATCCACTTTTAAAATCTAGCTACACTATTCTACTTCATTTGACTCCATTCTACCACCCCAAACACACCCATAGTGAGCAAGTCAGCCAACTGAGCTGAAAATTGAATATGAAGCAAGTATAATTCCTAATTAATCTGTGAAAAAATTCAGACAAAAGGATTAACTTTCATGTAATAACTCAGAAAAGTTTGCAGAAGTGCAAATTGATAACCATTCTAGCATATACAATCTTCATATTATTAGTACAGATAATTAAGATATGGATTTGTAGTTGGTATAGAATCAATTACATTTAAAGTCAATAATGATGGTTAAGTGACATAAACTTAAACCAGAAGGCTACTAAATCTTCATACTATGTGTTTTGGTTTCACTTATGCCGCAGACAAAATTGATTCTAGAGACATAGAATTGATATTCTTAAAGGTTTTCAAAATGCACTCCCACCACTTTGGTCTTTCCAAGCAAGATTTCTTTTGCTTCATTGATTTTGGAAGCAAGATAATGGCTACCACCAGCATCTGGATGGTTTGCAACCATCACTCTCCTATGTGCTTCTTTAATCTTATCGGTTGGATGAGTCGTTCTGCAAAATAGTGACGTACAATTCAAAATCAGTACGACAAACATGAAAAGGTTTCTGGATATTTTTTGTTAATAGCATAACTAGGAACAAAATTCAGTCATAAGAGGAAAATATAGACAAAGTGACACATTTCAACTCATACGGCTAATTAGCACTCTAAAGTCTGAATGAAGTGATTTAAATTGTCTATGAACTTAAACATGACCTATTTATAAAGTTAATATGTGCATATTCCTGAATTTTTGCCCCTGGAACCTATCACCCTTGCGAAGGAGCATTTGTTCAAAACCCATCACGGATGTCTTAAGTAGTAATACATATCATTTACCAATCCAGATGACGAAAATATTAAATTTAACGAATACAGAAATAAATTCATAATTTTTTATTAATTGTGCAAGAGACGGAACACAATACAACATTACACCAATGCAGCAAAACATACATATAGCATGAAATCAATCGATACCCATTTCAAACATGAAAAATACTAAATGAAATTAATGTGTGACTATTTTTAATACAAACAAACTGCCACCAACTGAGCCGTAAACAGAAATAGTGATCATCATCAGCATTCACGACATAAAGCATTTAAGTATGGAAAACTAACACTGAACTTTACCTAGAGATAATTATGTTGTCTTTCATATTTCACAAAGAAACAAAGTAACATTGTTTTAGCTTTTAACGTCTCCGAAGGAGGTTGGTTTTGGATAAATTGGAAGTCAGTATAGGTCCAAGACGCGAATGAACAAATTGTTTGCGAAACAATGACCATACAGCTTGAAGATTCAGGCAGGATCCAATTTGCAACAACATGTCAATACCTTCAACAACATAATCACCAATCTGGGGAAGCTCGTGACCAACCACTTACAACCACTTGGTGACTACTCTTACCTATGGGAAAGACATTATCAGTCTCAATGTAATTATTGCTACACTCATGTCTTATTCTCAAAGGAGACAAAATGTCTGTATGTGAAGGGGAGCCAAGTTCGTAGGCTGATTAAAGGTGAAGCATGTTCTGAAAAGAAAAGGGCTAAAACCAAGAACAGAAAAACAGCAGACTGCTGTAGTTGCAAATAGATCGGACATTGGAAGAGAGATTGTCCCTTGCAAAAATGAAGAAATTTCCCGAGATGCGCAGGAACAACAGGAAACCAATACGAGTGGCAAGAAGGCTTAATTGTGTACTGGTATCACAACTTTCCCTATTCTATTTAATTCATAGTTTCATCTGTCATCAACTCCCATTAACCTTCAGTTTTCAAGCAAACAAAAGAGGACGAAATAGCAACATCAAATGAACAATATTAGACATTGGTCTTATTAGAAGGCCGCAAGAAATGGATTCAAAAGGTTCAAATCAGACATCATGTGGACAATATTAGACACTGACATAGCTTAACAGTTATACACATGCTTGAAGTTGAAAACTGCATGTATAGCCGGTATTTGACATTCTGTGATGGTTGAAATGGTCCATATAATCCCCTCAATTTTTATCCCAAACTTTTCAACACCAACATCTAAACTCAAACATTGATTAGGATGGGACCTCTATCATGTGATTTTAACATAAGAGATTCTGTGTTATATGTTGGGTATGCATATGCATAGAGTAGTAAGCATATCACAAGAAAGATGAATATTGCAAATCCTACGCGATATTTTTGCAATGATTATAATTTAGTCTCTGAAGTACACAATTCATTAAAGAAAATTCAAATTTTTTCAAATCATAAATTAATTTAATGAATGCATCTCCAAAAGGAAAGGTAACAAACAAAACACTGATAAATACCACCAACTAGGCAACCACCATTAAGCAAAATTCAATATTTTAGGAATCTTACAACAAGTTCATGCAATCAAAGCCTTAGAATCTTACAAAATAAAGAATGTGAGTACCTGACACCAAGTATGACTGTTGCATCCTCTAATTCATGGTAGAATGGGACTGCATAGTTGGGACTTGTCTTAAGAAAGTGTCTATCACGCATTATGTTGCTTAAACCAAAATCAGAGTCCAAGAGCATATTCTCAAGCTTCAGATCCCTATGAACAACCATATTTCTCTGACAATACTCGACACCAAATATTGTAGAAAAGAGCATGTTACAAGAAAACAAAGCTCTTTTCTACAATATAATCAAATAGCCCCCAAGTTTCACTTACTCCGTGACAAGATATATGTCAGTTTCAGTCTCTATCACCTCATACAACTCTATGATGTACGGATGCTTGAGCAATCTTAAAATTTGTTTTTCTCTTCTGATTGCAAAAAAAAAATGGAAGAAAACAATACTGTTGTATTTAATTGGAAGACACAAAAGTATTGTTTTCTTCCAAAAATTTTGCAGTCAGAAGAGAAATACAAATTTTAAGACTACTCAAGCATCCTTACATCATAGAGTTGTATGAGGTGATAGAGACTGAAACTGACATATGTCTTGTCACGGAGTATGTGAAATTTTGGGAGCTATTTGATTATATCGTAGAAACATGTTACAAGAAAACAAAGCTCGTAAATTCTTTCAGCAGGTAGGATTTCGGTTACATGACAAACTTTTGCCGGCAACATATTTTTTAAGCTATTTTTTGTTTAACATATTAATTAAGCTAACTTATGTTTTGGAAGCAAATAATATTTGGTGTCAAGTATTGTCAGAGAAATATGGTTGTTCATAGGGATTTGAAGCATGCGAATATGCTCTTGGACTCTGAGTACAATATCAAGATAGCTGATTTTGTTTTAAGCAACATAATGCGCAACAGACAATTTCTTAAGACAAGTTGTGGCAGTCTCACCTATGCAGTCCCATTCTACCATGAATAAGAGGGAAGCAGCACTCATACTTGGTGTCAGGTACATTCTTTGATTGCATGAACTTGTTGCATGAACATGTGATTTTAACATACGAGATTTTGTATTATATGTTGCGTATGTATTTGAATAGAGTTGTAAGCACATCACAAGAAAGACGAATATTGCAAATCCTACGCGATATTTTTGTCAATGATTATAATTTACTCTCTAAAGTACACCATTCACTAAAGAAAAGTCAAATTCATTCAAATCATAAATTAATTTAATGAATGCATCTCCAAAAGGAAAGGCAACAAACAAAACACTGATAAATACCACCAACTAGGAAACCACCATTAAACAAAATTCAATATTTTTGGAATCTTACATACAAGATGTTCATGCAATCAAAACCATAGAATCTTACAAAACAAAGAATGTGAATACCTGACACCAAGTATGAGAGCTGCTTCCCTCTTATTCATGCTAGCATGGAAACCACCTTGATAAAATTGACGCATCCCAGCTGGTCTAGCCTTAAATGTTTGCCAAGCCAGGATACCGTATCGACCGGCGTAAGCAGCAGCAGCCACAACCAACCCTGTCATAAACGGTGTTTCCTGTACAAAATTTCAATGTCAGTTCCACAAAAACAAACATAATTTGAAAATCAATTCAAACACTCCCCAAATTAATAGAAAAACCCTTCAAGGGTTGATTCCAGTGTTATATCATAAGAAGGGGGCTATGACTATGAACAAGAAAACCATCAAACCCTCACCAACAAATTATGGGTACAATGTTAAACATTGAAAAATCAGTTTTTTGAATTGAAAATTGAAAGGGTGATATTTCTTGTGAAACTAAAGACATAAACAGAGACAGGTACGAGGTTATTTAAGGATGATTTTGTTTCCTAGTACCAAATCGAAATAAGAGGGAATTAAAATTTGAGGAAAGAGGACGAAAGAAGAGGGGTTACCATAATAATAATGCTGATGTTGATAAAACCTTGATAGACAGTGTTGGATTGGAAAATAGAGTCGAATGAATCAAGGAACAGAGCAAATAGGGTCGTGTGATGAATGAATCAATGAACGAACCATGGTGGCTTTATATTTATTTCGTTGTCTTGCTCAATACGTCTATAATTTTTCTCGTAGTTTCCTCGCCGCTAAGGGAATTAGTTTTTTATTTTTTTCCTTATATTTTTTGACAATACTTTATATATTAAGAAAATTTCAAAAGATTCGATAAATTTTAAGAGTAATAAATAAAAAAATTATATTTTTTTGGAATCCAAACAAAAAAACAAAAAAAAATCACTAATAATACAACTAATAATAATAACAGTAATAGAAAAATAAAACTAAATCTTAATCTAAATATATACAGTATATTTTTTATAGTTACTACTAATAATAAAACTAAATCTAACAAAAAAAAATAAAACTAAATCTTTTTGTAAATTTTTTTTTATAAAATCAAATAAAATTAAACAAGATAAAAATAAAACAAATCTACTAAATAAAAGCAAGATATGAAACTAACTATTCTAATAATAAAAACAAGATTTTTTTTATTGTTTTTGCAAGTATTGCTCTAGAGGGAAGATCGCTTAAGTATCAAGCCATGTCCTAGCCAGAAACTCCGTAGATTAAAACTTGCAAGAACCGATTTTTATAGGTTTCTTGAATTTTTTTGTATTTTTAAGTAATTGATAAAAAATAAAATTCCTAAAATAAACCAATTGTTTTGACATAATGTCCGGCAGCCGCACTAAAAACCTATGAAACACGGACACCTCTCGGATTAGGCGTGTCGCGGTGTCCGACACTCGTCCGACACCTGTCCGACACGTGTCGGATAGCTCAAATCGGTGTCCGAAAAAATTCAATTTTTTCTTTACTTCGACACTTCTTTGATCGGTTTCCGACACCTGTAAGACACTCGTACACACGTGTCGGACAAGTGTCCCCAAAAAAATTATTTTTTCTTTGTTTATACTCTTCGTAGACACATATTAGACATACCTATAAGAGTTAGAGATGTGTCGAAATAACATCATTGATCAAAAAAAGTATTGAAAATATTATATTTTGATTATAATATTTTTAGTTTTTTCAAAAGTAGATAGATAAATAAAGGTAAAATATTATCATACTTTGTTTAAAATTTTATTTTAAGAAATAACTTCCTCAACTTAAATTTACATGTATATATTTTGATTCTAAATTCATATCTTTTATAAATATGTAGCGGTGTCGGTGTCCTATATTTTTTACGTTAGCGGTGTAGCGGTGTCCGTGTCGTGTCGCGGTGTCCGTGTCAGAGTCCATGCTTCATAGCTAAAAACTAAGAAAATTGCTTTTCCGACCCCTGTCCATTTCTTTTTTACCCCCCAAACTGACGTTTTTGCCCTCGGGGGTATGAAAAAAATTTATCAAGAAAATTCGATTTTTACGAACCGAACTATTTGCCTAGGGAGTTCGGTTTATATAAACCGAACCAACAATGTTACGATATGAAAATATAGTAACTAGACTAGCACATGTTTTGTATTCATCTTTATTTCTTTTGATTGTATTTCTTAATGTTGTTTTAATTGACTGGGTGTGTTGTGCTTGACAGGTGTATGCTGCACAATTTTGCAGGAAATGTTGAGATGTATGGGATATTAGATGCAGTAGCATCTGGGCCAATTGAAGCACGTACAAGTGTTAACTCAACAATGGCAAGCTATTCTTTTTTGTTGGTGACTCAATTCCATATTTAGTGTGTCACTGTTGAAGTAAAGTAAATAAGGAGGCAAAATCACTGAAACAGAATTTTCCTGCACTATACAATATTGGTTATGTTGGTTCGGTTTATATAAACCGAACTCCCTAGGCAAATAGTTCGGTTCGTAAAAATCGATTTTTTTTGGCAAATTTTTTTATACCCCCGAGGGCAAAAACGTCGGTTTTGGGGTAAAAAAGAAATAGGCAGGGGTCGGAAAAACAATTTTCAAAAACTAAACTATGGTATGACAAGTGGACCGGTATGTCGCAAGGCCAAAAATTGGACTGCTGTGATAACAAGGAAAATGGAGTTGCCCCAGTGGAAGTTCGGACCGTTGTCCTATAGCCATGCAATGCGAAAGGGAGCATCTCGTGCCAGTCTTTGTAAGTTTTCACCATTTTTTGGATGATCTTCTTGATGTTTTTATTGGCTGCTTCCACAGCGCCGTTCATCTTAGGCCGGTATGGAGATGAGTTATGGTGCTCAATCTTGAATTCATCGCATAGTTCCTTCATCGTCTTATTGTTCAAATTGGACCCATTATCTGTAATAATTTTGTTCGGGATTCCGTAACGGCAGGTTATTTCTTTTTTGATGAATCGGGCAACCACTTGTTTTGTCACATTTGCATAAGAAGCAGCTTCAACCCACTTGGTGAAATAGTCGATGGCAACCAGGATAAACCGGTGACCGTTTGAAGCTTTTGGTTCAATCATCCCTATCATGTCTATTCCCCACATAGAGAATGGCCATGACGATGTTAGGACATTCAAAGGGGTTGGTGGCACATGAATCTTGTCGGCGTAAATCTGGCATTTATGACATGTTTTAGCATAGCGGAAACAGTCAGCTTCCATTGTCAACCAATAATACCCTGCCCTTAGGATTTTCTTTGTCATCGCGTGTCCGCTGGCATGGGTTCCAAAGGAACCTTCATGGATCTCCTTTATGAGCATATCCGCCTCACATTTATCCACGCATCTGAGCAAAACCATATCATAATTCCTCTTGTAAAGCACCTCCCCACTCAAAAAGAATTGTGATGCCAATCTTCTTAAATACTTCTTGTCAGTAGCAGAAGCATTTCCCGAGTATTCTTGCTTTTCGAGGTATCGTTTGATGTCATAGAACCAAGGCTTATCATCATACTCCTCTTCAGCCACCGTGCACACAACCGGTTCATCTTTGCGTTCCACTGTTATGATGGGTGCTTCATTCCAGAATCTCACTTTATACATTGATGATAACGTAGCTAAAGCATCTGCTACTTGATTCTCCTCCCTAGGAATATGGTGAAAAGTTATCTCATCGAAGTATTCCGTCAGTTTCACTACGTGAGCTCGGTATGGGATCAATTTGGGATGCCGTGTCTCCCACTCTCCTTTTACTTGATAGATGACTAGTGCTGAGTCTCCGTATACTTCCAAGATCTTAATCCTGTGGTTGATCGCAGCTTCGAGCCCCATTATACATGCTTCATATTCCGCCATGTTGTTCGTGCAGTCAAAACACAATCTCGCAGTAAAGGGGGTGTACCCATTTCTTGGTGATATTAGGACAGCCCCAATCCCGTGCCCCATCGCATTCGAGGCGCCATCAAATGCAAGTTTCCATCGTGCCCTTCATCATCACCTATGACCTTTTCATCATTCAAAACCATAATGTCCTCATCCGGGAAGTCGAATTTTATGGGTTGATACTCTTCCAGCGGTTGGTGAGCAAGGTGTTCAGACAACACACTCCCTTTTATGGCCTTTTGAGTAACGTATTGGATGTCGTACTCAGATAGCAACATCTGCCAACGCGCGATCTTTCCTGTGAGGGCAGGTTTTTCAAAGATGTACTTTATGGGATCCATCTTTGAAATCAGCCAAGTGGTATGAGTTAACATATACTGCCTCAAGCGTCGGGCGGCCCATGCTAGTGCGCAACAAGTCTTCTCGAGTGACGTATACCTCGATTCGCAATCGGTGAACTTTTTACTCAAGAAATATATGGCATGTTCTTTTCTTCCCGTCTCGTCGTGTTGCCCTAGCACACATCCCATTGATCCATCAAGTACTGTCAGATACATGATAAGAGGTCTCCCTGGAACCGGGGGTACCAAGATAGGGGGCTCCTGCAAGTATTGTTTGATTCGGTCGAATGCTTCTTGGACGTTATCATTCCACTTGATAGCTTGATCCTTCTTTAATAACTTGAAAATTGGTTCGCAGGTGGCTGTGAGGTGCGAGATGAATCTAGCGATGTAATTCAATCTTCCTAAGAATCCACGAACCTCCTTCTCAGTACTTGGAGCCGGCATATTCTGTATGGCCTTCACTTTATCAGGGTCAACTTCTATTCCTCTTTGACTGACTATGAATCCTAATAGCTTGCCCGATCTAGCACCGAAGATGCACTTATTAGGATTTAGCCGTAGTTTGAATTTCCTCAGGCAGACGAATAACTTATGTAGATGAACCAAGTGATCCTCCTCGGTCTGAGATTTGGCAATCATATCATCCACGTAGACTTCTAATTCTTTATGAATCATATCATGGAATAGGGTCACCATTGCTCTTTGATACGTTGCCCCCGCATTCTTTAACCCGAAGGGCATCACTTTGTAACAGAAAGTTCCCCATGGAGTGATGAATGTAGTTTTCTCCATGTCTTCCGGTGACATTTTAATCTGATTATAACCGGAGAATCCATCCATGAAGGAAAAGACTGAGAACTGAGCAGTGTTATCCACTAGTACGTCAATGTGAGGTAGAGGGAAATCATCCTTGGGGCTTGCTCGATTCAGATCCCGATAGTCCACACACATTCTGACTTTACCATCTTTCTTTGGAACTGGCACAATGTTGGCCACCCATTGTGGATACTTGGCAACTGCTAAGAAACCGGCGTCAAACTGCTTTTTCACTTCCTCTCTAATCTTGAGCGCCATATCGGGTCGAGTCCTTCTCAATTTCTGCTTTACCGGCGAACATTCTGGCTTGAGTGGCAGCTTGTGCACTACTATGTCAGTGTCTAGTCCTGGAATATCTTGATATGACCAAGCAAACACATCCACAAACTCCCTCAGTAGTTCGACCAACTTTCCCTTCACATTCTCCTTCAACGATGCTCCTACCTTAATCTCCTTTTTGTCTTCCTCGGTCCCCAAATTAATTACTTCCACTGATTCTTGGTGAGGCTGAATCACCTTCTCCTCTTGTTTCAAGAGTTGGGCTAACCCTTCAGGAAGCTCACCATCCTCATCACCTTCTTCCGCTTGGTTAATTGGAAATTCAAAGTCATAAGGGATTGTAGCAATGTCATTTTCATGGGGTTCAATTATGGATCTGCATGAGGATGATTCTTATTTTAGCATGATGGAATGACTGAAAACTGACGATGACAGGAAAATATTGCCATTTTTTTGAAAAAAACAGAAAATAAAAGAAGAGAGAAAGAAGGAAAGGAAAAACTTTTATTGAACATAAAATGCACTTTATTGATGATAAATAAGTTATTGAAAACAAAGGGGTGCCCTACAAAAGCATATCCATTTGCCTTGGGCAGAGCAAAGAATTTTTCAAAGACAAACAAATTACTTAGAAATAGAAAAGGTCTCCGGAATCTCCACTGCCTTCCAGTTGGTAAGAACTTCATCATGAGCACAACGATACACCAAGTTTGGTACTTCCTCATCCGTGTCCTCCAGCATGGCCACGTGACCTTCATGGATGAACCCAGCGCTGCAGAACATCTCTTGAATGGTGCGGATACCCTCTCGATCATCTTTCGAGAACAGCGTTGTTGATGGTTGGTATCCAAGCCAGAAACGATCCTTCTTCTCAGGGACGTCTGGTAGTCTTCCCCAACCTTCAAGGCTACCCTCTTCTAATGCTTCCTTCATGGCTTTCCAGGAAGACATGGCCGATCCTTTTCTTTTGTGATGGCTGTGATCTGATTTTAACATCATAACGCTCGCAATCTCTAAAGCTTGGAACGGGACTTCCGTAGCTTCTTCATCAGCCTCTATATATCGGAAGGAAGAGAGATGACTAACCATCATATCTTCTTGGCCAGAAACAACTATCATTTTATCACCGGTTATGAATTTGAGCTTCTGATGCAAAGTAGAAGTGACAGCCCCGGCATCATGAATCCAAGGTCTTCCAAGGAGGCAACTATACGTGGGGTTAATATCCATAACCTGAAATGTAATTGTAAAGAGTTGAGGACCAATTAGGATGGGTAGGTCGACTTCTCCCACAACTGTTCTTCTTGATCCGTCGAAAGCCTTTACCACCATGGAACTAGGTCTCATCAGTGCCCCTTCAACTGCCAACTTTAGAAGGGTTGTTTTAGGCATCACATTTAAAGAAGAACCTGTGTCCACCAGAACCCTCGACAGGATGTTATCTAGGCACTTCACTGAGATGTGTAGGGCCCGATTGTGGTTATGTCCTTCCGCCGGTAATTCATCCTCACTGAAACCCAAATATCCGCTGGCCGTAATATTACCAACGACCCCATCAAATTGATCAACAGTAATATCCCTTGTTACATGTGCCTCATTTAAAACTTTCAACAATGCTTCTCGGTGAGCCTCGGAGCTGAGGAGCAAAGACAACATAGAAATTTTAGAAGGAGTCTGCCCCAACTGATCAACTATTCTGTAATCACTTTTTCTGATAATCCTCAAGAACTCTTCAGCCTCCTCCTGCGGTAGTATTTTCCTGGAGGGCCCATCTCCAACTTCGTCCTCCACACTTTTTCCTTTGCGAGGTATTACCAGTGACTTCTTATTGGGCTGTTCAGAGGAGAATATTCTTCCGCTTCTTGTCATGCTCCCTATGCCAACTATATTGGTGACGTTGGATTCATCATTCGTTAATGGTTTGCCCCCAACATAAGCAGTAGGCTGATAGTTCCATGGTACTTTCTTCATGCTCTCGAAAGGGAATGGAGTAGGCACGCAAAACACAATGGGTTCCACTGGCTTCACCGGTATTTGCAGTCCCCTTCTCGCGTATGGGATCTCGATGGGTGTTGGATCCCTCGATTCTAAAACAAAGACATCTGCATCGGCTCTTGAATAGCCAATCTGAACCAGACCTTGATCCATCAGTTTTTGAAGACAATCTCTCATCTGTTGGCATTCTTCTGGATTCATTGAGCATATCTTGCAATTAGAATGTATTTCTTCAAACTCATCATAACCAATCAACTTCTCTCGCATTACAGACATTGAGGCCTTTACCTTCGTCACTTCTTTAATCAAACTGCGCTCTTCAACTTCTTCTACAGCATTCACAGATAGACCAGCATGCCCGGGTAAAGGATTATCCTTCACATTTGGGCCTTCCTCTTTGAAAGATATTAGTTTTTTGCCAATCAACTCTTGGACTTTATATTTGAAGGCCTTGCAGTTCTCTATGGTATGCCCCAGTGATCCAGCATGGTAATCACACTTAGCATTCTCATCAAAATACGGCGGGTATGGTGGTGCTACTTGGGGAAGTGGTCTTGGCTCAACCATTCCCTTTTGGATTAAGTAAGGTAAGATTTCACCATATGGCATAGGCAGACGATCAAAGTACACCCTCTTTCTTTCATTGTTGTTTCTGGGCCCAAGCTGATTCTTTTGTTGGTACCCCACCGGTTGTTGTTGATGACTTTGTTGAGGCGTCACCACCGGCCGCTGAGGAGTAGGCATAGAATATGTTTGTTGCGGATACTGCCCTTGGGCTACTGCTGCCATATAAGGATATTGAAAGTATGGCATTGGAGCAGGAGGTGCTTGTGACGATCCTACCGCAATAACGTTAGTTTCACCTTCCTTCTTCATATAATTGTTGCTGAAGGATTTATTTGCCCCGAGTTGAGAACTAGAGGCACCTTGTATCTTACCACTCTTTAACCCCTCTTCCACTCGTTCCCCAATTATTACCGTGTCAGCAAAACCTGACGATATGCTCCCAATCATTTTCTCATAGTACGGCCCTTGTAGCGTGCTCATGAAGGTATCGACTAGTTCCCTTTCTAACAGAGGTGGTTCCACACGAGCAGCCAATTCCCTCCATCTCTGTGCATACTCCTTGAAAGACTCATTGTTCTTCTGTGCCAAGTTTTGCAACTGCATCCGGTTAGGAGCCATATCGAGGTTGTACTTGTATTGCTTCAAAAAGGCATCTGCGAGGTCCTTCCATGTCTGGATCTGAGTCCTCTCTAATCGCATGTACCAATCTAGTGATGCACCACTCAAACTGTCTTGGAAGACATGAATCATAAGCTTTTCATTGGCGGCGTATGCAGCCATCTTCCTACAAAACATCCTTAAGTGATTCCTTGGGCAATGAATCCCCTTGTATTTCTCAAAGTCGGGTACTTTGAACTTTTGGGGGATAACTACATCTGGTACTAAGCACATATCCAGAGCATCAATCCCATATGCATTAAATCCCTCTACAGCCTTCAATCTTTCCTCCAGGGCTCGATACTTCTGAGCGGACTCAACATCCGAGTGAGCATTGACGGGTGTTACCAAACCTTCAGTTGTATGACGTGGCTGGGTAATGCCATCTTGAGCTACTGAAGCTCCTTGAGGAGTAGGGGTTTTGTTTGTAACCGGTATCATGATGGGCATCTGAGTAGAGACTTCACCCATTTCGGGAGGAGTATAACCAGGAGGAAGGCCGAACTCAGGCCATACTATATTATCCTCATTCGCAACGGGACGTGCGTTACTCTCCTTGTGTGCCAAAGCTTGGAAGAGTTCAAGGAGCTTATCCATCTTTCCTTTAATAGAGTCCACGTCTTCTCTTAGGGTAGCTTGATCTCTCTCGAGTTGATCCATGGTCCTTTGGATATTTGCACGTGTCCCGTGAGAGTGTCGGGGAGCGGGTGCGCGAGGTGGTTGCTTAGGCTTTCTGGCTATCTTGAGTTTCCTGGAGTATCGAAGTGGGATGAAATAAGCTTTTGGATGTAAAATGAATGAGTTTATGCAAATGTAGGCGTATGAAGATGCATGATAACGAATGAGGATGAAAATCATGCCTTATTTTTATTCATTTTTCTTTGTAGGAACTATTAGGCGCACAACTACGATAAGCGATTGGAAATAAAAACGACAAGGTCCACACATTTGTTTTGAAATTGAGCATTATTATTGATTGCATAACATTTAATCAAAGTACAAGAATCAAAGTACAAGAAACAACTAGTAATGCCAAAACAAAATTAGGCGGCCATTCTGCTCCTAACGCTTCGTATTTGCTCTTGATAATTCTTCAAAAGGTCTTTGCAGTACTCCATAAAATTTGCCACATCATCAGGGAGATTATAGTAATGCATGGCTGCATCAGCGTCTCTTAGTCTCTCCGGAAGCTTCGCAATAGCTAGATTGAAGAGGGCAACCAGATCCCTGAAGTCATTCCTCCACACAGTAACGTCATGATGCGCGAGATTGAAGGCATTTTCGTAACGGGCCAGATTAGTGCGGGCATCCTCGAGATCACTTTTTAATTGTGCAATTTGATCCTCGTGCCTTCTCGCGTGTTGGGCGAAGTACTCTTCATACATCTCGACACTAGTTTGAAGTTGTCCACATTTCCCTTCATATACCTCCATAGTAGTTTGAAGTCGCTCACATTTTGATCTTTCTTGAAAGTACATGTTCTCAAATTCCTGGCTTCGAATAGTCTCTGTCTGTAGGCGCTCCTTGTTTATTTGATCAAGCTCCCGGATCTTTTGTGTCTGCTTTTGATATTCCTCCCTCCATTTCTTCTGAGCTTTAGAGGCCAGTTCCCAAAAATCCCTTAGTTTTTTATTGGAATGTAAGATTCTATCTATCTCTTCATCTTTGGCTATAAGGTTAGCCTCTGCACTGTCTAAGCCTTCCCCAATTTTCATTCTTTTCTCCTCAGATTCCTTCAATCTTTTATTACTACCTCGAAGTGACCTTTCTTTGTCCTCTTGATCTCTCTTCAATCTTGCGACTTCCCCTACGGATTGGAGATACTTATCCTCAATCTCCGCATTCTTGCTTTGAAGTTCGGCGATTTTGGATTTCAATTCATTAGCCACTTCAATGGAGACAGTCGTAATAGGTTCAGGTGATGGTGGCCTAACCGGGGCCGGGATAGCAAAAGGTAGTTTGATTACCTTAACTCTCTCCTTTACCCACCGAGTGTAGGGAGGCTTGGCTATGCAGTTTTTCTTACCAACCTTCTTCCTATGTACATGACCCCAAGCTCTTCTAATTTTCCTTAATAATGCTGGATTCGCAACTCCTGGTTTCAAAATGAAGCTTTCTAGAGAAACATCTTCTGGCTTATCTTCCATTGGATAACCCAACTGTCGAAGAGCAAGAACAGGGTTATAGTTAATACATCCTCTAGTTCCCATAAGATGTACATTAGGGAATTCACCGCAGCTAAGTATGATTTCTGTACCATCGTACTCTCGATGATACCAAGAGATGTCTTTTTCAGTGTGAGCCATAATCCTTTCCGACCATTTAAGCCTATCTTTGTTTTCCACGAAGGGGCCCTTATTGGGCATATGGGACATAAACCAAATTTGGACCAAAGGAGCACAACAAGATATCACACCCCCTTTCTTATACCTATCGTGAAGGGAGTAGTATAAGTCAGCTAGGAGTGTAGGAACTGGAGTTTTGGTCAAGAATACTCCCACGGTTGGGAAATCTATGAAGTCCTGGATATTAGGGAAGAGAACCAACCCATAGACCAAAAGGGCTAGTACTGCATTGAATGCTTTCCAATCTTCAGCAGCTAACAAGGCGCGAGCCTTATCCTCCATAACCTGTCTTGAAAATCCTTGAAAACCCATTTGGGTTTCTAAGCATGCCACCACCTCTCTGGCTTCAAGATGTAGAGCTTTAGCAATCGCCTCTAGAGTAAGATTCTCTACCAAACCTAAGTAAGGACTTTGGTTTTTCAAATTGCAGCCTGTGATTTTCTCAAATTCTTCCAAAGTGGGAGCTAACTGAAAGTCTTGGAAGGTAAAACATCTGAGGGGTGGATCATAGAACTGGGCTAACGTGATTAACGCCCCATCGTCTATCTTTACATGCAGCAAGTCGAGTATCCGCCCGTAACTTGCCCTAAAATTATTCTTGTTGACCGTTGTTAACCGACTGCTCAAAGCCTGAAGACTCTCCACGTTAATGTTTCTGATCTTGTAACGAAACGTGTTCCTTCTTTCAGGTACCATACTTCCTTTGTGCTTATACAATTGATTGTCTGTTTTAGTTCCTACAAAGCAAAATGCGTATGCAAAGTCACTTTTCATGTATGCAAATGTCATGTAAGGCGTAAGTTTGGGTAGGGTTTCAGAGGTATTTGTGATCAGAACTTCCCCCCTCCTTACATGTCGATTCTAAGCTTTAGCTAGGTTCCTAGAGTCATCGACCTTATTTGAAAATATCAATGTCGTTGCAAATACTTGCATGACAATAACACCTCCAAAGGGCCTCTTCTAGGCGAGGTTTTCGTGCCGATCCTACAAGCCATACGTCAAGAGGACCAACACTACGCAACCATCTACTCATGTTCTAATGGAGGTCCTAATAACACGTTTCAAGGTTCTAGACTAGTTAACAGGTCCCTAGAGTCATGGATCCAACAAGAAAATATTGTCGATATTGCAAATACTTGCAACACAACAACACCTTCGAGGGGATCTATTCTAGGCGGGGCTTTCATGCCGACCCTACAAGACATACGTCAGGAGGACCAACATTACGCAACCACCATCTCATCCTAGGTTCTTCTCAAAGCTCGGGTGCAAAGCTTCTCTCATGCATCAACCCCTTCCCAATAGTTGAAATAGATATATAATAGAAATAGATAAAATTTAAACAAAATAAAGCACAAATAAAAAGCAAGACCAAAGGAAAAAAATGAAACACCGGAAAAGCAAGCAATCAAACGAAAAGACCCACAACCCTAAAACTAATGAGGATAGACTTGACTCTCTTGAAAATGTCCCCAGTGAAGTCGCCAGCTGAAGCGGGTGGAAAAATGCGCGAGCGGGAAGTGCTCGCTAGACAGTAAAGTCGCCACCGAACTTTATTTATTCCCGAAAGAAAAGGAAAATATCGATAAAACCTTAAAAGAATGGAAAGATGGTCGTCGCAACCATTTCCAGGTTCGGGAGTCGATTATGCGAGGGGAAGGTATTAACACCCCTCACATCCGTTGTATTCAACGGGAACCTTCTCATTAATTTTAGGGTTAAAAATAGTGTTTTAATTTATTTGCATTCCTTTTATTAGTTATTAGTTATTAAAAATATTTATAAAAAGGAAAAAAAAAAAAAAAAAGTTTTTTAATTAGTGTACTTGACGAGATGTACGGATCTCGCTCCTACGTATTCCCGGGTGCAATGGGAAATTCAAAGCTACACGCAGTTCTGGGTAGAAAATAATTGTTGGTTGATTGATTTTATTTATGAAAATAGGTTAGTCGCGCTTAGGCGAAAAAAAGTTTATTTGATTGAAAAATAAACGCACGGGGGCGTGAAAATAGTAAGGTTGGCGTGTTGAAGTTAATTTTAACTTTTAGAATGACGACTACCCAAGTTACGAGCCATACGTCAAGAACTCGGGTAATCGGGAGAAGGAATGATATACACCAAACCATCTCTTTTTCATCCACTTATTTACCAAAATTAAGCTGATATGCATTTAATAAAAAAAAAAGAATTATTTTTTTGTGGCGTGAAAATAGGAAGGTTGGTGTGTTGAAGTTGATTTTACTTTTTAGAATGACGACTACCCAAGTTACGAGCCATACGTCAAGAACTCGGGTAATCGGGAGAAGGGATGATATACACCAAACCATCTCTTTTTCATCCACTTATTTACCAAAATTAAGCTGATATGCATTTAATAAAAAAAAGAATTATTTTTGTGTTTTTGTTATTTTTTACATATTGAAATAAATTATACAAATGAAAAAAAAGAAATAAAATAAAAAAACAGAAGGGGGGTGCGAAAACAAAATAGGAGGGTGCAAATAGCAGCAAAAAGTCAGGTCTGGCCCAAACAGGGGAGCCCAGGCGCTGACCAAACAAAAAAACAGGGAGGATGATCTCTGCCGTCTGATTTGATCAGACGGTCTTGATGAGATCCTGGTGATGGATGATCATGACTGTCTGATTAAGATCAAGGGCAGATATGGAGTTGGCGCAGGGTAGGCACGATGCAGGTGCGCGCAGGGGATCGCAGGCCATATCTATTCTAAAACAACCGTATTCCATTATTTTTCCAGATTTTTCTCTCTCTTTTCTCAGCTTATCTCTCTCAATCTCTTTCCCTTCTTTAGTTTTTTTTCCAAATCTTAAATTCATATTACTCTAACAACAATCAACCAACACAAACATAAATCAATGTAAAAAGGTAAGGAACAAATCGAAAGCCAAAAACACCTGTATGAAAATCAAACCGAGAGAGAAGGAGCCAAACCGAGAGAGAATTTCTTTGCGAGGGAAAGAGGTCCGGCGTCGGGTGCACGGTTGGAATTGCGGTGGCTGACGGCAGTGGAACCAGTGGCTGGGTTCTGGGTTCGACGGTGGATTCGTTTCCGTCTCCTTCTTCTTCCTTCTTCGTTCTGCTATATTACTCTTGGTTCTGCTCTTTTCCTTTGTTTTGTTTGGGTTATGGTGATTTTGATAGGTGATGGTCCAAGGTGATCTTGTGATGGAGGTTGATTATAGTTATGAAATTTGAAATGGTGGTGTGTGGCTATGGCTGGTGATCGTTGTTGTTAGAGTGATTGTTCTTGAATTTGATTTGCGGCGGTTGATTGTAGATGGTGGACGAGGTTATGTGGTTGTATGGTTACTAATAGTAGTGGATGGTGATGGTTTTATTTTTATGAAGATGGTGGTGATGGAAGGTTTAAAGGGGTAATGGCTTGTGATGGTGCTAATGGTGATTAGGGGCGCAGCAGAACTATAACAACATGTTATTGTTCTTTTCTGGTTTTGTTTTCAATTTCTCTGCCTCCCTTGATCAATGTTTTCTTCTTGTTATTTATATGTCAAAATTAGGTTTGAGAATTGAATGTTGATTGTTTTGGTTTAGGAATGTTTTGATGATGATGATTTGGAATTGATGGGAGAATTGATACTTTCTCTCTATTTATTCTTTTGATATTTGTTTTTTTTTTATGATTTTTTTTTAGATCTTTATAGTAATAACAAATAAAATAAAATAAAAACTTAAAATAAATTAAATAAAAAACGAATTCTTAATAAAATAACATAAAAGTAATTTGTGATTCTTTTGATAAATAAATAAAAGATGAAAAGTTAGAAATAAAAGAAAAACTATAAAAGGTGAGACTCGAACTTGTGACCTTGTGCTCACATGCACTTATAAACCATTGGTACTACCATACAAGCTACTTCACACATTTGTAAGATAATGCAACATAAAACACTATATGTGATAAAAGAGTGGGCAAAATTTAGGGTACAACACACGGATACCACATGATTCACTGATTTTATTTATAAATATTGGACGGTATAAATAAATAAAGTGTTAAATCAAGGTAAGACATAAGCATAATAACAGAAATAGTAATTAATATAAACTTGATAAATACTGCATCACATGTTTCAAGCATTTTTAAGGAGATTGTCTACTCACTTTAACCTAAAGCTACTTTACCTACAAACAAGCATATTAAAACAAAAGAGTAAAATAGACATAATTATAACCTCGGTATCTTGCAGAGGAAGTTACCTTTCCCTAAGATGGGGGAAGGTTTCCTTCCTTAGAGAGTACTGGACCCTCTCTATGTTTCTCCTCCTTTGCTCCTTAGAGGCTTTTGAAATCCAGAATTGTTGAATGAATAATTGTGGTGGAGGAGAGCTCTATTAATAGTTTTTTAGGCTTCTTGGGCTATTCCATCGTGTCATCATCGCAGCCCATCGTGCAACGATGACTTCAGGAATTTCCATCGTGTTGTGATGAAATCCATCGTGGTGCGATGAATTTGTTTTGTTGCTTAAGAAGTACACAAATTTTCTCCAAATCTATCTATCCTCATCGTGTTGCGATGGGTGCCATCGTGGTGCGATGATATCTGCTGATTTCTTCCATTTTTGTCCATTTTTTAGACAATTTTCACATTTCTTACTTTTTGACGTGTAGCTTCATAAATTTAGGATTTTTGCTTGGATTTGGTCTTCAAGTTGACTAAAAGTAATAAAAACTATTCTAAAAACTACCTAAAAATATCATATATTTGCATGTCATCAGTGTGATGAGGAGATTGAGGATGAGCTTCACTTATTCTTTAACTGTACAATAACTCGTGACAGTTGGTGTGCAACGGGTCTTTCTCTGGTCTTACATAACAATGTGTACCAGCAAACTACAGCTGAGATCGTATTTTCGCTTGTGCAGCAACGAGAGTAGTGATACTGTTGGAAGAGTGTCTATGTTACTCTGGTGCATTTGGCACAATCGTAATGACAAATTGTTGAATGATAATGCCAAGATGTCGAGCCAAATAGGAAGACATGTCTTTGATGCTTGGAATGATTGGTACTCAGTTCATAAATTACAGCGCAATAGTGTGAGTATGGATACAGAACCAAGTCTGTTGGGGTGGGAAAAACAGGTTCGAGGCTAGGTAAAATGCAACGTTGATGTTGATTTTGTTACTGGCACCGAGAAGACGTCGATGAGATTGTGTTTTCGGAATGGTAATGGGCAGTTCGTGGCTGGTATGACACAATGACTGTCGTCTGGGATTTTAAATGTAGAGGGAGAAGCATGAGCTTTACATTTTTCCATGAAAGAAGCTAGACATAGAGAACTAGATGAAGTTCAATTTGAAAGTGATTCGAAGCTAGACAACGAGAGTAGTGATACTGTTGGAAGAATGACTATGTTACTCTGGTGCATTTGGCACAATCGTAATGACAAATTGTTGAATGATAATGCCCAGATGCCGAGCCAAATAGGAAGACATTCCTTTGATGCTTGGAATGATTGGTACTCAGTTCATAAATTACAGCGTAATAGTGTGAGTATGGATACAGAACCAATTATGTTGCGGTGGGAAAAATCGGTTCGAAGTTAGGAAAAATGCAACGTTGATGTTTCTTTTGTTACTGGCACCGAGAAGACCTCGATGGGATTGTGTTTTCAGAATGGTAATGGGCAGTTCATGGCTGGTATGACACAATGATAGCCGTCTGGGATTTTAAATTTAGAGGGAGAAGCATGAGCTTTACATTTTGCCATGAAAGAAACTAGACATAGAGAACTGGATCAAGTTCAATTTGAAAGTGATTCGAAGCTAGACAACGAGAGTAGTCATACTGTTGGAAAAGTGGCTATGTTACTCTGGTGCATTTGGCACAATCGTAATGACAAATTGTTGAATGATAATGCCCAGATGCCGAACCAAATAGGAAGACATGCCTGTAGTGAGTTTAGCCACAGGAGAGAAAGTATCAAAGAAATCAATGCCCTCTATTTGTGTGTAACCCTTAGCAACCAGTCTAGCCTTGTACCTTTGAACACTCCCATCAGAGTCTTATTTGATCTTATAGACCCACCTGCATCCAATAGGTCTTACATTGGGTGGTAAATCCACAATCTTCCAAGTCCAGTTCTAGATAATGCCTCAAGCTCAGTATTCATGGCTTGAACCCAATGTTCTGATTTGCAAGCTTCTGAATAGGTCTTAGGTTCAGTGTGTTGTGTGAGAGAGACAGTGTATGCAGTGTGTGAAGGAGACAAATGAGCTAAAGAATAAAAAGAGGAGATTGGATAGAGAATACCTGAGGATGATGATGTTGGCAGTGAACTGGAAGAATTGCACACAAAATCTGTCAAATAAGATGGCCTATGTGTCTCTTTGTGAGGTCTAGTATTTGGTTGGATGGGTGAATGGAATGAGTAGAACCATCAGTAGTATCTATAGGAGAGGTAGTTTGTGAAATGTCAATTTGTGTGTCTCTAGTGGGAGACTTATCTAAGTCAATGTGTGTTTGAATGTCAGTTGGTTGGTCAGTTTGTTGGTCATGATCAAAAGTAGAATGATAATGCCAAGTAGGTTTGGATGTTTGGTAAGGGAAAAAATGATGGAGTAGTCTTATTCGGAGTTGTGTTAGTCGCGTAATTTTTAAGGATGAAAATTCTTTAAGGGGAGTAGAGTTGAAACGACCCATTTTTGAGATTATTTGATTTGTGTGATTTATTTATTTATTATTTATTCCCTTATGTGTGTGATTTGTTTAACTCTCATATTTAGTTTGGGTATTGTCCCATAACGTATTGATGAAGTTTGGGTAGTGTCCCATAACGTATTGATGAAGCTTGGACGTTGATCCATAACGCAATAGGATTCTTGTATCAAAATGCATTCACCCGAATTCGAAGGGGGGCATTCTTATCATGTTGCTAACCCAGCTTAAAGTAAGGATTAAAATAACAAAGGCTCAATATGATAGGCTAAGCAATAGGTTTATTTTATCCTTTCCAATTGGTGCACCAAACAAGGGATTTGAATATGATATGATAGTGTTACCATATCCTGTCTCTCTATCATGCGCACCAAACGAGCCCTAATAGTTGATGGTGAATGGTACCACATGCATATAGTCGTGTCTAGGGGACATGACATGAAGGTGACATTAGTATGCATTTAGGAATGTGTGCATGTATGTGATTATGTGCTAAATTCATATAATTGAATTATTGATGATTTTTGTGAGATGAATGGATTGGCGACATTATATGTGTATTATACTTGATACTATATGATAATTTGATTTGGTTATTTGATGATATGGAATTAGATGAATAATGTTGTGTAATATTTGTCTATTCATTTATTTATTGGAATAAATGCTAAGTACATTCTTGCATTTATGTTTTGGTTATGTATATCTAATCTCTGTTTTGTGTGTTTGCGGACCGTTGGGTGGTCCAGGTTCTCAGGCTTGTGTTATTGCTCGAGTTTGTCGGTGAAGCTCCGCTCTGATTAGGACACGGAAAGGGTTCATATACTTTTGTTTATCGAGTCTTTCATTATTTGTATTATTAAAAAGAGTATTTTATTATATGACCGGTGAATACTATTTTCATTATTTAGTATCATTTTTGGAGAATGTAATACTCAAACTATGTTTTATATTTTAGTTGTTTTAAATCAAACAAGTTTCTATACCCGCTGCGAGTTTTTTTGTAAAATGTTTTGTAAGTTAGAATTTTATATAAATTCGGGTTTGAGTGTTACAGTTACACCAAGAAAAAATAATGTGAAATGTCTTTCAACTTTGTGAAGTAGAAACTAACTTCAACTATTTTCCACACTTGCTGTTATGAACACTGGAATGAAAGTGAATGGAGTCATTGTTTTAGCATTTGTTTGGATTGATTGTATTGTATAGATGACGATATATAGAGAATATATATCCACTTTTAAAATCAATTAAGATGATGGTATAGAATCAATTACATTTAAAGTCAATAATGATGGTTAAGTGACATAAACTTAAACCAGAAGGCTAATATATCTTCATATTATGTGTTTTGGTTTCACTTTTGCCGCAGACAAAATTAATTCTAGAAGCTTAAAAGTGATGTTCTTAAAGGTTTTCATCATCTTCATCAATGGCTCCTGTTACCTCTCAGAGAGCCGAGCTAGCCAAGCTCTGTAGCTCCAAAGACTGGTCCAAAGCAATTCGAATCCTCTATTCATTCGTTTCTCAGTCTGATGCTATTCAAGATATCTGCAACAGAGCTTTCTGTTATAGCCAATTGGAACTGCATAAGCATGTAATTAAGGATTGTGATAGAGCAATTCAGCTTAATCCTTCGCTTCTTCAAGCTTATATTCTCAAAGGTCATGCGCTTTCTGCGTTGGGAAGGAAAGCAGATGCTTAATTGGTATGGGAGCAAGGTTATCAGTCTGCAGATTTGAAGCAGTTGTTAGAACTCGAAGAGCTTTTGGTAAAAGCAAAAGAAGATAATAATGCATTATATAAAACCAATGCATCGCCAATGCCGCAAGCCAAATCAGATTCTTCATATAATAGGACCTTGACTGAAACTTGTGAGAGCCAAGCTAAATTAAGTGGCAATACAAGTGGTAAATCTGAGATTGTGCTAAAGTCTACTGATAAATTTGATGCAAGGAATGAATTAAATACTGAAGGTAGAGAGTCTAATAAATGTGATGGCCAAGTGAATGGAAGCCCAGATTGTTAGAAATAATATAAAACCATTGATGTAGCCCTTTCTAACAGCTTAAGCTTTTGGGATAATCGGTTATCTAACATGGTATCAGAGCCTCTATGACTAAGTGGTCTAGAGTTAGATCCCCGCTCCCCTCACTTTCTAATTAAAAGTGGAATTTTAAGCATATGGTAAGTGGGCCTATGCATTATCCACGCTTCAAGCCCAAGTGGGCTCTTGCGTGAAAGGGCGTGTTAAAAATAATATAAAACCATTGATGTAGCCCTTCCTAACAGCTTAAGCTTTTGGGATAATCGGTTATCTGACACAGATGTTATTGATAATTTGAGATATAATTCAGAGTCTAGTGATACTTCAGAGTCGTGCGATAAAGCATTTACTAATAGCGGTGACTCAAATGATGCTGCTGAAATTCTTAGAAAGCCCAGTTTTAAGTTTACTTTTCCCAGTGAAAAGAATAGTGAAGCAAGGAAAAATAAAAAGTTTTCTGTTGCTCGGGTTTCAAAGACGAAGTCTACGTGTAGATTTTCGGCTTTCACAGGGAATAGCAGAGGTTAATGAAGGAAAATATGCTCATGCAATATCCATATTCGATCAGATACTGAAAGAGGACTCTGCATCCCGAAGCACCGATAAAATAGAGTCATATCAATGGTTTTTTTATATTATTTCTAACAAATACAGCATTACACCAATGCAGCAAAACATACATATAAGCATGCAATCAACATGTGCCTAATTTTAAAACAAATGAACTGCCACCAACTGAGCCGTAAACAGAAATAGTGCTCATCATCAATTTATCACCACCATTCACAACATAAAGCATTTAAAAGTATGGAAAACCAAAACTGAACTTCAAGTCTTCAACTATATAGATAATTATGCTGTCTTTCATATTTTACAAACAAACAAAGTAACTTTGGTTTTAGCTTTTAATTGATATCAGGTGGACAATATTAGACACTGACACAGCTTAACACTTATTATACACATGCTGCAATGGTTGCAATTGTCCATATAATTCCCTCAATTTTTATCACAAACACGACACCAACATCTAAACTCAAACATTGATTAGGATGGGACCTCTATCATGTGATTTTAACATAAGAGATTTTGTATTATATGTTGGGTATGCATATGCATAGAGTTGTAAGCATATCACAAGAAAGATGAATATTGCAAAACCTACGCGATATTTTTGTCAATGATTATAATTTGGAAAATGCTATATCTCACGAATATTTCACTCACGAAATTGTCCCGACACCAAGTATGTGAATACCCGACACCAAGAATGTGAGCTGCTTCCCTCTTATTCATGGTAGAATGAGACTGCATAGTTGGGACTGCCACAACTTGTCTTAAGAAAGTGTCTGTCACGCATTATGTTGTTTAAACCAAAATCAGCTATCTTGATATTGTATACAGAGTCCAAGAGCATATTCTCAAGCTTCAGATCCCTCTGAACAACCATATTTCTGCGACAATACTCGATACCAAATATTATCTGCTTCCAAAACAGATGTTAGCATAATTATTCTGTTAAACAAAAGTTAGCTTAAAAAATATGCCACTGGAAAAAAATTTGTCATGTAACCGAAGTAATAAATAATCCTACATGCCGAAAGAATTTACGAGCTTCGTCTTCTTGTAACCTGCTCGTTTCTACGATATAATCAAATAGCTCCCCAAATTTCACATACTCCGTGACAAGATATATGTCAATTTCAGTCTCTATCACCTCATACAACTCTATATGTAAGGATGCTTGAGGTGATAGAGACTGAAACATACATTTATCTTGTCATGGAATATGTGAAATTTGCGGAGCTATACAATTATATTGTAGAAAAGAGTAGGTTCAAGAAGACGAAGCGCGCAAGTTTTTTCCGCAGGAGGATTAATTATTAATTCGGTTTCATGACAAGCCATTAACATATTTTTTAAGCTAACTTCTGTTTAACAAATTAATTAAGCTAACTTTTGTTTTCGAAGCAGATAATATTTGGTCTCGAGTATTGTCGCAGAAATATGGTTGTTCATAGGGATCTGAAGCTGAGACTATGCTCTTGGACTTTGAATACAATAACAAGATAGGTAATTTTGGTTTAAGCAATATAATGTGAATACCTCTTATTCATGGTAGAATGGGACTGCATAGTTGGGACTGCCACAACTTGTCTTAAGAAAGTGTCCATCGTGCATTATTATGTTGCTTAAACCAAAATCTGTAACAGGAATTAAGCATAGTTTAATATTTTATTTTAAATAAATAGTTATATTATGTCAATTTACCTTTTTAGCCTTTATGGTTGTATTTAAGAAGGCTTTAGCCTCATTTGAGAGGCAATCAAACATTTCAACAAATTATCTTCCTCTCTTAAAAACTCAATTTCTATACTATGCAAACTATGTTGGCATAATTTCTCATTAGTAACGGATTTTATTCTAAATCATTAGAATCCCTACTATTGAGAATTAGATTTTATCGGTTCGTCCTTATAATCCTATTTATCCGTTACAATTGGTATCAAATCAGCTATTTTGACATTGTATTTAGAGTCTAAGAGTATATTCTCAGACTTCAAATCCCGATGAACAACCATATTTCTGTGACAATAGTCGACACCACTTATTAAGTTGTCTAATATTTGTTGTCGAGTATTGTCACAGATACATGGTTGTTCATCGGGATTTGAAGCCTGATAATATACTCTCGGACTCTGAATACAATTTAAAAATAGCTGATTTTGGTTCAAGCCACATAATGCGTGACGGACACTTGCGTGGCAGTCACAACTATGAGAAAATTGACGCGTCTAGCCTTAAATGCTTACCAAGCCATACCTCAAATAACAAATCCTCATCAACCTCAAAAGCAAAAATAAAAATAAAAAATCCAACACAGTAAAACAAACTATATAACTTGCACTATCATACACAAACAAATTATGGGTAGAATGTTAAACATTGAAAAATCAGTTTTTTTGAATTGAAAATTGAAAGGGTGATATTTTTTGTGAAAGTACAGACATAAACAGATACAGATACCATGTTATTTAAGGGTGATTTTGTTTCCTAGTATACGAAATCGAAATAAAAGGGATTTAAAAATTGAGGAAAGAGGATGAAGGAAGAGGGTTACCATAATAATAACAGGAAAGAGGATGCATAACACTCCAATACATCTCAAATATTATCATCCATAATATCCATGTTCATCACTGTAAACCATCTGGTAACACTAACATAAGGGCTAATCCAACACATGTTGGATTCAGAGGAATCTCAGATGGTGACGGTATATCAATATTAAGGAACATAAAGTGGAGTCACCAGAGTTCGAACCCCGGTCTTGGCGTCTAACGCTAGCAGTTTCGATATTTCTACAAGTTGAAATTGTTGGATTATTAAAAGGGTTAAATATGTTTTTGGTCCCTATAGTTTTGTCGAATTTGATTTTTGTCCCTGAAGATTTTTTCACACTTTGTAGTCCTGAAGTTTTTCTCGTGAGTGTTTTTAGTCCATACTTTTCATTCAACTCGTGCATATCATCTGAAATTTTAATTTTTTTTTCTGCGGTCATGTTTAATACATTATATGAATCTATCTTACAAAAAATTAAATTTTTTTAACAAGAGAAGAATTAAATTTGAATTTTTTAGTTTTTTGCATGTTAAAAAATTCTAAATTTTTATCGGAGATATTCTTATAATATTATAAACATGAATAAAAAATATCATTAAAAAATGTAAAAGTATACAACATATACAAGAGTTTGATTAAGAGTAGGGACCAAAAACACTGACGGAAAAACTTCAGAGACTAAACAGTGCAAAAAAATCTTCAGGACTAAAAACGAAATTCTGCAAAACTATAGGGGCCAAAAACATATTTGACCCTTATTAAAAGGTAATTTTTTTATTACGCGTAATATTTAGTTAAAAATGACATTTTAATATAAATTAATATAAAATATGACATGACATTCAATTTTATTTATTAGAATACCAGTATTCCAACTAAATTCCGAAGTACCAAAGTGTTTAAAGATGTTTAGGGAAAAAACAATTCACTTATATTATTTACGTATAAATTCTTAAATTATATATTGAGCACTTAAAATTTATTTTTATCTCTATCGAATTATACTTGTTGGACTTAGTCCCCGCAAGTTTTAATTCCTGGCTCCGTCGCTGCTAGCCAGAATCTCCATAGATTAAAACATGCAAGAATCGATTTTTATAAGTTTTTTATATTTTTGAATTTTTTTGTATTTTAAGTAATTGATAAAAAATAAAATTCCTAAAATAAACCAATTGTTTTGACCAGTCTGTCACCGAGTAACAATTCACACTCGTATCGAAACGCTACTCTACTAGGACTAAGAATTTATGTGCTATTAATCTCATGCATACAATTAGTACGTTAAACCCCTAATTAAGTTAATCCCATGCATACAATCAGTACGTTAAGCCCCTAATTAAATTACGAAGAGATTCATGTTCACATAACTAGTTATGTCGTCCTTATGTCGTAACATATGTGCGCCGTCACGGATACCACATGATTCACTGAGTTTATTTATAAATATTGGCCCGTATAAATAAATAAAGTGTTAAATCAAGGTAAGACATAAGCATAATAACATAAATAGTAATTAATATAAACTTGATAAATACTGCATCACATGTTTCAAGCATTCTTAAGGAGATTGTCTACTCACTTTAACCTAAAGCTACTTTACCTACAAACAAACATATTAAAACAAAAGAGTAAAATAGACATAATTATAACCTCGGTATCTTGCAGAGGAAGTTACCTTTCCCTAAGATGGGGGAAGGTTTCCTTCCTTACAGAGTATTAGACCCACTCTATGCTTCTCCTCCGTTGCTCCTTAGAGGCTTCTGAAAGAATTGTTGAATGAATAATTGTGGTGAGAGAGACCTTATTTATAGTTTTTAAGGCTTCTTGTGTTATTCCACCGTGTCACTATCGCAGCTCATCGTGTCACGATGGCTTCAGGAATTGTCATCGTGTTGTGATGGGATCCATCGTGGTGCGATGAGTTTGTTTTCTTGCTTAAGAAGTACGTAGATTTGCTCCAAATTTATTTGTCCTCATCGTGTTGCGATGGGTTCCATCGTGGTGCGATGGTATCTGCTGATTTCTTCCATTTTTGCCCTTTTTATGCAATTTTCACATTTCTTGCTTTTTGACGTGTAGCTTCGTAACTTTAGACTTTTTGCTTGGATTTGATCTTCAAGTTGACTAAAAGTAATAAAAACTATTCTAAAAACTACCTACAAACATCATATATTTGTGTGTCATCAGTGTGAAGAGGAGATTGCGGATGAGCTTCACATATCCCTTAACTGTACAGTAGCTCGTGACAGTTGGTGTGCAACTGGTCTTTCTCCGGTCTTACATAACAATGTGTACCACCAAACTACTGATGAGGATAACATTTTCGCTTTGTGCAACAACGAGAGTAGTGATATTGTTGGAAGAGTGGCTATGTTACTATGGTGTATTTGGCACAATCGTAATGACAAATTGTGGAATGATAATGCCCAAATGTCGAGCCAAATATGAAGACATGCATTTGATGCTTAGAATGATTGGTACTCAGTTCATAAATTACAGCGTAATAGTGTGAGTATGGATACGGAACCAGATATGTTACGGTGGGAAAAACCGATTCCAGGCTGGGTAAAATGCAACGTTGATGTTGTTTTTCTTAATGGCACCGAAAACACCTCGATGTGATTGTGTTTTCAGGATGGTAATGGTCAGTTCATGGCTGGTATGACACAATGGCATCCGTCTGGGATTTCAACTGTAGAGGGAAAATCATGGGCTTTACTTTTAGCCATGAAAGAAGCTAGGCATAGAGAATTAGATCGAGTTCAATTTGAAAGTAATTCGAATGTGTTGGTTAATGCCAAAATTGTTAGACCAAATGTCATGAACACAGTTTGAATCCCGGTCCCTCACTTGTGTGTGTGTGTGTGTGTGTGTGTATGTGTGTGTCTATGTGAGAGAGAGTTTATAATGACTTTGTCATTTTGTCTATCTACAAAAACAAACAAATTAATACGAGGTCAATTTTTTTTTTATGATTTCTACGTGACCCGTACTATATGTTAATAAGATTGACTATTTTTTTTATTATTTTTTTGTGTGAAACTTATATTTCTACTCATATATTAATATATGTATCTATCTTTTATTATTTTTACAGAGACATATATTTCTTTTTTTTGACTAAAAATAAAGGATATTCATTCATTCAAATTGATAGAGTACATCGATGTAATACAAATTCAAATTCGCTAAAAACAAAAAGGATGAATCTGCAAACAAACTCACAGTATCCATGTTAATAGCATAAAACGGCAAATTACATAAGCCTACAAATATGGCTATATTGAAGTGTCTGGAATGTCCATGCCTCCAGATCTGTAGCGTTGATGACACAAAACTCGACATCGGATGGATTTGCACTTGATCGGATCTAATCCTTCAACCTGAAACAAATGAACACCGCACAAAGACGGGACAACAAAATACACCGCACAGAGGCGGGACAACAAATAACACAAAACCAAAACAATATGTGAAAAATCACACTTATTTAACAACAAGAAAGAAAAAACAAGTTGGAGGGGTGATTTTAGGTCAAAATTTGACCTAAAATCACCCCTCTTTGATAAACTAAGAAGAAGAAGAAAAAAAAAAGGTGACGGCTAGGGTTAAAACTTAGAGAAAAAAAAAAAAAAACCTTATGATGAAGTGTTGACCTCGTAGGCAGTCTTTCTAGTAATAACTTCCACCCAAAAACACTAATTTTGGACGAAACGTCATTCCTCCAAAGCTTACTAATAACAGTCAACACATTTGGATTCAGATCCATTGTCTGGTTTTTTTCTAGTAAAACAAAATAACAGGACTTAACGGAAAAAAGACCAGACGTACCAGGAATCCAGCGCCAACTATCAGGAACATCCGGCTGTAAAGAAAATCCTACTGACAATTCTGTGAGCTCTTCCACCTGTTATTTTCGCTGACTGACAAGTGACAACTGATCAAACCATTTCCATGACCATTGGGGAGTTGCCCCATTACCGGAAAGTCTCTCGGCTATCATAACATGATTTACACTTCTTTAACGAAAAGATTAGGATATAAGTCGCGGAAAGAATGGTTTCCGAACCATTTAAACTTCCAAAATCCAATATTATGACCATCTCCAACGCTTCCTCTCACATTTAACTTAAACCAATCATCCTCAAATACTCTACCCGAAACTAATACATCCTTGCACCAAATCGAGAACTTGCCTCCATTCGGGATAGTATTCCTACCCAATATTTGTGTAGGTAAATGACCATATCTGAAGCGTAATAAATCGGCCAACAAAGCTTCACCATCAGTTAAAAATCTCCATTTCCATTTGCTCAACAATGTCAGGTTGAAAAGTTCCAAATTTTTTACTGCTAAACCGCTTTGCTCCTTGGTAAACATATTTGGTCTCATTTGACCCAACAAAGTTTTGTATCCTCTAATCCTCCTGCGCAACAAAATTTCCTTTGATTTTTGACAAGTTGTTTTAAAATGCTACAAGGGGATTTGAAGAAAGAAGAGAAATAAAGAGGAAGACTAGCCAATACTGTGTTAATGAGTGTAACCCGCCCACCATAAGATAAATGACAGCTTGTCCATGTGCTTAACCATTTAGACATAGCATCCACCACAGGCTTCCAAGTCTCTCTTCTTCTAGGATTAGCTCCGACTGAAATTCCCAAAAATTTAAACGGAATAACATCTGATCTACAAGACAAGAAAGATGAACCTGGTTCCAGAAGTATAGCATCAACATTAAGACCATAGAGTTTACTCTTCACAAAATTAATTTTGAGTCCAAATACTAATTAATTCGAAGCTTCTCAATAAAGTTTTAATGGTCCAACGGTTATCCCAAATGCCTTCCCCCCATCAGAATGGTATCATCTGCAAATTGGAGATCTGAAACTGAATATTGTCATTAATCTGACACCCCTCGAATTTACCTATCTCAACAGCTCTTCTCATCAACCCATTTTAATCATCATTTCTTCCAAAAAGCGCCAACTCACAGTGTCATAAGCACGTTCGAAATCGACCTTAAACAAAAAGCAATCATCCTTCATTGTTTTGGCTAAATCAATGAGTTCATTTAAAACCACTACCTCATCCAAAATCTGCCTTTGAGGGAGGAAAGTTGATTGGTAATTAGATATTAATTTCCCCAAAACTCTTTTCGACATATTAGCCAAAATTTTCGATACGATTTTGTATAGACTCCCAATTAAGCATATTGTACGATAATCGGAAAGATCTCGTGGATGATCCTTCTTGGGAGTAAGAGTAAAAACGGAGCGGTCATCGCTTTAGGCAAGAAAGAATTTTCGTGGAATTCCCTTAAAAAAGCAAGCACATCATGTTTCACAATCGACCAACAAGCTTTCGAAAAATTAAGATTAAACCCAAATAGTTTCCCTAACCACCAGTGGAAAGCGTGGTAAAATCAATACCTTGCAAAAGCGGTCTATTGGGCCAGTCATCTGCGAAGTGCTTTGAAAAGTTGTCTTTTGCCTCTTTTTATGTCGTCTACCCCCTGTATCCACTCTTCTCCTTTCTTTAACATTACTATTTGATTTCTCCACCGCTGGCCTTTGATACTAGCATGGAAGAAGCGCCTGTTTGAGTCACCATCTTGAATCCATTTCGTTCTTTGAGTTTTGTTAACTACACATTTGATCTCTTACGTTTATTTTAGGTTTCAATTTGGTCTCTTTCGTTTAAAAAGTATCAATTTGATCGCTTACGTTTTCACCGTTTACATTAGTTAGGCTCTGTTTGGCTCGACTTTTTAGCTTTTTATTCTCTTTTTAATCAAAAGTTGGGCAAAACACATTTTTAATAAAACTCTTAACCGTAAAAAGCAGATTCTATTCAATGTGCAAAATTAGATTAAATGAGATTCTAGGAAAAGAGGTTGAAACCTACTTTTAAAAAAAAATCCGGAGCTTTTTTTTTGCAATGATCACGCATCGAATCCTACTGAATGCTCTTTTTATTATTTTTTTCCATTTTTTAGTTTGTTTTCATTTAAATATTATAGTTGTTATTATTTTTTTTTTAAATTTGTTTTTTTATGGTACAAATATTTTTTTTTAAAATATATTTTACCAAACAAATTTTAGATTAAAAATAACTTTGAAGCTAAAAAAAAAACAATTACCAAATAACTTTTGCTCTTTTTTTTAAAGTTCTTATTTTCACTTTTAACTTTCAGTCAACTTCTGAGACCTAAATAAGCCGTGTCAAACTGACCCTTAGTCTTTTCCGCCAGTTTTGTCACATGTGGCAAACAGTTTGTATATGTGGACAGATACTTGGAAACAATAAACGTAGGAGACTAAGGCATTGTTTGGTAAAAAATAGCGGATAGCTAATAAGCATGCTTATAGTGGATGAGCTTATAGAGAATAAGTTAGCTGATTGAATTTGTAGTGTTCGGTAAAATTAGCGGTTGAACTAGCTAATGAGTATGAAATGACTTAAAAAATTTATGTTTAATTAATATTTTCAAGTAAGATAGCAGGAATAAAGTTGGAAGAAAAAATGATAAGCTATAAGCTCATAAGCTACTTGAAATAACCTTTGAGAAATAAGCTATAACCTAGTAAAATAAGGTATAAGCTCTTTTTTTAAAATTGTTATCAAACAAAGCTTTTATCTTATAAACTATAAGTTATAAGCTAGCTTATTGTACTTGTCAAACAGAGCCTAAATGTGTAGTTAAACCAAGAAAAAATAATGTGAAATGTCTTACAACTTTGTGAAGTAGAAACTAACTTCAACTCACTTGCTGTTATGAACACTGGAATGAAAGTGAATGGAGTCATTGTTTTAGAATTTGTTTGGATTGATTGTATTATATAGAGTGGAATGAAATGAGAGAATATATATCCACTTTTAAAATCTAGCTACACTATTCTACTTCATTTGACTCCATTCTACCACCCCAAACACACCCATAGTGAGCAAGTCAGCCAACTGAGCTGAAAATTGAATATGAAGCAAGTATAATTCCTAATTAATCTGTGAAAAAATTCAGACAAAAGGATTAACTTTCATGTAATAACTCAGAAAAGTTTGCAGAAGTGCAAATTGATAACCATTCTAGCATATACAATCTTCATATTATTAGTACAGATAATTAAGATATGGATTTGTAGTTGGTATAGAATCAATTACATTTAAAGTCAATAATGATGGTTAAGTGACATAAACTTAAACCAGAAGGCTACTAAATCTTCATACTATGTGTTTTGGTTTCACTTATGCCGCAGACAAAATTGATTCTAGAGACATAGAATTGATATTCTTAAAGGTTTTCAAAATGCACTCCCACCACTTTGGTCTTTCCAAGCAAGATTTCTTTTGCTTCATTGATTTTGGAAGCAAGATAATGGCTACCACCAGCATCTGGATGGTTTGCAACCATCACTCTCCTATGTGCTTCTTTAATCTTATCGGTTGGATGAGTCGTTCTGCAAAATAGTGACGTACAATTCAAAATCAGTACGACAAACATGAAAAGGTTTCTGGATATTTTTTGTTAATAGCATAACTAGGAACAAAATTCAGTCATAAGAGGAAAATATAGACAAAGTGACACATTTCAACTCATACGGCTAATTAGCACTCTAAAGTCTGAATGAAGTGATTTAAATTGTCTATGAACTTAAACATGACCTATTTATAAAGTTAATATGTGCATATTCCTGAATTTTTGCCCCTGGAACCTATCACCCTTGCGAAGGAGCATTTGTTCAAAACCCATCACGGATGTCTTAAGTAGTAATACATATCATTTACCAATCCAGATGACGAAAATATTAAATTTAACGAATACAGAAATAAATTCATAATTTTTTATTAATTGTGCAAGAGACGGAACACAATACAACATTACACCAATGCAGCAAAACATACATATAGCATGAAATCAATCGATACCCATTTCAAACATGAAAAATACTAAATGAAATTAATGTGTGACTATTTTTAATACAAACAAACTGCCACCAACTGAGCCGTAAACAGAAATAGTGATCATCATCAGCATTCACGACATAAAGCATTTAAGTATGGAAAACTAACACTGAACTTTACCTAGAGATAATTATGTTGTCTTTCATATTTCACAAAGAAACAAAGTAACATTGTTTTAGCTTTTAACGTCTCCGAAGGAGGTTGGTTTTGGATAAATTGGAAGTCAGTATAGGTCCAAGACGCGAATGAACAAATTGTTTGCGAAACAATGACCATACAGCTTGAAGATTCAGGCAGGATCCAATTTGCAACAACATGTCAATACCTTCAACAACATAATCACCAATCTGGGGAAGCTCGTGACCAACCACTTACAACCACTTGGTGACTACTCTTACCTATGGGAAAGACATTATCAGTCTCAATGTAATTATTGCTACACTCATGTCTTATTCTCAAAGGAGACAAAATGTCTGTATGTGAAGGGGAGCCAAGTTCGTAGGCTGATTAAAGGTGAAGCATGTTCTGAAAAGAAAAGGGCTAAAACCAAGAACAGAAAAACAGCAGACTGCTGTAGTTGCAAATAGATCGGACATTGGAAGAGAGATTGTCCCTTGCAAAAATGAAGAAATTTCCCGAGATGCGCAGGAACAACAGGAAACCAATACGAGTGGCAAGAAGGCTTAATTGTGTACTGGTATCACAACTTTCCCTATTCTATTTAATTCATAGTTTCATCTGTCATCAACTCCCATTAACCTTCAGTTTTCAAGCAAACAAAAGAGGACGAAATAGCAACATCAAATGAACAATATTAGACATTGGTCTTATTAGAAGGCCGCAAGAAATGGATTCAAAAGGTTCAAATCAGACATCATGTGGACAATATTAGACACTGACATAGCTTAACAGTTATACACATGCTTGAAGTTGAAAACTGCATGTATAGCCGGTATTTGACATTCTGTGATGGTTGAAATGGTCCATATAATCCCCTCAATTTTTATCCCAAACTTTTCAACACCAACATCTAAACTCAAACATTGATTAGGATGGGACCTCTATCATGTGATTTTAACATAAGAGATTCTGTGTTATATGTTGGGTATGCATATGCATAGAGTAGTAAGCATATCACAAGAAAGATGAATATTGCAAATCCTACGCGATATTTTTGCAATGATTATAATTTAGTCTCTGAAGTACACAATTCATTAAAGAAAATTCAAATTTTTTCAAATCATAAATTAATTTAATGAATGCATCTCCAAAAGGAAAGGTAACAAACAAAACACTGATAAATACCACCAACTAGGCAACCACCATTAAGCAAAATTCAATATTTTAGGAATCTTACAACAAGTTCATGCAATCAAAGCCTTAGAATCTTACAAAATAAAGAATGTGAGTACCTGACACCAAGTATGACTGTTGCATCCTCTAATTCATGGTAGAATGGGACTGCATAGTTGGGACTTGTCTTAAGAAAGTGTCTATCACGCATTATGTTGCTTAAACCAAAATCAGAGTCCAAGAGCATATTCTCAAGCTTCAGATCCCTATGAACAACCATATTTCTCTGACAATACTCGACACCAAATATTGTAGAAAAGAGCATGTTACAAGAAAACAAAGCTCTTTTCTACAATATAATCAAATAGCCCCCAAGTTTCACTTACTCCGTGACAAGATATATGTCAGTTTCAGTCTCTATCACCTCATACAACTCTATGATGTACGGATGCTTGAGCAATCTTAAAATTTGTTTTTCTCTTCTGATTGCAAAAAAAAAATGGAAGAAAACAATACTGTTGTATTTAATTGGAAGACACAAAAGTATTGTTTTCTTCCAAAAATTTTGCAGTCAGAAGAGAAATACAAATTTTAAGACTACTCAAGCATCCTTACATCATAGAGTTGTATGAGGTGATAGAGACTGAAACTGACATATGTCTTGTCACGGAGTATGTGAAATTTTGGGAGCTATTTGATTATATCGTAGAAACATGTTACAAGAAAACAAAGCTCGTAAATTCTTTCAGCAGGTAGGATTTCGGTTACATGACAAACTTTTGCCGGCAACATATTTTTTAAGCTATTTTTTGTTTAACATATTAATTAAGCTAACTTATGTTTTGGAAGCAAATAATATTTGGTGTCAAGTATTGTCAGAGAAATATGGTTGTTCATAGGGATTTGAAGCATGCGAATATGCTCTTGGACTCTGAGTACAATATCAAGATAGCTGATTTTGTTTTAAGCAACATAATGCGCAACAGACAATTTCTTAAGACAAGTTGTGGCAGTCTCACCTATGCAGTCCCATTCTACCATGAATAAGAGGGAAGCAGCACTCATACTTGGTGTCAGGTACATTCTTTGATTGCATGAACTTGTTGCATGAACATGTGATTTTAACATACGAGATTTTGTATTATATGTTGCGTATGTATTTGAATAGAGTTGTAAGCACATCACAAGAAAGACGAATATTGCAAATCCTACGCGATATTTTTGTCAATGATTATAATTTACTCTCTAAAGTACACCATTCACTAAAGAAAAGTCAAATTCATTCAAATCATAAATTAATTTAATGAATGCATCTCCAAAAGGAAAGGCAACAAACAAAACACTGATAAATACCACCAACTAGGAAACCACCATTAAACAAAATTCAATATTTTTGGAATCTTACATACAAGATGTTCATGCAATCAAAACCATAGAATCTTACAAAACAAAGAATGTGAATACCTGACACCAAGTATGAGAGCTGCTTCCCTCTTATTCATGCTAGCATGGAAACCACCTTGATAAAATTGACGCATCCCAGCTGGTCTAGCCTTAAATGTTTGCCAAGCCAGGATACCGTATCGACCGGCGTAAGCAGCAGCAGCCACAACCAACCCTGTCATAAACGGTGTTTCCTGTACAAAATTTCAATGTCAGTTCCACAAAAACAAACATAATTTGAAAATCAATTCAAACACTCCCCAAATTAATAGAAAAACCCTTCAAGGGTTGATTCCAGTGTTATATCATAAGAAGGGGGCTATGACTATGAACAAGAAAACCATCAAACCCTCACCAACAAATTATGGGTACAATGTTAAACATTGAAAAATCAGTTTTTTGAATTGAAAATTGAAAGGGTGATATTTCTTGTGAAACTAAAGACATAAACAGAGACAGGTACGAGGTTATTTAAGGATGATTTTGTTTCCTAGTACCAAATCGAAATAAGAGGGAATTAAAATTTGAGGAAAGAGGACGAAAGAAGAGGGGTTACCATAATAATAATGCTGATGTTGATAAAACCTTGATAGACAGTGTTGGATTGGAAAATAGAGTCGAATGAATCAAGGAACAGAGCAAATAGGGTCGTGTGATGAATGAATCAATGAACGAACCATGGTGGCTTTATATTTATTTCGTTGTCTTGCTCAATACGTCTATAATTTTTCTCGTAGTTTCCTCGCCGCTAAGGGAATTAGTTTTTTATTTTTTTCCTTATATTTTTTGACAATACTTTATATATTAAGAAAATTTCAAAAGATTCGATAAATTTTAAGAGTAATAAATAAAAAAATTATATTTTTTTGGAATCCAAACAAAAAAACAAAAAAAAATCACTAATAATACAACTAATAATAATAACAGTAATAGAAAAATAAAACTAAATCTTAATCTAAATATATACAGTATATTTTTTATAGTTACTACTAATAATAAAACTAAATCTAACAAAAAAAAATAAAACTAAATCTTTTTGTAAATTTTTTTTTATAAAATCAAATAAAATTAAACAAGATAAAAATAAAACAAATCTACTAAATAAAAGCAAGATATGAAACTAACTATTCTAATAATAAAAACAAGATTTTTTTTATTGTTTTTGCAAGTATTGCTCTAGAGGGAAGATCGCTTAAGTATCAAGCCATGTCCTAGCCAGAAACTCCGTAGATTAAAACTTGCAAGAACCGATTTTTATAGGTTTCTTGAATTTTTTTGTATTTTTAAGTAATTGATAAAAAATAAAATTCCTAAAATAAACCAATTGTTTTGACATAATGTCCGGCAGCCGCACTAAAAACCTATGAAACACGGACACCTCTCGGATTAGGCGTGTCGCGGTGTCCGACACTCGTCCGACACCTGTCCGACACGTGTCGGATAGCTCAAATCGGTGTCCGAAAAAATTCAATTTTTTCTTTACTTCGACACTTCTTTGATCGGTTTCCGACACCTGTAAGACACTCGTACACACGTGTCGGACAAGTGTCCCCAAAAAAATTATTTTTTCTTTGTTTATACTCTTCGTAGACACATATTAGACATACCTATAAGAGTTAGAGATGTGTCGAAATAACATCATTGATCAAAAAAAGTATTGAAAATATTATATTTTGATTATAATATTTTTAGTTTTTTCAAAAGTAGATAGATAAATAAAGGTAAAATATTATCATACTTTGTTTAAAATTTTATTTTAAGAAATAACTTCCTCAACTTAAATTTACATGTATATATTTTGATTCTAAATTCATATCTTTTATAAATATGTAGCGGTGTCGGTGTCCTATATTTTTTACGTTAGCGGTGTAGCGGTGTCCGTGTCGTGTCGCGGTGTCCGTGTCAGAGTCCATGCTTCATAGCTAAAAACTAAGAAAATTGCTTTTCCGACCCCTGTCCATTTCTTTTTTACCCCCCAAACTGACGTTTTTGCCCTCGGGGGTATGAAAAAAATTTATCAAGAAAATTCGATTTTTACGAACCGAACTATTTGCCTAGGGAGTTCGGTTTATATAAACCGAACCAACAATGTTACGATATGAAAATATAGTAACTAGACTAGCACATGTTTTGTATTCATCTTTATTTCTTTTGATTGTATTTCTTAATGTTGTTTTAATTGACTGGGTGTGTTGTGCTTGACAGGTGTATGCTGCACAATTTTGCAGGAAATGTTGAGATGTATGGGATATTAGATGCAGTAGCATCTGGGCCAATTGAAGCACGTACAAGTGTTAACTCAACAATGGCAAGCTATTCTTTTTTGTTGGTGACTCAATTCCATATTTAGTGTGTCACTGTTGAAGTAAAGTAAATAAGGAGGCAAAATCACTGAAACAGAATTTTCCTGCACTATACAATATTGGTTATGTTGGTTCGGTTTATATAAACCGAACTCCCTAGGCAAATAGTTCGGTTCGTAAAAATCGATTTTTTTTGGCAAATTTTTTTATACCCCCGAGGGCAAAAACGTCGGTTTTGGGGTAAAAAAGAAATAGGCAGGGGTCGGAAAAACAATTTTCAAAAACTAAACTATGGTATGACAAGTGGACCGGTATGTCGCAAGGCCAAAAATTGGACTGCTGTGATAACAAGGCAATTTTTTTTTTTTTTTACTTCTTAGATTTTTTTTTTCAGAATTTTATTAAAAAAGTGTAAAAATTTATATTAATTTTAGCAAAAGTAATGGATGAAAGCCACGACTTTATTTTATTTTTTAAAGAAATTAATTATTGTTATTTTCGTATATTGTTAATTATTTTTTTATAATTTTTGTTAATTGTTACTCCTCCGTTTCAAAATAATTGTCAAATTTGACTACTGCACGTTTGCCAATTAATTATTAATATATTTAGTTGTGTATTATGAGAATTTGATATTTTATAGTACTCATCGAGACAAATCTAACAAGATCTCATATGTTGATATTTGTCTTTATACATTAATATAAAAATACGGTCAAAATAGCTTGAATGAATAGTGCACAGGTCAATTTGTGACAATTATTTTGGAACGGAGGAGTATTTTTGGCTCCGTTTGGCCAGACTTATTTTCTACTTTTCTAGTTCTTTTTAAAAAAAGTAAGGGAGTAAAAAATTGTTTTTGACCCTATTTCTACGTAAAATTAATAGAGAAATAAAGTAAAGAAGTCAAAAACAAGGAGAAATAAGGTCAAACATAATTTTTTACTTATCTATTTCATTTAAAGAGAAATAGAAAAGTGAAAAATAAGCCGGGCCAAACGGAGCCTTTGTCTATTGTTATAGACATTATATTTTCATCTATTTTATATAGGGCATTGCTAAATTGTACCAGGTATAAGGCGCATAAGAATAAAAAAAGGAATTGTTGTTTCACTTTGTATGTAGAAATTTGTTAAAGTGTTTTTAAAAATATATCAAAATTTAGAATCTAAGAATCAGATTACCAACGTGAGAATTTAGAAATGTTTTTTTATTGTAGCTAATAAATATGTTGTAACTAGTAAAATATTTGTGCATGAGTTAATCTCGTGCACAACTTCGTTCATTTGTCTTGTTCGTACCCATTTTGTTCAACCTGCTTATCTGAAAAAGATAAAAAGGAGTAATAAAAGGGAGTGGGGTAAGACATAAAACCTCAACGGCTACACCTAGAGTATTGATAGTCATGGGGAATCATGGAGTACATAATTACATAGCAACATAAAAGTAAAAGTGTCACACACATTAATTATCTAAGTTCATTTTACAGACATTCTTGAGGTGAGTGGTCTCAGGAGGTTTAATTAATAGCCTAAATTCCCTATTGAGGGCTAGAGCAGAAAATACTCATCTTATCAAATAGCCTGCCTCCAAGGCCATGACTTAACATTTTAGCATAAACATGACCCAAAGTACATTAATAATTCTTGATCAACTCCTAAGATTTATCTATGTCATTCTAGTCTTACAAATTCACGATTCCTAGGCTCTCAATCACATAATCTTTTAAGTGTTTTTTAATGTTACAATCATGATTAGAAGTTATAAGCCTTTCTTAAACATGTTAGTAATCAATTGAGACTGAAAAAAGATTTTTAACACATTTATACAGTGTGACTCAAGTCAGAGGGAGTCATGACTCGAGTCATGGCTTCAAAAATCAGTTTTCAACACATTTGGAGTGTATGACTTGATTCAATAATCCAGAGGGACATATCTTGAATCGAGTCAGGGCTAGAAAAATCAGTTTTCTGCAGTTCCAGGGAGCATGACTCGATTTTCACGGAGGCGTGTGACTCGAGTCATGACAGAGAAATTCATTTTTCAAGTGCTTTTCATGTTTGGAAACATTTTAACATACAACCTGTTTCAGTTCCAATTCATTACAACATTATAAAACAACTTCAAATCTAGTCAGGGATGATGAAGGAGGATTTGTTTGCGGATTTTTGCTTGAGTTGAATAAAGTTGTGCGGCTGGGTTTGATGAGGGTGGCGTGAGAGTGAGAGCTTTGAGGGAGGAAAGGCAGGAGTATCATACCGTCTGCCATATTGATATAGGGACCTGCTCTATTGATATAAGCAGGAGTAACATTTTTAACTGTCCAAGATTTTTCATCATCATTCATTCTTCAAATTAAATTGTTTTATATGGTTATCATGTAACTAGAGAGTAGAGACACGACTCTGTTTGCCCGATATACAACGAAATAACGAATATTCCTTGTGTTCTTCACATCCTAGCATCTTAATATACAGCACATCACTTCACCAAGCCATGCACAATATAAATATCATAGCTAACCAAAACAAATTAACATAAAAGAAACGAGACAAAAATCAAATATACATTTTATATCACAATAATCAAACAAACAGACTAATAACAGTCCCAAATGGGAAGTGCCCAAATGATTTCTTACAGCTGACTTGTTCTTCTGTCATATTACCACCATGGACCACATTTGTGAACAAATAAATACATGTAAATACATGAAAATCCAAATAGATAAACACACTGAGGAAACAGTTTTTACACCCCCAAATCAACAGCCTAGAAGAAATGATAAGTTACACATAAATTTGGATAAATAAATAAATTAAAAAAAATAAAAAATGGAAACTTCAAATGAACTTTTATCTTATTTCTTTCATGATATAATTTCAATGAAAATGGGGTGCTTTGAATTCTTTTCCTTTGGTTATATAATCAACCAGCCACTTCATTTCAAACGGTGATTTCTGCATTTAAGCTGCTTTCTACCTTTGGTGGACCGGAATGGCGCCTTGATCTAGCAGGCGAAGCCGGGAAATTGAGTCGTTTCTTCGCATTTCCAAAGGACCCTTTCTCTGGTGTTCCATTTTCTGCAGCTAATGGACTTTGCAACCTAGACTTAGCTTTTGCAGATTTAGTTGGCACCATGTAACTTGGAACTGATGGAGAGCTTGCAAGGCTTTCATCATCCCTCACTGTTGATCCAGCAATGGAGTGCCTCCTCCGGACTCTCTCTGACTGCACACTCGTCATGCTTTTGGTGTCATCGTCCATAATAAAGCTTTCCTTTGGGCTTGCCTTATTCAGTTTCTTACCGACTGTTGGCTTGGGAGGCTTTGGAATGGACTGGAAGTTAGGCGAACCCGGATTTTGGCTGGCTGTTGGAGAATGTTTATCGGAATTCAGCTGGAAACGAGCAAATGATTTGCTGATTTCAGCACTGGTGATCCCGCGGCTTGAACTTTTTGTAGATGAATTGTTGTTGTCTTTATCCATCAGGCTTTGGTTGGCTGCCATCCATCGCTCCAACCAGCTCCATCCCCAAGCAGGATTGGTTGGATCCGTGAACATTGGGTTTATAGATTTCGATGAATTCCTCCCATTTTTCTGTCAAATACAAGTACATATTTATCTCAGATCAAACTCCGAAAGTAATTTTCCAAGAAACTCAAATCAGTAACCAACCAAATACTCCCATTGACAGGGAAAAAGTTATATTGAAACTTGTTAGAACCCACAGATTTAGGCCAATGAAATAATGTGTTTGTTGAATGGAAACTGAGCAAAAGCTCTTAATATCTTTTATATTGTTCCCAATTCAGAAGTTAGTTCTATACATATGACCGGCAATGAGAAAAAGAATTGCAATAGCTAAATGATGATGTGCCATATCGATCAGCCATAAACTTTGCGTTTGAGGGAGGAATCCCCCAAGAAGTGTTAGAATGGCAATTCCTGCACCTTGTGAAGTACTAAATAAATGACTACTCGAATCGGGGTTTTGAGCATAAAGATTCCACTGATCTGTAAAAAGTGGATGTCTGAGGGGTCTCCTAAGCGAATACAGGCTTTTTCACTGGCTTTATAATAAGGTTTGGGGGTTCTTATTTTGATACTACATACCATGGTTATCAATATCGTACGATATTTGCAAGTCGCATCTCAATTTGATACAAGACATGATCCATACGATACAAATCCTTAGTGTGTGTATCTATTTTGGACACGAATCCCACATTAAATTTTGATTCATTGTGATGAATTCTGATTCACTGTGAAAAATCCCAATTCATTCTACTGAATCCCAATTTCTTTTGCTATGTCAATTATTATTTTTTCATAAAAATGCCATTCTTTATCGGTAATGTATCTCATAATTCATAATAAGATTTGACTCACAATTTGAATATTATATCTTCTGATTTACGATCGAAATCTCAACTTGATAACTATTCTTTATGCTACGTACTATAATATTTATGTAAATTAACTTATTAAATAATTTTCCATTTGATCTTTCAGTTTCAGTCATCTAAAGAGAATGCAACTTCTAAGGAGAAATAGAAAACCTGATGAGTGAATGAATAAGCCATTGCTCTTTCTCTTCTCATAGCAGCCTCGTACTTGCTTAGTAACTTGGCTTCAATTTGTTCTCTTGATTGTACGCTTTCATCCCATTCCTCCCCAATCTGTTATGAAAATTTGAAACACTTCAAAATCATTCCATAGTCCATAAGTTAAAATTCAAATATATTTATTTCTGTGTGTCAATATACTTATTCTAAAGTATATAAGGGAATTAACCCTTAAGATACCTGTATCTCTAGCTCTTTTGTGTGCTTCTGTAAGAGCTGTTTTTGCAGAGCTTGAGTCTCCTCTAGCATCCTGAGCCGCCTCGAACGAATCTGGGATTGCACATGACCTAAAGTCTGCATAGAGCGAAGGGTACTAATTGCTTGACGTTTCACCACCGGCCCTTCCATTAGCAATCTCAACCTGTCCAGCCCCCTTAAAGCCCTCAATGCTCTTCTTGCCTGGATGATATCAAAACAAAATTCAGTTTGAAAGTAGTAAATCATTAAATTAATAAGCTTTCATTTACAGCAATTATTGATTAACACTAATGACATTGACAACATATCATTAAACAAGAGTTTGAATCGATTCGCTGTCAGTGTACAGCAGACAAGAAAGTGAAATATCAATTTTGTGGCCGAAGTTTTTTACTTCTAGTGAAAACTTTCGACGCATAACTATAATAAGCGGAAGACGGAAAAAAGATGAATGGAACAGTTAATGTAGATATAAATAGAAGTTGAAAAATAAATACCATGTATCTCCGAAAAGCAGTTTGAATTTTGATTGCTGCAACATCATTCGTTGGAGGTTTACTGGTAAACTGAACAATTGGAGTGGCTTGAACCTCGGCAATTTGTATCTGAACATCGGGAACTGGTACCTCAACATCAACATCTGTGACAACCTCAACATGATCATGATTGTTTTCATTCACAACATGAGTTAAAATAATCTCCTCCTCAGGTGGATGAAAAGGAGATGCTTGATCAGTTTCTTGGTATGATGAGTCTGAAGTGTGTAGTTTTTTCTTCCCAAACCATTTCTTCTTGGATCCACTTGAATTCTGCAAAATCAGTTGCTAACTGTTAAGAAGTCAATTTCCCTTATTTCCTAAAAAACCGGCTTGTAAGGTGAAAATTGCCCTCACGTATAAACACATATTCATACCATCTCGCAACTAATGTGAGACTTTTTAACACTAACACTATGACAAACATCCGAAATTAATAACTGTTTGGATAAATAACTTGATTAAATGCTTATAACATAAAAATTTGTCATATAACTACTTATCTATTCATATAAGCACTAGTAGATAAGGTGAAATAAGTGAATTTGAATCGAAACCTGGTTTTTGTTTTCCTTTGAGTCAGGGCTAAGAACTTTCTTCACATTGGAGAACCAATTTGGCTTCTTGTTCCCCATTTTGTTAGCATTAATTAATTCCTTGAGCCTTAATTATAATGATGAAAACATGTAAATTTGAAGATCTGTATAAACCAAAAGAGTATGTAGTAAGTTGAATGATTGAGAGGGAAAATGGAAGTACCTGAAGTGAAGCAAAGAAGAAGAGAAGTTGAAGATTACGGTTGAAATGGAAGAAATGCGATTAGATCTTGGGAAGGGACAAAGAGGTTTCTATTCTGTTCAATCAAAACAAGAGAGAGAAAGAAGGAACAATGAGGTGGTTCGTTCGTTATGAGGAAAGTGGGGCCCATCCAATTATCATGTGCAATGTGGTTGTTGTTAACGGTGTCCAATGGATATTGATGTTGGTCCCACTCAAGGCGGTGGTTAGTAAATGGTTGCAATTCGTATCAATCAATGAATCATTCTCTCACCTCTTTCTCTCTTTAGTTGTTGCTTAGTCTCTTCTCTTTCTCATTTTCTCCATGTTAATATTGTGTTTGGATGTTTAAAGAAATAGGAAAGAGAGAAGTAAGAGAGAGAAATAAAAGAGAAGTTGAGTAGAAATTCTGTATTGTTCAGATGAATAGAAATAGGGAAGAGGACGAGTAAAAAAATGAATAGAGGGAAACTAATAAAGGTTTAATTACATTTTTGGTCCCTTATCTTTATTTTAGGTTTTAAATTGGTCTCTTATCTTTTAAAAGTTTCAAGTTGGTCCCTTATCTTTATTTTAGGTTTCAAGTTGGTCCCTTCCATCAATTTTTTACTGTTACCGTTAAAATTGGACACGTGTCATCTGTCCAAGTGTGCCACGTGTCCAAATTAGTTTGCCACATGTCCAAATTTAACGGAAATAGTTAAAAATTTGACGGAAGGGACCAACTTGAAACCTAAAATAAAGATAAGGGACCAACTTGAAACCTAAAATAAAGATAAGGGATCAACTTGAAACTTTTAAAAGATAAAGGACCAATTTGAAACCTAAAATAAAGATAAGGGACCAAAAGTGTAATTAAGCCATTAATAAATATGATAAAAGACAATTTTATTCTTCATATTTAAAATTCAAATACAGTTAGGAGGACATTGTGGGAAAGTGCAACTCTCCACTCCTTCAACTCACAAATCTCACCTAATGAGGAGAGATTTTTTTTGGCATGGGACCCACCTGAAAAACTTCTCTTTTTCCTTATTTCTTCCTTTATCCAAACCGAAGAAATACCTTATTTCTTTGCTATCCCTCTCTTCTTTATTTCTCTCTCTCATAAATCTATCAAACCAAACATAGTGTAAATGAGGGAATAGGATTTCCTAATGTTACTACAAGACGCAGTAACTGATCTCAATTGTCCGATTTAAAATTGGTGGTTGAGATTAATTTAACAAGAAAAATGTGTGAAATATCAAAATTGTCTAATCATGAATGAGTGATTGAGATTTATTTAAGACTCTGTGAAACTGTGTGAAAAATGAACAACAGGGGAGGTCTCTAAATGAGAAAAGGATTCCGAAAAAAAAATGGTTTTCATCATTCGTATTTGGTAGAAGGCCTAATCTTCTTCAGGGTTTAGTTCTAGCATCAAGTGATTTCAGCCTCTTTCAATCGCAGTTGTGTGGGATCGAATTGTGATTCTCCCTACTAAGTTCAGCGTTAATCACCATGCACCAACTAACGGTTGGTTGGATTCCCTTCATTTTAAATTCCACCGGAGAGCAGTTCTCCACCATTAAAATTCAATTTCTTCAATTTCACTTGATGGTTACGTGAATGAGAGGATTCGCTTTCTTGCTAAATTATTCAAGGGTGATGCTAAAGAGCGATCGGAAAACTTGTTAAGCATATTAAAAAAGAAAATTTAATAATAAAGTTAATGTTAAAAGATAACTTTTTAAATTATTTAAAGCATTGAACGCACATGTTTCAAGATAAAACTTTTTTATTATTATGTTTATTTAACATTTTCCATTATTCAACTCATTTCCTTGGTTTGGCTTACCTTCCGTGCTGATTTTTTTTCTTGGATTTCGATGCATCTACATGTGATCGGCACATCCCAATTGTCCGACCTTTCAATGGATGGTCTAAATTAAAATTTGGATTGCTCATCAAATGATCATCCATTTGAGTAAATACCTTTATTAATTATTTATCGATTAAGAGCCTTAAATGATTAGTGATCAAATTAAGTAGAAAACCTAATTAGATTTCTATTTTGATAATTATTTAATTAATTGATATTGACACAATATGAGTAGATGTCAAGATGATTCATTTCAGAATTATAAAAAAAAAAAAAAAAGAATAATGGGAATTTTAATTGGCCATCACACTATATATTGGCTATGACCCCCAATATACCAGATACAACGCATATCACCTCTTTTTCTCATCTGAAGAGTGATTATGACATAAGGAGTCCATATTGAGAAAGGACCACAAACCAATGGTTGTTCGTCGTCTGATTCTTCTATTTTGTGTTTCAGGTGTACTACGTGTTACACCAACCAAAACCAACGATTTCAATTAATATAGCTTATGATTCTCCTAAATTATACTATATTAATTCATAAGCTACTTGAAATAATATATAAAAGATAAGTGATAAACTAGTAAAATATATCTATCATAAGCTCATGAGGATAGTTTTTTTCACGTCACCAGAATTTAAACCCTGAACATTTACTTCTCCACAACTTCTTTCACCCTTTGCTCAATGCCTCAATCCAATTAAGTCACTCATCCTATCCTATAAATTAGTTTATTGGCCTAACCCAACAAATTCAAAATAAAATTGAGAAAGTACTTCAGTGAATCTTTTGCTGATACTTATGTTTGGATAACAAAAACCAAATCGGTCCCATATATGTTTCCTTCTTTTTATGTTTGCTAATTATTTCATGCATAAGATGAATTTTTTTTTCTTTTTTCATTCTTTTCTTTTGTTCACGTAACAGAGGAATTTCTAGCAAACTTTGCTTTTACTTTTGCCTTTGCCTTTTACTAAATGGCATTGATATAAAACTGAAAAGTTTCAATACGTGATTACTTGTCGAACACACTATTTTAATTAAAACCTACTAGTAATTCATAAACTAGTACTATGTAATCATACTCTATAATTATAGCATACTCCCTCCATACTACTCCACTTTAGATTCATTGTTTAATGTATCTCACCTATAATATATAGACCAAATACATTAATTATCCAATGAATTTAAAAAGTGCATTTTTACTTATAAAGCGTAGGAGACCAGAGATCTTACATTTAACCTGTGTTTGGTTTGATAGAATTAAGAAAGAATGAGTTAGTGAAGAGAGGAAGACAAGAGAGATAGCTCATTTCCACTATTGAAATTTTCTGATAATTAAGATACACCATCTCATAATAGAACCGAGACAGGGTGGCCATTCATATTAATTTATTGTTCTTAACAAGATATTGAAATTTTGGAACTGGTTAAGGACAACATGATTACCACTTATTATTATTATTATTATTTGTATTTGTATTGATTACAACTATTAGTAGTTTAGTACAACTCAACAACCGGACCAACTCAAACAAGATACTGTATAATCTACAGTATTCATTCCTTAAATATTCTTTGATTCTTTGTTGGAAGGTTTAAGTAAGACCTCAAGGCCAATCAACCAATGAAGAAAGAAACCACCAACAAGATATATTCTATTCATTCGTTAATTTATACATTATTAATTGATTAAAGGTATAGTAAAGCCAAATTACCAAAATAGTTGTATTTGATCACAGGTCACAGTGGTAGGAGCAGACTAGCAGCGTTAATGTCTAACACAAATTAAATCAGTGACTTTGCGTCTAACATTTATTTCTATAATGGAGTAGTTCTATGTACTTCACTTGTTTTTAAGACCTAAAATTAGTGAATTATGTTCGCACTCTAGGGTGCAAATGTGTCTGATATACGAATTGGTGCGAAAAACATAACTTTCTAACGTGTAATTTCTGTGAATTTAGTCCAGTTGATAGGAACGTCGCATTATATATGTAGAAGTCGGACTTTAAACTCCAGACACTCCACTTATTTACTTTTAAAATATAATTTATTGTCACTAGGCTACTTGACAAAAAAAAAACATAGTACATTAAAATGAGGATCAACAACATAAACATAAATTAAAAACAACAATTAAACACAAAATTAAAAACCACAATTAAACAAAGCTCAAACAATAAGGGGGCCAGGGTTGGCTCAATTGATTGGACATCGCATTATATATGCAGGGGGCCGGGGTTCGAACCCCGGTCATCCCACTTATCCACCATAAGGGCGGAATTTCTAGCCATTAGGCTACTCAACCAAAAAAAAAAAACAAAGCTCAAACAATTAGTTATCATCTCCGTAGCATTCAACCATGCAAGCTGCAATTTCATCAAAGATCATCGGGCGAATCAAATTTGAATAAATCTCACAAAGCTTACATTTAACTCAATCGGTCCCTTAATAATAATATTATACGGAGAAAATAAAGAACATGATTTTTGCATTGTTGTTGTTCATAAACTATATATATAAGCTATCTAGTTAGCTTATTGTGCTTACTAAACAGAGCTCAAACATAGCGCAAAGAATCTTATATATACCGATCATTAGGGGAGTTTATTCCCTTGGTTGTGTTTGTACTTTGTATTTGAATTTATGTATGTATCTTCGTATCAACCCGAAAAGAAAACAAGATAAATATTCAAGTGTCTATGTATATCTATAGCATGTGATAAAACATTCTATTGTTACATCATTTCAGTTTCAATTTCATAGGCATCATCACAAGTCTAAAATATCAGTGTGTGTTTTGCTGCTCTCTCCATAAATGCCATTAGTAACCTAAGCAAGCTGGCTTCTAAAGCATAATCCTCCAAAGAAGAAATATATTAATAATGCTGTCATAAATTCCTGTAAAACAAATCCTGAAAGAAGCTCGGAGCAAGCTGCCTGGAAAGTAGAAAAGGAACAAGATCAGTTAAAACAAAACATACCAAGTTATGTATAAAGATTAGAGTTAATAGAGATAATTTAAAATATTTCTGCCTTCCATAAGATAGAAACTCAAATTCTCAATTCAAAGAGAATATTGAATTTAAAAGACGGGATACAAGCCTCACAATAATGTCTACATATGCATGCATTTTTTATTGACAATAGTTAAGATAACTATATGTCCTAAATAACATTGTGCTTTGCAGATTCGAAACCACAGCCGGATATTATTTTGTATCCTATAAATAATGCAGCTGTAACAATGATTATTACAGCTACATATAGACAAGGAACATTGGTATATCATCAGTGCTATCTTGCTCCTAGGTAGCAGGACTGCCAGGAGAATTCATAATCGAAGGTGCAAGAACCAAGATAGCCATTGGCAAAGAGCAATAGCCATTGGCAAAGAGCAATAGAGTCTTCACTAATGTAACACTTAGGTTGTACTAATACTAACTACCGAGCAATCTGTTAAGACGTAAATTTTCTACATTGTTTGGCAAAGAGTGAAACAGTCTTCATGAATTAAATTCTTAGGTTGTAGTACTAAGCAATCAGATAAGACAAATATTCTCTACGTCGTTTCTTATGTAATAACCCTTTAAAATTAATTCACATTTCACCTATTTTGTTCCATCATTTAAACCAATCCTCTGCCAAGATCCATAACCCGTATACAACCTAGAAGAGCCTAGCTGCATGACATATTATCAAGGTGATCCTAATTGACCCTCCCATATCAGTATATGAATAGGCATTGATCATATACACCAAACAATAGAGGAGCACACCTCAAATATTTCACACAACCTAATCAATACACATCTTCCTCACTAAGCACTACACACTAACAAAGAGGATCTGAAATACATCTTTACTAATTGTACTTCAAGTTCAGAAAGAAAATGAAATGTGGAGAGCTATTGGCTGCTTAAATGTTTGCTTTAAAGTTAGTATTTTCATTCTTGTTTGTTTGATTTGAAGTTAGTATTTTCATTCTTGATTCAAAAGATATCAAGATGTATTAAAAATTTAAAACAAAATTCATATTGTTCTTTTGAAATTCCAAAACTGAAGTCATATATATACATGGAATGGAATCTCTCTCATTTCAGAGTCATGTGACTATGTATGCGGGACAAAACTTGAGCTTCAAAAAAGCCTACCGAAAAATGAGTCAATGGAAGAATAAAAAAATATAGATATACTCTTTACAAGTAGGTTAATATTTACTATCCTGTAGGGTCAGGGAGAGGAAATCATGCTATACATTGCCCTGAATCAACTATCTTATATGCTCTTAAATTAAAAAAATTAAGAGCATTTTACATAGAACACAATAGAATGGAAAGGAAGTAGACTTAAACTCAAAATATCATAATTAAAGTTAATCTAACATCTTCATTATGATAAGAGTAAGCACACTTCACATGTTCTTAACACCCAAGAATTGAATATGCATTACCGAGTGGTGATGGCATAAACAATTTTTACCTGACCACCAACAAAGGAACAATTTAACATTGAACTAAGAATAGCTAGTACTACTAACTACAATTGTCAGCATAGATTTACCCCCTATCTTCTTTCTCCAATTCAACATTAGCCTAATCTAAGAAACAATTACATTTACATGCCACGAGCAAAATTCCAAATCCAGAAATATGTATGCCCTACTGTCTACTCGAAGTTTCAGTCTGATGAACCTATCGTAGATGATAGGACGAGCTGATGACTTGAAATAGTTGAGGCAAATATTCAAAAAGAGGATGATAAGAATGGATAATGAAGTGTCAGGATACATTGTCGAGAGGTGAGAACCAAACCAACACATCAAGTTCCTATTTTATGCCGTGCAATTGATCCCAAATGTCTCAACAAGTATTCAAAAAACTTTATATCACAAATATAAATTAGAAACATGCTCGGTAAATTTCATCATTCAAGTTAGTTCTTGACAAGGAGCGCATCATGATTAACTAAGGTGTCAATGTCACAAAATTAAATTGGAAGGAAGATTGTAGTAATTTGTAATCAAATAACCTAGAGCTTCAGTTTACAAGATTTTTTGGCTTTACTTTGACACGTTAGCATGTAGTTTACTCAATTTACAGATCACATTACGCTTGAATAATACAGGACAATGATACTCACTTATAACAGAAACGAACACTTTGCCAATGTAAAAAAAAAGCACAATAGCAATTACTTCCTATACCATGTCAGTATTTACAAAATTAAAAGTAAATCCGATTATCAAAAAAAATAAAAATAGATCAGATTAAAATGTAAAACATTCACAAAATCAATGAATCCTGTCATGTCACACGAACAAATCAGAATGACAACCATGAATGCGGAGTGGGAAAATGGGAAACGAGATAAACTCTACTTCAAGGCACAAAACCCTCCTAAGTAGATAATAAGAGAACGAAAGTGACTAATTTCTTCATTCATTGATACTCTTAGGAAATACAGGTTTATATATACTATGATGTTAATAGCGCGGTATAGCATAGCGGTAATCCCCCCTCTCCGCAATGCCAGAGGGCCGCAAACCGCTATTGAGAGAAGCGGCCATAGCGGCCGTGAATAGCGGATCCGTGGCGGCACTATGGCAAGTTCCGTAGCGTTTTAGGCCGCTATTGTCTTTTGGAGGGGAAATTGATGGAAAACCTAATTTTGGAAATTACTTCATAATGTTGGGGGTATTTTGGTCATTTCCACACCCCTTTGGTGCCCTAATTTCTCAAAATCGCGTGGTAAAAGTCCATTACACCACTTTCTTCATTTCGCACCTCTTTAACACTTCGCCTATGTCGCTATGTTCCTTCCTCCTCTTTAACACTTCACCTTCGTCGCCTTTTTTACTAGTTCTATTTCTTCCCCTTTGTTTCCTTCATATTTTTTTTTTTCATTGTTAGTGCTCTGTTTCTGTTCTAAGTGTTCTGTTCTCTACATGTCTTAGTGATTTGTTTTTTTTAGTCTTCTGTTTTGTTTGTTATTACTCTGTAGATTTAGTTTTTCCCTGTTATATTTGCAATGGCATCATCATCCAGCTCTGCAAGTGTAATTGCAACTGCTGAGAACAATTAACAAAGGTTATTTTAAGCCTACTGGTGACAATCTTTATATATTTGCAGTGGTATTCTTATAAAGACAAAAGCAAGAAAACAATTTTTTGAGATTTTTTACGGGAAATGACAAAGTTTATTATAATTATTAAAGTATGAATGTCCCTTTAATTTTTGTAATTTTTTAGTATTTATGTATGTTGTTGGATTTATGTTGAATCTGTACATGCGTTTTTAGTCTTCGCAATAATGGTCATCCCGCTACCCGCTATACCACTATAGCATTTTTTGGGGTGGTGCTACGCGCCGCTATCTCAGATTAACAATGTAATAGGCATTGATGGAACATCCGCCTCTCAATGCTGCATAACCGAATTATGAATAATAACTACAGTTCTAACACATTATCTAACAAGCTAGATTCCTTGCCACCTCACAACCTTCTATATGCCCGATGAATTCAAATGCTAAGTCATGGATCCTTCTAGAACGACTAGAACAATGAACATTTTTTTTATTCATTTCTTCATCAAATTACCATCATCGATAAAAACAACTCTAAAATACAGATCATAACACAACAACACAGTTATTTCCTACAACTCTGAAAACAATTTCAACTCATACAATTTTTAAATCCAAATCTACAATATTCCTAATCCTAAGAACTTGCATCACAACAACAAGTCAACAACAATGACAAAAAATGGAAACCTTATGAAAAATGGAAATGATTCAGATTAACATACCCATTAATTAGTCTAGTCAGACTTAGAATCATCGGATGCTGTCTTTTTTCTAGCAGCTCTAGCTTGATCATACTCAAACTTCAACACATTAGGAATATGAGAAGTATCCTTAATATAAAACAACCTTCCAAAAACACTTTCTTCAATAACAGGAAAATAAGGGAAAAAAACATTGTTAACAATCCAAAACCAACCAGCACCAATCAAAACTCCCAAAGCAGTACCAGCAAAAACTTGAGCAACAGTATGATAACCCAAATAAACCCTAGAATACATAGTCAAAAAAGCCATAGACCAAGTAACAACATTTAGCCCAATATTCTTTGAAAATCCAATTCCTTTAGAAGCCAAAAAAGTTAAATAAGTTGCGAAAAAGAACATGTATTGACAATGACTTGAAGGCCAACCGTGTGAATCGCAAGTTTCGAGAAGTTCACATGTTATAGGACGAGCTTGTTGAACGGAGGATTTGATTACTTCATTGATGAACTGTGAAACGAGTAAACCTAAGAAGAAAAAGATACCTTGAAGTTCACGACGGAAGATAAAGTGAGAAATGAAACCGCCGAAACTGATGAAAACGGGGATTAGGGATATCCATGCTAAGAAATGACCTAATTTGTCGCCTCTTTCGTAACGGACGTGAGTTAGTGTTACGGCTTTTAACGGCGATGGGATTGTCATGTTGTTAGGTGGTTTGAGATCTGAGCTCAGGTGATCGGTGATGATAGTGGTGGTTTTGGTTCGGTGAATGATTAATTATGGCTGATATTTTTTAGGAGAAATGAATTATTGATGATTAAAAGTTAAAACTGAACAAGCATATTGTGTTTTTACTGTGTTTTATATGTGGTTCTTGTTTGGATTAGTTAAACTGTTAAAGGCTTCTGGCTCTGATTGGTAAGGCTCCAAAACAAGCTTATAGCTTTTACCTTATAAGCTAAAAGCTCTGTTTGGTAACGGTCTTTTCGTTACGAGCTTATAGCTTATTTTGACTAGCTTATAGCTTATTTTCAAATGCTATTTCAATTAGCTTATAACTTTTTGTTTTTTCTTCCAATTTTAACCTTATTATTTTAACTAAAATCCGATTTTATTATTAATTAATAATGTCCTTTTATGTCATTTTACATCTATAAGCTATTGAACTACTAATCATTATCATCATTATATTATCATTATATCATTATATATATAAAAGTTGTTAAGTCTCCAAGTAACCCTAATTTAACCCTACTAAAACTCCAATTTAATTATTAAAAAATGTCCTCAACAGGAGTTGAACTTATAACATTTTTGTAAAGACTTCATATATTAGCCACTATGACATATCAATCCATTTGAAATATTTTTGCAACCAACATGTATTGAATATGCAATCCAATCAATTGTTTCCGTAATACATGTTCAAATATCAAACTTATTATGTTGAGTTTCACCATGGTAAAGTAAGTATACCTTTTATTTCAACCGAATGTATTTGATTGTATTTGAGCATTTCACATTGGTAGAGATTTAACATTGTTATTATTTTTATTTTATGGCACAGTCATGTTACAAAAAATGTTTGCATCTGATTTTGGTGACAACAACGTACATCGTTATGCTACACTTAACATTTGTTTGGTAGGAGAGAAAATGAAAAGAGAGAAATAGAAATACCCAAATACATGCATCGGTTTCCGTGTTTCTATTTCTCTCTTCTCATTTTCTCTCCTACCAAACACAACCTTATTGATCCAAACAGAAATTAATTTGAAATTTTAGTTGAAAAAATTAATGGCAGCATATATTTTAAACATGGATGGTCTGCATTGCATGATTTTTATAATATTCAATATGGTGCTTGGATGATTTCATTATACACTGGGATGAGTCAGTTTGGACTGATTTTAAAAGACAAATTTGATTGTGTCATTTATTTTAAAAAATTTATTATAGTTCTTTTTATATAATATATGAAAATCTATAATATATAAAAGTTGTTAAATCTCCAAGTAACCCTAATTTAACTTCACTTAAACCCTAATTTAATTATTAAAAATGTTAAAAATTTCCTCACCAGAAATTGAACTCATGTCCTCTCACAATTGGTTAGTTCATATACCACTGAGCTATTTAAATTCAATTGATATATTTTGATTACACCAATTAATAACTACGACTTTCAAGACCTAATTTTCCTTTCCTAGAAATCAACTCCATTTTTTTCCAACACACATTCAATCTTTATAATAGTATATATATTTTTTTCAAATCCAATATATTTTTTCTTAATAACTAGACACCGACCCGTGCTATAGCACGGATTATCATATATGATATGAAAAGAAATATAACAAAAATTTCAAAATAAAAGTTCCAAAAATAAAAAGAATTCAAACGATATTGATGATAATATTCAGTTATAGGGCCAGTTATCTGACTTACTCCTTGACTTAATTCAACAACAGCATCATTCATTCTATTAAATGTAAAAAAATGTATCAATAATAAAATTAATTTTATTATACTCTTATATAAAAACTACACGAATATATTTATCAAAAAATATAAACTACATCATCTTTATAAGTGATTAACTTACTTCAACTTGTAATCCACAATGTCCGGAAGATCAGCATTCAAGATCATCTTAGTATCATAAAAATCATTAGAAATTCCCATAACATCTAATAAATAAATAAATCAATAAATAAATAAGTATAAAAGCTTTTGAATATTAAAAAATTAAAAAAAAAAATTAATTAAAGCGGATCATACCGAAATACTTTTTAAGCTTGCATAGTTGAAGAATCATAATAATCGGTTGGGATGAATTGTGGCCTTGCATGCATAGTTTTAAAACCCGGACCGGTGATCGACCCGGTCAAGACACTGGGTCACTGGGTTACTGGTCGGACCAGTGGGTCACTGGTCGGACCGCATGACTGTGACCCGGACTATATAAAAAATGTAAAATATTTCATGACATAAAATTCTTGACAATAAAAATTTAATAAAAGGTATTGTAAAAAAAAAGTGATAAAAGTTAATTTAATGATATTATTAATCATATTTTTAAATTTATATATCAAAATTAAGTTCATAATAACAAAAGAAAAACAAAATTAACAATATATTTGATCATATATTATTATAATATTCAAATAGAAAAAGTTCACCCAACGATAAATATAGTGAGATTACTAATTTAATGTATTAGCAGTACAAATATCTTAATATATATATTTGGATGTAATTTATATCAAACAAGATCATTTGGATAAGTGGTTGAGCCTTAAAACTCATATATGAGGGAGATGTGTTCGATTCTCCCTGGCTGCAAAATTGACAATTTTTTAGAAATATTAATTTATGGTCCAAACCGGTTCGGTCCGCTACGGGTTTAACCGGTTCACCGGTCTAACCACCGACCCGTCCGGTTCACACCGGTTTACAGCGGGTTTAGTGCAGAACCGGTTCTGTAGCTCCATTGACCCGGAAAGGCCACCGGTTCCCGGCCGGACCGGTCCGACCGGCCGGTCCGGTTTTTAAAACAGTGCTTGCATGAATAAATGCACCCTTTCCGCAAATTCTCCCCACAAAGTGGGGTGAATTTTGTTGCTTCTGTATTAATCACAGTAAAATACATAGCATGAATTGATTTGTTTAATGTCATTATTATTATTATATGTATGAAAACCGAAAAAATATGCAGCAAAAGCCTACTCTAAATCCTGAAGCTCTAGATCAATGATTTTGCTCGTCTTGCCATTTTTTGCCAGTTCCTTCAAATCGGTCTTCCCCACAATATGACCAATGATATCTAACACAAAAAATTAAAATATTAAAAAATCGTGAATTGAATTACACAATTATACAATATAGAAGTCAACAGTTTAATAACATACCAAGCAACCTTTCCTCTTTGGTTGCTTCCAAAACTACAAGGAAAGCAAAAGAATCAAAATGATATTGAGGGATTTCAGGAGCAGTGACTTTGAAAATATTTGTCGAATTCATAAAGTTTAACTTATACTTATGTCCGGTAACTTTATATTTAGGGTCGTTGCTAGCAACCATGAATTTTTCAATCACATAAGCACAACCTTCTTCAAGTTGTCCCTTAAATTTACTAATCATGAATTTTCGGATACTCGCCTGAATTTTTCCACCCTAATAAAATTGAAAGAGTAACTAATATTAATATATTAAGTAATATGAATAATACGAACAAAAGAAAAAAATTAAATAACATGTATTTTAAATAATATAATAGGATATTTACTTTATCATCAACCAAAAACATTTGAATACTTTCATCCTCGGCGGGGTTTCCTTTATCGAGTATGGTCCACAAATGAACAATACGAACTTTCATTTCGAAATCAATCTTTCCAGCAGAAATTGCAGTGTAATTGAGTGAATTTACTGCATCATAAATATAAGTTAAAATAGTCTAATATTAACATAATAAAAATACGAATATATTAGTTTTTTTTATTCAATAAATCACATAAAAAAGTATGCACACCGGGTGTATATTTTTTTACAATTTAAAAAAGCATACACACTGTGTGTATTTTTGTTACAACAAACAATAATGAAGAAATTTGAAAACCTCTATTAACCATAGCCATAGAAATAGTTGAAATGAAGAGATTGTTTGATAAGTAAAAACGTAGTGAGTAGTGTGGAAATTAACATTTCGGTAATGCTCTTTTTATAGTAAAATGTGGTTAAATGAAAATGGTATATTTTTGTTAAGACATTAAATGCATATTATTTTCATTAAAGGGTGGTAATTATCAAAAGCCAAACCCGTTTATAATTAAAGGTCATTTGAAAAAATTATTTAATAGGTAATTATTTAATATGTAATCATTTTAAATTACCTATATAAAAAAACGTGATTATTTAATAGGTAGTTATATTAGGAATAGGTAATTATATAATTATATGTGATTATCAAAAAATTATAAAAAAAAAAAAAAACGTGATTGTCAAAATATATTAGGAATAGTTTTTTTTTTTGACGGAATATATTAGGAATAGTTGAAAAAATAACTATAGGATTCGAAATTAACATTTCGGTAATGTTCTTTTTATAGTAAAATGTGGTTACATGAAAATGGTATATTTTTGTTAAGACATTAAATGCATATTATTTTCATTAAAGGGTGGTAATTATCAAAAGTCAAACCCGTTTATAATTAAAGGTCATTTGAAAAAATAATTTAATAGGTAATTATTTAATATGTAATCATTTTAAATTACCTATATAAAAAAAACGTGATTATTTAATAGGTAGTTATATTAGGAATAGGTAATTATATAATTATATGTGATTATCAAAAAATTATAAAAAAAAAATGTAATTATCAAAATATAGTAGGAATAGTTTTTTTTTTACGAAATATATTTGGATTTTTTTTTTTTTTTTTGGCGAAGGGTTACTAAAATATGTGATGATCAAAATATAGTAGGAATAGTTTTTTTTTTTACGAAATATATTTGGAATAGTTTATTTTTTTGACGAAATATATTAGGAATAGTTGAAAAAATATGTATGGGATTTGTAAAAAAATTAGTTAATTCCAAATATTATATCATGTCAAAATATGTTGTTAGAGGAATACCGTTAAAAAAATATTTCACTAAAATTATAATTAGGAACATAAAGACATATTGATATATTGGTGTATGCAAAATATATCAAACAAATTAAAATGGTGTAGTGGCAATTAAAGTGAGCAAATATCTGAGAGGACAAGGGTTCAAATCCTGGTGAAAACATTTTTCAACACTAGAGCTTTGACCCGTGCGGTGCACGGGTCTAATTAGCCGTAATATGAAAAAAATAAGATATAAAATTTTTAACACTAAAAATATATAAAAATATATAAAAATATGGAGTACCAATAAATATTAGTTCGACAATAAACTTTGATAAATGTTCATACAAAGGAAATTATGGTATATTACGAAATAATTCTTTATAGACTAAATTGGAAGTTTTATTCGTATTTTCACCGTCATCATTGATAATCAGTATTTTTAATCATTCTCTTTAAATAACTCTTGAAGTTGCAACTTACAATTGACCATGTAAAAATACCGTCGACAAAAGATATATCCAACATGCTTAAGAGATTATCCCTGACTCTTATTAATATAGTCATCACAAACGAAAAAATTAAAGGGATGCGGGTCCGATTCCCATGCTAGACAATTTTTTTTTTTTTTTAATATAATGACCACATGAAAAAGATAGGAAAAATGAGAGGAAAAATAAAAAAGGTTTAAAGTTAGCATTTCGGAGCAAGTTTAGAATATATAAGAGATATTTTGGAGCATTTCGGACACATGATATTTTGTGCGCATTTTCTATTATGTTAATCTGTATATCTCAGTTGATAATGCAAGTCCATCTAATGAGATGTCTGTTTCACTTAATGATTTTTGACATTTAACACAATGTATCTATGTGACTTAATTTGTTGTTTTTCAAAAACCCTCTATTCCTAAAAAACAATCGATCTATTAAAAATTTAGAGTAATCTTCAACAGAAGGCATGATAGAAAACACGGATCACACAAACGGGCACGGAAGTTAGCATAATAGAAACACGGATCACACAAACGGAACGTGCCCGTTTGGCCGCTAGTAATAATAATAGTAGGAAGCTAATAATAATAAATATTTAACATGGTGAGTTAAAATATTTTTTTTTGAGGAACAGTGAGTTAAAGATTGTGGGTTCGATTCTTGGTGATGTATTTTTTAAAATTTTATTTGAATTAGTAGTAATAATAACAATAATAATAATAATAAAAATAATATGAAGCTAATAATAATAAATATTTAACATGGTGAGTTAAATGTTGTGGGTTCGATTCTTGGTGAGGTATTTTTTAACATTTTATTTGAATTAATGTTAGGGTAAAATGAAAGGAAAAATGAGCGGGAAAAAAATTAGGGTTAAAATAGCAAAACGGAACAAACTTATAATATAAATAAATAAATAGACTCCAACCCGTGCGTTGCACGGGTTTTGTGAAGTGTCAGTTATATGATTTAAATTAGTCTAAGATTATAAAAAAAATCACATATAGAAATCACATAAAATAGTCTAAGATTATAAAATAAAATAACAATCGAAAAAATGGGATATATTTAAGGCAACTTTTATATTTTATTTGTTATGATTTATTTTTGCGAGACAGAATATTTGTTGTGACAAAGCGGGATATATTTAAAAACGAAAAGTAAATCGAAAAATAAAAAATGTTGCATAATTATCATATAAGCCATAACAACGGGTTCTATTTGTATTTGTAAGGCAAAATTTTTATTTTTGCCAAGGCAAGATTTTATATTTTTAGTTGGACGTAATTTTGTTGAATAAAAGTAAAATATCAGAATTGATAACCAATATGTTCAGTTTTTTTATAAGAATAACCAATGTTCTATTTGTTGATCGAATATATTAATTTATTTGAAATTTGTTATCCTAAATATAAGAAATTATCATAAGAACAATAAATATATTCAAGTCAACATAAGAAGACAATGAATTTCAAATGGCTGGAAACTTTTGCATTTCTTCAAAATCATATTTTTCATTATAATAATGAGATTAATTGAAAAGTTAAAATACAAAAACTAAAAAAAAAAAAAAAAATTGATAAGGTTCCCAACTCAAAAGAACAACATTAACCATAAAGTTTAAATATTAGGAATGAAGTATGGTTCCGTCATGTAAAAAGGAATATCTCTTTCATCTCTTCCATCTCCCAGGATTTACATCAGCACCTGAAAAACATTGATCAACTTCTGTATATAAAAAAAAAATTGGAACTTTTTACAAAAAAAAAAATAAAAAAAAATAAAACATCAGTATACAAAAAACATCAATATACAAATGATACCAACATGCCAGAAGTAACATCAGCAGTTAAAAAGCATCAATCAACTTCTCTCGATCCGTTGCAGGATTATGATTTAAAGGACCTATTATTGTATGAATAAAAAAAAAGTAAGGAAAAATATAAAAATGTAATTATAAAGATAAACAACTAACACTTATAAAAATATTTTCAAACCTCTCAATAAATTTAGAGAAAGATTAGTAAAAGGATTAAGATTAACCATTTTTATGGTAGCATTGAAGGAGAACCTGTCCAGGGATGAAGGAGATAATAGATGAAATTTGTGAGGAAACAACAAAGGAGCCGGTTAGACTGCAAACAACGACAATTACAAACCTGTGAAATATACCGTTAAAAACCAGCATTGACATACATAAAAATACAAATATAAAAAAACTTTCAAACAAACATAGACACTTAAGAAAATTTATTTGTAAATAAACCAATTCATAGACACTTTCAAAGATAAAAAACTGAACTTTCTCTCAAACAAACATTGTTTGACTTCTAAAAAAAATCAACGTGAATCATCAACGTGTATGTATATCAAATAAGTGATCATAAATTTTTGAGAGTTTGTTATGGTGTATATATAATATAATAATATGGGATATATTTCAAAAGAGTTGGTTATGTTGTGTATGTATATCAAATAAGTGATCATAAATTTTTGAGAGTTTGTTACATTGTATATATAATATAATAATATGAGATATATTTCAAAAGAGTTGGTTATGTTGCGTATGTATATCAAATAAGTGATCGTAAATTTTTGAGAATTTGTTAGGTTGTATATATATATATAATAATAATATATGGGATATATTTAAAGTTTTTTTTTCGGTAGACATTAGACATATTACCCGTATTCAAGTATTATATAATAATAATATATTATAATAATAATAATAATAATATATAATATAATATATAATAATAATAGTAGAAATTTAATATAATAATAATAATAATAGATAAATATTTAACATGGTGAGAGATTCCATATTTATTAGATGTTGATTGCAAAATAATAACATAATAATAATAATAATAATATATAATATAATATATATAATAATAAATAAATATTTAACATGGTGAGAGATTCCATATTTATTAGAGGTTGATTGCAAAATAATAACAACTTGATTGATGTAGTGTAGTGGCAAAAAACATAAAATTGATCTTAAATGTTGTGGGTTCGATTCTCGGTGAGGCCTTTTTTAAACATTTTAGTTTAATATTTTACGGTAAAATGAGAGGAAAAAAGAGCGGGAAAAAAATTAGGGTTAAGAATAGCAAAACGGAACAAGCTTATAATATAAGAGATTTTTAATATATAAACTAGACTCCAACCCGTGCGTTGCACGGGTTTTGTGAAGTGCCAGTTATATGATTTAAATTAGTCTAAGATTATAAAAAAATCACATAAAATAGTCTAAGATTATAAAATAAAATAACAATCGAAAAAATGGGATATATTTAAGGCAACTTTTATATTTTATTTGTTATGATTTATTTTTGCGAGACAGAATATTTGTTGTGACAAAGCGGGATATATTTAAAAAAGAAAAGAAAATCGAAAAATAAAAAATGTTGCATAATTATCATATAAGCCATAACAACGGGTTCTATTTGTATTTGTAAGGCAAGATTTTTATTTTTGCCAATGCAAGATTTTATATTTTTAGTTGGACTAATTTTGTTGAATAAAAGTAAAATATCAGAATTGATAACCAATATGTTCAGTTTTTTTATAAGAATAACCAATGTTCTATTTGTTGATCGAATATATTAATTTATTTGAAATTTGTTATCCTAAATATAAGAAAGCATAAGAACAATAAAAATTTTTTTTTTTTGGTCAAGAACAATAAATATATTCAAGTCAACGTAAGAAGACAATGAATTTCAAATGGCTGGAAACTTTTGCATTTCTTTAAAATCATATTTTTCATTATAATAATCAGATTAATTGAAAAGTTAAAATACAAAAACTAAAAAAAATAAAAATAAAATTGATAAGGTTCCCAACTCAAAAGAACAACATTAACCATAAAGTTTAAGTATTAGGAATGAAGTATGGTTCCGTCATGTAAAAAGGAATATCTCTTTCATCTCTTCCATCTCCCAGGATTTACATCAGCACCTGAAAAACATTGATCAACTTATGTATACAAAAAAAATTGGAACTTTTTACAAAAAAATAAAATAAATAAAATTAAACATCAATATACAAAAAACATCAATATACAAATGATACCAACATGCCAGAAGTAACATCAGCAGCTAAAAATCATCGATCAACTTCTCTCGATCCGTTGCAGGATTATGATTTAAAGGACCTATTATTGTATGAATAAAAAAAGTAAGGAAAAATATAAAAATGTAATTATAAAGATAAACAACTAACACTTATAAAAATATTTTCAAACCTCTCAATAAATTTAGAGAAAGATTAGTAAAAGGATTAAGATTAACCATTTTTATTGTAGCATTGAAGGAGAACATGTCCAAAGAACCAAAATAATAGATGTGAGTTTGAGGGATGAAGGAGATAATAGATGAAATTTGTGAGGAAACAACAAAGGAGCCGGTTAGACTGCAAACAACGACAATTATAAAAAAACCAGCATTGACATACATAAAAATACAAATATAAAAAAACTTTCAAACAAACATAGACACGTAAGAAACTTTATTTGTAAATAAACCAATTCATAGACACTTTCAAAGATAAAAAACTGAACTTTCTCTCAAACAAACATTGTTTGACTTCTAAAAAAAATCAACGTGAATCATCAACCTGAAATCAACGTGTATGTATATCAAATAAGTGATCATAAATTTTTGAGAGTTTGTTATGGTGTATATATAATATAATAATATGAGATATATTTCAAAAGAGTTGGTTATGTTGTGTATGTATATCAAATAGGTGATCATAAATTTTGGAGAGTTTGTTATGTTGTATATATAATATAATAATATGAGATATATTTCAAAAGAGTTGGTTATGTTGCGTATGTATATCAAATAAGTGATCGTAAATTTTTGAGAATTTGTTATGTTGTATATATATATATAATATAATATATTAATAATAATATATGGGATATATTTAAAGTATTTTTTTTTTCCGTAGACATTAGACATATTACCCGTATTCAAGTATTATATAATAATAATAATATATAATATAATATATAATAATAATAGTAGAAAGTTAATATAATAATAATAATAATAAATAAATATTTAACATGGTGAGAGATTCCATATTTATTAGATGTTGATTGCAAAATAATAACATAATAATAATAATAATAATAATAATAATAATAATAATAATATAATATATATAATAATATTAGTAGAAAGCTAATAATAATAATAATAATGATAATAAATAAATAAATATATAACATGGTGAGAGATTCCATATTTATTAGATGTTGATTGCAAAATAATAACAATTTGATTGATGTAGTGTAGTGGCAAAAAACACAAAATAGATCTTAAATGTTACGGGTTCGATTCTCGGTGAGGCCTTTTTTAAACATTTTATTTTAATATTTTAGGGTAAAATGAGAGGAAAAAAGAGCGGGAAAAAAATTAGGGTTAAGAAAAGCAAAACGGAACAAGCTTATAATATAAGAGATTAGGGTTAACTGGAGACTTAGCTCCTTTTATATTTATAATGATAATTAGGAACATAAAGACATAATGATATATTGGTGTATGCAAAATATATCAAACAAATTAAAATGGTGTAGTGGCAATTAAAGTGAGCAAATATTTGAGAGGACAAGGGTTCAAATCCCGGTGAGAACATTTTTTAACATTTTTAATATATAAATTAGGGTTACTAAATTAGGGTTAACTGGAGACTTAGCTCCTTTTATATTTATAACTAGAATTGGGTCTAATTAGCCGTAATATTAAAAAAATAAGATATAAAATTTTTAACACTAAAAATATATAAAAATATGGAGTACCAATAAATATTAGTTCGACAATAAATTTTGATAAATGTTCATACAAAGGAAATTATGGTATATTACGAAATAATTCTTTATAGACTAAATTGGAAGTTTTATTCGTATTTTCACCGTCTTCATTGATAATCAGTATTTTTAATCATTCTCTTTAAATAACTCTTGAAGTTGCAACTTACAATTGACCATGTAAAAATACCGTCGACAAAAGATATATCCAACATGCTTAAGAGATTATCCCTGACTCTTATTAATATAGTCATCACAAACGAAAAAATTAAAGGGATGCGGATTCGATTTCCATGCTAGACAAATTTTTTTATTTTTTTTTTAATATAATGACCACATGAAAAAGATAGGAAAAATGAGTGGAAAAATAAAAAAGGTTTAAAGTTAGCATTTCGGAGCAAGTTTTGAATATATAAGAGATAAGAGATACAATAATAATAATAATAGTAGGAAGCTAATAATAATAAATATTTAACATGGTGAGTTAAAATATATTTTTTTTGAGGAACAGTGAGTTAAAGATTGTGGGTTCGATTCTTGGTGATGTATTTTTTAAAATTTTATTTGAATTAGTAGTAATAATAACAACAACAATAATAATAATAATAATAATAATAATATGAAGCTAATAATAATAAATATTTAACATGGTGAGTTAAATGTTGTGGGTTCGATTCTTGGTGAGGTATTTTTTAACATTTTATTTGAATTAATGTTAGGGTAAAATGAAAGGAAAAATGAGCGGGAAAAAAAATTAGGGTTAAAATAGCAAAACGGAACAAACTTATAATATAAATAAATAGACTCCAACCCGTGCGTTGCACGGGTTTTGTGAAGTGTCAGTTATATGATTTAAATTAGTCTAAGATTATAAAAAAAATCACATATAGAAATCACATAAAATAGTCTAAGATTATAAAATAAAATAACAATCGAAAAAATGGGATATATTTAAGGCAACTTTTATATTTTATTTGTTATGATTTATTTTTGCGAGACAGAATATTTGTTGTGACAAAGCGGGATATATTTAAAAACGAAAAGTAAATTGAAAAATAAAAAATGTTGCATAATTATCATATAAGCCATAACAACGGGTTCTATTTGTATTTGTAAGGCAATATTTTTATTTTTGCCAAGGCAAGATTTTATATTTTTAGTTGGACGTAACTTTGTTGAATAAAAGTAAAATATCAGAATTGATAACCAATATGTTCAGTTTTTTTATAAGAATAACCAATGTTCTATTTGTTGATCGAATATATTAATTTATTTGAAATTTGTTATCCTAAATATAAGAAAGCATAAGAACAATAAATATATTCAAGTCAACATAAGAAGACAATGGATTTCAAATGGCTGGAAACTTTTGCATTTTTTCAAAATCATATTTTTCATTATAATAATCAGATTAATTGAAAAGTTAAAATACAAAAACTAAAAAAAAAAATTGATAAGGTTCCCAACTCAAAAGAACAACATTAACCATAAAGTTTAAATATTAGGAATGAAGTATGGTTCCGTCATGTAAAAAGGAATATCTCTTTCATCTCTTCCATCTCCCAAGATTTACATCAGCACCTGAAAAACATTGATCAACTTCTGTATACAAAAAAAAAATTGGAACTTTTTACAAAAAAAAAAAAAAATAAATAAAATTAAACATCAGTATACAAAAAACATCAATATACAAATGATAGCAACATGTCAGAAGTAACATCAGCAGCTAAAAAGCATCAATCAACTTCTCTCGATCCGTTGCAGGATTATGATTTAAAGGACCTATTATTGTATGAATAAAAAAAATTAAGGAAAAATATAGAAATGTAATTATAAAGATAAACAACTAACACTTATAAAAATATTTTCAAACCTCTCAATAAATTTAGAGAAAGATTAGTAAAAGGATTAAGATTAACCATTTTTATTGTAGCATTGAAGGAGAACCTGTCCAGGGATGAAGGAGATAATAAATGAAATTTGTGAGGAAACAACAAAGGAGCCGGTTAGACTGCAAACAACGACAATTGCAAACCTGTGAAATATACCGTTAAAAACCAACATTGACATACATAAAAATACAAATATAAAAAAACTTTCAAACAAATATAGACACTTAAAAAACTTTATTTGTAAATAAATCAATTCATAGACACTTTCAAAGATAAAAAACTGAACTTTCTCTCAAACAAACATTGTTTGACTTCTAAAAAAAATCAACGTGAATCATCAACGTATATGTATATCAAATAAGTGATCATAAATTTTTGAGAGTTTGTTATGGTGTATATATAATATAATAATATGGGATATATTTCAAAAGAGTTGGTTATGTTGTGTATGTATATCAAATAAGTGATCATAAATTTTTGAGAGTTTGTTACGTTGTATATATAATATAATAATATGGGATATATTTCAAAAGAGTTGGTAATGTTGCGTATGTATATCAAATAAGTGATCGTAAATTTTTGAGAATTTGTTAGGTTGTATATATATATATATATAATACAATATATTAATAATAATATATGGGATATATTTAAAGTTTTTTTTTCGGTAGACATTAGACATATTACCCGTATTCAAGTATTATATAATAATAATAATATATAATATAATATATAATAATAATAGTAGAAAGTTAATATAATAATAGATAAATATTTAACATGGTGAGAGATTCCATATTTATTAGATGTTGATTGCAAAATAATAATAACTTGATTGATGTAGTGTAGTGACAAAAAATACAAAATAGATCTTAAATGTTGCGGGTTCGATTCTCGGTGAGGCCTTTTTTAAACATTTTATTTTAATATTTTAGGGTAAAATGAGAGGGAAAAAGAGCGGGAAAAAAATTAGGGTTAAGGATAGCAAAACGGAACAAGCTTATAATATAAGAGATGATAATGATAATGTCTGATTTTGTTTACATAAAAATAAACCCCATTTATTTTTTTCATCACATTCAATCTATTTTTTCTAATCCAATTATTTTTATTTGATCTACCTGAATTAACTCCATTTTTTTTTCCATCAAACATTCAAAGAATTTTTCTATTCCAAATTATTTTTATTTGATATACCTGAATTTTTTTTAATATTCAATATATATTTTTCTTTAATTAAGATCTGTTATTAATAAAATATAAAGATATATATTTCTCCAGCTAACTATAATTAACCCTATTTTAATTCAAATAAATTGTTAAAAAATACATCACTGCGATTCGCTACACAAATATCTAACACTGTTATTGTTTTTGTTTTAGGGCGCAGTCATGTTACAAAAAATGTTTGCATCTGATTTTTGTGACAATGTACATCATTATCCTACACTTATTGATCCAAACGGAAATCAATTTGAAGTTTATGTTGAAAAAATTAACAGCAATATATATTTTACATATGGATGACCTACATTGCGTGATTTTTATAATATTCCAGTATGGTACTTGGGTGATTTTATTATAAACTTGGATGCGTCAGTTTGAACTGATTTTAAAGGACAAATTTGATTTATTCATCTTCCTAAGTTAACTCCTCCTATGAAATTTAATTTGGATAAATGTAAAAGAGCAATTAACTAAATATGATGTAATAACTGGATTTTTGGTGGATTTTTTTATATTTATATTTCCTAACTTCATTTTTTTATAGTATTCTACAAATATTATTTGAATGTTATATATTATGCGTCAGTTTGAACTGATTTTAAAGGACAAATTTGATTTATTCATCCTCCTAAGTTCACTCCTCCTATGAAATTTAATTTGGATAAATGTAAAAGAGCAATTAACTAAATATGATGTAATAACTGGATTTTTGTTGGATTTTTTTATATTTATATTTCCTAACTTCATTTTTTCGATAGTATTCTACAAATATTATTTGAATGTTATATATTATATTTAAATATGTATACAAAGAATAATAAAACTAAATTGAATGTTATATATAACATTCTAAAAGATCCGTGCATCGCACGGGTAGTAGTCTAGTTTTACCAAACACTTAAATTAGCTTATCAGCTATAAGCTATCAGCTATAAGCTATAAGATATAAGCTATTTTTATTAAACAGAGCATTTGTCTAACATGTGGATCGATCCTCCAAGTGGGTGTGCTGCACGAGTTTTTATTTATTTTATTTTTGGTCATAAATGGTGTGTTCGGATGAGAAAGGAAAATTGAAGGAAAGATTGTTAAAGGAAAGAGAGTAGATAGAAAGTAAGTAGAAAGTGAGATGATTTTTAGGTTGTTTGGTTTAAGTGAAACTGAAAAGAAAGTGAAAGGAAAGAAAGATGTGTAAATATAAAATGACAAAAGTACCCTAAAGTAAAAATAAAATGGGAAAGGAAAGATTGTTGTAATTTTTAAATCCTTGTTGGACATTTGTGTCATTTTGATTAAAAAGAAATATTTCTCCTACTTTCCGTCCAATTTGGGAGGGAACACTTTTTGTGTGGCTCGCAACACAATGTTTTCTTTCTTTCCTATTTTAAGGACAAACCAAACAATGGAAAGAAGAATATTCCTCAATCTTTCTCTCCTTCCTCTTTCTTTCCTTCTAGTTTCCCTGAAACCAAAACGAGTGAAAATGTGGGTCCTCCAGGTGGGTATGCTCCACACGAGTTTATTATTTTTTTATTTTGATAATTTTTAAAAAAAATTTTTACAATACAAATTTGGGTAAATAGGTTTTTACCCCTGCAAAGTTGGCGAGTTTCTATTTACTCCTGCAAAAAAATTTTGGATTACCCCATGTAATGTGAAGATTCTCTGTTTTACTCCCCTCATAATGTTGACCAAAGATTCCATAAAAATGATGACATGTCATGGTTAGTCAGAGGGGTAAACCAAAACTCGCTAACATAACAGAGGAAAAAATGACAGAATCTTAAGTCAACATTTTTCATGAGAGGGTAAACTAGAGAATCTTCACATTACAGAGGTAATCCAAAAAGAAAATTGCAAGGGTAAAAACCTATTTAACCCTAAAAATTTAGGGTGGGGAATGATGTACCAGTCAAAGACAAGAAAGACCTTAGTGCAAAAGAGTCGAACTCGGGACCTTAACGCGTTAGCTATAGCATTGCACTGGTGGATACGCACAGCCACTTAGTATCCATCGTTTACGGCTATCGGATTCAAGATCTATCTTTTTACCACTAGATCAAACCTTTGGAGTTTTTAATTTTTTTTTATATTATTACTAATTACTAATATTTAATAGGATAAAAGTTAGATGCAGTATCATACATCTTGTTGGTACTGTTTCCAATCATAATACTATACGTGTTTTGACCACTTTAACACTTCTCCTCTTTCCCGCAAGCGCTAGAGCACATCAAAGAAATAGGATCTATACCGCCACGTCTAGCCAAATTATCTTTTGTAGGAATTCTACTAGACAATAATCGCCAAACAAATAAAGACACTTTCAATGGAACAAAGTTATTCCAAATAATTTTGTTAACCTCTACTGGAACCACTTGTTCAGCCTAGGCCAAAATATTATTCTACTGTTAAACCAAATACTCTCTCTTCCAACTCATTTTCATATATCCCACATTCTTTATTCTTTATTTATATTATTTAATTTTATATAATAATAATAATAATAATAATTATTTATATTTTTTTTAAAATAATGTATATTTTTAGTTTTATATATTTAATATTATTATTCTCCTTAATTTCTCAACTAAATCTTATTTCTTATAAATGAATATGACAATAATTTTTTTTATTATTAACTCAATTAAGATATGCAAACAACTCGATTATTGTAGAAATTGTTACACACGGAGAAATAACCAAACTCGATTATTGTAAAAATTGATTAGTCAATCACACAATACAAGTCACTTGACACATGAAATAACCAAACTCTTAAATCACACTTTAATATACATAATCAATGCTAGTCACCAAACATTCCAATTTTTTTCTAGATATGCTCGACAAGATCAGCCTTCAACTGGTGATGTGCACTTGGATCACGTAACTCAAATCTTGAACGAACATGATAAAGAAACGATGGTAGTACCTCAATTGAGAATTGTTGCGTTGTGTTGGAACCACTTGTATTTCCTTTATCAAAGTCGTTCCAGTTTTGTGCATATGTATTTCATTCATCCTCGACAATCATATTATGTAATATAATATAAGTCCTCATGATGATAGCCAAGTCACTTATATCTCACATTCGGGCTGGTTCACGAATGATTTGAAAACAAGCTTGTAGCACTCCAAATACACGCTCCACATCCTTTCGACAAGCCTCTTGATATTTCGCAAATAACTTATCTTGTTCAGTAATTGGAAGTCTAATCAATTTGATAAATGTTGGGTATGAAGGGTAAATACCATCGGCAAGATAGTATGTCATATTGTATGGATGTCTATTTACAACGAAATTAACTCTGGGAGCATTCCCTTTTTCAACATCGTCAAAAACTGGAGAGCAATCAAGTACGTTAATATCATTCAATGTACCTGGACATCCAAAAAATGCATGCCAAATCCATAAATCATGAGATGCAACAACTTCAAGAATAACTGTTGGGGTTCCCTTATCTCCTCTAGTAAATTGTCCTTCCCAGGCTGTAGGACAATTTTTCCATTTCCAATGCATGCAATCAATACTCCCGATCATTCCAGGGAAGCCCCGCATCTCACTAACTTGGAGTATCCTTTGTAGGTCATCGGTGTTTGGTGCTCTCAAATAAATTGGCTCATACAATTGTATGACCCCCTTACAAAATTTAAGTAAACATTCAAGTGCAATTTTACCTCCTATTTTGATATATTCATCAACCACATCAGCTGACAAACCATACACTAACATACGCATGGTTGTGGTACACTTTGCTAATGAAGATATGCCTTTTTTTTTTTTTTTGCAGCATCAAATATTTGTTTGAAATAGACATAACTGTTTGAAAGGTCCTCAACAATGCATAAGATATGCCAAGAGGACTGTATTAAGTAAGGCATAAGATATGCCAAGAAATCAATCAAATACAATGTATCTCCAAATACACAAACCTGGTAGGCAATTACACACCTCATAAAACTACCCCTTTACCATGATCACTCACGGTGGTAACATCCAAATTCAATTAAAAACAGTCCACACATACAACTTGCTCCTACTGGTATCACACCAGAACTAGTGGCTCTTTCTTTGCAAAAATTGAAGACCAACAACTCTTTCTTTTTGATTTGTCCATCAGACCAGATTCGTTTACAGCACAGAGTTACACAGTGAACAACTCATACCTCTGTCAGTGTCATAGATAAACTACGGATATTTGAAGAGAGTGATTAAATGAGCAATAATCAGACCTTCGGCCCGTGACTAAGCGAACACATATTTTGAGATACAACTGAGCTGCACCTGGACTCTGCACACCAGCACGGCGTGGCCTGCGCATGCTCACAACACATCTTGTAGTTTTTCATCAATGAGATCCTGCATTCAACACTAGTTCTGCAACGTAGATATACCAATATCGTGCTTCACTTGACAGATTTTAGGCAAACTGTCGGCGAGGTGATCCACTACGACATAACATAATTGAAGCTTCTTGATTTCAATCTCAGTTAGTTCCATGATAGTAACTTGGATTCTTCCACAATCGCTGCAACTAAAATTATTTTGCCTTGAAAAATCTTCATGTTTCTAGCCTTCCAAATGCTCCATATACACGCGAGACATATAGTTCGAAGTCCTGCTTCTATGCCTTTTTTGCCCTGCATTACTTCAGTCAGTGGAAACAATTAGGAACTTCTAAAAATTGTATCTTTAGACCTTAATTTTTCCGATTGTAATCTCACTTATTGTCAGCAGAGTTTTAGTAAATAATTGAATTTTTTTTGTTATAATTAATAAATTGAACGTTTAGTTTACTCTCGACAAAAATAAAATTCAAATTGGTCTCTAACGTTTTTATATTGGGAATAAATAATGCTAAATTGATAGGAATGATCAAAGAGATGCTTTGATATCATACACGTGAGTTGTAGTTGTAATGATAATATATTTATACTAGAGTGAGCATTGGATCTCATGCATTATTTTTCATATTAATGTGGTTTGTCTTCTACTATTACATAGAACTATTCATTCATGTGGAATTATTCATCAATTCCCACCATCACACTACCCAACCTACTTTGTTATTCACGTTGTTTGTCTTTCACAATTACATAGAACTATTCATTCACATGAGATTATTCATCAATTCACATCACACTGCCCAACTCACTTTCATTCACGTGGAATTATCAGTAGATTCCCAGCACTTTTCGTATGGTTTGCTGACATAAAATCTAGATAAATAATAGAGATATGAACCCCTAACATCATTCTTCGACCACCCACTTTGCTGCATACGCTTAGCAGCATCATATGATCCTCTCCATCTACCCAGTTTGGTGTTGATATAGTTAAAATGATTTTTACACGCAACGTGTTCGCGTGGAGAATCAAATGAGCAATGTGTATTGCAAGATTCTGCAATTTTCCCCAAAAATGTATCTGCTTTTATTTAATTTCTTCCAATTACATAATTTGTTCCATATTTAATTCATCCACTAAGAAGCACTAAGTTTTGCTCAGTGGTCCATATGACATTTCTCTTCCTACTTGGAGGAATTTCCTCAACATTTTCTTCAGTATCAACATTTGCACCACTCGCGTTTTCGAGCGTCATTTGAGTTGAAAATTGAGGAAATTTAGTGATTTGAAAATTTGAATTTTGGTTTGGGAAACAAGGATTAGCATAATGGTTTGTTTGGGAAGAATCGTGTCCATAATGAATCATTGATCCGTATTGTGGTGGATAATATGGCTTATTTGAAGGCATACCAAACATAGGTGTAATACATTTAGAACTCAATCCAGTGACGTATGCATACATATGAGTGAATCACAAACAAAGTATTTAATATTTCCAATAAGCATATATATTAAAAATAGTTAACCAATAAACATTTCATGAGATCTCGGATTAGCTCATGTCACATACTGGCTCATGTTACAAATGTAGTCAAACACATATTAGCCTACAAATGCAGCTACCTAAGAGTTCATAATATAATATAGAGTTAAATATGTTTTTGGTCCCTATAGTTTCGCAGAATTTCGTTTTTAGTCCCTGAAGATTTTTTCACACTTTTTAGTCCCTGAAGTTTTTCCAGTCAGTGTTTTTAGTACATATTTTTCATTCAACTCATGCATATCATTCTAAATTTAAAAAAAAAAATTCTCGCGGTCATGTTTAGTACATTATATGAATCTCTCTTACAAAAATTTAATAGTTTTTAACAAGAGATGAATTAAATATGAATTTTTTAGTTTTTTGCACATAAAAATTCATAAATAATTCATCTTATGTTAAAAAATTCTAAATTTTTATCGGAGATCAATATTATAAACATGAATACAAAAAATCATTAAAAAATTTGAAAATATACAAGAGTTTCATTAAAAGCAGGGACTAAAACCACTAATAGGAAAAACTTCAGGGACTAAAAACGAAATTCTGCGAAACTATAGGTACCAAAAACATATTTAACCCTATAATATAATTATAAATATCAAGAAAATGGTTAAGGAGAATATTTCAAAACCTCGTTCGTCTTGTTTGTTGTTGGGAAAATAACTCAAATCAGATTATAATATTCACAAAAATTGAAATCAAACCTACCCAAGTTTAGAAAACTTACCCAATCAAACCTTAATTTCTGAATCTGAACAAACAATAAAACATTGCAAGGAAAAAAAAATCAAAATTAGAATATGAATTCAAATCATGAAATAAGGAATGGACTAAGAAGGAAGTTGAAACCTTTCTATTTGAGCGACGGCGGCGAAGGTGGTGGTGGTGGTGGTGAAGATAACAGGAAAGATGAGAGAGAGCTGATGAGAGAAGAATTGAAACCCATGAGAAAGAAAGTGAATTATGACAATGAAGAGAGGGAGAAATTGAAATTTGAAATTGCTTCCAACGAAACATGTATGCACATGACAGTGTTTGCTTTCTACTTTCTAGCTTAGCTTGTGTGAATCGGTTGTTGTATCACTAATTGGGAAGGAGGGTGTGTGATTAAAGCCACACTTTTTGCTGGTGAGACTGAGGAAGAGAGAGATGTTGCATAAATTAGTGGTGGGTGGTTGGTTTTTGATATGTGGAAATAAACTTTATTAGTCAAAAGAAGAAAACAATACACGTAGATGAAAGGGACGCAACCTTGTTGCTTCTGACGATGGTTTTTTGTTTTTGTATTTCGTTTTATTTCTTGTAAGCGATTTTTTTTTGGTTTGGGGACAAATGAGCCTTTGTGATATTGGCCCAGTCTGAATAAGGGTTGTGTGTTAGCCAAAATAAGATTCATAGGTCCACAAAAGAAGAGAGAAATTTAAACTTTTGAATTTTACTTCCAACTCAAGAAACCAAGTTGACCTCATAAGTGTAGAAAGGTAAAAAAATTCAAAATTTGAATTGGTAAAGACAAAGTAACATTTTAATTTGCTTCAAAAGTTTGAATCATGATCCAACTATGCATCCAACATGGCAAACTAAGATAAATATGGTATGAAAATAGTATTATAAAATGATTTGGCATAGAGGTAGTTAGATGAAGATAAATAAGCTTTTTTTTCTTTTCTAACATAGAGTATATTATTAAGATAGTCACTAGGCTACTTGACAAAAAAAACATAGTACATTAAAATGATGATCAACAACATAAACATAAATTAAAAACAACAATTAAACACAAAATTAAAAACCACAATTAAACAAAGCTCAAACAATTAGTTATCATCTCCGTAGGATTCAACCATGAAAGCTGCAATTTCATCAAAGATCATCGGTTGAATCAAATTCGAATAAATCTCATAAGCCTTACATTTAAGTTGACCGGTCCCTTAATATCTCTTATATTATAAGTTTGTTCCGTTTTCCTATTCTTAACCCTAATTTTTTCTCGCTCATTTTCCCTCTCATTTTACCTTAAGATTAATTCAAATAAAATGTTAAAAAATAATTCATCAAGAATCAAACCCGCAACCTTTAAGATCTATTTTGTGCAATTTGTCACTACACTACATCAATCAATTTGATATAATTTTTTAATTAACATCCAATAAATTTGGAATTCTATATATCTCTCCCACCATAATTTTGTGCAATTTTCCCCCAAAATGTATCTCTTTTTTTTTTTTTTTTTAATTTCTTCCAATTACATAATTTGTTCCATATTTAATCCATCCACTAAGAAGCACTAAGTTTTACTCAGTGGTCCATATGACCTTTCTCTTCCTACTTGGATGAATTTCCTCAACATTTTCTTCAGTATCAACATTAGCAACACTCGAGCGTCATTTGAGTTGAAAATTCAGAAAATTTAGTGATTTGAACATTTGAAATTTGGTTTGGGAAACAAGGATTAGCATAATGGTTTGTTTGGGAAGAATCGTGTCCATAATGAATCATTGATCCGTATTGTGGTGGATAATATGGCATATTTGAAGGCATACCAAACATAGGCGCAATACATTTAGAACTCAATCCAGTTACGTATCCATACTTATGAGTGAATCACAAACAAAGTATTCAATATTTCCAATAAGCATATATATTAAAAATAGTTAACCAATAAACATTTCATGAGATCTCAGATTAGGTCATGTCACATACTAGCTCATGTTTCAAATGTAGTCAAACACATATTAGCGTACAAATGCAGCTACCTAAGAGTTCATAATTTAATATAATTATAAATATCAAGAAAATGGTGAAGGAGAATATTTCAAAACCTCGTTCTTCTTGTTTGTTGTTGGGAAAAACAGGCATAGAGAAAATAAAAGAACACAATTAATAGCACAAGAATATAACGTGGAAACTCCAAAATCGGAGAAAAAACTACGGTCATTGTCAAAACCGACAACTAAAGAATAAACACTATGTGAAAATTGTTATAATACATAGACTTCAATCTCAACCACATCATGACCCTAGTACACCCAAAATTTTCAAAATTAAATATTTGAACTACATCTCATAATACTCTTAAACAAGACCATAAGAGAAAAAAAAACACAAATATAAACTTAAAGTGTTTACCAACTCTATTTCTTGGTTGTTGAAATACATAACAAAGATGTAGTGTGAAATTATTCATGTGGGTTGTCGTCGGCCTGAAGGAAGGAAGGCACAATTTGACTGGAAAATTGCATATTTATGATGGTAAATGTGTGGTGATTTTAAAGTTATTTACCATGTGGATAATATGATGCCAAAAGTGACTATTATTTGACAGGACTTATCACTAATGTTTGATCATGATATTGAGAGTACCGCTTATGCAGTTAATTCTTACAATTTGAAGATTGAGAATTGATGGTGCACTTGGTATCTTGTTTGAGTCTTTTAATTTACAAATAAAGTTTACATGTCTATATAATAATTTATTGACATGTCTAATAAAGTAGTTTTGGTGTAAATCCATACAAGTATTATAATGGTAAACATGTGATAGTTATAAGGATTTATTGTTTGACAATATTAATCGTCATTGTTTGATCATTATCACGAAATACCACTAGCAATTGATGATATTTTCTAAGGGTTTGACATCAATGATGCACTAGGTACTTTGGTGAGTAATTTTTTGTTTTCTATAAACTAATATAGTTTATGTATCTGCAAAATCATGTTAGAATTTTAATTGATACTCGAGGACATTAAACAAAATATGACACATTCCATGTCTTCTATAGTAGTGTTGGTGGATAGCAACTAATGGTATTTCTACCATTCTTATATCTCCTCTAGTATGGAATCTTAGCATAGTTGTTGAAGCTACATTTCCATCTTTTTGAACTATTGAAGTGTAAAAACCTGAAAATTGATCCACATTATAAACCATATTCTCAACTATGGGATCAACTCCAAAACAACCCTCCAAGATTTTAAGTATTGAGGCAAGTCTTTGATCTTGTTGTAATCTTAGTTTAGTCTTATCCACTTACATCACAACAAAAGTGGCACCACCCCATCTATTTCATTGAATAAAAGTTCTTTTTTTATTTAGTTAAGACAATTTCTACAATTTTCAGAACAAAATGCAGTACCTTCAAAGTGTAGATATGTTGCTGCAATGTTACAGAAACAGCAGGTTATGTGGCCATTACATTCATCACCAGCATCATCTTTTTCTTTTTACTCTTCCTTTTCCATTTCCATTTCATTTCTCTCTTCCTCTTCCTCTTCCTTTTTCATTTTCATTTCCTTTCCCTCTTCCTTTTTGCCACCATCTTTCCAATTTGTTACAGTTTCAAATAAACATGCATCAAACAAATTAGAGAACAGTGTGCGTTCTTTATGTGATATTAAATAATACATATCCATGTTAGAACATGTGATCTTCCAATCCCTTGATGCAAGGTGCATTTTGGTATTCACAGCTATGGCTTTTCTTGTTGGTCCATCAACATTTTTGGCCTTGCATTGAAGTCAATCATCAATTGATTCAATGTTTGATACACGTGAAATTTGCACAAAAGTTAGTGTTTGACCATCAACATCATTCTCTATTAAAAAAAACCTTTATTGTTTCTTCAAAATACAAAATCTTTCTGTTTCTTTTGCAGCAAGATAGGTAAAACTAGTCGTTATTTTTATTTATCGACAAACCCTAGTCTTATTATATAGGTAGTCAGTGGAAACAATTAGGAACTTCTAAAAATTGTATCTTTGAGCCTTAATTTGTCCGATTGTAATCTCACTTATTGTCAGTAGAGTTTTAGTAAATAATTTAATTTTTTTGTTATAATTAATAAATTGAATGTTTAATTTACTCTCGACAAAAATAAAATTCAAATTGGTTTCTAACATTTTTATATTGGGAATAAATAATGCTACATTGATAGGAATGATCAGAGCGATGCTTTGCTATCATACAAGTGAGTTGTAGTTGTAATGATAATATATTTAAACTAGAATGAGCATTGGATGCCATGCATTATTTTTCATAATAATGTGGTTCGTCTTCTACTATTACATAGAACTATTCATTCACGCGGGGTTATTCATAAATTCCCACCATCACACTACCCAACCTACTTTGTTATTCATGTTGTTTGTCTTCCACTATTACATAGAACTATTCATTCACGTGGGATTATTCATCAATTCTCATCACACTGTCCAACTCACTTTCATTCATGTGAGATTATCAGTAGATTCCCACCACATTTCATATGGTTTGCAGACATAAAATCTACATAAATAATAGAGATATGAACCCAAACATCATTCTCCAACCACCCACTTTGTTGCATACGCTTAACAGCATCATATGCTCTTATCCATCTACCCAATTTGGTGTGGATATAGTTATAATGATTTTTACTTCGAATGAGCAATGTGTGTTGCAATATTCTGCAATCCCCCCCCAAAAAAAATGTATCTACTTTTTTATTTCTTCCAATTACACTATTTGTTCCATATTTAATCCATCCACTAAGAAGCATTAAGTTTTGCTCAACGGTACATTTGACATTTCTCTTCCTACTTGGGCGAATTTCCTCAACATTTTATTCAGTATCAACATTAGCACCACTCGCGTTTTCGAGCGTCATTTGAGTTGAAAATTCATGAATTTCAGTGATTTGAACATTTGAATTTTGGTTTGGGAAATGAGGATTAGCATAATAGTTTGTTTGGGAAGAATTGTGTCCATAATGCATCATTGATCCGTATTGTGGTGGATAATTTGACACAGTTGAAGGCATACCAAACATAGGTGCAAAACCATAATTTGATGGATTCTGAGGTTGTGGTTGGTTGGGGTGTTGGTTGTTCACCGGATAATTGCTTGAACTTTGGCTATTAAATGGATAATTATTCGTGTTTTGGTTGTTAAACGAAATAGTTTGTTTGGGAAGAATTGTGTCCATAATGCATCATTGATCTATATTGTGGTGGGTAATTTGACACAATTGAAGGCATAGAAAACATAGGTGCAAAATCACAATTTGATAGATTCTGAGGTTGTGGTTGGTTGGGTTGTTGGTTGTTGGTTGTTCACCGGGTAATTGCTTGAGCTTTTACTATTAAATGGATAATTATTCGTGTTTTGGTTGTTAAACGAGTAATTGTTTTTGATCCATTGCACAAAGAAAAACTAGAGAAGGAAGTGCAAAAATGAGTTTTTTTTGGGTATGTTAAAAATATATCAAACCATACCTCTATTTATAGAGTTTTAAAAATTATGAATTTTGGTATTAAAAAACAATATTGAAAAATATATGCTATGCAATAATTGCCCCGAAAATATTAGAACAAATAAAAATCTACACACACAATCAAAATATGACACTTATATATATATATATATATATTCATTTAAATAAAAATCAGAAAATAAAGGTTCACTCAATCTTTAGCAAGTGTTGTGCACTTGTTGGCGGTGGCCTTCTCAGCTCGCACCACGTGTCCCTCTCATCCCCACTTTTTCAAATTTAAACCGGTTGAATAATTTCAACCCCTCTCACCTCCACCTCATTGAACTCCAACATTAATACCCACCAATGCAGCTATTCAACCCTTATTTTGGGGTTTAATACACACCAATGTATGTAGTCTAAGTTTTATCCTATTTAATAATTTTTATTACCAAAGTACTGATGATATGGACCGTGAGCTAAATGTGGCATTATATGGGTCTGACACGCCATTTTTCATAGTTGGAGGATCATCATCCCATGGCTGGCAGTAATTTTGAGCATTTCCATTGTTCCCGTCCTATCCTTATTATTTATTTTATTTTTCCAGTATTTTTAGTATTTTCATTTATGTACTTTTTATTTTTCTTATGATGTAATGACTGTCATTTGCTGACAGCCCCCTATGTTTAAAAAATTAATTAATTGTTTGTTTATTATTGAGTGCATATTAAAAGTTATAGGCAAAGTTCTAGTTAAGTAACGACTAGACTCTTATGATATGAATTTCACGCTTTAATACAAGAACTAGGTGTGTGAGCGGATCAAAAAAATCCAATTGAACTGACGATCTAAACCATTAAAAAATGATTTTTATTTTCAAATTGAACTTGATCCAATCCTCTTTATCTAGCTTATTTCATAGGTAATAGTAAAACTCATGATTCTCCCTCTACAGTTGAAATCACAGTATGCTGTCATTGTATCATAATAGCCATGAACTGACCATTATTATCGTGAAAACACAACTCCACTGAGGTCTTTCCGGAGCCCGTAATGAACGCAACCTCAACGTTGCATTTTACCGTGCCTGGAGCTGGTTTTCCCCACCTTACCAGATCTGGTTCTTTAGTTAAGCTCATATTGTTATGCTGTAATTTATTAACCGAGTACCAATCATTCAAAGCATCAAAGACATGTCTTCCGATTTGGCTTGACATCTAGACATTGTCATTCCAAATTTTATCATTACGATTGTGCCAATTGCATCAGAGTAACATAGTCACTCTTCCAATTGTATCATTACTCCCATTGCTACACAAAGCGAAAATACGATCCATAGCATTAGATTGTTGTTACGCATTGTTATGTAAGATCGAAGACAGACCAACTGCACACCAGCTATCCCGAGATATTGCATAGTTAAAGAACATGTGAAGCTCATCCTCAATCTCCTCATCACACATATGACAGTTGAGAGTACACTCCACTCGCCTTTGCAACAATCGATAACGCCCTCTCCAAGAATTCATTCTCTTCCAAATACGATCCTTGATGTAGGAAAATATTGTTTTTTACTTCTTCCAGCCATGGACGGTAATCCGAGATATATACTAGTACCCAACACATGTTTGACACCAAGAATGCGAAAGAGATCTTCTTTAGCTGCTTGAGACATATTCCGACTAATAAAAACTTCAGACTTTACTAAGTTAATTTCCTAACCTGAAGCTTGTTCATAAGTATGTAAGGTCCTCATGAGTTCATTCACCTCAGCTACATTAGCCCTACAAAATAAGAAACAATCATCTGCAAATTAAAGATGAGAGATATCCAAAGCACCGCAACAAATCCTCACACCATGAAGGTCACCCCTCCCAACAACCTGGTGAATGAGAGAAATTAACCCATCTGTTACCAAAATAAATAAATAAATAAATAAATAAATAAGGAGAAAGTGGGTCACCCTATCACAATCCTCGACCTGGTGAAATAGGACCAACTCGGTCATAATTCATCATCACGGAATAGTTGATTGAACTAACACACATCATAACCCACCCCAACCTAGACACAGTAAACCCCATCTTAATCAGAATTCCATGGAGAAATCCCCAAACTACCCTATCATAGGCCTTGTTAATATCAATCTTCAGTGCAAACTCACCTCTTCGACCCTGGGTCTTCCGCTTCAACGCATAGATAACTTTTATGGCAATAAGATCATTATCAAGGATCAATATACCTTCCACAAAAGTTGTCTACTCTTGAGAAACACATTTATCTATACAACACTTCAACTTGTTAGCAAGCACTTTAGAGATAATTTTATAGAGAACATTACATAGCGAAATAGGGCGCAGATCCTTCATTGATGTAGGATTGTCACATTTAAGAATAAAACATATATTTGTTTCGTTAAGACCGGTAAGGAAATACCCCCTCTCTAACCAAATAGATGCGACACTACACTGTTCCCAAAACCTCTGATAGAAAGTTGGGTTAAATCCGTCTGGTCCAGGAGATTTGTTTGGATGCATATGAAACAACGTCTGCTGAATCTCAACTTTTGTGATAGGTGTTGTCAACAAAAAGTTATCATCCTCTGTCGCGCATGGCTGAATAAGATTAAAGACAGGGTCATGATCTCCATTTCGTGGCTTAAAGAGAGTATCAAAATAATTCTTTACCACCTCACAAAGTTCTTCCTAAGTATGTGCCTCTGTACCATTATCAACAATCAACTTGATTAACTTCTTCTTTTTGCTACGTGCAGTTGCCGGCATATGGAAAAATCTAGTGTTCATATCACTCTCTTGAAGCCAATGCATTTTAGCCCTTTGTTACCAGTACCCATCCTCTTATATCAACAAAGTGGCACGCCTCTCTGGCTATGAAGCATGGACTCTGACACGGACACCGCGACACGACACGGACACCGCTAACGTAAAAAATATAGGACACTGACACCGCTTCATATTTATAAAAGATATAAATTTATAATCAAAATATATACATGTAAATCTAAGTTGAGGAAGTTATTTCTTAAAAAAAAAAATTTAAACTAAAAATATCCATCTACTTTTGAAAAAAATAAAGTTGAGGAAGTATGATAATATTTTACCTTTATTTATCCATCTACTTTTGAAAAAACTAAAAATATTGTAATCAAAATATAATATTTTCAATACTTTTTTTTTCAATGATGTTATTTCGACACATCTCTAACTCTTATAGGTATGTCTAATATGTGTCAACGAAGAGTATAAACAAAGAAAAAATATTTTTTGTGGGGACACTTGTGTACGAGTGTCTTACAGGTGTCGGACACCGATCAAAGAAGTGTCAAAGTAAAGAAAAAATTGAATTTTTTCGGACACCGATTTGAGCTATCCGACACGTGTCGGACGAATGTCAGACACCGACACGTGTCGGGCACCGCGACACGCCTAATCATAGAGGTGTTCGTGCTTCATAGCTCTCTGGTAACTCTTGATATTGCATACTCACTTACTCATCCTGGGCGCCTCGTAACTCATTAATTTTCTAACACATTCATCAATCTCCTCTTTAAACTGTACCCTTTTTGTTTTGAAGAAAACCATACCCTCTTTAAACCGCACATCTGGCCACTCTCGATCAACCACCTCCAAGTTCTCACTCCCACCCTAACCCTCAACCACCACATCTTCTAAATCAGTCTCTTTTAGCCAACTATTCTCAAAATGAAAGATACAATAATCGATAATGAATTAATCCCAATGTCTGCCTTAAAAAAACACAATTTTATTATTTATAAATATTATATTATATATTTTTTTACATTTTCCATACCAACAATGAATTTATCCCCTTAAACATGTGGTTTTGCTCGTGTTAATAGAAAAAAAAATCAGTTGAAACTTGAAAGGAATAATCCAAACAAAGATTTTTTTTGAAACAAATCCAAACAAAGATTAATCACCGCCGATGGTGGTAAAAATTTCTTATAATATACGGAGCAGTAACTTCAAAAAAAATGCCCGCAAGATTGCATAAAAAAATAAAATAAAGAAATGCCTGCAAGTAGTAATGTTTAGCTTATTACCGCCGCCGATCCACCGTTATAAAATCTAGAACTTCTTTCACCGTCTCCGAACACTTGCATTCGTCTCACCTTCTCTTCATCTTCAATGGCCGATCCCGGCTTCTCTACCACCAAAAGGGACCCAATTAAATCATCAGGTACACTTTTATTCAACACTATACCCACTGTGTTTTCAATTTTCATTCATTTCACAGTGTAATCAATTTCTTATATCTATTCAATTTTATAGAACTACAATTTAGCTATATAGGTTTATGCTTTCGGAAACTATTTGGATTCAATTTCGTGTTTTGTTTTCAGTTGGTAATGTTGCGGGTACGAGAAGACGGCAACATGCAGTTACAGTTGGGAAAGAAAGAAGGGAATCGTTGGTTCGGGCGAAACGACTTTGTAGGGTTGGAATTAGTGATGTTGAAGTTGATGATGTTGAAGGTGATATGATGATTGATGAAGAACAATCTATTTTGGAGTCTCAAACTTCATTGGCAGTTCAAAATTTGAAATCTGCTATTGCTTATCAGTAAGTTTGTTCTGTTCCATGTTTCTAGGATTTACATCACATTTTATTATAGTTGCTGGTGATTAGAGTTGGTTTGGATTAACTTCTCAAGAAAAACTTGTGGAAAAGTAAATATTAAAAGAATATGGCATTAACTATGACCGTGGTAACCTGGTTGGATAAACAGCTTATGTACAAGCTACTAGTATTTCTTTAACAATAGATAAAATAAAGTCAAATTGTTTTCATATAAGCTATAAGTTGTTTTCATAAGTTATCCTGGAGAGTTTATGGACATGTCGTAAGTTGTCTATAAACTCTCCTACACAGTCTCTCCCATGCTTATACCAATAGATGAACCATAATAAGTCAATCCAAACAGGCACTATGCGTCTCTTAAACAACAGTTTCTTGTATGAGTTGAAACCAGCTTAAGCATCTCATTTGCTTTTATAGTTTTTTTTTTTTTTCATTTAACTTCTCTATAAACATCTGTGAGTGTATAAGTTTTTTTTTCTTTTCCGGTAGGTGAAGATCATCAGCTAGAGGCCAATCCAAATTGGGTCATAGTGTGTGTTTAAGCATGTCATTATTTTTATAGGTTTTTTCGTTTAACTTCTTTCTAAACATCTATGAGCTTATAAGTTTTATTTCCCTATAGGCTAGAGGCCAATCCAAATTGGGCCATAGTGTGTGTTGCTGCTATAATGTGGCTTTTCATTTCATGTATTATAATCAGTTAGTAGGTTTAACTAACTCTTGACTTGAACAGTTATGTTGGAGTTCAGTTGCCTGTTAGTGTGTTAAGCAAGCTACTTGTGTCGCTATAATATAAATACTGGTGGTGTGTTCATGTAAATTAGTTTACCCATTCTAATGAAATCATAGGCACATTCTTTTACTCTTCTACTAGGTTCTCTCACTTTCACAAAACCCTAGAATTTGAACTCCAGTACCCTTTTTGAATTTACTTGCTGTTGCTTTCCATGTCACTTGATGTATTGGAGTACCTAAACAAGATCTCTTATGGTCTGAACTAATAATATCCTATCTTGGACCTAATTTGTTGCCTGTTTAACTTGCTGGTGGCTTAGGTCGTTAAAATAAATGCTGGTGGTCTAGTATGTAACACACTCCCGGAATCTGAACTTCATGGCTGCTCTAGACTAGTTGGTTATGGGTAAAACATATTTCCAGTAAAACATTTTTAGTTTATGATGAACAAAGATAGGCCTTGTTTGGCCCTGCTTATTTTCTACTTTTCTACTTCTCCTTAAACGAAGTAGAGAAGTAAAAAATTGTGTTTGACCCTATTTCTCCGTAAAAGAAGTAGAGAAATAAAGTAAAGAAGTAGAAAACAAGGAGAAGTAGGGTCAAACACAATTTTTTACCTCTCTATTTCGTTTAAGGAGAAGTAGAAAAGTAGAGGGGTGAAAGGATCTTCCAATGAGGCACTAAGATTTATGTTGTTTTCGGGTGGGGTGGGTAGCTCAACTGGTTTGAGCTAAGGGTGAAAGGAGTTATGGAGTAAAGGTCCTAGGTTCAAGTCCTGGCGAGGTGAAAAAAATTAACACTAACAATTAATTATTAACTTTGGTCGTTTAAAAAAAAAGATTTATGTTGTTTTCTTCTTTGATCATCTTAGAATAGTGTTTTCTTTTACATCTCTGGCAATGCATGGCCATATTTTCTGCTCAGACTGAGAGATCTTCAATTATGTCAATTGCAACTTCACATATTCATTAACTTTGGCATAAGTTTTATACTATATATATTTTTAATTGATAGGGGGAAGGGTGCAATGCAGAAAAGAGTAGGTGCCCTTCAAGAATTAAGGCGTTTACTGTCAAGATCTGAATTCCCTCCTGTTGAGTCTGCTCTTAAAGCTGGAGCTGTTGCCATACTAGTACAATGTCTTTCATTCGGTTCTCCAGATGAACAGGTCTGACCACATATATCTGTGCATGTTATTCAGTACATATGGAATCAATAATCATCAGTGGCAAGAAACTTTCCTACTATTTTTCATTTTTTGTTGTCAAATGTCTCCTGCAGTTGCTTGAAGCTGCCTGGTGTCTTACAAATATTGCTGCAGGGAATCCAGAAGAAACAAAAGCTTTGCTTCCTGCATTGCCTTTGCTTATTGCTCACCTCGGGGGTGAGTGATCACTTTGAGATTCCTTTTGTATTCAAGAAATTAAATACTGTTTTTGACTGATATTTGTATAAATTATTTTCAAGGAATTTTGATAGCCTTAATTGTTAAAGCATTGCAAGATATCTATTATCTATGGAAAGAATGAGATGGACGAAACTTAGACCTACTGGCATCTCATTCTTTTATCCAAAATGTCCACCTTCATGAATTTTGCAACTATATCAAGCGTTATAACAAAATTCTTGAAAGTTGAAACTATTTAATAATTTTACCTTTAAAATGCAGAAAAGAGTTCCTCACCTGTTGCTGAACAGTGTGCTTGGGCACTAGGAAATGTGGCTGGTGAAGATGAAGAGTTGAGGAATGTTCTTCTAATTCAAGGGGCATTAATACCTCTTGCAAGAATGATGCTACCATACAGACGTTCAACTGTTAGAACGGCTGCCTGGGCTTTGTCTAATCTAATCAAGGTTTGAAATCCATCAAATGAATATTACATACCATTCGTCTGAGTGATTGATTTTGTGTCAATTATATAATGATTCCTCTCATTCTATTTTTTTTTTATCACTTCACTAACCAAGTGGTTGAGTTTCATGCATCTTTACTACATATATAAAATAATTACACATGAACAAAAGGTAGACGGGCTACAAGCTGCGCCGCTAAACCTTTCTCATTCTATATAACTGTATTTGTAGCTTGTAAAGTGTGGTCTATATATTTTTAGATGTGTTATGTAGTCATCAGTTTTTTGGTCGCATGTGCATTACGGTTTTTGTGCAAGATGGCATATTCCACATGCATGTGTTTTTATAAGATTTCAGAATGTTTGCATATAGGGTCCAAATCCTAAAGCTGCTAACGAACTCATTCGTGTTGATGGAGTTTTGGATGCAATTGTTCGACACTTGACAAAAGCGTGAGTTACTTTCTAACATGCATGCTTAATATCATTATGTTGGTATATTGTGCATGTATGAGTATGACTTACATCTTCTACTCTTAACTTTTATCGTTTAAACAGCCACTACAGTTAATATATTTCATGTATTTAAACTATTTTGTTTCGCTTTTTGGTAGAAAAAGCATAATGCACATTATCGTCAAATGAAATTTACAAACATAGCAATTTTTTGAAGTATATTTGGATAACTTTTAGGTAAGCCCAATCAGGTTGGGTTTCGTTAGTTGAGGAAGTTAGAGTAGTTCATGGTTGTTGGTTGGAGTTCTAATAGAATTTGGCAGAAATAGGCTATTTACTATTAAGTGAGAGAAGATTAGGATTCTGGACAGTTTGGACTTGGGATAGGTTTTGGTGGGAGAGGTCTCAGACTCTTGAAATCCTGAGAGGAATATCAGTATCCCGTGTTTATCCTTCCTAACTATGGGTCATCACTGATCTATATGGTACTGGGAGGTTTCTTCAATAAAATCATTTGTTTCTTAATTAAAAAAAACATTTGTTCTCTGCCTCCCTCCGTCTCTGTCTCTCCCAAATATTTGAGGCAGCATCTATCATATAGTATTAGAGCTTAATTTTGGATTGGTGGATATTGCATCTTGAAGATGATTCCAAAGTTTGGAGAGAAGTCTTATTGGTTGTTGATCAATGAAGATTGGTATTTGAGTAATACCCGAAAATAAGATACAAAGAGATATTAAGGCTCTAAATGGAAGTGCTTCCATTCAGTGTTTGGGTGGAGATGACACCATCCATATGCGACATGGTGGGACCTCACAAAGGTTTTCATCAAAGAGGATGGTCTATCCTTCCATTAATTTATTTCTTATTTATTGTGACCAAATTTTTATATGATTAATGAAATTATTTTGGATGAGTACATGGGAGTTTTTGTTGCTAATATAAACCCTACAATCATAAGGTTCACTTTCATATAGGTTTCTGAGCTTAAAATCAGAAGTGATGTAGTGCAAATCATCTAGTGGTATTATGTGTACATGGAAATCTTGTTTCATGGAAGCATTACTGAAATATCCAGCTGTTACCAAATGACATAGTATCCCTGAAAGGCTACCCTAATTATTGTCATATTAATTTTGTTGTATCACCTCAGGGATGATGAATCGGCAACTGAAGTAGCATGGGTAGTTGTTTACCTATCGGCACTTTCAAACATAGCTACCAGCATGCTGGTGAAGAGTAATGTACTTCAGTTGCTTGTAAATAGATTGGCGACATCAAATAGTTTACAACTAATGATTCCGGTAATGATCTCGAGAACTTTTGGTTGATTTGTTGTAAAGATGTACCTTTCTACATCTTTAACATTTTCGTTGTGATTAGCATATACCAACACACACAAATCACAATGCTCATTTTGTTCACATTGATCTGTTGTTTCTAATAACAATGGAAAATCCCTATAGGTTTTGCGAAGTTTAGGCAATCTCATTGCTGGTGATTCCCATGCACCTTATACTGTTCTTGCACCCGGACTTGCAGTTACAGGCTAGTAATTTTCTCAATACTTGCCAAGCAAAATACGTGCATTTAGTCATACAGTATGGATCAATTTCTTACATCTAATTATATAATGACAATTTCAGATACTGCCATACAAGTCATGATAAAATGTCTGAGAAGTGAACACAGGGTCTTAAAGAAGGTATATAATTTAATATTTGATTCTATAGTTTGGATGAAGCTTGATGTAAGTTATTTTTTATGTTATGCAGGAAGCAGCCTGGGTGCTGTCTAATATAGCTGCTGGTTCTGTTGAGCACAAGCAGTTGATATATTCTAGTGAGGCAGTGCCTTTGCTATTGCACCTGCTTTCTGCCGCCCCGTTTGATATAAGAAAGGAAGTCGCTTACATATTGGGCAACCTTTGTGTTGCCCCAACTAAAGGTGATGAGATGCCAAGTCTGATCCTGGAGCATCTGGTTTCACTTGTTGAAAAAGGATGCTTGCCAGGTTTTATCGATTTAGTTAGATCTGCCGATATTGAAGCTGCTAGGCTAGGGCTACAGTTTATAGAGCTGGTAAGAGATTTTGATGGTTGTATAAATAATTCATAGATTATGACTAGACGAGTTCATCCGTTTGTGTAATCAATGATTAAACATTGAAAATAACCCCGTATTGTTTATGATTTATTGTGTCTGTAGGTCCTGAGGGGGATGCCAAATGGAAAGGGTCCAAAACTTGTAGAACAAGAAGATGGGATTGAAGCCATGGAAAGATTTCAGTTCCATGAAAATGAAGATGTGAGAACTATGGCAAATAGTTTAGTTGACAAGTATTTCGGAGAGGACTATGGGCTTGATGAGTCGTAGGGGTAAGAATAGCATGATCAAAATCGAGTTTGTCCTTGTAATTGCATTCCCTTGCCTCAGCTCTATGTCATATGTATCAATTAGTAACAAACGTGGCTGAACATTCTTCATCAAAGGTCAATAGAATCTGTATCTGGTATTGAGATTTTTGGTAAAATCTTCTGCGGCTTGTGGTCATACTCTTTTCATTGATCTTGTGATAGACTGGAAGTGTAATTTTTATTATATTAATTTTTGTATTCAGTTCTTACTAAGTGATTTATTACTGAAAAAGATACCAGTTGCGACTGAGACGGGGAACGTGAAGGGCACAATGCGAAACACATAATAAGACTAAAAAAAAAATAGTGTAATGTTACACATAGTAAGTTAATACTAGCAAATATTAATTTGAAGAGGAAATTACACACTCTCTCTCGAAAGAAATTTGAATTACACTTATGTTAAAATCCACACTTTAGTTTATTTATGTATTCTGTTCAACAAAAATGCTATGCATGCATACCTTGATGCTTCACATCACACTGGCTGTCATGGAACAGATGATGAAACAAATGTCTCGAGCTCGGACATTGATAGTGTATAATTTTATATATGGCAGTGCCATAATATATCAAGTTGCCACATATTCATAGCTTCTTTTTTCAATTTTCCTTTCTAATAAAGAATTTTGACCTCCAACAAGACAATCACATAAAAAAAAGATGACACCAAATATATTCCAAAAAATAAAGATTTTTAAATTTCCCCATCATATTTAGAATCCCTTTCACTGAATAGCATGGCCACAACAAAAAAAAGTCAAGTGTACCAAATTTCATTTCATAAAAACTGGATATAAATAGAATTGGATATCGGGTCTAACTTAATTCTACAAAACCGGTTTGTAAGGTGATAATTGCATCTGCTTTATAAATACAAATTCAGGTCATCTCATAACCCATGTAGAACTTCTTTAACACACCCTCTTGCGCCATGCGCTATGGGCTTGAGGTGCAGATATAAATGGTGGATGACCTGATCAGAACTTGATAGCAGACGGCCCAACAAATTGTGGAAAGACTCTAATACCATTTTAAAATCTTAGAATTGGGTATTGAGTCTAACGAAACCCTACAAAATCGACTTGTAAAGAGATAATTGCCTCTACTTATAAATACATATTCATGTCAACTCACATCAACTCGTGTGATATTTCTTTAATGATAAGAAATAGATATAGAGAGAGAAAGTAGAGAGTGTATATCTTGTCTTTCCTTTCTCCACCAACGGTTACTGTTACAAACAAACAACACACAAAGGAAGCATCATGAAGTTATCTACTACTAAACCCATTTCTAGTCCAGGTAGAAATTTGGACAAGTTTCCACCACCATTGATGAGATTCTTAAGAACAAATGCAGCAAACAAAAGCAGAGGCAGATCAAGAACAAGAAGTAGTAACTCTATGTTCCTAATCCTAAGAAAAAAGAACACTACTTCCATTGAAACCAGAGAACCTTCTTCCCCAAAAGTCACTTGCATGGGTCAAGTTCGTGTCAAACGCTCCTCCAAACAACCCACCGCCAAAAAGGCCATCTCCGGCAACGACGGAGCTCCGACAAAATGCTGCTGTTGCTTCTGGTGGGTCCCACATTGTTGTCAATCTGTTAAGCTTGATGGTTCAGAGTGCTGCTTTCGATTTCAAAAAAAACGAAAAGAGTCAAAGGTTTCAGAAACTTCAATAAAAAATGGGTTCCAAGAATCAGAGATAGAAAAAGAACAAGAACAAGAACATAAAGAAGAAGAAAACAGAGCGGTTAAACTTGAAGCTTTTGTTTCTAATTCTAACGATTGTTCTTCTTTTTGCTCTACGCCACCGAAAAATGCTTTGTTACTAACGAGGTGTAAATCAACACCATATAGTTCTTCTTCACTAGCAAGTAGGTTTTGGGGTTCTCCGTTGAGAACTGAAGAAACAGAGCCACCTTCTGAACAAAGTTGTGATTCTGTTTCAAAGTTGCGATTTTTCAAAGAGCTTGAAGATTCCGTGAGAGAAAGAATAACTGAGTCTGAAAGGGTTTGTGATATGAAGAGAAAGGAAGATGCAGAAGGAGAATATGTAGCATTTCCTCTAGTGCTAACAAGGTGCAAATCTGAACGAACAAGAAAATGTTGAGTTTTTTGGTGATACCTTCTTCTTTCACATGGTTATTAATTTTTATTAATTTCTTGTTTTTTTAATCATTTTATTACTAAGTGTAATTATTTATTTTTTTGACTGAACTTATGTATAATTATAATCACTTTATTTTGTTAATGAGTTGAATATATAGGTCTATGAATCTATGATGTTTTTATCCTTCCTTTTCAATGGTACATTATTATTATTATTAAGATTTTTCTATCATGTACATTTGCACAATTTAAGAAGTTTAAAATAGAACATTTGTATTGGAACTGTTGTATTCTATATTAAATGTATAAATTTTTAATAAATAATTATTGTTTTTCAATAAAAAGTTACTAAGTTTAGTTGTTTTATTGCATATGTTAGACGAACCCTTATTATTATATATCCATAACACCATAAAAGATTCTCTCAAAACAACAAAATAGATCAACACAAATTTATTATTAATAATATAATGTTTTCCGCATCAATTTAGCTTAGAACGTCGTGAATATAAACAAAAACTGGTAACAGAAATGAATGAATTTGGTCCAAATCTTTAACCAAATAAATCAAGTTTATTTGATTCACTTTTACTTATATTTTGGGACGGAGGAAGTAACTTAGTAGTTAGAGTTCAAACTCTGACTCCTGCATATACAATACGATGTCCTAAGCTAAATTCATGTGGAAAACATTATATTACTAATAATAAATTTTTGTTATCTGTTTTGTTGTTTTGAGATAATCTTTTATGGTGCTATGGATATATATTACTATAATAATAAAAAAGTAGCAGTACTACTAGAGAGGAACACTTGCTTAGATAAAAGTAGTAGTAGTATTAACTAGGGGATTGAGATTGAGTAGTGTAGAAAATCACAGTTTTCACGCAGTTTGAGATCTCATTCATTAAAAACAGATCAGATAGTACTAATTAATATAGCTTTAAAATTATGTAAACAATATCATCCGTACGATTGAAATCGGACGGTCCTGATCTGTTACAGCGTCCTGCTGTAACAGCAGGAAATCCAGATCCCTAGCTAGGTGGTGCATATACATAGGAATAGGAAACACATGGAAACTTGTTCTTCTGAGTTCTCAAGGATATTAATGCTTTGGTTGATTTAAACTTGTGTACTGGATTTTATTTTCTGCCTGCTATTGATATCTGTTTTATCTTTTTGATGTGCTGTTGTTGTCGGGGCTGCACTTTGGTTTGCATTCATGTAATGGTTGAGCATCTTTGGATACTCTGACCAACTTTCCCATTAGAGACAAGTTGGAACATGATTTATTAGTACTTATTTATGAGTAAGCAATCCTTTTTAGATAAATGTTTCTCAGACATTTTGACACATACACGTTAAGAGAATATTTCTAGGATTATTTAGGGGCAAGAGATATCATTTTTCGTGAGATATGTCAATTCTTTAAATAAATCTTATTTATTTTAGGATAGTCTGTATATTGCACACAAGATACCTTGAAAGTTGGCGGTAGTGAATCTAAGACCATGTACAATGGTGTTGAATTTAGTGTTGAGGTTGGTGTTGAAACTATTGGAGTATTGTGTTGAATGATCTGGAGAAAAGAGGTGTTGAAACTATGTTGAATGCTAAACCAAAGGGGCGCGTGGCGCGCTTTCATTGGATGCGTCTGGCGCGTGGAGGCGGAAGAAAGCGGAGAGAGAAAATCCTGCGCAGGACAAGTGACATGCTTTGATTGGTTCGCTGGATTTTTTATCACATTAATACTTTGAACTCAATTATTTCATTGCAAATGATTTGAACACAAAAAAAAAAATCAATTTTTTCACTATCTTAATCTTATTTTTTATCTTTCTATTAGTGTTTATTTTGAAGTTTTAGTCTTTTTTTAGTGAAATAGATCCAAATAATCATTTCAACACCCAAAATTCTTCTAATTATCTCAACAATTATCAAAATCCCAACAATTATTTTTAGTCTTTGTTTGTGAGTTGTATTGCATCTCTAATTATTTGTATCGTATTAATTATGTTATTTGTGTGTTGTATTTTAAATTAAGTCAAGATGATTTGTATCGTATAAATTATTGAAATAAATTGTTAAGTGTTTATTATTTTAATTTAATTTTAATCGATAATTGTAATTTTATGTAATCATAAAAACAAAAATTTAAATTTAAATGAGAATATGAAATAAAAAGTGGTGGGCTAGGATGTTGAATGAAAAACCACTGGAGAGTGTAAAAGTTGAATGAGTGTTGAATTATTAGGTGGAAGAAAGAGAAAATGACGTGGAGTGTTGGGAGTTTAAAAAGTGTGTGTTGAATGTTTAAACCATTGTACATGGTCTTGTTGTGAATGTATAATTCAAAGTGTTTGTAATCATGTAACCATTCTATAACTACTTTGTAACTGCCTTTGAAGTTGGTTAGAGTTTGTTAAAAACAGTTAGCTCTAGTTTTGGTTAGTTACTTGCTTTAGAAGTTAGCTATATAACTCCTTGTACATAATAGTTTTTAATCAATGCAATTACTTTACTTTTCCTCCATTATTTCCTTCTCTAGTTTCTCTCATATATCATCAATAGAATCTCTAACAAATTGGTATCCAGAGCATTGTATTGAGAATTTTCTTGCTGCGAAAGAACTTGATCTTGAAAGATGAGTTCAAACAATATCCCAACACAGTTGCCAAAACTGACAAGTGAGAATTGGGATCGATGGAATATCCAGATGCAAGCGATCTTTGGCTTTCCAGAAGTGTTGGAAGTGATCCAAAATGGCTATGCAGTGGTGGGTGATGAAGGAACTGAAGCACAGAGGACTTTGTATCGTGCCAACAAGAAGAAAGATTGTAAAGCAATCTATCTGATTCACCAAAGTGTTGATGAGGTGAATTTTGACAAGATCTCTGCTTGTACTACTGTAAAACAAGCATGGGATACATTGGACAGGTGTCACACTGGAGGCATGAAAGTCAAGAAAGTTAGCTTCAGGCATTAAGAAAGCAATACGAACACACAGAGATGGAGGATGATGAGAAGATTGAAGATTTCTTCAATAAAGTGAAGGTAATTACAAATTCAATGACACTTAATGGAGAAACTATTTCTGATGAGCAATTTTGTGAAAAGATCTTGAGATCTTTACCTTCAAGATTTGATTTCATAGTGTGTGCAATTGAAGAGACAAAAGACTTGTCAACCATGACTCCTGCAGAATTGCTTAGCACATTGCAAGCAAGAGAATTATGATTCAGTGAAAGGAATGGTGACAAGAAATCAGATCAAGCCTTGTATGCTTCCTCAAAGAAGAGCCATGGAGGTGGTAAGAAACAATGGGCAAAGAATAAAGGTAAAGAAAATCAAGATCATCACAAGACTCAAAGTAATGACAAAACTGAATCCTCAAGTAAAGGAGGAGGAGGTGGAAGTAATTACAAGCATGGTGGACAAAAATTCAATAAGAAAAATATCAAGTGCTATAATTGTGATAAAGTTGGTCACTTTGCTAATGAATGTTGGTTTGCAAAGGATCACAAAGGGAAGGGAAAGAAGAAACACGATAGTGATGCTTGTGCAGCTCAAGAAGAGAGTTCTTCTGATAGTGATGAAAATGAAGTCAAATTGATGATGGCCACACTCAGTGAGGTTAGTGATGATCATTCCCACACAGATTACTGGTTCCTTGACACTGGTTGTTCAAATCACATGACCAGTCACAAGGAATGGCTGATTGATATCAATCCTTCAAAGAAGAGCAAGGTATGGTTTGCAGATGATAGAACACTGCAAGCTGAGGGAATGGGGAAGATGGTAATCACTAGAGATGATGGCAAGAATGTGATCATGGAGGATGTGCTCTATGTACCAGGTATGAAGAGCAATCTTTTAAGCATAGGCCAATTGATTCAAAAAGGATTTGAAGTAAAAATGAAGAACAATTCTCTGTCACTATTTGACACCAATCACAAATTGATTTTGAAAACTCCTTTAACAAAGAATATGACATTTCAAATCAATATGAGCACTGCAAAATTGATGTGCCTTGGTGCTATAGAGACTGAAGACAGAAATTGGATATGGCATGCTAGATTTGGCCACTTGAATTTCAAGAACTTAAGAGAATTGGGCACAAACCATATGGTGAATGGTTTACCAATCATCAAAGTACCTGAGAAAGTGTGTAAAGTTTGTATGATTGGAAAACAAACCAGAAAATCCTTCAAATCAGAGATACCTTCCAGAGCAAGAAATTAGCTGGAGGTAGTTCATTCTGATGTGTGGGGCCTTTTGAGGTTGCTACTCTTGCTGGAAATAGGTATTTTATCTCATTTGTTGATGAATTTAGTAGAATGATGTGGATACACCTTATTAAAGCAAAGAGTGAATCATTTGATGTGTTTAAGAAATTTAAAAAGAAGGTAGAAAAGGAGAGTGAAAAATCCATCAAGATCTTTAGGACTGATGGAGGTGGGGAATTCATATCAAATGAATTCAAACAATTTCTTGTTGACCAAGGAATTGAACATGAAGTGACTGCTCCATATACCCCCCAACACAATGGATTAGCTGAGAGAAGAAACAAGACTAGTCATTGCCAAGTTTCTTATGGGGAGAAGCAGCTAGTACTGCAGTCTACATTCTAAACAAATGTCCAACAAAGAAGTTGGTCAATATAGTGCCAGAAGAGAAATGGAATGGTAAGAAACCCATGGTGAGTCACTTGAAAGTGTTTGGTGCTCTATGTTACAGCCACATCCCTGATCAAAAGAGAACAAAGTTACAGGACAAGAGCAAACAAATGATACTTGTTGGATATCATCCAACTGGAGCATATAGGTTATATGATCCATTGAACAAGAAAGTTGAGCTGGGAAGAGATATAGTAGTGTGTGAAGCTGAAAGCTGGGATTGGAAGGTTCAAAATCCAGTTATTAATCCTTTGCTGCTAGATGAAGAACATAGTGTAGAAGACACTAGACCAGCTACTGAGGCAAGTTCAAGTAGAGCCTCAGAAATCATCACTGATGGCACAAGAAGAAATAGAATGCCTTCCACAAGACTACAAGATTTTGAAACATATAATGATAATGCTATTAATATTGATGGAGATTTAGTGCATTTTGCATTATTTGTTGATTCTGAACCTGTCAGCTTTGAAGAAGCTATATCCGGTGATGTGTGGAAGAAAGCTATGAAGGAAGAAATTGAAGCCATAGAGAAGAACAACACTTGGTTCTTAACTGACCTACCAACAAACAAACATCAAATAGCAGTGAGATTGGTGTATAAGGTCAAGTTGGACTCCAATGGTTCAATTTCAAAGTACAAAGCTAGACTAGTTGCAAAGGGATTTCTGCAAAAGGCTGGTCTAGACTATCAAGAGGTATATGCACCAGTAGCAAGGATTGAGACAATCAGACTGGTCATAGCAATTGCAAGTGTAAAGAAATGGTCACTATCACAGATGGATGTTAAATCAGCATTTCTTAATGGTCCTCTAGATGAAGAGGTTTATGTGGCACAACCTCCAGGCTTTGTAAAGAAAGGAAGTGAAGGCATGGTATACAAGCTAAACAAAGCTTTATATGGCCTAAAACAGGCACCTAGAGCATGGAATAAAAGAATAGATAGTTTCTTAATTCAAATTGGATTTAAGAAAAGTGCAGTAGAACATGGATTGTATGTAAAACACAATGCCAGCTCCCTAGAAGTGTTGATAGTGTGTCTCTATGTTGATGATCTTCTAATCACAGGTAGCAATGATAATGACATAGAAAAGTTCAAAAGAACAATGCACTCAGAGTTTGACATGACAGATATGGGCTAGTTGAGTTACTTCCTTGGCCTACAATTTGATGAAACAGCTCAAGGGATATTGCTTCATCAGAAGAAATATGTGAAGGAGCTTTTGCTTAAGTTCAATATGCTGGGTTGTAATCCTGCAGCAACACCAATTGAAGTAAATCCAAGGCTGGAACTAGATGACACTGGTGAAAATGTCAACTCTACACTTTATAGACAAATGGTTGGTTCACTGAGGTACCTTTGCAATAGTAGACCTGATCTATCTTTTGCAGTTGGTGCTGTAAGTAGATTTGTAGAATCTCCAAAGCAGTCACATATGGTGGCAGTAAAGAGAATTCTGAGGTATGTACAAGGCACAATGGAATTTGGAGTTCTATTCCCCAACAACATCAGCAACTCAGTTAACAGGTTGGAAGGATTTTCTGACTCTGATTGGTGTGGTGATCATGTAGATAGAAGAAGCACTACAGGCTACATTTTCAAATTTCTACATGCACCAATCTCTTGGTGTTCCAAGAAACAACCAGTCATTGCTCTATCATCTTGTGAAGCTGAGTATATTGCATGTGCTTTTGCTGCTTGTCAAGGTATATGGCTTGAATCACTGCTAAAAGACATTCAAGTTGAACTCACAGAACCAATTCAACTCCTTGTTGATAACAAGTCTGCCATCAACCTAGCTAAGAATCCCATATCTCATGGTAGAAGCAAACATATTGAGACTAGGTTCCATTTCATCAGGGAACAAGTCAACAATGGAAGAATTGTGCTTAATCATTGTCCCACAGAAGTACAAGAAGCTGATATTTTAACAAAAGGATTGAAACATGACAGGTTCATAAAGCTAAGGAGCAAAATTGGAGTTACAACTTTGGAAAATACTTTGAATTAAGTGGGCATGTTGTGAATGTATAATTCAAAGTGTTTGTAATCATGTAACCATTCTATAACTACTTTGTAACTGCCTTTGAAGTTGGTTAAAGTTTGTTAAAAACAGTTAGCTCTAGTTTTGGTTAGTTACTTGCTTTAGAAGTTAGCTATATAACTCCTTGTACATAATAGTTTTTAATCAATGCAATTACTTTACTTTTCCTCCATTATTTCCTTCTCTAGTTTCTCTCATATATCATCAATAGAATCTCTAACAGGTCTAACTGTCAACACAATAACTGATTCATGACCCACAGTGATGAACAACAACAAACTATCACAACCATTTTAAGGATGTCAATTATATATGTAAGTGATGATTCATAGAGTTGTCAAAATGAACTGGTCTGTATAGGTCAGCCTGCTAAAATATAGGGCTTGAGTTTGATAACTTGCGCCCAAATTTCTTAGGGTTGCTTAACCTGGCCAAGAAAAAATCCGTTGTAAGAACGGGCTAGCCCCTACGGACTACATGTAGCTCGTAGCCCATTTTGACATAAAAACTAGAAAGAGAAAAAGAAAGCAAACTAAAATCTTCTTAGTTCTACGTAACATAATGATTCAAAGTTTGAGTTTTATACATATAGTAATTTATTTTTCTTTTGTATTATTATATTTAGCTAAGCATATGTTTGAGCTCAAGCCTAATTTACAATTATTTTGGTAGGTTAATCGACTAAATTTGATTCAATTTATTTTTAATGTTTAATGACGTTTGATTTATTTTTGTATATTGTCGAATCAGGCTTCAAATGTATTATTATTATTACTATTATAGTAAGTACTCTTTTTCAATGCATTTGCTTCAGTTTATGAAAATAAACTTGTAACTTGAAGATTTTATTTTTCTAATTTTTTTATACTTTTTTTAGTATTTTAAAAAAAAAATTGACACATTTAAAATATTTTATTATATTTTAAAAAAATAATGATTTGACCCGTTGGTCAGGCATGTCGTGGCCCGTATAGGGCCAGACTCAAGTAGAATACTAATTAGAGCCCTTCTTATATAGAACTTTTTACACCTACCCGATAAAGCTTGTGGCCTGGTTAAGGTCGGGTAGCTCGTTTTGACAGCTCTATCCCCGTGGAGATTACCCCAATTAAAGGCCCGAAGGAGGAGAATTTTTCCCCACGGAGGTTGGAATGGAGGAGAAAATCTCCCCGAGAGAGATTTGGGGAAAGGGACATGATTGTTTTCCTGTCTTCGAATATTTTATTAAAATAATATTTATGTTACTCAAGTGACTCCAAACAACACTAGAGGGGGGTGAATTGTGTACTCAAAAACAGATTAAAAGTAAGCACTTAAAAAATTTAATCAAATAAAATAAAGCGCTTGCAAATAAGTTTAAATAAAATTAGAGAGTACAAATAAAGTTGCTGAAAACAAGTAAATAAAATGAAAATAACTTGCAAGGAAAATAAAAGATATGAAAGGGAAAGGAGAAAGAACACAAAGAAATTATACTGTATCGGCAAAAACAAAGGGCCTACTCCAGTCCCCAAGGAAAGCACCTTGAGATTTCACTAAACCAAGCTTTTATAACAGGATAAGCTAATAACCTTTACAACCGAGGACTCTCAACACAAACAATGAGATATCACCTCCCTTGTGCAAGAGCCTCTAAACCAAGAGATATCACCTCTCTTGAAAACCTAAACCAAGAGATATCACCTCTCTTGAAAACTTTGGGATCACACCCAATACAATAGAGATTACAATAATTGAAAGATTACACAAAATGTGTAGATATAACAAATTGAAGCACAAGTACTACAAAGCAAACTATGTAGTATAAAAAAGCTCAAAAGAAAATATATTAGCAAGTGTAAAATTAGTGAGAGTGATGAGTATTATTTTAATATAATTTTGATGCAAAATTCAGTTCTTGAAATAGCTAACACAAGACACCTATTTATAGGACAAATGATTTTGAGGTGCATTGACATAAAACAGCCGTTTGAAAACTTAATGCAGAATTAGCCGTTGTATGATATTTCCTCTTTAATCCGTAGAATCATAATTATGCCATTGTCACATGAAATCAATTTGGCTATGATCATATATATGCAATTATGGAAAACACGTAGACATGCAATAATATTTCACAAATTGAATCAAGTCAACATTAATGCATGCTAAATAAAATGATTTTAAAATTTAAATGTCAAAATATAATTATGCAATTTTCAAAACAATTATTCAAAAATATTTTTATGCAAAATCACATTTGAATAAAATTATAGTGAGTGTGTGATATATTTTTAAGAGAGCTTTTTCTACTACTCGCATAAGGGTCCTAAAAATAAATGAATTACAACTTAATAAGTCTATGACCCAAGTCTTGAAAGCATGATCCACTTTTCCGCTTTTTGCATCATTGTCATTCTTGACTTCTTTTGTCAATCATCAAAACAAAAATACTCCTGACAAGACATATATTCACAATTTATATATGTATATTCAAGTGCTTTATATATTTGTTCTGGATACACCAAAATAGTCTCATATCGCTTGGTACTCGAGGCAAAGGGTAGTTTATATACAACACTCACACCTTTCAAACCACCGAGGCGCCTTTTCTACAAAGGACAAAACCGTGACGGGTTAACCCCAAAGCGGACAATCTCTCGGAGATGTGGACTTGAGGTCGAATCTGAACAGTGGCGCCGTCTGTGGGAAACGACTTGTGGTCGACACCCGTGAGCCCCTTAGCCTCGACTGGGGGGCTTCTGTTCTGGATACACCAAAATAGTCTCACATCGCTTGGTACTCGAGGCAAATGGTAGTTTATATACAACACTCACACCTTTCAAACCACCGAGGCGCCTTTTCTACAAAGGACAAAACCGTGACGGGTTAACCCCAAAGCGGACAATCTCTCGGAGATGTGGACTTGAGGTCGAATCTGAACAATATTATATTTATTTAATTTTCACACAATGTGTATAAATAATGTTTGTGTGATATTTATTGTTGTTACAAGACTCAAAATAATGTCTTAATATTTTATTTATTTTACGAATAAAGTTTTACATTTTTACAACAAGTTTAATTGAAAATAATAAAAAATAGATATATTTTTTTTAATATTTAAGGATCCTTGTAGGAACCGTGGAAATCTACAGAGATGGAAACAATTACTTCTTAGAGCGGAGAATGAAGAAGATGATGAAGAATATTTTAGACAGTGAGAAAAAGAGTGAGAAAGCAACCTCCGTCCAATCCTCGCTCTATTGATATTCTTAACCATTTATATCCAAACAATTTAAGCCCACCAACACACAGAGTAAATCGCAAACCGGAAATCTTCTCCCCCCCACCCCCATATTTCTCGCAGACACCCTGAATTTTAAATTTTTCCCTTTAACTTATTTCGGAAAATGTTTTTCGGCCAAAACGTCTATTTAAAAAAAACGTTTTTCGAAATATCCCTTTATACAAATTTGAACATGAAATTATCAATTTTTTATCATAGTTTTTATTTTCATATATATATATATATATATATATATATATTCCAATTTTTAATGTTCGTTTGTATCGTTTGAAGATGAAATTGCTATTTTTAATGTTCGTTTGTATCATTTGAAGATAAAATTGTCAGTTGTATTGTATTTTTTCATTCACATTCTAGTATTTTGGATTCTATTTTTCAAATTATTATAGACATTAAAAAATTTCAATTTTTTTTCTTTCAGAAATGTCCCTTTATACAAATTCAAACATGAAATTGCTAATTTTTTATCATAATTTTTTGTTTTTTTTTTACTATTTTCCCGTTTTTAATGTTTGTTTGTATCGTTTGAAGATGAAGTTGTCAGTTGTATTTTTTCATTCACATTCCAGTATTTTGAATTCTATTTTTCCAAATTATTTTAGAGATTAAACTATTTCGAAAAATATTTTCCGAAATATCGTGGAGATTCAAGAGTTCGGAACACAAAATTAAAAACTATGATAAAAAAAACTGACAATTTCATGTTTGAATGTGTATCACAAAATCAGAAAATGTTTAGTTTACAGCAACAACATTAAATGGAAAAAACACAGCTAATTTAGATAAACATATAAGGAAAAAACTCAGAATTACAATATGTGGAGGCGACAATCATATAAACTTTCAATCCAACGATGAATTTTGTAAAATTCATATTCGGCATAACGTTTGTAAAATTTGTATACAGCTAATTCAGATTTTGTAAAATTCGTATTTGGCATTATGCACCGCTTGTTTTACTCTTTCTTGATAGAATTCGCCTATCAGTCCACTTTATAATAACTGGTTAATCTTCATAAGCATCACACATGCAGCTCACAATTTTAATTTTTTTTTTATCAAAATAAATCTATACTAATTTTCTTCTCAATTGGGCATACTGCCATACAAGCTATGGTTTCATTTCTTTGATTCCTATATTGATGAAACATAATTATTCAATTGCACTTACCCAAGGCCCTACAACCTTAGCACCTAGCAACTATTGGAGCATGCAGAGCATCCAAGTTAAACAAATTTCCAATTCTGGTCAGCTACCATTTTGATTGAGATAAATAGATGTCAGGAGGACTTAATCATTCAACATGAAATCCCTCTGTATGTGGGTCTTCTGATATACAAAAGAACAAGTTACATATATATATAATACAAAACTTACCATAGTTGTCCCCAACTATCTGTGATTATACAATTTATATAAATGACTTTTCACACATCTTCATAACTAACTGACTAACTAACTGCAGTCATATATTCATGCAAAAATCAGAGTGAATTATTTCGATTAAAAATTTACATCATTTGATTAAGTTAAACTCAACTAAAAATTTAAAATCATACTTGAGCCTCTCCAAAAAAAATTTAGACACCTGCATCAGCTGCAGTTTTATAAGTCGAGTTAATAATAGCATAGAATGAGGCGTCACGTGAGCTTAGCCCAGTTGATAGGGACATTGCATTATATGTATAGGGGATTGGGATTTAAATTTCAGTCATCTTATTTATCCACCTTAAGGGTGTAATTTATAATCACTATACTACTTGACAAAAAAAAAAAACATAAAATGTGATATGATCCTAAAATTCTATCCTTTAACAAGAAGAATTTTAATAAGATGTGATGGAATAAAAAAAACCAATTGATTTTGGTTCAAGATTTTATTTTCGTAGGTTTAGACCTATCTGTCTTGTTTTTCTTATATTTGGAGTTCTAGATATCCGATGGAGGTGATCTTTGATTCATTGGAAAACTTACTGAATTTCCTACAATTCATCTGTTTAACTCAAAAGCCAGTTCAGTATATTTCAAGCTCGAAAATCAGTGGTACGATAAAACATAAGAAAGTGAAAAACAGAGAGCTCCTCCACTAAGCATATGAAAGTGGTGCACCAAGCAATGAAAGAGCACCATTATCTCTTCTTTATTTTACACTTTTCTTGTAATAATTCAGCCCCACTATCATGATAATTAGTGGCTAAAATCCTTTTGTTTTCTTTGGAGTTACTTTTGCTTATTACATCATCATAAGTATTTCCTATATAAAGGAGGCATGTAACTCTTACCAAATAAGGATGAATTTTTTTGAGTTTTACACTTTGTGTGTTTTTTGAAATTCTGGATTGAACCCTCTATCGATCTAATCAAGAAACCACGTTTCTTGTGGCGATCCTCACTTGATTTATCACTATTCTTGGATTAGAATTTTGATTGCCTTCATTTCTATCATTTTCCATCGATTCTCTTTATTTTTATCCAATTACCAATCTTTTTTCTTATCAAAATGGGCCGTTATAAAAAGAAAAATAGCATCGAAATTAATATTTTTTGCACAATGTTTGGTGAAGTGGCAACGTCTCAATATATTACTTGGGTTTTATCAATGTTTAGTGTGACCAGGATTTGCTGCTCTGATAAAAGAATAAAATAGGACGGAGTTATAGTTCTCATCTATGGATTTCACATCAGATAGCTTACAATCACATGCATCAAAAGAATTTGGACCGTTTATTAAAATCGAACGATTGATCTGTAACTACGTTAATGAAGTTACAGCAGGTGATCCGTTTCCGTTTAGTGTCAACACATGTAGGAGTGTGAGTTTGTGCAGAGAAAACACTGCACCTTGTCCATGTCATGACAGATTTCAATTATTAATACACACATGTACTTGTCCCAACCACATTTCATTTCATGTCATCTCTCTTTCCCTTCCTAAATTTGTTGACCAATTCAAACTTTAAACATGATTATTATTTTATTTTTTATAATATTAATATCCTTAAAATAAATATACTTGATCAATCTCATTAGATTTTCAATACACAAAAAAGTGTGAATGTTAAGTTTGGGTTTGTTATGTAAGCATTGATTGCCCCAAACCGACACATTCATACACACCACACCAGCATCTATCAACTTATAATTGCTGTGTGGATGAAAATGTTTCGCTGCTGACTCGAAAATTAGTCTCATAATAATTTTAAAAGACCTAAGTCGTGTGGATATCTTAGCGCGCCTACTAAGAGTCGGAGATCCTATAATATACAGATTACGGTAATATTGTCTCAGTGAGCCAGCCTTAGCTGTGGTTCTTGCCTGAACGAACCCACACGCAAACAAACCCCACCCCACCACTTCTAATAATTCATTTTTCCACCTTATAAACCACCTCAATTGTTTGGCTTCATTCATATATGTACTTTTGATATATAGTTTTAAGTTTAAAATTAAAAATCTCAAGGAATTTGGAGCCTGCCAATTATGGAGCATAAGTGCTTCACAACCAGCTTATTTTTCTTTCTCTTCCTCCTTCTCCCTTACTGCTCAAGAGGTGTGTATTTCTTTTAAACTAAAACAACATCACATGCTTTAGGTCAATTATATGTATAGCTCTAAATTGTGGCTCAGAATCACAATTACGGCCACAATATAACTTTTTTTTAGAAGTTTCTGCAACAGCATCACAATCACAATTGCGACTGCATAGGTTTAGGTTGTATACTCGTATTTTACCTCAATATCAAAGTTTGTAACTGTGATCGCAACGAGAATTTTGAATTTGTATTTAAGCATATGGTTTGAACATATAATAGTTGTAAGTCATCATGTAAGGTAAACTATATATTTGTTAGTGATACTAATTAATTCTAGTTTACAGGGGAATCAGAAGCAATATTGCATTCAGAGGTATATGAAATTGATTATAAAGGTCCTGAGACACACTCGTCGGTTCCTCCTCCTCATCATAATCCTCGTTCAATTCCACGAAAAAGCTTAGTCAGATCAGGGAAAGCTTCCGGAATTGGTGGTAGTACTACTCGCGAAACAAATAAGGCAAGTATATTCGTCTTTTTTTCGAAGTTCTTTAATGAGATGTAATTTTGTTCGAGACACGATAGTATACTATGTATATAGACACTCTTACAGCTGGGATTTGAATGTTGGTTGTAATAATATTGGGGTAAGGGCGGCTTCCTGGCCACCCCTTGTCCACCTTCTGTGTCTATGAGCCATACTCAACAGAGTCTAATGCGTTAGATTTAAATTAATCTGGTTCTCAAGTAATTGCTACGAGCATTCTAATTTTCTTCTTTACTACTACAGGTTAAGAAAATCCATGGATAAGGGGAAGCTCTTAAAATATAAAGGACTTGTAAGGAAATACTTCTGTTATCGAATGTATAATGAATGGAGAGTTGAGATATTGTTACTTTCATGGTTTGCCTATAATTGGTTTTTTGATAGTATATGGTTTACCTATAATTGTTAACAGTACAAAAATATCTGCATATATCAATGCTTATGAAAAATCAGATTGGATCATTTGGTTGAACTTAATTTCTAAAGATGCAATGTGTAACATTCTTCTCATCTCCTTAAATCTCTTAATCATCAAAGACTTTGTTATAATATCATCAACTTGAACTTCTAATATGCAGAACCATCCATGTATAATTACAATTTGCCTTTGTTCACTTGATCATGTAGAAACTAGAAAGTAATATTTGGTTTCAATGTGGTTGCTTCATCCATGTTCTATTGGATTCTTATTCATACTAGAAGGACCACCACATGAAGAAGGACCACCACTGCTTGTTTCTTTGAGCACCTAGAAATTGGTTCACCATGAACCTTGATACACATATAACCCATAAGTGCTTATTCTATCAACCTTATCTCTCCACACCAATTTGAATCTAAATAGATAGCAAGTTCCTATATCTTGTTGGGTTTAAATGGGTAGTTAAGTTTCCCATTGGCTATGAATGAGAATAATGTTAAATATATAAGAAAGGAGACTCGAGTACGTAATATCTTAAGGTTTTGGCCGAAGATGTGGTGTCTTCCTCTCTTTTGGTCCTAGAGCATTGACTTATTGTTGCATCCGTTTTGGGCAGAGATGTGGTGTCTCCCTCTCAATGCTCTGCTCTCTTGGATGAGAATGTTTAAAATCTTCCAAAAACGATAAATTTACTGACCACAGACCTACACCAAATTATAATGGCAGACCCAAGGTTTTAAAAAACGGTTTGTTAGTGCGAAAGCGGCTGCGACAAAACGGTATAGGTGGTGTCAGTTACCGTTTTCTCTGTTTTAATAGTATGAACAAAAATCACATAAACGACCACAACAAAATGATGTTACGGCCGCGAAAAATAGGACCGAACAAATTTATTGTGTCATTTGATTTTTTATGCTCTTCTGACATAGAGGATTCTCGAGTAATGAGTATACCTCTTCTGACGTAGAAGGATTCTTTTGTCAAATTTTATGAATTCCAATCCAAGAAATTATGTCAACTCTAAAATCATCGATCTCAAATTCTAATTTCATATTCTCTTTAAATTCTTCAAACTCATTTTATCATTGTTTGTGATAAGATAATCAACATATGAGCATACTAACATCATATAAGTAGATCTGTCAATTTATGCAAGTCCACAAAATTTGGCTCCAGCCCACATGCTTTGGGGGGACAAAATACCTAGAGACTAAATGCCCAAAAAAACTGTCTTTGATTAGATAAATCCACAACATTATGCTAAATTAATCTACAAAACACAAACACCAGAGTGGTGGCACCTCAACTGAACCACATACATCAGAGTGAACAACAAAACTCCCTTGACCCTCTTAGGAATTCCTAGGCACTTTATTCATCAAAAAACTTACACAAACCTTCTTTGGAATTCAAATTGATGGGAGTCTAGTAGCCTTACCTCAAACTTCAATTGCCTTAAAATATAGTAGAAACTTAGGTGACAAAACATATGCAGACAAACTTAGGTCCCATATTCAAATATCTCAATGTTGCATTTGCATAATGAAACCTTTCCCATATTCAACATATTGTTTTTCATGTTTGGAACATAACATCACGTTAAAATCACAACATATGACTTGTCTTCAATTATGACTTGTTCTCATCAAAATCAATTAACCATTCATTATGACTGGTCATGTTTTTTTTAGTGGTTCGAGTCAAGGTACTATACAAGTATTTCATAATTTTCTAATTCTTAACGTATTGTCAATATCAAGATCATTGGATCAAAATTTGAATCAGAATCAGAATCACTGCTCTGAATGCCAATTTTATGTACGAAACGATCTCCCGAAGATGCATGCGCTTCGGTTCGATTTGGATTTTTATTTTAAATCTGATCTAATCCAATTGAACATGGTTATACTTACATTGGATCAAATTATTTGATTGACATCAATGACTTATAATTATATATTTGTATTATGCAAATAATAAATTACAAGTCAAATAACATTAACATCTGAATTCAAACTAATGGCACACACAGAATATATAAGTCAAATCCTTAACAAATATGGATCAACTTTCCCTCACAAATCACCCTTGATTCTGTTTAATTAACTTCAAAGGTGAATTATTTCTAGTTGCCTTTGTCTGCTGATCAAGTAACATAACTATGTGAACAACTTAATTATAACATAAGAAAGTAGTAGCATATATCTAATGCAAATTAAATACACAAACTACAAGCTATATATATAATCTATTTGCGATTGACATAGCGACAATCCTTTCTAATTTCACCTTGATCATCTCCAATAAGAGGATTATTCTCAGACAACAAAAGAACAGCCCTTGAGAATTGTTCATTGAAGTAATCATTATCTTCTGCCATTTTTTGTACATAAGGTGCTGTTATTGGATCAGTGGCTAGTTCTTCATCAATAGTGAGAAGACCCTTATGTTGTAAAATGTTCTTGTAGTAGTTGTTGTCAATTATCATAGGTGTTTTTAGATCATTCCTCACATATTGAACAGCTTTTGGATCTGGATATGGTGTTGGGCACCTACGTTTTAGGTATGCAGCATGTATTGGGTTTAGTGTTGGGTCCACTGTTGGGTATAGTCTGTGGACCAAATTCATGCAGTGTACTCTTCCAACTGAGTGTGCTCCTGATTTAATCAAAGTCACCAACAAAATATTGAATTATTAATTATAATTAGTTCAATTTATTCTTAAAGTGAGTCATAATGTCTTGGTTTCTGCCTACATTTGGTATCCTTCCATTTATTCTTAAAGTGAGTCATCATGTTAATATTAATATATACTCCGTTCGATCCTTAATACAAGAAAAAATTCATTTTTTAGACAGATTAAAACATTGATGTATTTGTCCATTAAGTCCTAGCTCAACTGACAAAAATGCTGAAATTGTTAGGCCGTACCTCGTGACCCGGATCTCACAATTATATGTGAGTTTAATTTCAGTGGATTACCACTTCATCCGAGACAAAAACAAAAAAAACATTAATGTATTTAGTTTATGATATAATCTAGATAGATCAATCTTTCAATGTATCTAAAAAATGAAAATTTTCTTATATCAAAGACCGGAGGGAGTAGTTATTTTGGTCCTTAAATGTATCAAGTGTCATAATAGTTCTAGAATATACTCCCTCCGTCCCAAATTGATTGACACAGTTGACTATTTCACGCATGCCGATGCATAACTTTGACGATTAATATTTTTAATTGTATTATAGTAAAAATTATAAAAATTTGATATTTTAAAAATACTCATCGAGACGAATCCAACAACATCTTATATGATAATATTTATTTTTATTTATTAGTAGAAAAATATGGTCAAAACAATATGTGTGAATAGTGCAATATAGTCAAATGTGTCATTCAATTTGGGACGGAGGGAGTATCAAAATTGCAAATGAATCTTTGGGTGTTCTAAAATTGGGTATTGGACCTAACTCAACTCTACAAAATCGGTTTATAAGGTGAGGATTGTCTCTACTTTATAAACATATATTCCGACCATCTCACAACAGATGTGAGACATCTTAACACATCTACTCGCACTGCACTCACCACTATTGGGTCTAGTGCACACATATAAGTAGTGGATGGTCTGATGAGAAACCTGATACCGGGCGACCCGGCGGAATGTGAAAGAGGTTCTGTTGTAACCAAGTTGGGCCTATACCCAATTGTTAACAAGGTGTTTAAATTGACTAACATATTTTATGACTAAGAAATAAAAAACAACATTTAAGGATCAAAATGTTATGGAAAATGTTTTCAGTTGAATTGTAACAGAAATTAAACCAATTAGTCAAGGAAAATGTTTTGTACCTAAAAGAGCAACGGTTGCTTCAACGTCAACGCCAACTGCTTGAAAACGAGAGAGCACTAAGGATATGGAGTCATTATGGTTTGGAATGAATTCTTCCACCACCGTTGAATAGCTTTCTTTACTATCCTTTCTTCCTGTCTTCATTTCAATGTTTGGTCCTCCCAACTAAATATACAAAACGCACCAAACACATCAACATCACACACAATATTTATCATAACTGTGGTGTCGTGTCAGTGTCCGACACTGACGTGTGTCCGATACTAGAACACATCTAATTCGAAGACATACCATAATAATGCCGTCTCTAGCAGAAAGTGCAACAATGTCAGCACATGACACTGTCAAAGGACATTCTTTCTCAACAGCAGCTTTGATGTTGTTCACATACTTGAAATTTCTCATCCCAAAACTTCTCCCGGATGTCTGCTCCGATACTACTACACCGCGCACCGTCGATAAAAGAAGGGATGCATCACATGACTACATGGAAACCAAGATATAGATATCATTACATATTATAATCTGAAAAGATATAATATATGCTGGTAATTACGTGTATATATATTTATACTCACTCACCTTGACTACACAATCATGGAAGAGATTTCTAACCCATGAAATGGCTGTGTCTCCATGCCAGTGATATAATTCAGTGACTTGTTGCTTGATGATCTCTTCTGCTTTTGGGCAGCTAGTGGAGTAGTAATTCACCTGTAACTGGCTTTTCCCTGTGCATAATAATGCATGACATTAATAATTAGAGAAGAAATGATGCAATATCAACACACAAAAAAAAGTATAATTAGAAATAATTTGGAATTTAAAATGAATCCTCCGTAGATTTAGATTCCATACATACATTCAGGTAGTTGTCAATTCAAACTATCAAATTAAGTTTTGACTTTGTAGTTAATTTATCAAAGTCAGAAATTGAGTTGTCTAATCACGGTCAGACGAAACAAATTGCATGATATGATTGTGACACACATATAATTTTTTAATCAGATTTTCCTACATTTCATACATTTTGACAAAACCGTAAGATAATTTTGCTTTTAAAACATACATTTAATGCACTTATACGTGTAATATTTTCGCTTTTTAAATAAATTTTTGCCTAAATATAAGAAAATTTAGGAAACTCGAACGTAGATAATATAAATCTCCTCGATTAACCTACTTTAAATTGTGTATAAGTTTTTCACTTGTTAATGCATAGCTATGTATATATAAATATTGTCACATGTCTTAAATATTGGTCACTAAAAGAAGAAAGAAAACAAAACCAATAAGTAGATGCTATGTACCCAAATTAAAATGTAGGAGAATCAATAGAAAAAGGAAAGAGTAATTAGAACAAGACTTGTTAGCCATATCTAGCAAAGTATAAATGTCTCTTCGATTCTTTCTTGTGAATTTTGATATGTAGTAGTAAGAGGGAATATAGAAGGTTTATATAGAAATGTTTTGGAGTGCACTTGCACTAGTAAATTAATTAGCTTAATTGTGCCATTTGGGAAGAGTATAACAAAAGCCTAATTTGGACGGCACACTCTCCACTACGCAACTTTCTTTGACATTCTTCACCTCATGCTTGTGGCCCCACACACAAGTTACAATTGCACTGCTTCAACTAGCTACCTAGTGCTTATATTGTGGATTAGTTATGGATTCAAGAACATGTTACCGCACTACATTCACTAATGTGAAATGTGAAACAAGTTATGGTGCTAGTGTTTAATTAACATTTAATCAAATTGATGGTTAGTTAAGGAAACGTTAAGAAAAGAACAATAGAATATATGGGTCAAAATCAGAAGAAAGTTTAATTTTGGAGCTTCTTTTTTTATTTATTTTATAATTTTATAATTAATTTGGAGCTTCTTAATTAACCGTAGTAGTGTAGAACTGTTTTATTTTGTTACTTAGTAGTCCATATCACAATAATTAAAGAAATCAAGTTGTGTCAACAAGTGTAGTATATAATTGTAACCACGACATATGTGTATCATAATCGGTAACTACGAGAGATATTATTGGTAGATCGACTTTGAATTTTAGATTTACCATTTTTTCACGTTTAAAAGTGTGAGTTTATAAAAAGTGATTGCTCTTATTTATACCTACTCCCTCCTTCTTCCTTCTTCGATAAAATGTCACATTTGAGTCATGTGGAATTTTAATAAATGATTAGTTTGGTTGATTTTAACGGTATCCACTTAATTATTAGAAAAAAAATCCAACATTTACCTATTAAATTATTTTGTTCCAAAAATTAATCTTTTTTTTAGAATTGGTTACTTATTTTCATAAAATTGAATACAATTTTTTTTTTTAACAAACAAAAATAAACCAAAAGTTTACAACTGACTTAATACACATAAACCAAAAGCTTAGTCGATGCCCATACAAACGAGTGAGCTTGACCAACACATGTGAGTGTTGAAACCAAGATTTACATTGTGTGATTTCAACCACCATAGCGAATGATACTTAACATTTTCTAACAATTGGTGAATGAAAGTCTCCATAGCCTTGAAAACATAGTTGTTCCGATCGGTTCACATAACCGAGATGCAGCATAACCAAACAAGTTGTAAGAACGATCGTCGAGCTCTCAAACTACCAGTAGAGTGAATGAGCTAAACAAAATGCTCTTGTAACAGAATCGAGTCAGCTGTGGACATGCCAATCCATGACCGAACCAACCCCCATAACGGGCAAAAGTGGGGCAGGAAAGAAACAAGTGATGAGCGGTTTCCAACCCACCACAACCCGTTACACAAAATTGAGCGTCTTGTGGAATAATGTTATGAGTCGCCAAGTTGTCTTTAGTAGGTAACCTGTTACGCAATAGCCTCCAAGCTAAAACCGAGACCTTCAAGGGAACCTGCTTATGCCAAATCAAATTTGAACCTGCGTCTACTTATAAAGCATTCATAGTTGTGAGCACTTTGTATGCTCCTTTCACATAATATCCGCCAATAGTGTCGTGCCGTCACACGCAGTGATCGGAAATATTAGTTTGCAAGACAATATCATAAAGAAGGTTCCTACACTCCCCTAACATATCATCTTCCCACACCCACAACTGAAGATGCCATTACCATGTCGCCCACCTCCTCCAACCCTAACTCACACATCGCTGCTACGGAGCTCGATTGATGGGTGGACAAGTCGAATAAATACTTGTACCTCACACTCAGAGGAACCCCTCCTAACCACGGGCCAGTCCAAAAAAATGTGTCTGCTCCATTACCGATCCTCCTCTCAATACTCTCCCAAAACCACCCCCCCTACCGCACCCTCACCATCACGAATTTTTGAAATCTCCCTCCACCACACCGAACCACTCCAGCCCCCAACCGCCAACCTCTCAGCCGCCTCGCCATATCTGGCCACCAGCACCCAGTACCACATCCCCCCTCTATCAACAAGTAATCTCCAACACCACTTTTCTAGTAAGGCAATGTTGAACTCCCTCATTTGGCGTGTTTCTTTCCCAAGCACACATTGTTCTAACCAATCCATGAAATTTAATTTAATTTATTCTCTCTTCCATTTTTTACGGTTAAATGTGTTTTTTATCCCTAGAAAATTAACAAATTTTGGTTTTCGTCTCTATAAATTAAAATCACATGTTTTCATCCTAAAAAAATTTCTATTTTGTTTTTAGTCACTAAGGCTCAGTTTGGATTGATGGAATATAATGGAATGTAGCGGAATAAAGTGGAGTGGAATGGAACATTATTCTACTTTATTTTTTTCCATTCCATTCCATCTCATCCCACCAATCCAAACAAATTTTGATACTTTTTCAGCAATAATATGGACTTATATAACTCTTTTGATTGAATCACAAAATTTGAAACCTTTGTAGTAGTATTAAATTCGTTAATAAAAAATATTGTTTTTACAAGCTTGACTTTCAAGGGAGATCGATAGGTCATTTATATCCTCAACAAACTCCATCTGTTCCAAACTATATAAGAAAAAACGTTAATCGACAATTATTGAGAAAACCAAAACATAATACTTGGAGTATGCCATTTTGTCATTTCCTTGAAATAAGTTTTTATTGAAAATATAAAAACAATTTTTATTAGTTATTGATTATAAAAAAATGGCTAAATACATTTTTCTACTCTATAATATTGGCCAATTTTGACTTTCGCCCTATAAAATAAAATCACACGGTTTTGTCACAAAAAATTTCTTGTTTTGTTTTTAGTCTTTAATGACAAATTTATGTTCATTACCAAGATCATGTGTTCGATCTCTGGCTTGAGCATACAACAGTGATAAAATTCTTAGGAAGAGTTTGCCACCCATTTGGGTTCCATAGAGCTCGAGGCAGGGGCGGCCCAAGCACATGGCCAACATGTGCCATGGCATTGGGCCTCCAAAAGTTGAGGGCCTCTAAAAACAAGACAGTAGTATTAGTAATTTAGGGGTGTAAAAATTAATTACATTACAATATTGTAAGACTCATGCCCAGTTTTCTAAAGGAAAAAAAGGCAATAAGTAAGTAACATTGGAGATTACGTTTTCAATTTTATTAAAAAATCATTTATTCCTAATTTCAACGTGACAATGTTTCTTATTCCTCGTTTTTTTTTTGTAAGTTCTTATTCCTAGTTTTAATCCTTTATTATTATTATTATTATTATTATTATTATTACTTGTAATTTAAATCGATGATTGTTTTTAAAAAAAGTAAGTTTTTTCATTAAAGGTCAGTTTTATATTTTGCACAGAGCCTCCTAAAACTTAGAGACGCTCCTGGCTCGAGGAATTAGTCTATGCAATTGCGCGTAGAGGATACCTGATTTACACTTACAATAAATTATATATTTAGTGAAATAAAATTCAATAAATAAATGTATATTAGTAAAAAAAGATAATAAATATTACATAGTATTCAAAAATGACAAATATTTTAAAACAAGAGATATGCTAACAAGTTAAAGCATCTAACCATCGAAATGTTGCACTAAATAATACCAAATTTTTTTAACTAGAATGCTAGAATCAACAAAAAAAATATACTGTAAGACACTTGTTAAAGAATTTAATGTAAAAATATTCGTCTTTAAATTAAAGTCGTGCATTTATACAAAATTTAATGTCAAAATATTGTTTCTCCCGATGCAAAAGTTTCATTTTTGAATTTCCTTAACAATTACCATAAAGATAAGAAAAAATGTAAGCAAGACCCAAAAATTAAGTTTTAAACAATTGAATGCACAAGTTACAAGCAAATGTTTCTACTTTAACTTTTAACATGTCCTCTTAGACCATCTCCACATAAAGGTTTTTATCTTGTAAGCATTGGTATCTATAAGGTACTACATTGGAGGGGGAAATTGAGTACCAATTTGGTATATTTCTCTGGTTAACTCTCATTAAAATATCAATGTAGAATTTATAATGATGTAGATTTATTGGTGGAAATGTCGATTTATTGATGGAATTCATTTAAATTTTTTTAAGTCGTGACAAGTTTGAGGGATTAAATACTTGTTAAGTACATTATTAAAAAATTATAAACTAATACCGGTACATGTAAGATTTGGGATCCACAAACATGAGTTTCATTACGGATGCTTTTAAAAGACATATTAGCATTTTCTTCTTTTGTTTTTTTTTTGTTTGAGAAAATTGGCATTTTCTTTTCAAAATAAAGAAAATGTGTAAATGTGATTTTTAAATCGTGATGAGTTTGAGGGATTAAGTACTTATTAGGTACATTATTAAAAAATTATAAATGAATACCGGTACATGTAAGACCTAGGATCCACAAACATGAGGTTCATTGTAGATGCTTTTAAAAGACATATTAACATTTTCTTCATTTGGTTTTTTTTTTTTACAAAATTGGCATCTTCTTTTTTTTTTTTTTGACTAAATAAAAGATATTCATTCATTCAAATTGAGAATAGTACATCGATGCAATACAAATTCAAAGTCGCTAAAAACAAAAAGGATGAATCTGCGAACAAACTCACAGCATCCGTGTTGATAGCATAAAACGGCATATTGCAAAAGCCTACATATTTGACTATATTGAAGTCACCGGAATATCCATGCCTCCGGATCTGTAGCGTTGAAGACACAAAAGTCATTGATTGGATCTGCACTGGATCAAACTTAATCCTTCAACCTGAAACAAATGAACACCGCACAAAGACAAGACAACAATACTCCGCACTGAGACGGGACAACAATACTCCGTACCAAGACGGGAAAATCAAAACAAACAACGTGATGAAATCACAAAAACAAACGGAAAAAAATACTAAATATATGTGAAAAATCCACTTATTTAATCAAAATTGGAAAGAAAAACGATTTGGAGGGGTGATTTTAGGCCTAATTTGACCCTAAATCACCATTCTCCCGTGGATCAAGATGAAGAGAAAAAGTAGTGATGGCTAGGGTTAGAAGAAGAGAAGGGGGAAAGTCTCAATTCTTTTGTGGTGCAATTCATTTGGTACATCTTCTTTTTAAAATAAAGAAAATGTGTAAATGTGATTTGTTTTTTGCAACGGAGGGATTAGTTCATTGTGTGGCTGTGATTTAATGCAATACCCACCAGAATTATTTAGTGTCCAAAACAAAAATATCAAGAATTATAAGCATGATTAGAAATCGAGTTTGTCATGGACTTTTTGGAGATCGGTTGGTGATGGCTAAATCCAAAAATGGACAATTGAATAATTTGTTGTGGTGATTAAAAATAAACAACATAATTTTAAGAAACACCATTTCATACAAAATATCATTTCATTGTTGCTAGTATTATATTAATTTCTTACATTTTATCTTAAAAAATAGTCAATAGATAGTCACTATTATTGTTTGGAGGAACTTTTCTTGTATTGTTTTTTTTTTTTTTATTTATAAGCCTTTTCTTGTATTGTTTGTTTTCCGCTTGGCACATCTTATGCCTTGTGCTTCTTTAATAAAATTCTCTTTTCCTTGTCCAAAACTAGAGATGGCAATTGGTAGGGTACTAAAGTACATATCTTTATATCCGTAGTTTGAAAAAATATTCGTACCAATTTTTATATCCTTGATAACAATCTTTGCACTCGTATCTATGGGTACCTAAATACACATATCTATTACCCGCACTTTTACTAACAGTAAATCGAGCAAATTATAACGTATCATATCATCTTAATATAATTTAAAAAATTACAAAATTTTTAATGTTGTCTCATAAAAATTATTAACAAAATCATTATTAACACCATGTTAAAGTTCATATCTATGTTGACAAATTAACATTGTGTTTGCATTATGCTATAAATATATACTTTTATTAAAAATGGATAATAGTTTAATAGTTTTGTATTTTTATAAATCGATGTACATATATTATTATATATAATAATATAAATAAAATAAATAAATATATACTATGTGAGTATGGCGCGGGGTGGGTACTAACGTACCCGTACCCACACCCATATATAAATAGGGATGTAATTCGACCGGTTTAGATCGGTTTTTGGTGAATTCAATGTCCAACTAATGAACTTTCGAATGATTCTGTTTGATTCGGTTTTTGGTGTTTTTCAAAAATGAAACTAAACCAAACTAATTGGTTTGGTTCAGATACTTTAATCGGTTTACAACGCTTTTTTTTATCTTTTCCAAGCTATTATTTTTTATCCAATATATTCTGTGCTATAATTTTTTTCATCACACATAACACTTGATGTAATCAATTATCAAACACATGTTTCAATTCAAATAAAATTGACAAAATACAATCCATAGGTTTTTCAATAAAAATACATTCAATAGGTGGACTTTACCATCAAATACAAAATACAACCATATATAAAATTAAGTTAATAAGTTCAACATCAAATTATAAAGTACAACTAAAATAAAATTTCAATTTTTTCCCCACTTGAATCGTCAATAACATGGTGTGGGCTGAACTATATAAATACATATATGGTTAATAATATACTTATTGGTTCGGTTCTTAAAAATTGAATCCGAGAACCGAACCAAACCGCGTCGATTTTTAATTGGTTCAGTTCGATTTTAGATTTGAACCATAAAAATCAATTTTTCCCGTTCGAATTAGTTTAGATCGTCGGTTCAATTGGATTTTTTTGATCCGCTTACACATTTGGATATATAGATTTAATGGATGTAGCTTAGAAATTCTCTAAATCAATGATAACTTATAATAAAATAGGATCAACTTACAAAATAGGATCGGTTGAATTGAAATCTTGTCAAGTCATTTGCCTAGTTTAGTTAAAGAAGCGTTTCTGGTCACTCATCACTGTCAAGTAGACCAAAATTTGTCATGTAAGCCAAATTAAGATATAAAGTATTTCTTTTGGTTACAAGAACAAATTAAAATACAATAATGGTATTATTAAGTTAAATAGGCGTTTCTGGTGATTCATCACTGTCAAACAACAGTTCAAGTTAAAGATAACGACACCCACTATTATATGAAGTGCTAAAGAAATAAAACAAAAACAAGAAGTAATAAGTAATAAGTATAAGGTGTTAGGGAAATACTACCTCACAAATTGGAGTATACCATGTCATATTCCTCATTGATATCAGTGGAGTTAATTATATTAGTACAGAATCTATTACTTGCCGACTACAAAAAGCCACCACTAGGCCCAATGAGGTTTGGCTAGTGCATGGTCCCAAACCATTGTGATCCAAATCTTATGATCCAAATCTTATGTCATTTGGGCTCTCGCAATAAATCCAATATTTGTTTCTATTTTTAATGATTAAATATATTTTTCGTTCCTATAAAATAAGGATCTTCTAAATAAATAGTATAAAAATGTAGGTGTTAATCCGAACCTCGTCTTTAATCGTAAGGGTTAAAAAGCAACCACATAATAGGTGTGGTGGTGTCGCACCCGTGAGAGGGTTTATCGCACCACCAACAATCTTGGCTACATGGCATCGAAGGGTTAGGTTGTCAATTAAAATTATAGTACTAGTGCATGTTAAGAAATTCATTTTAAAATATTTCTTTTAAAAGTCGTACATTTAATTTTTAAAAAGCTCAAAGGTTAATTTTTTTAATATAAAATATCTACTTTTAGAATCTTTGGTACATATTAGCATGAGGTGAGTTCTAATGTGAAATACTTGATGAAGTCTTCCATGATGCATAAGTTGTCAAAAATATTATAACAAATATGAATTTTACAAAATTCACCGTTGGATTGAAAGTTAATATTATGTAGATCATCGATAATATTTTTTAAAAAAATTGAAAATCATTTGATATGTCATTGAGACCAATCAAAGTTAACGGTTTATGAATTTTTATTGATACCGTTAATCTTGATGGGTCTCAATGACATATAAAATGATTTTCAATTTCTTTAAAAAAAAATTATGGATGATCTATATGATATAAATTTCAATCCAACGGTGGATTTTTTAAAATTTGTATTCGTTATAATGTTTTTTTAGAACTTGCATGATGGAAAACTTCATCAAGTCTTCCATATAGCCAAAGTCGTAGCATTATCCTAAATTTAGGAAAGTGTTAACTAGTACCCTTTGGAGAACTAGTTAATGAAATCTAATATATAGTAAAATTATATCAGAATTTATACTGTCAATATTTATAACATATAAAAAGTATTATTTTCAATATATTTTTTTTTGTATTTTTAACTAGTGCCCGAAGACACTAATTAGCGTACTCTAAAATTTATGTGGGTTTTATTTATTTATTTATTTTTATAATATTACGTGGGTTTTATTGAATCATGCTGTTCTCATATAAATTTGGTTAGAGTGCGTTGATATGTAAACATTACAAAGGACACATAGTTTTTGAATAATGACGGGAACTATATGAAGCGTGTACTATTTAATGGTGCTACTAGAAGCTTTCTTGTTTGCACGCAGAACACATTGCATATTTGTTCATCTTCTACGGTTCAAAATTATTAGTAGGCTGTCTCAAAAAAAAAAAATTATAAGTAGGCTTTGAGAAAAATAAATTGCCCCAAATTATAAGATAATTCATATTATCTATGAAGTATTTAAGGCTATTTTTTCTATTTATACTTTTAATATTTACTAGTCTTTCATTTTTCAATAAAGGACGATTTTATAAAATAATATATTATTTCTCTTTTTTTCTTATAAAATTCTTAATTCGAATAAAATGGTCAAAAACAACTTTTAATCTTTAATAGAGGGAGTATGTTGCAAATTTTTAACTTCCATTGTCATAATGATTTCACATAAACTCATAACAAAAAATCAAAAACAAAAATATATGTGATAAACCATTATTTTTTTTTTTGTAATATATATTTCATAATATATGTGCGTGCGCAACATGGTGGAACGGAAATGATTTTTGCCTTTCTCGTCTCTGAGCTTGGTGGGGTTCGAATTTTCCCGTGCTCGTTCTGATATTTGACGGGGTGAAAAATAGAATTATGGTTTCATATTCGGTGAATTCGGGTATCCCATCCATCTTTGTATGAACTTAAACTTTATTTTGTTGTTACTTTTAAAATAAAAAAATAAAAATAAGTGAACGATTTGTTTAAAGGGCTCACCTTAAAAATAAAAATAAACAAATAAATGAAATTGAAGAGTTTCTTGTGACGCCTGCGACAAACGAGAACGAAGAGTTTCTCTCTGTACGATGTGGTTCGCTGACGAACTAGGAAGAAGCTACAATTACCAATATTTAATTTATTTTTCATAGCTTTATGTAAAAAAAAATTATAAAACTCACAAACAAAAAAACCACCTCAAGCCTCTAGACTCTAACTATATTGGATCGACCCTAATTGATCCTATAATGAATCAAAGCTTATTTGTCAATTTGAAAGAAACAAACATCGCACAAGACAGAAGAATCAAAATATGTCGCACATAACGACGAACCAAACAACGACGTTGCAATTATTCGACAAAAAGAAAAACTCAAATATATGTGAATAACATTTATTTGGATAAATGATGAGAAAAAACAATAAAGAGAAGTGATTCCAAATAGAAAAATGATGACCGAAGAAGAAAGGTTAGAGAGAAGATGAAGCTTCTCTCGCTAACAAACTAGAGCCGTCAATTCTCCTACCATTGTTGGCCAGTCAATAATATTATTAATTTTTTAAAAAAAAGAATTGTTTGTTAATTACTAGTTTGAATGATTGTTTAAGAAGAAAGGTCTCACTAGGTATTAAATGGCAAACTTATCGTAATTGAGGCCTTACAGTATTATTTTGTATAAATAAATTGTAATGCTCATATGAAGTCTTAATACATTATTATTATTATTGCTTCACAACAAAGGAAACTAGAGAAGTGCTCTGAATGGACCTTGGGATAAGATACCACTGAAATAGCATGTAAACAAAGTATATCCTATATAAGCTATGGATGCAAATTCACACTCCAATTAGTGATAGAGTCAGAAGCAATGTAGAACTTGAACCCATAAATGTATTCAATAAGCAAAACAAATTCATTAAGGTCAAAGAACTACAGTTCAGTACAAGATGTATCAAAGTTTAATAAAATTACAATGACAACTTTATGGACATTACATAGAGCAAAATGGGAACAAATCAATGATCTATCAACAAGACAAAAAGAGAATGAACATCCAGTACAATCAAACAATGATCTTTCCACAAGACAAAAGAGAAGCTCCTTAATAGACCAATATAAACAACAACATAAAAAATCTGCATTACACTAGCAGACTGTGCAGCAATTCTGTCTACTTATTATGATCACAAGTACTTTTTACCGATATACTTGTATTAATGAGTAATTAGCATCGTGAATGCCTCCTCCTGACGAATATTGTCCATTTGAATTTTTTTGTTAACATACCTTAACTGTATTGTATATTCAAGGCTTGACATATAACTTTATCCTGTCATGGGTCAAAACTATGTTGTTAATCTCGGATAGCGGCGCGTAGCGCCGACCCTAGAAAATGCTATAGCGGTATAGCGGGTAGCGGGATGACCGCTATTGTGAAGACCAAAAATTCATGTACAAATTAAACATAAATTCCAACAACATACATAAATACTAAAAAATAGAGAAATATACAAAATTAAAGGGACTTTTATATTTAATAATTATACTAAATATTATCATTTACCATCAAAATAGGTTCTAAATAAAAGACTAAATAACATTTCATCAAGTTCTAGAAGTACTTAAAATGACATCCCATCAAAATAAAGCATAAGCAAGTTCTATAAGTACACAAAATGACAAGCCATTAATGACAAGTTCTAAATGTATGTAAAATCATACTTTCAAAGCGAGCGATGAAGTATTTGAGAAACGTTGGAAGAATCGGCGCAAAGAGAAAAGTAATCACGTGATATGAGAACTTAGGGCACCAAAGGGGTGAGGAAAAGACCAAACTACCCCCAACTTTATGATTTATTTAAAAAAAATTAAGGTTCTCATCAAAATATTTCCCCCAAAAGGCAAAAGCGGTCACATAGCGCTACAAATCCGCTAAGAAAACGCTATTCGCCTGCAAATCGCGGCCGCTATTTTCGCTTCTCTAAATAGCGGAAAGCGGACCTATAGCATAGCGGGGAGGGGGTTTACCGCTACGCTATCCCGCTATAGCGCGCTATAGCGCCGCTATTAACATCATAGGGTCAAAATACTGAAACTACTCTTGGGAAAGAGAGGAGAGTGTGTTGCTTTTTGCACATCAAAATTCTATTTAAGGCATGCACTGACAGCAAGAAGAATCCCCAAAGGAATAACATTTGACCTAAAGGAAGTTGCTGCTGCAGTTTGGGTGAGCTGATTTCCTATTTGTTGCCATGCTATTAGTTTGCTGTGTTGGGTAAAGCCGATACTGTTATATGTTTGCTGACGCTGAAGTATGGTTTCACTGGGGGTGGAGTCATCGGACACATGAATACTTGTTCGTTGGTCATATGCGACTGGAGCTAGGTTGGGCAAGGAGTTTATACTGAACAAGGGATATTACCATTGTTACTAATATTTCCTCAGAGAGAAAGAGAATTGATTGCTTCTTCATTATCCACCACTTCCTATTTCCACTCCTTGCAATACCCCTATAAACAAAAGCATTTTCACACACACATATCTGCAGCAGCCAAAGTAGCTCACTCAAAAACAAGTTCCTAATAGTATAGAAGCATAAGCAGGATAAAATATACCACACACCAGTAGATTGCATTACCCAAAAGCATAAGCAGGATAAAATATATCACAAATGTAATAGCAAAAACTAGCCTCTGGAAATTCCTTCGTCGAGACAGGATCACTGATGATAGGGGCTACAGAAACGAAAAATGAAACTTTTGAAATTCACAGCTTTCAAAAGAACATCCATCACGATTTGAGTTTAACAAAACCCACCATATAGTTTTTTTAAATCACCAAGTAAATGGATTAAAAAATGCAAAAACGGATAATCATGCTTTTCAAGCTCCTCAACTATTTTGCATCAACCTAAACACAATGTGATTGAACCACCACCTTGTTTTGAGCTTTCCATATTGAACAGATATACAAAAACCATACTACCAAAACCTTTCTTTATGAATTCTGCCACTCAAAATCATATCTTCAAATTGCAAGAAGTGTTATCTGTTAATGTAATGAGCAACATACTCATCCTCGCAATTGCATCAGGGCAAAGGTGAGAATCGCGAGTCATGACTTGTGACTAATAATCCCTTTCTTGATAAGAAGTGCATGATTTAATTAATAAAGATGTGCCTATGATAAATAGATCTAACAATTACCCTTGGTAAGGATTCTTTATTTACAACTACACAAAAGAGGATGCTTTTGATTTACCTCATCCAGTTTTTTATTACAGCATTTCACGATATATGCAGACTTCACTGAATAAAAGCTCGATGCCTCTGCCCTTCAAACTCCTCAATCACATTCACTTACGTTATTCTCTACTATATCTTTAGGTTTATGCAAAAGCTCATATTCCCACTGAAAATGTCTCCTCCTCCAACGCAAATCCACTTCTACTTGATGCCATCTTACACACCTGATGAATGATGGAAAGAACATACAATTATAGAACTTGAACTAATTTTTTAGGAATGTCCATGTCACAAGAAAAACCAGTCACAAAAATTGCAACATTACACACAGTCACTTTATAAGAATCAGGAATAGATCTTTTGATTTGAAACAAATTCATTAATGACAAAAAACCAAACATTGTTTCAGTAACTATATTGAGCATGTTTTCATGTTAAGCAAAACCAACCACTTCCTAATTTCACTCCTTGCAATTCCACCCTATAAGCATAAGCATTTCACATACACATCATCTGCAACAGCCAAAGAAGCTCACCTAAAAATAAGTCTCTACTGTCCTAGGTCATCATGGACAACATGGAAGTACTCTCATACTAGTAGTACTAGTAGAATACATTACCCTCAAACATAAGCAAGATCAAATATATCACAAATGCAATTGTAGAAACTGGCCTCTGGAAATTCCTTAGTCAAGACAGCTTTCAAAAGAAAAGTAATCACGATTTTCAACAACAGAAATTAAAAATGAAACTTTCAAAAGAAAAACCATCATGATTTGAGTTTAACAAAACCCACAGGATAGTTTTCTAACATTACCAAAGCAAGTAGATGGATTAAAAATCACTGCAAAAACAGATACTGTAATTGGAACTTAGGCTTTGCATATATCCATATTGAACAGATACACAAAAACCATACTACCAAATACCTTTTGAATCCAACAAACTCAAAATCATATCTACAAATTGCAAAAGTGTCTTTGCTGCCAATATTATGCATAGCTAAGGCAATCCCAATACAGCATTCAAACAACAGAAAAGTGTTGTCACAAAAACAAAAAAAAAAAAACCTATCGGATAGAAAAAGGTGAAGTTTGTCATGAGCAATGCTGCAACCATCATGATTTGGGTTTAACAAAACCCACCGGATAGTTTTCTGACATTACCAAAGCAAGTAGACGGATTAAAAAATCACTGCAACAACAGCTAATTGGAACTCTTAGGCTTTGCATATATCCATATTGAACAGATACGCAAAAACCATACTACCAAAAACCTTTCTTTATGACTCCAACCACTCAAAATCATATCTACAAATTGCAAGAAGTGTCTTTGCTGCCAATATTATGCATAGCTAAGGCAATCCCAAGGTAAAGATAAAAAATACAGCAATCAAAGAACAGATTGCCCCAAGGCAAAGATGAGAATTAGGACTAATAATCTCTCGATAAAATTATCGTTGGCTCGGAGTCTATTTTGTAACACTCCGCACAAACAACGAAACATTCCAGATTTTGATTATATTTTATAGCCATTTCATGAGAACCATATGTGAAGACTTCACTGAATAAAAGTTCAAAGAGATTGTAAATAAAAAGAAAAGACTTCCAGTACAATCATACAATCAAACTATGATCTTTCAACAAGACCAAAGTGAAACTCCTTAATTGCAGCATACATAGATCAAAATACTGAAAATTACACGGAAGGAAGAGAGGAGAATGTGTTGCGTGTATTTCTTCTAGGAATCCTATGCACAAAAGGCACAAGAGGAATAATATAAAACATAAGCAGCTTGACTGCTAGCTAACTGAAATCAAGCTATCAACCAACAACTCAAACTTTATTATGTTAGAAATCATAAAAAATATGGGAAATTTTGCTTAAAAACTTTGTGGAAATTGGCATCACTGCATCAGGGTTTGTTCCCATGTCTATGCATTTTCATTAGACTATATGTGTACTAATGATTTAAAGAGGATCACCAACAATGGGGGGTTGCAGAAACTAAAAATAAAACTAGTAGTATTGAAATTCACAGCTTTCAAAAGAGCAATCATCATTTTGTCAAAAAAAAGAAAGACCAACCATCATGATTTGAGTTTAACAAAACCAGCGAGACAGTTTTCTAACATCACCAAAGCAAGTAGATGGATTAAAAAACCACCGCAAAAACAGATAATTGCAACTCTTAAGCTTTACATTTATCCATATTAAACATAACGATACTACCGAAAACATTTCCTTATGGATCCTGCCACTCGAAATCACATCTGCAAGTTGCAAGTGTTTTCTGCCAACATTATGCATAGCTAAAGCAACCCCAAACCATTAAAAAAAATCTTATGAAGCCTTAGAAGATAAGAAAATACAGCACTCAAAGAACAAATGAGTAACAGACACATCCTCGCCGATGTTCCAAGGCAAAGGTGAGAACTGGGATTAATAATCCCTCTCTTGATGAGATTATCCTTGATGAGGATTCGTTTTGTAACAGCTCTACACAAACTAGGAGACATTCCAGATTTTGATTATAGCATTAATGAGAATCATATATGCAGACTTCACTAAACGAAAAAGGCCCAACGCCTCCGCCCTCCAAACTCATCTGTCACATTCATTTGCATTATATTCTCCACATACCTTTAAGTTTCTGCAAATGATCTTCTTCCCACTGAAAAACCCTCCCCATTGGATGCAATTTTGTCACTCCCATGAGCCATGAATGACAGAAACAATATGCCAATATATAGAACTTCAGTACAAGGTGTACCAAAGTTCAAAGATCAAAGAGATTGAAATATTAGAAGCTTTATGTATACACGGTAAATACATACAAACCATGTAAGATAGCCTTGAGGGTGCTATAAACTTCCAGTACAATCAAACTAAGATCTTTACACAAGACCAAAGAGAAAATCCTTCATTAACCAATATGAAGGACATCAAAAGTATGCATTACGGTGTAAATTGAACTATAATTGTTTTTTAAAAGTGGTTTGTGTAACTTCAATAACCATTCAACAGAAGCAGAGAAATTGGGCATTAATATCCAGAATAAACTTTTTTGCCTTTACATTTTTTTGGTCTTACATTCTAATCCGGGTCATGACATCCGGCCTAACAATTTTGGCATTTTTACCCGTTGAGCTAGGACTTATGGGACGCCTTTACAATTATTTTATTATATATAAATATAAACGATAACATTCAGATAATAAAATTAACCAAATTCCCAAATACAGACAATATCACAAATAGAAAATGAGACTTTCATTGATTTAAAATTCAATAGACAACCGAACAAACATAGTTATCAAAGGAAACATAACATAGAGAAACTTTAATCAACTTATACATCGGCACCACCACGGAGCCTGAGAACAAGGTGGAGTGTAGATTCTTTCTGAATATTATAATCAGCAAGAGTCCGTCCATCCTCAAGCTGTTTACCGGCAAAGATCAATCGCTGCTGATCAGGTGGAATACCCTCCTTGTCTTGAATCTTCGCCTTCACGTTATCAATAGTATCAGAACTCTCAACCTCAAGAGTAATCGTCTTCCCGGTCAACGTCTTCACAAAAATCTGCATTCCACCACGCAACCTAAGAACCAAATGAAGCGTAGACTTGTTCTGGACTGGGCCAAAGAGCTGGCCCAAATCTACTCCTGCTCGGATGCGGGGCAGGCCCAATAGAGACTTGCCCCTGCCCGACAGCCAAGCACGCGGTTCCTTCCGCGTGCTGCTCGACACTCATCCATGGAGCTTATCCACTCCTCCTAGGATCGTGGAACTGCTCCACCAAGATAACAGCTGGCAACAGCTTCTCCTCTTATTCAGGAGTTATCTTGGCAGTCCACCTTATTGGGCTGCTCAACACAGCCCACTAAGGGGACCTTTGGCCCAGCGCTGGGGGCAACTATATAAGCTCTCCTTGACAGGAGAGCAAGGTACACAATTCTATTCTCTACTCTCACTCTCTCTCTTTTCTCTGTACTCTAGCAATCTCTGACTTAGGCATCGGAGCGCCTGCAGGTACAACCCCCCCCTCCGGTGGACGTTTGCTGCTCGACGCTACAGTACGACGGACTTCTGGTCATCACCTACTTCTGATCAACAGGTTAGATCAGTGGCACCGTCTGTGGGAATCTGAAGTTCTCCCCATCTTTTCTTCTTCCTGCAAGAACGAAAGATCAAAACCAAATTTTCCAACCACAATCATCATGGCCAGTGCTTCAAACACCAACAACGACGATGTCCACAACAACGTCGATGTTGCTCCTCCGTTCACCTTGAACGCCGGCGGTCCTGTCCTCATGCCGGTTGACGGCAGCGATCAACCCCTTCCTGAAACTGATCACAGAGACGGACGAGAAACCTCTCCCGAATCTGATGATGAAGATGCGGTGCAGTTCCTCTCAGAGCGAAAAAAGGGGAAGCAGTCGCAAATCGCGCCTGGAAAATCGGCAACAAATCCTCAACCGAACTCCCCGCGAGTTACGGAAAACGCTGCTCTGCTCGACGCCTTGCGCGAGACTATCCGGACTGTTAACGAGCAGAACAATCGTATCCGTGCGCTGGAAGACGGCCAGCGACAAATTCTGGGATATATCAAACCCCCTTCTCCCCCGCGGAGAGTTGAACGCTCGGAATCTCCACCTGCTCGCCGAACAGGGACGAGCCAAAGAAGACCTGTCCTCGAGCGCGTCCAGCCACAGGTCCAGAAGAGAAACCGAACTCCTCCCCGCGAGGACAATGTTGCCCGAATGAACAAGAGGGGCAAAGCGGCTGCTCTCTTCGAGCAGAGACCCAGATCTCCTCCTCGGAGGAAGGAGCTCCTGCTCGGAGGCATGGCTCAAGGTAGTCGGGGAGACGACTATCAAAACCGGCGAGAGAACTCTCCTCGTCGAGAAGAGACTCCAACCCACTCACCGGGCTGGAGTGACGACGAAGTATACAAAGGTCCACTGTCCAGGCAGATCATGGACCTGGAACTTCCTCGCGCGCTGCAGAAGCCACCCCAGCTGGGGAAGTATGACGGGCTCACTGACCCCGACATACACATACAGAATATTGATGCCATCCTTAATTACCAAGCAGTAAAAGGAGGCATCAAGTGCAGGATTTTTCCGACCACACTGGTCGAAGGTGCCATGGCTTGGTACAGAAGCTTGCCCCAGGGGTCCATCACTTCCTGGAAGGACTTGTGCAAGCAGTTTACCAGTCACTTTACCGCTTCCCGGAAACATCCGAAGACGGAAGCAAACTTGGAAGCTGTCCGCCAAGGACCCAACGAGACTCTCAGATCATACATTGAGAGATTCAACAAAGAAGCTGTGCAGGTTGATGTCACTGATGACATGAAGAAATACCTGATGAGGAAGAACCTCCGCGATGGAACCAAGTTCAAAGAGATGGTTGCCATCGAGAAACCTGCTACCTGGGATGAGATCCTGCACAAAGCCCAGGCCTACATGCAGTTCGAGGAGGAAACCATGGCCGATGCCATGAGACACACCCGAGCAGAGGACAACCGCCCTCCCCGCGAGCAGGGCAATAAAAACGGGGACAGGCGCAATGGGGACAGGCGCGGGCGTGACAGGTCACGCGAACCCCGAGGACCTCCTAGCCAGTTCACCAATTACACTCCCCTGCTCGTACCACGAGAGATTGTCCTCGCCGAGTGCGCTGCCTCGGATTTCAAGAATGCCGGGATTAGATTCCCGAGATCCACCCCTTTCAAGCCCGGGCAGGATAGGAGCAGATATTGCGCCTATCACAAAAGCTATGGGCATCTAACTGAAGACTGCATCCAACTCAAAGATGCCATAGAAATTTTGATCCGTAATGGCAAGTTGAAAGACTATGTCAAGCGGAAGGAGAACCCTCGCCAGGAGAAGAAGCGCGAGGACACCCCCGAAGATGAGCCTAGAGCTTCCGGGGAGAAGAACGTCGCCTTGGCTGTCTGGCGACCAGAGGACTTCTACGTCCCCAAACGCCTCAAAGACACCTATGAGTACCCCATCCTCAACGAATGGGAAAATTTTGCTGAAACCATGGTCATTTCCGGCGGTGTCTTCGACAAACACACCGTCGGCTCGGTAAAAAGGAAGTTTGAGGAGCTCATTACTGCCTCCTCGGGCATGGGTGTCACCCTCGGTAAACCGAAGACATCGTCGCAGCCTCTCTCATTCTATCTCGAGGAGCTGCCCGGAGGATCTGCCAACTCACAGATCCCCCTCCTCATCAGAGCCGACATGGCAAACTTTGACGTTCGACGCATCCTCGTCAATTCGGGCAGCTCTTGCGACATTATGTACGCACATCTGTTCAGGACATTGCAGCTGGATGAGTCCCATCTCACACCGTATTTGGGCTCAGATCTCCAAGGATTCAACGGGGCGACCACAAAGCCCTGGGGTTACGTCGACCTGATCGTCACCTTCGGCCACAAGGAAACGGCCAAGTCGATCAAAGTCAAGTTCCTGGTGGTAGATTGTCCATCTCTCTACCAGTGCATCATCGGCAGAACTGCAATCGCAGACCTGCCCGCCGTAGCCTCCACTGCCCATCTGAAGATGAAGTATTACACTGACAAAGGGCAGGTAGCTACTCTCCATGGAGACATTGAGGCTGCGAGGAGGTGCTTTAATGCAGCCTATAAAGGGCAGAGCTATGTTGGCCCTGTCCCTGAAGCGAAGAAGAGCAGGACTTCTTCCGAGCAGCCCGAGACGAGCACGAAGCCTCCTCCTCCACAACCTCCCCAGAATGTGAGCTTGGTAGATCTTGACAGTCGTCATTCCAAGCAGGAACATAAAGAGGAGAAAAAGCTGTGCAAAGACAAGGCAGAGGGCGACGCGGCGAGCAGGGAGATCCTTCGCCCCATCCCCGACGGGGATTTCGAGCTGATCCTCCTTGGAGAAGATCCGAGCAGGAACTTGAAGATTGGAAAGGACGTCCCAGACTTGGCGAGGAAACAGCTGGTGGCCTGCCTGAAAGACAACGCTGACCTGTTCGCCTGGAGTGCTTCCGAGATGCCAGGCTTGGACCCCAACATTGCTTGCCACCAGTTGACCGTCGATGAAGCTGCTAGTGCTGTAGTGCAACGTAGGCGTAGGCAGTCTCCTGAAAAAGTGGAGGCTGCAGAAAAAGCTGTAAAAGACCTCTTAGAGGCAAATTTTATTTCTGAAGCCAAGTATACAACTTGGTTGTCAAACGTTGTACTCGTGAAAAAATCTAATGGAAAATGGAGGATGTGTGTTGACTATACCGATCTCAATAGGGCATGCCCTAAAGATGCTTACCCTTTACCTTGCATTGATAGATTAGTCGATAATTCTTCTGGTTTTAAATTACTGTCTTTTTTAGATGCATATTCCGGGTACAATCAAATCCCAATGGCTGTGGCCGACAGGACGAAAACGGCCTTCATGACCGAGTCGGGCAACTATTACTACAACGTAATGCCCTTCGGCTTGAAAAACGCCGGCGCTACTTACCAGCGGATGATGAACAAAGTTTTCCGAGGAGAGATCGGGGACATGCTCGAAGTATACATGGACGACATGATCGTCAAATCCCACGAGGAGGTGGATCACACCATCCACCTTCGAAAGGTCTTCGAGCAGGCCAGGAAGGCCAATATGAGGTTCAACCCTGAGAAATGCACATTCGGCATCCGAGCAGGGAAGTTCCTCGGTTTCTATCTCACCGAGCGCGGAATCGAGGCTAACCCCGACAAATGTCGAGCATTCACCGAGTTCCCAACTCCCAGCAACAAAAAGTCCATACAAACACTGAATGGAATGCTGACCGCATTATCCCGCTTCGTAGCAAAATCAGCTCAACACGCACTTCCCCTTTTCAAATTACTCAGAAAAGAATCTGCCTTCCAGTGGACTGAGGAGTGCGAGCAGGCCCTTCAGCACTTGAAGAAGGCGCTGTCCGAGCCCCCAGTTCTGTCACGCCCGGACGTCGGGGAGGTGCTGTACCTCTACCTCGCCGTCGCTTCCGAGGCTGTCAGTGCAACTCTTATACGAGAGACACTAGAAGGACAGAAACCAGTATACTTCACGAGCAAAGCCTTGCAAGGCCCCGAGCTCAGATACCAGCGAATCGAAAAAGTCGCATTGGCCCTCGTCACTGCGGCGAGGAGACTGCGATACTACTTCCTCGCGCACACGGTCGTCGTCCGAACAGACCAGCCCATCAAGTCACTTCTTGTCCGACCAGACATGGCGGGCAGGATGCTGAAATGGTCGTTGGAGCTCTCCGAATTCGACATCCGCTACGAAAGCAGAAAAGCACTCAAAGCCCAAGTTTTGGCCGACTTTGTGGCCGAAATGACTTGCTCTCCCTCCTCGACGGATGGAGCGAACAAGTGGACCATTTTCGTCGACGGAGCGTCCAACGCAACAGGGGCGGGCGCAGGAATCATCCTCGAAAACGAGGAGGGCATCCTGATCGAAGTTTCGTTAGCACTGTCCTTTCCGACCTCAAACAACCAGGCAGAGTACGAGGCCTTCCTCGCAGGATTACGTCTCGCCGAGGACGTGGGCGCGAAAGAAATAAAAATCTATACGGATTCGCAGCTCGTCGCATCGCAGGTCTTAGGAGAATACCAAGCCAAAAATGACAACTTATCTGAGTACTTGGCCTTAGTGAAGGAAAGAATCACGAAGTTTGACTCCGCCGAAATACAGCATGTTCCCCGAGAGCATAATAAACGAGCAGACATCCTGTCAAAGCTGGCAAGCACGAAAAGAAAAAACGGAAACAAATCCGTCATCCAGGAAATCCTCTCCCATCCGAGCATACAAAAACCAACGAGGGTCCTCGACATAAATGCCATCGGGGACGCCAACTGTTGGATGACCCCAGTATACAACTATCTCGCGCACGGAACACTACCTAACGACGAGAAGGAAGCAGCAACGGTCAAACGAAGAGCGTGCTCATACACCCTCCTCGACGAAAAACTTTACAGGAGGGGCTTCTCCATTCCCCTCCTGAAGTGCGCTGACGAGGCCACTGCCGACTACATCCTCCGCGAGATACACGAGGGAATTAACTCACAGCATCTCGGGGGTCGCTCTCTGGCCAGAAAAGCGTTGCGGGCAGGATATTACTGGCCAACTATGCAGCAAGACGCTAAAGAGCACGTGAAAAAGTGCGACAAATGCCAACGGCACGGGGACATGCACCTTGCTCCCCCTCACGAGCTCAAGTCATTGTCGTCCCCGTGGCCGTTTGCATGGTGGGGCATGGACATCCTCGGTCCCTTCACCAGAGGAAACCTCCAATGTAAATACCTCATCGTTGGAGTAGACTACTTCACCAAATGGGTAGAGGCAGAACCACTCCCAAAAATAACTTCATTTAGGATCCTACGTTTCTTCAAAAGAGATATCCTATGTCGTTTTGGGATACCCCAAGCTGTGGTCACAGACAACGGCACACAGTTCACCGACAAAACATTTAGGGGATTCCTCGCCAAAATTAACACAAAACATCACTTCACATCCGTCGAGCACCCACAAACCAACGGGCAAGCAGAGGCCGCGAACAGAGTCATCCTGCGCGGACTACGCCGGCGGCTGGGCGACGCAAAGAAGCAATGGGTTGAGGAGCTGTCCCACGTACTATGGGCATACCGAACTACCCCTCACTCCACTACCGGGGAGACACCCTTTCGTCTAGCATACGGGACCGAAGCAGTCATCCCCGTGGAGATTGGAGAGCCCTCTCGCCGCACTGAAGCCCCCCTCGACGAAGAGATGAACGACGAGGCGATGAGAGAGGAGCTGGATCTCGTCGAAGAGATCCGAACAGCGGCTTCCCTCAAAGAGGCCTCACTAAAACAGCTAGTGGCTGCTCGACATGACACCAAAGTCATAAAGAGAGACTTCGAAGTCGGCAGCCTCGTCTTAAGACGAAATGCAAAGGACTCCCACGAGGGCAAGCTCGCAGCCAACTGGGAGGGACCATACCGTGTCCGCGGCAAAACGGACAACGGCGCATACCACCTTGAAACCCTCCAGGGGAAGGAAATCCTTCGAACGTGGAATGCCCAAAAGTTGAAACAATATTATAGCTAAGTTATTTGCCAACCGTGCATCTACGCAGAGGCAGCATCTGCCCTTAAAACAACGAGCAGAGCTCCTCGACAACGGATGTCGCGCAGGCACCCGCGCTCATCTAAAAATGCTTAAGGTAAACTCTGAGCTCAACACACGAGCAGAGCCTCTGCCCGACGAGGACAACTCATGAAACGAGCTCCATCGTCGTCGTGCCGCAGCCTAACACCCAGCTCGCGATGGGATGTTCAGGTCGTGGACTGAGCACATCCACGTGCTCGGATCTGCGTTGGTCTGGAAAAACGACTCTAGGCGCTTAAGTAGTTCCCTAAACTATTTAAGTTATTTCCGAGGACAGACGTCCTCGACAGAACGTGCTCGTACAACAGTTAGCGAATCACAAAATTTTAAGGATTTTTTACAAGTCAAATTCCGAGCACAAATTCGTGTAATTAAACGAGCATAGAAATAAACATCCACACAAACAAGGCATAACTTAGCAAAAACAAGCACAAATAAATAAAGGCCACCAAGGCCGACAATATCATAAAAATACGGGGACAAAGCCCACTTGTTCGGATGTTACAAAAATATGGCGCGCAGGCCCCAGGACAAGTTCGACAAAAACGAAATAAAAATAACATAATGGCACGCAGGCCGAAATAGACTAAGATAAATCAATGATCACTTTCCCCCTGGCCCTCTTCCTCGCCAACGTCGGGCATGTCCTCCTCTTGGTCCTCCTCGGCCTCTTCCTCCTCCTCCATCTGCCGGTATTGCTCAGGTATGACGATCTGCCCATTTTCGACCTTGCGGAGCAGCCCGGTCCCTTCGGTCACAAGCCCGGGGTTGACGACCTGCAGTTGAGCCACGGCGTTGTCAAAGCCATACTTGGCACTCTTAAAAACATTCTCCCTTTGGGCCTGGATCTCACCGACCAGCTCTGCCCGAGTAGCCAGGTTCCGAGCACAGTCAGGCTCGTCCTCGGCAGGGATCATCATCTGTTGCAGTGACTTCAACTCCTCCTCGGCAGTCGCTCTCCCCTTTTTCTCCTCGTCATAGCTGATCATCAAGTCGGCCAACTCCTTCTTGACTTTGTCGAGCTCGACATTCGTCTCCCGCAGCTCGGCCGTCTGCTTGGCATATATCTCCCTTTTCCCCTCGTAGTCGAGGATACTATTCTCGAGCTGACGATTTCTAACCTCCAGCTTCAGAACCTTCTCCTTCAACTTCGCCACTTCTTTCATGGGGCCGCCTTCGTTAAGGGCCATAGCTGTCTCCGCCACCCTCAGCATGCCGGCCAGATCCTTGGCGAGCATATTAGCTCTCTCCTCGGATGTGTACCCTAGAATGAGGTCCTTCTCCGACTGCATCAGCAACGGAGGGTTCATCTCCATGAAGCCCCTCTTCCCGTAGGTAGGAGGCAAGACGAAACCCTTCTCCTCGGCAACAGCAGACAAGTCGATCACCTGCTCGTCCCTCTGTCTCTTCGCCGGAGGAGGCTTAGCAACCGACGAACTCCCCTTAGCACCCACTGGAGACGAGGAGCTGGCAGGAGTTGTTTGGCTCGAGGAGATCACTTGGGAGATAGCAGCCCGAGCAGATTTCTTCTTGGCCACCCTCTTCTTGTCGGCCGCAATCTTCACTAGCTCGTCGGCGAAGTCAGCCATTTTATCTGCCAAAAACAAAGTTAGTCGACTCACGAGGAGAAAAATGAACAAGGAGAAAAATAAACGAGGAGAAAAATAAACAGTCAAATTCAAAGCAGAAGTCGAGCACAAGAATCAAAATATACCTAACAAATCCTTCCTAGCATCCCTGCTCGTACACTCGAGCAGCGATTTTGTATTTACAAACCGAGGCTCTACCCTCGGGTTCCCAAACTCATCCTTCGCGGGCACACCCGCCTTGGTCATATATCTTACGGGCTCAAACCCGGCGACGTAGCTCCTAATCCTTTCAAACCCTGCCCGCTCCGTCGGGGAGAGATTTTCATCTCGAACTATGTAAGCATCCGTGGGCAGCGCGAAGTGCTTATCCGACCAGCTCAAAGGGAAACGAGGAACCTCCCGAGGAACCGGCTTTCCCTCCTCGCCTAAAACGGCCACGACTTTGTACAACGACTGACGGGCCTCCGGGGACACAGGCTTGATTACATAATACCTTTCTTTAAATCCCCGAACCGAGTCGACGAACATTCTAAAAATCTTGCCCTGTTGATGTTTCAAGGACACCCAACCTTGCCTTCCTCGGAATGTTTGCCTCTGGATTTTGAATATCCTAAAGAACAGGGGCACAGTGGGTTCGACCTCGAGATGCTCGCACAAAATCTCGAAGGCCCTTATGAAGGCCAACGAGTTCGGATGCAGCTGCGAGGGGGCCAGGTTGAGTCGATCGAAAATCCCAATGGCGAGGTCACTAAAGGGCATCCTAAATCCGAGCTCCTTGAAGGCAAATTCATACATCGTGAACCCGCTGTCCGAAAATGGCGAGCACACCCTTTTCCCCTCGACGGGCAGGTAAGCTTCCCAATGTACGGGGCCACCTTCGGCCCTCTCCTCGACAATTGAAAATATGTTGCCGTCTCCTCGTTCTAACGACGACGCGATTCCCCGAGGTTCGGGCGCAACCCATGACAGCGCCGGATCAGTGATTGTGTCGACCAACCGGTTCTCCTCGATCGGCTCCTCGATGTCAGCCATGACGCACCTGAAAAGCAGCGAAAGAAAGTGAATTCGACAATTCAATCAAATCCACCCTTCCACCACAATTCAAGTGAAAGGGCGTTAAAAATGGCGAGGACGCTGTCCCCAACCAAAGCCCTCATCATACGACAAATTAGAGCAAATTAACAAACGGGGAGACATTGGTTTTCGAGGACATGAAACGGGGAGAAGGTCCCCGACACCTAATTTAACAATTAAAACGGGGAGAAGGTCCCCGACATGAGTTCCCAGCGAATCGAACGGGGAGAAGGTCCCCGACACCTAATTTAACAATTAAAACGGGGAGAAGGTCCCCGACATGAGTTCCCAGCGAATCGAACGGGGAGAAGGTCCCCGACACCTAATTTAGCAATTAAAACGGGGAGAAGGTCCCCGACATGAGTTCCCAGCGAATCGAACGGGGAGAAGCTCCCCGACAAACGCTTAGTCATCGTGCTCGCGATTCGGGGAGGAACCATAACTAACAGAAGACGCAACGCGCTCACCTCCCCGACGCCGACGAGGAGAAGCCACGAAGCCCTCCTCGACGTAAAACCCAGAAAACGCACTGTTCATCTTCTTCATGAACATTTCTCATATCCTTCATCACATTCATACCCAGTTCACCCAGTTTTCAAGAAAAACCCCTTTTGATCCAAAAAAATCATATAAACACTCAAAAAGGTGTTTGGCAGTGGCAAAACCACCACCAAGCACCAAAACGCTCACAGTTGGGCAACTGACCAGTGGTTTTGCTAAACGCAAAGTCACCACCAACACAGTGTGGGTTTTCAAATAAAAACCCGTTTGTCCAAAGATAAACAAAAACAAACTTTCATCCAGAAATAGCATGAATAACAGCAAACAGGGGCAAAAAACGTTACATTAGCAAGAAGAATACCTTTTGATGAAGGAAAAATGAAAACTTTTGGGTGAATAAAGCTTCAAATTGGATGATCTTGAGGTTTGAACTTGGAAACTTTGAGAAGAGGAAGCAACAGCAGCAAAAGGCAGGAGGAAAAATGAGTGAAAGTGGCAAATGGTTCCACTTCACTCATATTTATAGCCATCTCCCAAACCTACACGCGCAAAACAAAGGGCACGCCCCCCCAATCACAACCGTTGATCGCATCTAATGGTCAAGATCAAAAACCCATCAACGTTCCAGATTAAATCTCTGGAGAAAATGAGAAGACGTGATGATCCAACGATCCACACGCCTCCTCGTAAAACGGGGAAGCTGCAGCCTATTCCCTAGGTCATAATGGCGTCCTTTCGTAGCCCTCACACGTGGCAAGCACAGACGAAACGTCTGTCCCTTCACATCCCATCAAACAGGCCACGCGTCACGGGCACGAATCATTTTTGAACTTCCTGCTCGACAAGCGAGCACGAAATTATTCTACAAACAAACCAAATCTTATTGCGAGCACGTGCCCGACATTGAAGAAGTGCTCCTTCGCGAATCGTCCTCGACACCAGCTCCCTGCCAGCAAAACCGGTAAGAATTGCGAGCACGAATTTACTAACATTTCTCCTCGTAATCACTACGCTGTGAAGCTCCCCGCGAGCATCTCCTCGACAACGGGGAAGGATAAACAAACTTTGTCCTCGACATACGAGCTTGAACTTAAAGCCACTACTTTTATGACTAAGAGCAATGGCTTGGGGGGCTCCTGTTCTGGACTGGGCCAAAGAGCTGGCCCAAATCTACTCCTGCTCGGATGCGGGGCAGGCCCAATAGAGACTTGCCCCTGCCCGACAGCCAAGCACGCGGTTCCTTCCGCGTGCTGCTCGACACTCATCCATGGAGCTTATCCACTCCTCCTAGGATCGTGGAACTGCTCCACCAAGATAACAGCTGGCAACAGCTTCTCCTCTTATTCAGGAGTTATCTTGGCAGTCCACCTTATTGGGCTGCTCAACACAGCCCACTAAGGGGACCTTTGGCCCAGCGCTGGGGGCAACTATATAAGCTCTCCTTGACAGGAGAGCAAGGTACACAATTCTATTCTCTACTCTCACTCTCTCTCTTTTCTCTGTACTCTAGCAATCTCTGACTTAGGCATCGGAGCGCCTGCAGGTACAACCCCCCCCTCCGGTGGACGTTTGCTGCTCGACGCTACAGTACGACAGACTTCTGGCCATCACCTACTTCTGATCAACAGGTTAGATCAAGACTCTTTCTGGATATTATAATCCGCAAGAGTTCTCCCATCTTCCAATTGCTTCCCTGCAAAGATCAATCGCTGCTGATCAGGAGGAATTCCTTCTTTATCCTGAATCTTCGCCTTCACGTTGTCGATTGTGTCAGAGGATTCAACTTCGAGTGTGATGGTTTTTCCAGTTAGGGTTTTGACGAAGATTTGCATGCCGCCACGGAGACGGAGAACGAGATGGAGTGTGGATTCTTTTTGGATGTTGTAATCGGCATGAGTGCGGCCGTCTTCAAGTTGTTTTCCGGCGAAGATGAGACGCTGCTGGTCAGGTGGAATTCCTTCCTTGTCTTGGATTTTGGCTTTGACGTTGTCGATGGTGTCAGAGGATTCTACCTCTAGGGTTATGGTTTTGCCGGTTAGGGTTTTCACAAAGATCTGCATGATGATGATGAGATGAATTGAGAAAGAAAGAGAGAGCTTTGAGAATTGAGAAGATTGATGATGAAGGAAGAAGAGGAGGTTGCTGATTTATAAGGAGATACGAATAGAAGAATCCAGAACAGTGAACAGAGGACGATATACGCAAGGAATTTTGCTTCGGGATGGTTCTAGAATATTCCAGCACTTGACTTAGCGTTTCATCAATGCTTACTCACGAAGGATTTGTTTGTTTTTCTTCGGGATGGTTCTAGAATATTCCAGCACCTGACGTAGCGTGTCATCAATGCATACTCACTCGAAGGCTTTGTTTGGGTAGATAATCTATACTATATATAAATATAAAGACAATACCTGAGTTTTGGTGTGGATTTTTCATAATCCATACTATGGCTCTGTTTGGTAAGCACAAAAAACTAGCTTATAGCTTATAAGCTAAAAAAGTCCTGTTTGGTAACGACCTTTTCGTTACGAGCTTATAGCTTATTTTGACTAGCTTATAGCTTATTTTCAAACGCTATTTCAATTAGCTTATAGCTTATAGCTTATAGCTTATTGTATTTTCTTCCACTTTTACCCTTGTTATTTTAACTAAAACCCAATTTTACCCTTTAGTACTTATTTTGATTATTATTTTGGATTAATATAATTTAGTCAAAATTATCTTTTTTCAACAAGCATAATTAACATTATTTTAATATTTATTATATTTTTATTGCAAAATTTATATAACACTTGTGTTATATATGACGAGTAAACATCCTCACAATTTTTTTGAACTAACTTTTCACTCTCTACTTTTACAAAATTGACTTTTTAGCCCAATTAATTATATGAGCTGTAAATTTTTTTGACTTGTTCACAAAATTGACTTTTGTAAAAGTAGTATATTTTTGCACCCACAGATCTATACGAACCAGTTAATTTGCTCTATTAAATATTTTTTTAAAAAAGTAATATACAACTCGAATAATGTACCAAAAAAAAAACTCACATACATTGTGAAATCTCGAATCAATTTAGTATAATATTATTATTAATTATCTATTCATTGTATATGTTGTAATTAAGTTTTACAATAATATAATTTATATATACATATTAAATATATTTTACTGTAATGTTTACTTTTTTTATAAAAGGTAAAAATATTTAAAATCATTTTTTTAAATAAAAAATATTTTTTAATAATATCTTAAATATTAATTGATATAAATTTTATTATAAAGTGATAATGCCCTTTCATGTAATTTTACATTATCTTATCAGCTATAAGCTAATTTTACCAAACACTTCAATTAGCTTATCAGCTATAAGCTATAAGCCATCAGCTATAAGCTATAAGCTATAAGCTAGCTTATAAGCTAACCGCTATTTTTACCAAACAGAGCCTATATATAAAGAGAATACCTGAGTTTTGGTGTGGACTTTTCATAATACCAATAATGCCCTTGATTTTTTTTGGTAGATTATACCCTTGATTTTTTTTAGTAGCAACAAAAAACTTTTATTAACAAACATGCCAAACATAAGACACGTTTTTTTTTTACCAAGCAAAAATATTTTATTAACAAACTCACAATAACATAAGGCATGTCTTTTTTTTTTTACATAAGTTAGACACAGGCAGGCGCGGAACGCGCCTGTCTGGCCCGCTAGTGTTAATAAAACAAATTTATCCATTTAATAGGTGATATATAATTTAAAATAATATTATTAATAATATACTCTCTCCGGTCTCATATATAAAAAACAAAAAAAAAATTTACAAAGTCATAAATATAAGAAAAAGTTACTACAATCATTACATTTATTTTGAATATTCTAATTTTACCCTTTGTTTTACTTTTCCCCATAATAAATAATAATTTAATTTAAGCAAAAAGTAAGGGTAAAAGTGGAAATGACATGTTTTTCCTAATCATTTACTCCACTTTCTTAAAGGGTGTGCCTTTTTTTTTGTTTCTTATATATGAGACCGGAGGGAGTACTATTATATTTAAGGTGATATATGCATTTTAATGTTATATTCTTTTTTTTTTTTACGAATTTGAATGTTACGTTAGAATGCATTGGATTATATTTTTTGTTTTACAATCTCAACGTGGATCGAACCTTGGACCTCAATATTACTCAAATCCCTCACCGGTGCAACAATCTCCAGTGTACACTGATGACTTCCATGAGAGTCATTGGTCTCTATGTCTTCACTTTGTAGCATTAAGGGGGCAGTGCCATGAGGAAAATCGACTACGAACGCGATGTCTTCCCATAAAATTAAGGATGGTTGGATAGCCGCTCAACTCATCACTATACTTCCAGTATCTCACTCCCCTCTCTATCTCTCTTGAGTGTCTTCCCATAAAATTTTGCTGCAACAATGTAAAATTAAATCTTTGTGTAAACTCTTGAGTTTTTCTTCATGTAGCTCCTTGGTATTTATAGACCTTTCAATTTCTGAAGAGGAGCGTATGAGAGAGATTTTGAAATTCAAAATCTGTCAAAGATACGTTGTAATCTTTGTTGCCATGTTCTGTTAATAGTGTGTTATCGTCAGTTCACTTGTGCATTACCGTCTGTTGAAAAACTGCTGCAATGCTTTGCATGGCCTTTGAAGCTTTTACGTGGCTTCTAACTTGTCGATATGAGAGGATCAATTTTGAATTTGTGATGACAATGCATCAGCAAGTGGAGAATGTTGGAGGAGCCTTTGTCTTCTCATGAGGGGACCAAACTATGTAGCATGTCTTTTGTTGTTTGGTGACTAATGTACTTTGCAAAGATAGGAGGATGTGCTTGCTTATTGTCCACAAAAATCAATTCCCATGTGATGAGAAAATATCTTCTTTCATTTGTTCACAAGCTTCTACGTGGGAGTATCTTTCTCCTTTGGTGACATTCCTTTTGTTTGTTCTTAAGAAGGCCTTGATTACATAGTCCAAAAATTTGCTAGGCCCATGAAATCTTTTATGCCATTTATGTTTCCTTAAAATACTACCACATTTGGTAAGGCAAAAAGGAATAATATCATGTGAAGCTTTTCATCATTAAATCCAAGAACTTAAGTTGCTTCAATTAAATCTTGTTTGCTACGTATGACTTTCCATTGTTTTACTTGTGTATGTGTTCATCAGGTGCGTTACCGTTGTCAGACGATAACGTTATCGTTGAAACATTTCTCACAAAACACATTAGCAAATAACAAGATAATCAATATTATAATTTAATTTATATGTTTGTTATCTTTAAAACATCAAATAAGGATTTTGTTCCCAACACACTATACTTCCAGTATCTGACTCCCCTCTCTATCTCTCTCGACCCATTCACCGGAGTATGTTGGGCTGGAATGCCTCCATTCCCTCTTTATCCATTCCACTTTTTGTAAACCCATGACTCTGTGTCTCGCGCAGAAACCGGATAAAGTCAAGAATCGTCGTTTACCTTTTGAATCAAAGTAGCACCGAGTACTTCGACCATAGGGCGGAGGGAAGCTTTGTAGACAGTTTCGCATCCTCGTCGCTTCTTTCTGGCGACTAGCTTATCAAGTGGGTGGCTTGGTAAGCAAGCTACCTTCAGCATTGGTAAAATTCCTATCAATAATAGAGGTTCTTAACTAAACTCTGGGGTTTGATAGATAGCATTGGATTTGTTGGATAACTAATGTATCTTACATCAATTATAGACCGGATATATTAGTTATCTAATGAATCTAAAAGGTTGAAATTTGCTTATAACTAAGACTATATAGGGAGTACTATTTTTTATTATTTTCACAGGAATCTATATTTCTATTCATATAAACGTTTTTTTTTACGGGCTTTTATATTTCTACTCACAAAAAAAAGTCACAGCAGTGCCACCGTGCATATGCACGGGTATTATACTAGTTTTTTAATATATTATGAGCTATATTAGATATAGAACGGAGACGTCTAAAGGTGCAAACATAGATAGTTGGAATGTCTCGTCTTTCCTTAATGTCTAGATACTCTTAATTTATTAAAAGAAGTTATTATTATTTAAAATTTGTGAGTTTTTTTTAATTATGAATTTTATGAGATATGACACATGATTTTTTATGAAAAGTTGTTATTGAATGATTGGATAAAGAAGAAAAGATCACATTTTGTTAAGTTATTGGGGTTGAAATAGTGCCCAAACTATATTAGTAGAGTCTCATCTAAAAATTGGAGGTTAACACCAAAAGATAGAGTCACATATTTATTACATCACATTAAGATGGAAGCAAACAACCATACATCTTACACTGATATGTAGAACAACTCCAAAAACACACACACACACAAGAAAACAACCACATGATGTGTGACAAACAACTAGCTAGGAGCTTATCACACTTATTATACCACACAAATTACATTACATTGAGGAGCAGAAAGTAAACACTAACATGAGTTTCCACATGATCAGGCAATAGAAGCACTACTAGAATAAAAATTTAATTAATGAAAGAAAATTTAGAAAAAATATATATAAAGTTCCTATCTTTAATTCTGTTATCACTAAATTTAGTGACAAAGAAATTAGAGAGAAAATTTCATATTTTTTTTCATCACTCATCTTGGTCATTAATTATACTTTTCTAGAAGTGACATACAATTAGATCTAGTTTTTTAATATGCCATGAAGAGCAGGCCAACCTTCATGGGTTCGAGTTATTCTGCCATTGACAATAAAGTCTCTATTGGAAATATCAATACATGCAACATATTCTCCTTTGAAAACGTAAGCTTGATCCTTAACGCTAGAAGCAAATGCAGCATCAATTCCATTTTCATAGACTGTACCGACTAAACTTTTAAAACCATTGCGAATGTAGCGATTAACCGCGAGAGTCTTAGCATGATAGTCAATACGGGCATACTCATCTCCTTTGAATAAGAAAACATTATTCCCGTATGCCCTAATTGCAGCATCTACTCCATTCACTAACACGGTTTCCTTGAGACAAGGAAACATGGTAGTGATTGGAACAGGACCTTCAAGTAATTTAGCGTCTCCTGAATCTGGAGCATAGTCTATTTTGGCACATTGATTTCCAGAGAATATGAAGGCTTGATTGCCATCGGTCTCAAAGGCACAATCTATTACATTTTCAAATAGCGTTTTTTTAAGAAATGGAAAACCATCAGATATATGAATCGGCCTATGAATAATGTTTTCCTTCTTGGCTCCTGGAGCATAATTCACAACCACAAACATTTTTTTCACGAATATGTAACATTCATTGTGCTTAGAGGAACGAAATGCGGCATCTATGTGATGGTTTGGCATTTTTCTTATTGAAGGGTTAGTTTGTTTTATTCAAGGTAAGGGACATGAAATGTGTTTCCTTCCATTTGTGAAGGCCCCTGTTTATATAGAGATTTTATTACTGTCTTAGTGTCTTAACAATTATGTGAACCCAATAATATATTTGAAATTAATGTCAAAAACACGTTTGTACACTTAACTTCTTTAGACACACAATTAATTGGAGAGATTGTTGATCACATGTTTGCATGTGAACAATCTTAAAATGTGGGATATAACATCTTCCTCGTACCATATATTTGCACCTTGTTTAGATTTAGATAGACAATGCAAGGTTTGGTCTCTTTAAACAATTGGTTAGATATAACACTTTATACTGACGGTGCATATAAATTAAATTCTAATAATAATAATAAATAATAAATAATAATAACTTCCTCTAGGTGAGGAAGTTGCTAGCTAATAATAATAATAATAATAATATATTTTCTTTAGGTGAGCATTCAAAAATCCATTTTTGGGATATAATAAGAATTCTTATTCTCAAATAAACCTCACTTATAAATTGTGTCTAAAAAACCTCATTTATATTTTCAGATCATCTTTTATCCAATGTGATAGCTTAAATCTGATAGCAGGTAACTCAATGGATCTTTGAGAAACTCTTATAACATCTTTCGATATTTTTGGACTCTTAACCCACTTCCTCATGCTCAACATTATTGAAATTGGTGCGTGAAAATAAATGGTGGATGGTCCAATGGTGGATGGTGGATGGTCCACTTCCTCATGCTTCAAATTAATGGCACACTGACATGACGTACAAATGTTTTCAAAGTAGGGATTTTGCTTTAAATTAAAAGAAGATAGTAAGATTGCAAAATCGTAAATCGCAACCAAAATCGAAAGATTCTACTCATATAATTTTGTTGAATTGAAAAGGGAAATCAAAATCGCATAATCGAAAATCGCAACCAAAATCGATGGATTCAACTCATAATAGTATTCGATCCTGACCCATATAAGATAAATGAGTTTGGGATGGCTTTTTCATTATTCTTATTTTACCCTTCATTTAGTTTCAATACTACCATTGAGTAATTGGTTATTTTTTTTTCAAAAAAAATTCAAATCCATAAATTTTTTAATTAACAAATTCAAATTCAAATCCATAAATGAGTTTGGAATTTTTTTAATTCCAATCTCTCATGATGGAATTCTCCATAGTGATGTATGAGAGATGATTGTCAATAAGTTGTTGCCCTTGAAATAGCTTCTTAATGTCTCTCTTAATCCTTTCTGTGTTTCTCTCAGTCTTAGACCTTGGTAAGTTAGGCATAGGCTGAGGCTAAGGCTGAGGATTAGAAGGACCAGCATCATTCATGAATGGCATAGCTTGCATGGGTGAAACACTACTAGAAAAATCTAAAATACCGACGGGCGAAATCCGTCTCTAAAAAGCAAATATTCCGTCACTAAGCATGTTAGAGACAGAATTAGAGACAAATTTGATTCTGTCGTTAATTTCCTCGTCTCTAAACTATCAGAGACGGATTTTATATTTCGTCTCTGACTGGAGACGGAATTTTTCCGTCACTAATAAATAAAAATTCGTTTCTAAACATCGAATTCAAAACCCAATAAATCCGTCTCTATTGGAGACAGAATTATCCGTCTCTAAATTCAAATATTTTTGTCTCTAAAATTTCGTCTCTAAGCATAGAATTTTTTTTCCGTAGAGACAAAACACATTTTCCGTCTCTAATAAGTTATTATTTTTTTTTGGTTTATTTCTCAATTGAATGTTTATACAATTTTTCAAATAGTGAATTTTATTTACTATATGTAATTCTAGAACGTGAGAAAATCATTTCAATTGACACCAAATATATTTCATTTTTACAAAGTATCAAGTGCACCACTACGGCACTAAATAAAAATATCAAACTTAAAGTTGTCCAACACACAAAAATACATATAATTGATTTAACAAATACATAAAAGAAACTAACTAACGCTAAACTTCATCACTCATCACATCATTTTCAATAACATCCATCTCTAATTTGTTAATAACATCCATCACCCATCACATCATGGAGAGTTTTCATTGATATTAGACTCAAACCTTCCAAAAATCTGCTCCCAATGCTCCATCTTTTATTTTGATGTTTCTTGTTCAACATTATTTTGCTCAAGTTCAACGAATGATGCTTCGATCTTAGCTTCCATAGCAGCAACTTTATCTTATGATACCATATCGATAGAAATTAAATTGAAGGTGATAATTTCAAACATTCTTTGATAGTGACAGCTTGACTTGAGATCCTAATCCAAATATGTGTCCCATCTAAAAAAGTATTTCATGATCTTCCTCGCCACTTGGATGAATCTCCTCATGCATTTATTAGAAGAAAAATTATGTTCTTGTGAATGTTACATTTTATCCAAACCAAATCATGGTGGTGAATCTCTTATAAAAATATTATTAATAGCTCAATGTGTATTTTCCAAATTCTTTTTACCTCACACTTGTAGCTAAGAAGCTTGTCAATGAAGTCAACTCAAACCTTAATTTAACATTGGAGTATGACCAATATCTACTCCCTGAAAGCCAAAATACAAGAATTTCATGCCAAGATACAATATACACAATCCCTAAAGATCTAAGTGTTTGCTAACAAGAGATATAGAGAAAGTAAAACGATGGTCAAAAAGCCTAATTGAAAGAAAACTCGAACAACACAAATTAAAACCTTAAATAAATAAATAAAAAGAAGAGCAATTAAATTAGCGAATTGAAAATATAGAGGTGAGAATAAGAATCTGAGATTTGATTAGTTAACATTCAATATCAACTTATGCTAAATTACTTTAAATTTCACCAATTCTCTTGAGAAACTAAAATTTGATATTAAATCTAAAATTAGTAATAAACTTCAAGAGCAACCTACAATCTCAAGTTACTTTTACATCCAAATTAGCTTTACCAACATCAACTAACTCTTGATAGAAATCCTAAAATTTCTATCTTGTACTACTATAAAGTTAATAACCGGCAAAACAAATTAGAAACAAAGGCCAATATCTAATGAATAAAACATACCATTAATCAAACTCAAAAAGAAATTATTTTTCAACTTAAAGAAAAAGGGAAGTTAAGTAATATGATTTTTAGACACAAGTTCAGAAGAGAAAGAAAAGAATTTAAACAATAGTAACACAAAAAAAAAGATGGTATTGTTCAAGATTTTAACATTGAGTAGTGTTACGGTTCCAAAATAGAAATTGGGGGTTTTTCTCAATTTTAAGAATAATTGAAAGATTGAATGTAGAAACAAACTCACCCTTGGGTAAGAGATATCCAGGCAGCAAAGAGAGAAGTAGAGCATCGTAATTTAAGTGCATCTTCGGCAGGGCCGTCTCAATATATTTCGAGGCCCCGGACGAATTGGATAATAAGGCCCTCTAAAAGTAAAATTACTTTTTTTTATTAAAAAAATATAATTTTTTATTTATAATATAAAATATAGTTATATTCTAATCATTAATAATAATAATAATATACACTTTCAAACTAATATCATTAAAAACTGATAGTATTTTTAATATAATTGTAACTTAATTTTAGAAATTAATTCTTTATTTTCAAAGAAATAACAAAATGTAGTTGTTTATTTTTTTATAAATAAAGTTGTAAAATTATTTATAAGTTATACAGTGACTATATTTATTGAATATAAAAAAAACTCATTATTTTATAAAAAAAAAAACAATTTTTGAAATTGCTTATGTAATATTCAATATGTATTATAAAAAAAAAAACTTATTTAGATGTATGCACCAAAAAAGAAAAACAAATTATTTAGAATTTTAGATGTATTAGAAGTGATTGAAACTATTTATTTGTTGGTTTATAGTGATCGAACATAGATCCGCACAGTAATACTGCACCAGGCTAACCACTACACCCACTAACATTGCTTGTCATGTATTCTCCTCATTAATACTTAATCTTTGTTTTAAATGATGGGCTTTTAAAAAAAATATATTGAGGCCCATAAAAGTTGAGGCCCTGGGCTGTGGGCCTGGTTGCCCTCCTTCAAAACCGGGCCTGATCTTCGGAACGGCCGACATGGTGTGTTACACTATTCAATTTATTTGAAAAAGAAGAAGTAGAGAACGTAAGGGAATAGATGATCGAAACATATAACATCAGAGTGATGCCAATGGAGTCCGGGGGAAGAGATATGCTTAAGAAGAAAATTTTTAGGATTTTTGGGATATCTAATTTAAGAATGTTTGTTAAAAAATAAAAGTTGAGAATGATTGCCTCAAATCTTCAAAAAAAAAAACTTATAATAATAATAATAATAATAATAATATTCATAACAAAAAATTAACACATAATATAATACAGTGTTCAAAAACAATTAACACATAACAAAAAAACAAATTTTTTTGAAGCCAAATTTTTTTTTTAACATATCGCTCAAGTATAATTTTTTTTATCCTTAACACATATTTATAATTTGGTACTTCCTCTGTTCCTTTTTATTTTTCGTTTTAGAAAATTTACTACAAATTAAAAAAGTGAATTTTTGTACTTTATCTTCCTATTATACCCTAATTTTATTTTATTTTTTGGAATATATTATTTACAAAATAATAGGAACAAAACAAAAACAACCAAAGAAATAGGAACAAAACAAAAACAATAACAAGATTATATGAAAAAGTTCAATGAAAAAAAAAAGATACAATAAAAAAATTATATAAAATTTAGTCAATAAAAAAAATGGGAGGAGGGTATAATAGACAAAATATGACCTTAAACTATCAAAACGACCAATAATTTGAAACAAATATTTTTTCCTAAAACGACAAATAAAAAGAAACGGAGGGAGTATAATTTTATTTCATATAAAAGACTATTTTATTTTATAGAGTGATATTGTAATTTGAATTATCAAAAAAAAAAAAATTGTAATTTGAGATTAATTGTTATACATTGATCGGTATAAAACTTTTTTACACATGCATCTAAACAAATCACACTATAGTGTCATTTTTATAAGTTATAATTCCTAAAATATCTCACCAAAAATTTACGTGGCGTTATTTTATTGGATGTATGTGTAGAGAAAATTTATATTAAGTGGGATGACCGGGGATCGAACCACGACCCCCTACATATTATGGGAGTATAATTTTGAAAAGGGTTTGAAGTTCGAACCTCGACTCCTGTATATATAATTTGATGTTTTTATCAACTGAGTTAAACTCACGGTGTCATTGGACAAAATTTTAATACATTACTATTGCTATAATATATTATATATTTTAAATTATTTAATATTTTTTATAGTATAATTAGTTTGGGTGAGCATTTAAAAAAATCGTTTAAAATTATAATGTTCAAGCGAACAAATAATTGGTGCAAATTGAAACAATATTACGTTAATTTAATAGAGACGGACGATCGAGACGGATATTTTCCGTCTCTAACAAAAGTTTGACTATTTTGATAACAAGTTGACTCATTAGAGACGGATATTGAGACAGAAAATATTAGACACGACTAATATTTGTCTCTAAAATCCGTCTCCGACTATTATTTTCTATTTATAATTAAAAAAATAATAGAGTAGAGACGGATTTAGAGACAAAATGATTTAGAGACGGAATATTCCGTCTCTATCATTTGTCACTAATACATATATTTTAGTTTTCGTCTCTAATTGTTCTTTTCTGTGTCTAATTTTGTCTCTAATAGAGAAGAAATAAATTCCGTCTCTAAATTCCGTCGGTATTTAAACTTTTTCTAGTAGTGGAATAGTGGTAACAGGAGGAGGATTCAAAATGTCATTGAAAAATGGTTGATCAAACATATTCTGAGATGATGAATTGAAGAAATTGCTCTGAGGATTCTCATTAAACAAAGGTGAGAAATTAAAATTTGGTGGTGATGAGAAGAGTGGAGCTATGGTTGGCTCAGATAGCAAGGGTTCCAAGACTGAGTTAGGGTCAAGCTGTGTGGTAGCTTGTGTAGCTCCTAACTGTGGAACCACTTGTGGTGACTCAGTTTGTGGGGAAGAGATTAAAGAAGTATTTATCTGAGAATTAGGTGGTGGCACATTCAGATTGATTTCATTTCTTGGTTCAACCAGTGGGATGAGGGATGAGTTTGAAGATTTTCTTCCTCAAGAATAGGATCAGAGGGAACACAAGGATCAATTTGGTCAGATGGGTTTGGTGGTTCATTTTCAGACACAACAGGATCAGCTTGCACAGACTGTCCAGTGTTAAGGAAGCTATCCAAGTTTGAGGTTTCACCTCTTTTTCTCTTATAGGTTCTGAAAGGGACATTTGGAGTAGGGTCAGGTTTGAAGTGTTTCAAGTTTTTAAGGTCAAACTTTTTGACTTTGGTCTCAGCAATTTCACCTTTGAGAGAAACTTCAAAATGTTTAAAAATTTGAGTCAAAATCATGCCATAAGACACGCAGAATTTTTTGTTGTTCCAGTTTGCAACCTCCATCATAAATTTGATAATAATAAAAGGAAGGTTTAAACGTTTTCTCTCAAAGAGGTGATGAATGACCATGAGGTCATTGTCACCTAAGCCATCATATCTGCCTTGCTTAGACATTATGTTACCTTTACTGATAATGTTGAAGATTTTTGGTAGTAGTTTGAGGTGTGGTGTGGTGAATTGATCTTTTGGAGTGGTAGGCTTAAAAAGAGATTCTCTAACCTCATCAATTGTCACATTGGCTTGGCTATACCAGTTACTACCATAAGATTTGAGGCCATCAGTTGGAAGTTTAAAAAACTTAGCAATAAAATCAACATCTAAGACAATTTCTATTCCTTTGACTATGGACCTAATGGTGTTAGTGTCATTGTCACAGTGAGCTTGATAAAAGAAAGCTTGTACTAACCTAGGGTAGTAAGTTTCTTTAATTTGAAGAAAGTGAGACCAACCTTGATAGTCCGTATAGTACTTAAGATCTAGCTCGTGTCTCTCCAATGCTTGAAGGTTGAAGAAACGTCCAGCAGCAATTGGTCTTGTTCTCCATTTCTTTAAGAATCTTTTCTCATCAGCTTTTCCAAACAAAGGGGTTCTGTCTTTTACTAGCTCATTAATTGATTTTTGCCTAAAACGCTTCTTTGGCTGAGCTTCTGCTTCTTCAGAGACATTCTTTCCTTTGTCTTTGTCAGAAAATGGTTTAGAAGTTTTTGGAGAAGGAGTTTTTTCAGAAGAAAAAGAGGAGTTTGGTGATGACTCAGAAAGGGTTTTTGATGATTTTGGGGTTGAGCTAGAAGAGGATTTTTTAGGATCATCTTCTTCTTCATCAGTAGTCTCACAAGTAATGTAAATACGTTCAGCATTACTTTGAGATTTGCCAGCTCCAGATAAAATCCTTTGAGAACGGCGAGTTGGTAACGAGCTTGAAGGTTTTTTCTTTTTAACCTTTGGTTTGAGATGAGGTGGAGTTTGATTAAGGTTTGGAGGCCGGTGTTGTTGAAAATGTGGAGGAAAAATAGTTTGGAGAGCTGGAATGTTTAAGGGTTCATCAGAGGGATTGTTCTGGCGGAAGCTTGGGCGATTTGGTGATGGATTGTGGAAAGGTGGAGCTCTTCTGGCGGTTTGCTTGGTACGAACCATGGTTGAGGGTTTGAGAGGAGGAAGATGAAGGTTTGGAAGAGGAAGAGTGATGATCAGAGAGAGAGAGATAGACGGTTTTCAGAGAGTGAAGAAAAGAAATGAAAGGTTTTGGTGTTGGTAACCGCGAAAGACAAGGGAAGTGATTGGAGAGGTGTCTTGGAAAGAGAAATAAGAAAATAGGCAATGATCACACAACATAGAATAGGTTTAAAAGAAGAAAATGAAAAGTTGTTGATCACACTTTTCTTCTTCTCATACGTGTAGGTTTAGGATGAATAGGGGAAATAACACTTTTAACCACACAACTAAAACAAAGGATAAGTTAACTTATTGTAGGTTTTGAGATAATATTTAATTTTACTTTTAAAAGATTGAAACGATCTTCTACTAAAGGTTTAGTAAAAATATCAGCTAGTTGATTTTCAGTATCAACAAATATTAATTCAAAATCCTTTTTGTTTATGTGATCCCTAATAAAATGATGTTTTATCTCAATATGCTTTGATCTTGAGTGTTGAATGGGATTTTTTGACAAATTAATTGCACTAGTATTATCACAAAAAATAGGTACATTTGTGTACCTTATTGAATAATCTTCAAGCTGATTTTTGATCCATAAAATTTGAGAGCAGCAGCTTGCAGCTGACACATATTCAGCTTCAGTAGTGGATAATGCTATCGTGTTTTGTTTTCTGCATGACCAGCTTATGAGTGCTTTTCCAAGAAATTGACACGCACCACTTGTACTTTTTCTTTCAATTTTGTCACCAGCGTAGTCAGCGTCACAAAAAGCTGTCAAGTCAAAAATAGAATCTTTGCTATACCAAAGACCAATATTAGTAGTACCGACAAGATATCTAAAAATTCTCTTCACTGCTGTCAGATGAGATTCCCTAGGGGAAACTTGAAAACGTGCACATAGACCTACTGCAAAAACAATATCTGGTCTACTGGCAGTTAAGTACAACAGAGATCTAATCATACCTCTATACTCTTTTTCAGAGACAGTTTTACCCTTTTCATCCTTGTCTAAAAATGAAGATGGATGCATGGGAGTTGCCATTAGTTTGGCTTCATTCATTTTATATTTTTTGAGAAGATCTTTAATATATTTTTCTTGACAAATAAAAATACCATGTGTTTCTTGTTTAATTTGTAAACCAAGAAAATATCTTAATTCTCCCATCATACTCATTTCAAATTCAATTTGCATGAGATGGGAAAAGTCTTCACACATTTTTTCATTTGTTGATCCAAAAATGATATCATCAACATATACTTGTACAATAAGTAAATCATTTTGGTCAGGTTTTCTAAAAAGAGTTGTGTCAATTTTTCCTCTAGAAAAATTGTTCTTAATCAAGAATGGACTTAATCTATCATACCAAGCTCGAGGAGCTTGTTTTAGACCATATGAAGCTTTTGAAAGTTTAAACACATGATCTTGTTTTTGTTTATTTTCAAAACCAGGAGGTTGATGAACATAAACTTCTTCATTAAGAAAACCATTTGAAAAAGCACTTTTAACATCCATTTGAAATAGTTTGATATTTTTATGAGATGCATATGCTAAAAGAATTCTTATTGCTTCTAACCTTGCAATAGGAGCAAAAGTTTCATCATAATCAATACCTTCTTGTTGATTGTAGCCTTGAGCAACAAGTCTAGCTTTGTTTCTAATAACTTTACCTTCTTCATTTAGTTTGTTTCTGAACACCCATCTTGTTCCTATTATTGAGTGATTTGCAGGAGATGGAACAAGTGACCATACTTGATTCTTTTCAAATTGAAGAAGTTCTTCTTCCATTGCTTCTACCCATGATTTGTCAATAATGGCTTCTCCAATGGATTTTGGCTCTATCTGAGAGATCAATGCCAAGTTGCTTTCGTTTTCTTTAAATGAAAATCTTGTTCTTACTCCATCAGTTGGTTTTCCAATTATATTATCTGGAGGATGACTCCCAACAATTCTTAAGGTTTTTGGAGGAAGTAAAGGATCTTCTTCTTCCTTTTGAGTTGGAGTTTCTTGAGTAGTTTGAGTTTCTTGTTCTTCTTCGTTGGAAGGTATTATAAGATCATCAAATTCATCAAAGACAATGTGCATGCTTATCTCCATAGTTTGAGTTCTTAAATTATAGATTATGTAACCTTTAGAGTTAGTAGAATAACCTAGAAAAATAGCTTTGTCTCATTTTGAATCAAACTTACCAAGATTTTCTTTTGTGTTTAAGATAAAACAAAAACAACCAAAAATATGAAAATATGAGATGTTTGGTTTTCTATTTTTCCAAAGTTCATAAGGTGTTTTGTTTAAAATCTTTCTAATTGAAACACGATTCAAAATATAGCAAGATGTATTTATGGCTTCAGCCCAAAAATATTTTTCAACATTTGATTCATGTAACAAAGTCCTTGCCATTTCTTGTAAGGTTCTATTTTTTCTTTCAACTACTCCATTTTGTTGAGGAGTTCTTGCACAAGAGAAATTGTGAGAAATTCCATTTTCATCAAAGAATGATTTGAAAGAAGAATTTTCAAATTCTCCCCCATGATCACTTCTGAAAGTTGCTCCTGCTACTCAGCCTAGAGCCTTGAGCATTGTACAGGGACGTGCTGTAGGAGTAACCCATTACCTTCTGGGTGGAATTGCCACAACGTGGGCATTCATGTAACATCCCAACTTTTATTAATAGAAGAATATTAATTAGAGATAATTATCGTGGACTAATTAAAAAATAGAAGGTTATTAACTATTAGAGACTTGGAAGTGGTATCTTTGTAATTATGTGCATTACTGTCGATATTCTAGATAAATCGATATGGGGTGTTATAATTGGTATCAGAGCAGGTCGATTCATTTCGGACTTTGCCGCGGATCATTAAAATCCAATCCAAGTAGTACGGACCCTTTGGAGTCTAGACTGTTTACGCTGAAATCCTCGCGTACTGAGTCTGATCGATATTTGAGCCTTGTTCATTTTGAACTAGTTTACAAAAGTTTTTGAAGGCATCACAAGATTCATCTTTATTTTTCAAAAATAACACCCATGTGAATCTAGAGTAGTCATCTACTATAACAAAACCATATTGTTTCCCACCAAGACTAGTGGTGTTGACAGGACCAAATAAATCAATGTGAAGAAGTTCCAAAGGTTTTTTAGTTGAAATAAAATCTTTTAGATGAAAACTACTTTTAACTTGTTTTCCTCTTACACAAGCTTCACATACTTTATCTTTGTCAAACTTTATTTTTGGAAGACCTCTTACTAAATCAAGTTGAGATATTTTTGAAATTGTTTTCATGCTTACATGACCAGCTCTTTTGTGCCAAATCCACTTATCTTTTTCAATAGACATAAAACATGATTCAGCTGGGATGTCATCTAAGTATAAAACATATAAGTTTTTCTTTCTTGATCCAGAAAAGAAAACTTTTCCTGAGGAAGTTTGTTTAACTTCACAAATGTTTGGTTTAAAAATGACTTCAAAACCACTATCACAAAGTTGACTGATACTAAGCAGATTATGTTTAAGACCTTCAACATATTGAACATTTTCTATTTTTGCAGAATTATTTTTACCTATAATACCTTTTCCTTTTATTTGTGCAGTATTATTATTTCCAAAAGTAACTGATCCTCCTTCCTTTTGCACGAAGGAGAGGAAACATCTTCTATCTCCTGTCATGTGTTTTGAACAACCACTGTCCAAAAACCATGGCTTTTTCTTTACCCCTTGATAGTGTACCTGCATTTTGATTCTTTGATGTTTTAGGTACCCATATTATCTTGGGTCCTTGATGGTTAGTTCTAACAAACTGACACTCATTTTCTTTATGATTATCTTCATACCAACTTTGTTTCAATATTTTTCCTGTATGACGATAACGTTTTGGTTCTTTGTAAAACTTAAGTTCTAATTTCTTCTTTTGAAAACAAATGGATTCTAGCGGTGACCAGTCTTTTTACAAAAAGAACATTTGACCTTAATTTCCTTTTTGTCAGGAATAAAATGATTTTTGTATAATTTCTGAGTTTTTGTATTATCAAAACCTAATCCTGTTTTGTTAAAAAAACTTGATTGTGATCCCATAATGTTTTGAAAAGTTTCTGTGGATTTTATGAAACCTGTGAGATCAGTTCTGAGTTTTTTTATTTCAGTTTTTAGTAAAGAATTTTCTTTTTCTTGATCAGAAACATCTAAAGACAGACTTTGTTTATGATTAAGTTCTTGAATTGTTTTCTTGAGTTCATTATTTGAAAACAGAAGTTTTTCTTTTTCCTCTTTGATTTCAGAATTTTCTTTTTGAAGTAAAAGACATTGTTTAGAAAGAAACTCAGAATCAAGTAGTAAACTATCAAAGTTAGTTTCTAATGCATTAAATAAATGAGTTTCATCAAAGAGAAATACCTTCATTGTCTGAATTTGCCATTAGACAGATGTTGGCTTCTTCTTCTTCATTTGTTTCAGATTCATCATCATCTTCCCAGGTAGCCATCATTGATTTTTTCTTAAAAGGAAATTTCTTAGGAGTTTTGCTCAAGGGACATTCTGATTTGTAGTGCCCAGGTTTGTTGCATCCGAAACAAGTAACTTGACTTTTGTCAAAGTCATTTTTTTAGTTATCTTTTCCTATTGAAAAATTCTTTCTAATTTGATCTCTTCTTCTTAGCATTCTCTGAATTTTACTAGAGATAAAAGCTAACTCACTTTCAGCTTCTTCTTGTGTTGAATCTGTGTCTTTGGTTTCTACTTCTAAAGGACAAGTATTATTTGTGTCTTTTTGAGAAGCTTTTAAAGCAATAGTTTTATCTTTCTTTAAAGGTTTATCCCCTTGAAGAACAACCTCATGAGCTCTTAGAGATCCAATAAGATCTTCTATGGGAAGAATTTTTAAATCTTTGGTTTGAGTAATGGCAGTAACCATGGGTCTCCAAGAAATTGGAAGACATCTTAAGATTTTTCTAATTCTATCATGTGTTGTGAGAGATTTCCCAAATGATCTTAATTCATTTATTATAGAAGTAAATCTTGAGAACATTTCATCAATGCTTTCATTTTCACCCATTTCAAAAGTTTCAAATTTATTTACTCCTATGTCTATTCTAGTTTCTTTTACATGATTAATTCCTTCATGATGAATTCTTAAAGTGTCCCAAACTTGTTTGGCCGTGACACATTCATCTACTCTTTCACTTTCTTCCATACTTAAAGCACAAGATAAAAATAAGTGAGCTTTAGAGTTTAGGAGTACCTTTGTTTGTTCAACTGTAGTCCAAGCTTCTTCTGGTTTCTCAGTAATGACTCCTTCAGGTGAAGTTGCTGCAGGAACATAATCTCCTTCTGTAACTATACGCCACAGACCTACTTCCTGGGATTTAAGAAACAATTGCATTTTGTTTTTCCAGAAGTAATAGTTTTTTCCTGTAAGCAATGGTGGCCTTGAAGCAGAACCTCCTTCTGGAATGTATCTTTCTTTTGACATTTTTCTTCCTGAATCTTTTTCCTCTAGCACTGATTAGGTGCACAAACCTTTAGAGCCAGTGCTCTGATGCCAATTGAAGTAGCAATAAATGTCACAAGAAAGGGGGGTTTGAATTGTGACCCTTTTTAAAATTCTTTTATAAATAATAACTTAACACGATATTTCTTTTAGGGATTAGTTAACAAGTAATCAAAGAAATAATGTTAAGACAATAACGATCACTACTAGAAAAAGTTTAAATACCGACGGAATTTAGAGACGGAATTTATTTCTTCTCTATTAGAGACAACATTAGAGACAGAAAAGAATAATTAGAGACGAAAATTAAAATATTTGTATTAGTGACAGATATTAGAGACCGAATATTCCGTCTCTAAATTATTCTGTCTCTAAATTCGTGTCTACTTGATTATTTTTTTAATTATTAATAGAAAATAATAGTTGGAGACGGATTTTAGAGACAGACTTTATCCGTGTCTAATATTTTTTGTCTCTATGTCCGTCTCTAATGAGTCAACTTTTTATTAAAATAGCCAAACTTTTGCTAAAGACGGAAAATATCCGTCTCCGAGTATTTCTATCTCTATCCTCCGTTTCCATTAAATTAATGTTATGCTATTTTATTTTGTGCCAATTTTTACTTGTCTAAACATTATAATTTTAAACGAATTTTTTTAATGTTCGCCCAAACTAATTATATTATAATAAACCAAAAAACTAATTATATTATAAAAAAATAATAATTAATTTAATAATATATAATATATTATAGTAATAGTAATGTATTTAAGTTTTATTTAAATTACCCGTGAACTTAACTCAGTTGATAAAAGCATCAAATTATATATGCAGGAGTTGAAGTTCGAACTTCAGACCTTCTCAAAATAATAGCATGATATTATTAATACTTGGATTTATACAGAAAATTAAAAGGATTTAATTTATATACACTAATGGTGTAAAATTATTTTACACGTGCATCCAATAAAATAACGCCATGTAGATTTTTGTTGAGACATTTTAGGACCTAACTTATAGTGTGATGTGATTAGATACATACGTAAAAAAAAATTATATCGTCAGTATATATCAAAATAATTACACATAGATGAAAGGTAGCCGAACAACAAACTTCTCCACTAAATCTTTTTGGAATAAAAATTATAATATCACTCTATAAAATCAAATTAAATTAGTCTTTATATGAAATAAAAATAGGATTAAATATGTTTTTGGTCCCTATAGTTTCCCAGAATTTCATTTTTAGTCCCTAAAGATTTTTTTCGCACTATAAGACCAAAATCATATTTAACACTAAAAGTTATACCAATTTTTTTTATAAGTTAAAAAAAATGTTTTTTTGATAATGATAAGTTAAAAAAATTATACCAATTAATTATAACAAAAAATTCTACGAAATTATAAAAATGTGTTAATTGTTTTTTAATACTATAATTTTAAATTTTTTTTTTTTTTAGGATTTGAGGCAATCATTTTTAATTTTTGTTTTAAAATATTCTTAACTTAAATACCGTAAAAACAAAAAAAATAATCTTAACTTTCCTTTTTTTTTATGACGCAAAAAACACTTTTAACTTTTCTTTTTGAAGATATCCAAAAACCCTAATAATTTGTTTCTTAAAGGTATCTCTTCCCTACTTTCATTCACATCGCTCTCTAGTCATCTTTTCTCTTATGCTTCTTCTTTCTCAAATAAATTGAACGGTATAACACATGTCGGCCCTTCTAAAAATCGCTCTACTCTCTTTTCTCCTTGCTTGCTGCGTGGATATCTCTTGCCCAAGGTTAAGGGTGAGTTTGTTTCTATTTTCAATCTTTTAATATGCTTAAAATTGAGGAAACCCCCTATTTCTACTTTGAAACCGTAATGCTGTTCAATGTTTAAAATATGAACATTATCATATTTTTTTGTGTGAAAAAACCTAAAACATTTATTTACCTATTTTATTGATCTATTTGACATCATAATTCTCGTTTTGGATTTGATTGACCAAATTTTATTGTTTAAATTCACGTCTCTTCTCAACTTGTATCTCTAAAATCATATTAATAGACTAAATTTTGTTTCGAGTCTTAATTTTCCTTTTTCTTTAATTTCAAAAATAATTTGCTTTTGAGTTTGATTAAGATTTGTTTGTTTGTGTTACTATCGGGTTTTGGTTTACATTGTGGTGGTAGTTTGTGTGGTATGAGGTTTGACTAAGTCTATGATTCTGTTTAGTTGCTTTTGGTTCATTGTCTTCGGTTGCTATGAGTTTTGCTTGGGGTTTTTGTTTATTTAGTTATTTTTTGTGTGTTTTGTTGTCTTTTGGTGCCTTTATTTTTGTTTTTTTTTTCTTTCGGATTGACAGGTGGGGTTTCTTCCCTGATTTGTTTTCCTTGTATCTATCTCTAAGTACTTGTTGTACTTCCTTGGTTCCTAATATATTTTGCAGTTTAAAAATAAAATAAAAAAATTAATGGTATATTCTCTTAAATTTACTTTAGGTTCTATGATGCCACTAATTGGTCGTATGATGTCAATGCTAGTTGTAAATTTTTTCTTCAAGTTTACTTTTCTTATTATGAAAGCAGATTCACCACCATGTTTTTGTTTATTCACAAGAACTTAACAATTTTTTTTTTATAAATGCATCAGGAGATTCATCCAAGTGGGGAGGAAAGTCATGAAATGCTTTGTTAGAAGGGGCACATTATTTGGATTAGGATATCAATTCAAGCTGCCACTATCAAAGAATGTTTGAAATCCTCACCTTCAATTTAATTTTTGTTGATGTGGTATCATCGAATAAAGTTGTTGCTATGGAGGCTAAGGTCGAAGCATTATCCGTTGAACTTGAGCAAAATAATATTAAACAAGAAACTGTAAAACAAAAGATGGAGCATTGAGCACGGATTTTTGGAAGGTTTGGGCATAATATTAATCAAGTTGTCCACTTCAACCAAAAAAATATTGATGTTAATTAAACTTCCTAACTGGAAAAGACTTTCTCACAATGCTTTTCTTTACTAGAAAAGACTTCCTCACAATCACTCAATCTAACCTAAAAGATAGATTTGAGAGGTTACAAAGTGTTTGATAATTTGTGAGCATCAACTCATATAAGAGATGATAGAAATAACAAGCGTGTAAACAATATAAGTATGAGATTTTTTGTAATTAGCTTGCTTTGTGAAGAGTTTGGAACTTTGTTGATTTTTGCTGCAACAATGTAAAATTAAATCTTTGTGTAAACTCTTGAGTTTTTCTTCATGTAGCTCCTTGGTATTTATAGACCTTTCAATTTCTGAAGAGGAGCGTATGAGAGAGATTTTGAAATTCAAAATCTGTCAAAGATACGTTGTAATCTTTGTTGCCATGTTCTGTTAATAGTGTGTTATCGTCAGTTCACTTGTGCATTACCGTCTGTTGAAAAACTGCTGCAATGCTTTGCATGGCCTTTGAAGCTTTTACGTGGCTTCTAACTTGTCGATATGAGAGGATCAATTTTGAATTTGTGATGACAATGCATCAGCAAGTGGAGAATGTTGGAGGAGCCTTTGTCTTCTCATGAGGGGACCAAACTATGTAGCATGTCTTTTGTTGTTTGGTGACTAATGTACTTTGCAAAGATAGGAGGATGTGCTTGCTTATTGTCCACAAAAATCAATTCCCATGTGATGAGAAAATATCTTCTTTCATTTGTTCACAAGCTTCTACGTGGGAGTATCTTTCTCCTTTGGTGACATTCCTTTTGTTTGTTCTTAAGAAGGCCTTGATTACATAGTCCAAAAATTTGCTAGGCCCATGAAATCTTTTATGCCATTTATGTTTCCTTAAAATACTACCACATTTGGTAAGGCAAAAAGGAATAATATCATGTGAAGCTTTTCATCATTAAATCCAAGAACTTAAGTTGCTTCAATTAAATCTTGTTTGCTACGTATGACTTTCCATTGTTTTACTTGTGTATGTGTTCATCAGGTGCGTTACCGTTGTCAGACGATAACGTTATCGTTGAAACATTTCTCACAAAACACATTAGCAAATAACAAGATAATCAATATTATAATTTAATTTATATGTTTGTTATCTTTAAAACATCAAATAAGGATTTTGTTCCCAACACACTATACTTCCAGTATCTGACTCCCCTCTCTATCTCTCTCGACCCATTCACCGGAGTATGTTGGGCTGGAATGCCTCCATTCCCTCTTTATCCATTCCACTTTTTGTAAACCCATGACTCTGTGTCTCGCGCAGAAACCGGATAAAGTCAAGAATCGTCGTTTACCTTTTGAATCAAAGTAGCACCGAGTACTTCGACCATAGGGCGGAGGGAAGCTTTGTAGACAGTTTCGCATCCTCGTCGCTTCTTTCTGGCGACTAGCTTATCAAGTGGGTGGCTTGGTAAGCAAGCTACCTTCAGCATTGGTAAAATTCCTATCAATAATAGAGGTTCTTAACTAAACTCTGGGATTTGATAGATAGCATTGGATTTGTTGGATAACTAATGTATCTTACATCAATTATAGACCGGATATATTAGTTATCTAATGAATCTAAAAGGTTGAAATTTGCTTATAACTAAGACTATATAGGGAGTACTATTTTTTATTATTTTCACAGGAATCTATATTTCTATTCATATAAACGTTTTTTTTTACGGGCTTTTATATTTCTACTCACAAAAAAAAGTCACAGCAGTGCCACCGTGCATATGCACGGGTATTATACTAGTTTTTTAATATATTATGAGCTATATTAGATATAGAACGGAGACGTCTAAAGGTGCAAACATAGATAGTTGGAATGTCTCGTCTTTCCTTAATGTCTAGATACTCTTAATTTATTAAAAGAAGTTATTATTATTTAAAATTTGTGAGTTTTTTTTAATTATGAATTTTATGAGATATGACACATGATTTTTTATGAAAAGTTGTTATTGAATGATTGGATAAAGAAGAAAAGATCACATTTTGTTAAGTTATTGGGGTTGAAATAGTGCCCAAACTATATTAGTAGAGTCTCATCTAAAAATTGGAGGTTAACACCAAAAGATAGAGTCACATATTTATTACATCACATTAAGATGGAAGCAAACAACCATACATCTTACACTGATATGTAGAACAACTCCAAAAACACACACACACACAAGAAAACAACCACATGATGTGTGACAAACAACTAGCTAGGAGCTTATCACACTTATTATACCACACAAATTACATTACATTGAGGAGCAGAAAGTAAACACTAACATGAGTTTCCACATGATCAGGCAATAGAAGCACTACTAGAATAAAAATTTAATTAATGAAAGAAAATTTAGAAAAAATATATATAAAGTTCCTATCTTTAATTCTGTTATCACTAAATTTAGTGACAAAGAAATTAGAGAGAAAATTTCATATTTTTTTTCATCACTCATCTTGGTCATTAATTATACTTTTCTAGAAGTGACATACAATTAGATCTAGTTTTTTAATATGCCATGAAGAGCAGGCCAACCTTCATGGGTTCGAGTTATTCTGCCATTGACAATAAAGTCTCTATTGGAAATATCAATACATGCAACATATTCTCCTTTGAAAACGTAAGCTTGATCCTTAACGCTAGAAGCAAATGCAGCATCAATTCCATTTTCATAGACTGTACCGACTAAACTTTTAAAACCATTGCGAATGTAGCGATTAACCGCGAGAGTCTTAGCATGATAGTCAATACGGGCATACTCATCTCCTTTGAATAAGAAAACATTATTCCCGTATGCCCTAATTGCAGCATCTACTCCATTCACTAACACGGTTTCCTTGAGACAAGGAAACATGGTAGTGATTGGAACAGGACCTTCAAGTAATTTAGCGTCTCCTGAATCTGGAGCATAGTCTATTTTGGCACATTGATTTCCAGAGAATATGAAGGCTTGATTGCCATCGGTCTCAAAGGCACAATCTATTACATTTTCAAATAGCGTTTTTTTAAGAAATGGAAAACCATCAGATATATGAATCGGCCTATGAATAATGTTTTCCTTCTTGGCTCCTGGAGCATAATTCACAACCACAAACATTTTTTTCACGAATATGTAACATTCATTGTGCTTAGAGGAACGAAATGCGGCATCTATGTGATGGTTTGGCATTTTTCTTATTGAAGGGTTAGTTTGTTTTATTCAAGGTAAGGGACATGAAATGTGTTTCCTTCCATTTGTGAAGGCCCCTGTTTATATAGAGATTTTATTACTGTCTTAGTGTCTTAACAATTATGTGAACCCAATAATATATTTGAAATTAATGTCAAAAACACGTTTGTACACTTAACTTCTTTAGACACACAATTAATTGGAGAGATTGTTGATCACATGTTTGCATGTGAACAATCTTAAAATGTGGGATATAACATCTTCCTCGTACCATATATTTGCACCTTGTTTAGATTTAGATAGACAATGCAAGGTTTGGTCTCTTTAAACAATTGGTTAGTCGCCGATGGATATATATTAGTTCAATCCAACTTACTCAATAGATATTAAAAACTATAGACTGTGCAAGGTTTGGTCTCCTTAAACAATTGGTAAGTCTCTTTAAACAATTAAGTATCTAGTATAATTGAGTTAAGTTAATCCAATTTGCTCAAAGGAAATATTTTTGCACATACATCCAATTATGTGTTGCCACATCATTTAATGAATGTGATACATCATGTATTTTTAATTACCATACATGATGTGTCAATATATTATTGGACGCATGTGTAAAATAACTTTATACTGACGGTGCATATAAATTAAATTCTAATAATAATAATAAATAATAAATAATAATAACTTCCTCTAGGTGAGGAAGTTGCTAGCTAATAATAATAATAATAATAATATATTTTCTTTAGGTGAGCATTCAAAAATCCATTTTTGGGATATAATAAGAATTCTTATTCTCAAATAAACCTCACTTATAAATTGTGTCTAAAAAACCTCATTTATATTTTCAGATCATCTTTTATCCAATGTGATAGCTTAAATCTGATAGCAGGTAACTCAATGGATCTTTGAGAAACTCTTATAACATCTTTCGATATTTTTGGACTCTTAACCCACTTCCTCATGCTCAACATTATTGAAATTGGTGCGTGAAAATAAATGGTGGATGGTCCAATGGTGGATGGTGGATGGTCCACTTCCTCATGCTTCAAATTAATGGCACACTGACATGACGTACAAATGTTTTCAAAGTAGGGATTTTGCTTTAAATTAAAAGAAGATAGTAAGATTGCAAAATCGTAAATCGCAACCAAAATCGAAAGATTCTACTCATATAATTTTGTTGAATTGAAAAGGGAAATCAAAATCGCATAATCGAAAATCGCAACCAAAATCGATGGATTCAACTCATAATAGTATTCGATCCTGACCCATATAAGATAAATGAGTTTGGGATGGCTTTTTCATTATTCTTATTTTACCCTTCATTTAGTTTCAATACTACCATTGAGTAATTGGTTATTTTTTTTTCAAAAAAAATTCAAATCCATAAATTTTTTAATTAACAAATTCAAATTCAAATCCATAAATGAGTTTGGAATTTTTTTAATTCCAATCTCTCATGATGGAATTCTCCATAGTGATGTATGAGAGATGATTGTCAATAAGTTGTTGCCCTTGAAATAGCTTCTTAATGTCTCTCTTAATCCTTTCTGTGTTTCTCTCAGTCTTAGACCTTGGTAAGTTAGGCATAGGCTGAGGCTAAGGCTGAGGATTAGAAGGACCAGCATCATTCATGAATGGCATAGCTTGCATGGGTGAAACACTACTAGAAAAATCTAAAATACCGACGGGCGAAATCCGTCTCTAAAAAGCAAATATTCCGTCACTAAGCATGTTAGAGACAGAATTAGAGACAAATTTGATTCTGTCGTTAATTTCCTCGTCTCTAAACTATCAGAGATGGATTTTATATTTCGTCTCTGACTGGAGACGGAATTTTTCCGTCACTAATAAATAAAAATTCGTTTCTAAACATCGAATTCAAAACCCAATAAATCCGTCTCTATTGGAGACAGAATTATCCGTCTCTAAATTCAAATATTTTTGTCTCTAAAATTTCGTCTCTAAGCATAGAATTTTTTTTCCGTAGAGACAAAACACATTTTCCGTCTCTAATAAGTTATTATTTTTTTTTGGTTTATTTCTCAATTGAATGTTTATACAATTTTTCAAATAGTGAATTTTATTTACTATATGTAATTCTAGAACGTGAGAAAATCATTTCAATTGACACCAAATATATTTCATTTTTACAAAGTATCAAGTGCACCACTACGGCACTAAATAAAAATATCAAACTTAAAGTTGTCCAACACACAAAAATACATATAATTGATTTAACAAATACATAAAAGAAACTAACTAACGCTAAACTTCATCACTCATCACATCATTTTCAATAACATCCATCTCTAATTTGTTAATAACATCCATCACCCATCACATCATGGAGAGTTTTCATTGATATTAGACTCAAACCTTCCAAAAATCTGCTCCCAATGCTCCATCTTTTATTTTGATGTTTCTTGTTCAACATTATTTTGCTCAAGTTCAACGAATGATGCTTCGATCTTAGCTTCCATAGCAGCAACTTTATCTTATGATACCATATCGATAGAAATTAAATTGAAGGTGATAATTTCAAACATTCTTTGATAGTGACAGCTTGACTTGAGATCCTAATCCAAATATGTGTCCCATCTAAAAAAGTATTTCATGATCTTCCTCGCCACTTGGATGAATCTCCTCATGCATTTATTAGAAGAAAAATTATGTTCTTGTGAATGTTACATTTTATCCAAACCAAATCATGGTGGTGAATCTCTTATAAAAATATTATTAATAGCTCAATGTGTATTTTCCAAATTCTTTTTACCTCACACTTGTAGCTAAGAAGCTTGTCAATGAAGTCAACTCAAACCTTAATTTAACATTGGAGTATGACCAATATCTACTCCCTGAAAGCCAAAATACAAGAATTTCATGCCAAGATACAATATACACAATCCCTAAAGATCTAAGTGTTTGCTAACAAGAGATATAGAGAAAGTAAAACGATGGTCAAAAAGCCTAATTGAAAGAAAACTCGAACAACACAAATTAAAACCTTAAATAAATAAATAAAAAGAAGAGCAATTAAATTAGCGAATTGAAAATATAGAGGTGAGAATAAGAATCTGAGATTTGATTAGTTAACATTCAATATCAACTTATGCTAAATTACTTTAAATTTCACCAATTCTCTTGAGAAACTAAAATTTGATATTAAATCTAAAATTAGTAATAAACTTCAAGAGCAACCTACAATCTCAAGTTACTTTTACATCCAAATTAGCTTTACCAACATCAACTAACTCTTGATAGAAATCCTAAAATTTCTATCTTGTACTACTATAAAGTTAATAACCGGCAAAACAAATTAGAAACAAAGGCCAATATCTAATGAATAAAACATACCATTAATCAAACTCAAAAAGAAATTATTTTTCAACTTAAAGAAAAAGGGAAGTTAAGTAATATGATTTTTAGACACAAGTTCAGAAGAGAAAGAAAAGAATTTAAACAATAGTAACACAAAAAAAAAGATGGTATTGTTCAAGATTTTAACATTGAGTAGTGTTACGGTTCCAAAATAGAAATTGGGGGTTTTTCTCAATTTTAAGAATAATTGAAAGATTGAATGTAGAAACAAACTCACCCTTGGGTAAGAGATATCCAGGCAGCAAAGAGAGAAGTAGAGCATCGTAATTTAAGTGCATCTTCGGCAGGGCCGTCTCAATATATTTCGAGGCCCCGGACGAATTGGATAATAAGGCCCTCTAAAAGTAAAATTACTTTTTTTTATTAAAAAAATATAATTTTTTATTTATAATATAAAATATAGTTATATTCTAATCATTAATAATAATAATAATAATATACACTTTCAAACTAATATCATTAAAAACTGATAGTATTTTTAATATAATTGTAACTTAATTTTAGAAATTAATTCTTTATTTTCAAAGAAATAACAAAATGTAGTTGTTTATTTTTTTATAAATAAAGTTGTAAAATTATTTATAAGTTATACAGTGACTATATTTATTGAATATAAAAAAAACTCATTATTTTATAAAAAAAAAAACAATTTTTGAAATTGCTTATGTAATATTCAATATGTATTATAAAAAAAAACTTATTTAGATGTATGCACCAAAAAAGAAAAACAAATTATTTAGAATTTTAGATGTATTAGAAGTGATTGAAACTATTTATTTGTTGGTTTATAGTGATCGAACACAGATCCGCACAGTAATACTGCACCAGGCTAACCACTACACCCACTAACATTGCTTGTCATGTATTCTCCTCATTAATACTTAACCTTTGTTTTAAATGATGGGCTTTTAAAAAAAAATATTGAGGCCCAAAAAAGTTGAGGCCCTGGGCTGTGGGCCTGGTTGCCCTCCTTCAAAACCGGGCCTGATCTTCGGAACGGCCGACATGGTGTGTTACACTATTCAATTTATTTGAAAAAGAAGAAGTAGAGAACGTAAGGGAATAGATGATCGAAACATATAACATCAGAGTGATGCCAATGGAGTCCGGGGGAAGAGATATGCTTAAGAAGAAAATTTTTAGGATTTTTGGGATATCTAATTTAAGAATGTTTGTTAAAAAATAAAAGTTGAGAATGATTGCCTCAAATCTTCAAAAAAAAAAACTTATAATAATAATAATAATAATATTCATAACAAAAAATTAACACATAATATAATACAGTGTTCAAAAACAATTAACACATAACAAAAAAACAAATTTTTTTGAAGCCAAATTTTTTTTTTAACATATCGCTCAAGTATAATTTTTTTTATCCTTAACACATATTTATAATTTGGTACTTCCTCTGTTCCTTTTTATTTTTCGTTTTAGAAAATTTACTACAAATTAAAAAAGTGAATTTTTGTACTTTATCTTCCTATTATACCCTAATTTTATTTTATTTTTTGGAATATATTATTTACAAAATAATAGGAACAAAACAAAAACAACCAAAGAAATAGGAACAAAACAAAAACAATAACAAGATTATATGAAAAAGTTCAATGAAAAAAAAAAGATACAATAAAAAAATTATATAAAATTTAGTCAATAAAAAAAATGGGAGGAGGGTATAATAGACAAAATATGACCTTAAACTATCAAAACGACCAATAATTTGAAACAAATATTTTTTCCTAAAACGACAAATAAAAAGAAACGGAGGGAGTATAATTTTATTTCATATAAAAGACTATTTTATTTTATAGAGTGATATTGTAATTTGAATTATCAAAAAAAAAAAAATTGTAATTTGAGATTAATTGTTATACATTGATCGGTATAAAACTTTTTTACACATGCATCTAAACAAATCACACTATAGTGTCATTTTTATAAGTTATAATTCCTAAAATATCTCACCAAAAATTTACGTGGCGTTATTTTATTGGATGTATGTGTAGAGAAAATTTATATTAAGTGGGATGACCGGGGATCGAACCACGACCCCCTACATATTATGGGAGTATAATTTTGAAAAGGGTTTGAAGTTCGAACCTCGACTCCTGTATATATAATTTGATGTTTTTATCAACTGAGTTAAACTCACGGTGTCATTGGACAAAATTTTAATACATTACTATTGCTATAATATATTATATATTTTAAATTATTTAATATTTTTTATAGTATAATTAGTTTGGGTGAGCATTTAAAAAAATCGTTTAAAATTATAATGTTCAAGCGAACAAATAATTGGTGCAAATTGAAACAATATTACGTTAATTTAATAGAGACGGACGATCGAGACGGATATTTTCCGTCTCTAACAAAAGTTTGACTATTTTGATAACAAGTTGACTCATTAGAGACGGATATTGAGACAGAAAATATTAGACACGACTAATATTTGTCTCTAAAATCCGTCTCCGACTATTATTTTCTATTTATAATTAAAAAAATAATAGAGTAGAGACGGATTTAGAGACAAAATGATTTAGAGACGGAATATTCCGTCTCTATCATTTGTCACTAATACATATATTTTAGTTTTCGTCTCTAATTGTTCTTTTCTGTGTCTAATTTTGTCTCTAATAGAGAAGAAATAAATTCCGTCTCTAAATTCCGTCGGTATTTAAACTTTTTCTAGTAGTGGAATAGTGGTAACAGGAGGAGGATTCAAAATGTCATTGAAAAATGGTTGATCAAACATATTCTGAGATGATGAATTGAAGAAATTGCTCTGAGGATTCTCATTAAACAAAGGTGAGAAATTAAAATTTGGTGGTGATGAGAAGAGTGGAGCTATGGTTGGCTCAGATAGCAAGGGTTCCAAGACTGAGTTAGGGTCAAGCTGTGTGGTAGCTTGTGTAGCTCCTAACTGTGGAACCACTTGTGGTGACTCAGTTTGTGGGGAAGAGATTAAAGAAGTATTTATCTGAGAATTAGGTGGTGGCACATTCAGATTGATTTCATTTCTTGGTTCAACCAGTGGGATGAGGGATGAGTTTGAAGATTTTCTTCCTCAAGAATAGGATCAGAGGGAACACAAGGATCAATTTGGTCAGATGGGTTTGGTGGTTCATTTTCAGACACAACAGGATCAGCTTGCACAGACTGTCCAGTGTTAAGGAAGCTATCCAAGTTTGAGGTTTCACCTCTTTTTCTCTTATAGGTTCTGAAAGGGACATTTGGAGTAGGGTCAGGTTTGAAGTGTTTCAAGTTTTTAAGGTCAAACTTTTTGACTTTGGTCTCAGCAATTTCACCTTTGAGAGAAACTTCAAAATGTTTAAAAATTTGAGTCAAAATCATGCCATAAGACACGCAGAATTTTTTGTTGTTCCAGTTTGCAACCTCCATCATAAATTTGATAATAATAAAAGGAAGGTTTAAACGTTTTCTCTCAAAGAGGTGATGAATGACCATGAGGTCATTGTCACCTAAGCCATCATATCTGCCTTGCTTAGGCATTATGTTACCTTTACTGATAATGTTGAAGATTTTTGGTAGTAGTTTGAGGTGTGGTGTGGTGAATTGATCTTTTGGAGTGGTAGGCTTAAAAAGAGATTCTCTAACCTCATCAATTGTCACATTGGCTTGGCTATACCAGTTACTACCATAAGATTTGAGGCCATCAGTTGGAAGTTTAAAAAACTTAGCAATAAAATCAACATCTAAGACAATTTCTATTCCTTTGACTATGGACCTAATGGTGTTAGTGTCATTGTCACAGTGAGCTTGATAAAAGAAAGCTTGTACTAACCTAGGGTAGTAAGTTTCTTTAATTTGAAGAAAGTGAGACCAACCTTGATAGTCCGTATAGTACTTAAGATCTAGCTCGTGTCTCTCCAATGCTTGAAGGTTGAAGAAACGTCCAGCAGCAATTGGTCTTGTTCTCCATTTCTTTAAGAATCTTTTCTCATCAGCTTTTCCAAACAAAGGGGTTCTGTCTTTTACTAGCTCATTAATTGATTTTTGCCTAAAACGCTTCTTTGGCTGAGCTTCTGCTTCTTCAGAGACATTCTTTCCTTTGTCTTTGTCAGAAAATGGTTTAGAAGTTTTTGGAGAAGGAGTTTTTTCAGAAGAAAAAGAGGAGTTTGGTGATGACTCAGAAAGGGTTTTTGATGATTTTGGGGTTGAGCTAGAAGAGGATTTTTTAGGATCATCTTCTTCTTCATCAGTAGTCTCACAAGTAATGTAAATACGTTCAGCATTACTTTGAGATTTGCCAGCTCCAGATAAAATCCTTTGAGAACGGCGAGTTGGTAACGAGCTTGAAGGTTTTTTCTTTTTAACCTTTGGTTTGAGATGAGGTGGAGTTTGATTAAGGTTTGGAGGCCGGTGTTGTTGAAAATGTGGAGGAAAAATAGTTTGGAGAGCTGGAATGTTTAAGGGTTCATCAGAGGGATTGTTCTGGCGGAAGCTTGGGCGATTTGGTGATGGATTGTGGAAAGGTGGAGCTCTTCTGGCGGTTTGCTTGGTACGAACCATGGTTGAGGGTTTGAGAGGAGGAAGATGAAGGTTTGGAAGAGGAAGAGTGATGATCAGAGAGAGAGAGATAGACGGTTTTCAGAGAGTGAAGAAAAGAAATGAAAGGTTTTGGTGTTGGTAACCGCGAAAGACAAGGGAAGTGATTGGAGAGGTGTCTTGGAAAGAGAAATAAGAAAATAGGCAATGATCACACAACATAGAATAGGTTTAAAAGAAGAAAATGAAAAGTTGTTGATCACACTTTTCTTCTTCTCATACGTGTAGGTTTAGGATGAATAGGGGAAATAACACTTTTAACCACACAACTAAAACAAAGGATAAGTTAACTTATTGTAGGTTTTGAGATAATATTTAATTTTACTTTTAAAAGATTGAAACGATCTTCTACTAAAGGTTTAGTAAAAATATCAGCTAGTTGATTTTCAGTATCAACAAATATTAATTCAAAATCCTTTTTGTTTATGTGATCCCTAATAAAATGATGTTTTATCTCAATATGCTTTGATCTTGAGTGTTGAATGGGATTTTTTGACAAATTAATTGCACTAGTATTATCACAAAAAATAGGTACATTTGTGTACCTTATTGAATAATCTTCAAGCTGATTTTTGATCCATAAAATTTGAGAGCAGCAGCTTGCAGCTGACACATATTCAGCTTCAGTAGTGGATAATGCTATCGTGTTTTGTTTTCTGCATGACCAGCTTATGAGTGCTTTTCCAAGAAATTGACACGCACCACTTGTACTTTTTCTTTCAATTTTGTCACCAGCGTAGTCAGCGTCACAAAAAGCTGTCAAGTCAAAAATAGAATCTTTGCTATACCAAAGACCAATATTAGTAGTACCGACAAGATATCTAAAAATTCTCTTCACTGCTGTCAGATGAGATTCCCTAGGGGAAACTTGAAAACGTGCACATAGACCTACTGCAAAAACAATATCTGGTCTACTGGCAGTTAAGTACAACAGAGATCTAATCATACCTCTATACTCTTTTTCAGAGACAGTTTTACCCTTTTCATCCTTGTCTAAAAATGAAGATGGATGCATGGGAGTTGCCATTAGTTTGGCTTCATTCATTTTATATTTTTTGAGAAGATCTTTAATATATTTTTCTTGACAAATAAAAATACCATGTGTTTCTTGTTTAATTTGTAAACCAAGAAAATATCTTAATTCTCCCATCATACTCATTTCAAATTCAATTTGCATGAGATGGGAAAAGTCTTCACACATTTTTTCATTTGTTGATCCAAAAATGATATCATCAACATATACTTGTACAATAAGTAAATCATTTTGGTCAGGTTTTCTAAAAAGAGTTGTGTCAATTTTTCCTCTAGAAAAATTGTTCTTAATCAAGAATGGACTTAATCTATCATACCAAGCTCGAGGAGCTTGTTTTAGACCATATGAAGCTTTTGAAAGTTTAAACACATGATCTTGTTTTTGTTTATTTTCAAAACCAGGAGGTTGATGAACATAAACTTCTTCATTAAGAAAACCATTTGAAAAAGCACTTTTAACATCCATTTGAAATAGTTTGATATTTTTATGAGATGCATATGCTAAAAGAATTCTTATTGCTTCTAACCTTGCAATAGGAGCAAAAGTTTCATCATAATCAATACCTTCTTGTTGATTGTAGCCTTGAGCAACAAGTCTAGCTTTGTTTCTAATAACTTTACCTTCTTCATTTAGTTTGTTTCTGAACACCCATCTTGTTCCTATTATTGAGTGATTTGCAGGAGATGGAACAAGTGACCATACTTGATTCTTTTCAAATTGAAGAAGTTCTTCTTCCATTGCTTCTACCCATGATTTGTCAATAATGGCTTCTCCAATGGATTTTGGCTCTATCTGAGAGATCAATGCCAAGTTGCTTTCGTTTTCTTTAAATGAAAATCTTGTTCTTACTCCATCAGTTGGTTTTCCAATTATATTATCTGGAGGATGACTCCCAACAATTCTTAAGGTTTTTGGAGGAAGTAAAGGATCTTCTTCTTCCTTTTGAGTTGGAGTTTCTTGAGTAGTTTGAGTTTCTTGTTCTTCTTCGTTGGAAGGTATTATAAGATCATCAAATTCATCAAAGACAATGTGCATGCTTATCTCCATAGTTTGAGTTCTTAAATTATAGATTATGTAACCTTTAGAGTTAGTAGAATAACCTAGAAAAATAGCTTTGTCTCATTTTGAATCAAACTTACCAAGATTTTCTTTTGTGTTTAAGATAAAACAAAAACAACCAAAAATATGAAAATATGAGATGTTTGGTTTTCTATTTTTCCAAAGTTCATAAGGTGTTTTGTTTAAAATCTTTCTAATTGAAACACGATTCAAAATATAGCAAGATGTATTTATGGCTTCAGCCCAAAAATATTTTTCAACATTTGATTCATGTAACAAAGTCCTTGCCATTTCTTGTAAGGTTCTATTTTTTCTTTCAACTACTCCATTTTGTTGAGGAGTTCTTGCACAAGAGAAATTGTGAGAAATTCCATTTTCATCAAAGAATGATTTGAAAGAAGAATTTTCAAATTCTCCCCCATGATCACTTCTGAAAGTTGCTCCTGCTACTCAGCCTAGAGCCTTGAGCATTGTACAGGGACGTGCTGTAGGAGTAACCCATTACCTTCTGGGTGGAATTGCCACAACGTGGGCATTCATGTAACATCCCAACTTTTATTAATAGAAGAATATTAATTAGAGATAATTATCGTGGACTAATTAAGAAATAGAAGGTTATTAACTATTAGAGACTTGGAAGTGGTATCTTTGTAATTATGTGCATTACTGTCGATATTCTAGATAAATCGATATGGGGTGTTATAATTGGTATCAGAGCAGGTCGATTCATTTCGGACTTTGCCGCGGATCATTAAAATCCAATCCAAGTAGTACGGACCCTTTGGAGTCTAGACTGTTTACGCTGAAATCCTCGCGTACTGAGTCTGATCGATATTTGAGCCTTGTTCATTTTGAACTAGTTTACAAAAGTTTTTGAAGGCATCACAAGATTCATCTTTATTTTTCAAAAATAACACCCATGTGAATCTAGAGTAGTCATCTACTATAACAAAACCATATTGTTTCCCACCAAGACTAGTGGTGTTGACAGGACCAAATAAATCAATGTGAAGAAGTTCCAAAGGTTTTTTAGTTGAAATAAAATCTTTTAGATGAAAACTACTTTTAACTTGTTTTCCTCTTACACAAGCTTCACATACTTTATCTTTGTCAAACTTTATTTTTGGAAGACCTCTTACTAAATCAAGTTGAGATATTTTTGAAATTGTTTTCATGCTTACATGACCAGCTCTTTTGTGCCAAATCCACTTATCTTTTTCAATAGACATAAAACATGATTCAGCTGGGATGTCATCTAAGTATAAAACATATAAGTTTTTCTTTCTTGATCCAGAAAAGAAAACTTTTCCTGAGGAAGTTTGTTTAACTTCACAAATGTTTGGTTTAAAAATGACTTCAAAACCACTATCACAAAATTGACTGATACTAAGCAGATTATGTTTAAGACCTTCAACATATTGAACATTTTCTATTTTTGCAGAATTATTTTTACCTATAATACCTTTTCCTTTTATTTGTGCAGTATTATTATTTCCAAAAGTAACTGATCCTCCTTCCTTTTGCACGAAGGAGAGGAAACATCTTCTATCTCCTGTCATGTGTTTTGAACAACCACTGTCCAAAAACCATGGCTTTTTCTTTACCCCTTGATAGTGTACCTGCATTTTGATTCTTTGATGTTTTAGGTACCCATATTATCTTGGGTCCTTGATGGTTAGTTCTAACAAACTGACACTCATTTTCTTTATGATTATCTTCATACCAACTTTGTTTCAATATTTTTCCTGTATGACGATAACGTTTTGGTTCTTTGTAAAACTTAAGTTCTAATTTCTTCTTTTGAAAACAAATGGATTCTAGCGGTGACCAGTCTTTTTACAAAAAGAACATTTGACCTTAATTTCCTTTTTGTCAGGAATAAAATGATTTTTGTATAATTTCTGAGTTTTTGTATTATCAAAACCTAATCCTGTTTTGTTAAAAAAACTTGATTGTGATCCCATAATGTTTTGAAAAGTTTCTGTGGATTTTATGAAACCTGTGAGATCAGTTCTGAGTTTTTTTATTTCAGTTTTTAGTAAAGAATTTTCTTTTTCTTGATCAGAAACATCTAAAGACAGACTTTGTTTATGATTAAGTTCTTGAATTGTTTTCTTGAGTTCATTATTTGAAAACAGAAGTTTTTCTTTTTCCTCTTTGATTTCAGAATTTTCTTTTTGAAGTAAAAGACATTGTTTAGAAAGAAACTCAGAATCAAGTAGTAAACTATCAAAGTTAGTTTCTAATGCATTAAATAAATGAGTTTTATCAAAGAGAAATACCTTCATTGTCTGAATTTGCCATTAGACAGATGTTGGCTTCTTCTTCTTCATTTGTTTCAGATTCATCATCATCTTCCCAGGTAGCCATCATTGATTTTTTCTTAAAAGGAAATTTCTTAGGAGTTTTGCTCAAGGGACATTCTGATTTGTAGTGCCCAGGTTTGTTGCATCCGAAACAAGTAACTTGACTTTTGTCAAAGTCATTTTTTTAGTTATCTTTTCCTATTGAAAAATTCTTTCTAATTTGATCTCTTCTTCTTAGCATTCTCTGAATTTTACTAGAGATAAAAGCTAACTCACTTTCAGCTTCTTCTTGTGTTGAATCGGTGTCTTTGGTTTCTACTTCTAAAGGACAAGTATTATTTGTGTCTTTTTGAGAAGCTTTTAAAGCAATAGTTTTATCTTTCTTTAAAGGTTTATCCCCTTGAAGAACAACCTCATGAGCTCTTAGAGATCCAATAAGATCTTCTATGGGAAGAATTTTTAAATCTTTGGTTTGAGTAATGGCAGTAACCATGGGTCTCCAAGAAATTGGAAGACATCTTAAGATTTTTCTAATTCTATCATGTGTTGTGAGAGATTTCCCAAATGATCTTAATTCATTTATTATAGAAGTAAATCTTGAGAACATTTCATCAATGCTTTCATTTTCACCCATTTCAAAAGTTTCAAATTTATTTACTCCTATGTCTATTCTAGTTTCTTTTACATGATTAATTCCTTCATGATGAATTCTTAAAGTGTCCCAAACTTGTTTGGCCGTGACACATTCATCTACTCTTTCACTTTCTTCCATACTTAAAGCACAAGATAAAAATAAGTGAGCTTTAGAGTTTAGGAGTACCTTTGTTTGTTCAACTGTAGTCCAAGCTTCTTCTGGTTTCTCAGTAATGACTCCTTCAGGTGAAGTTGCTGCAGGAACATAATCTCCTTCTGTAACTATACGCCACAGACCTACTTCCTGGGATTTAAGAAACAATTGCATTTTGTTTTTCCAGAAGTAATAGTTTTTTCCTGTAAGCAATGGTGGCCTTGAAGCAGAACCTCCTTCTGGAATGTATCTTTCTTTTGACATTTTTCTTCCTGAATCTTTTTCCTCTAGCACTGATTAGGTGCACAAACCTTTAGAGCCAGTGCTCTGATGCCAATTGAAGTAGCAATAAATGTCACAAGAAAGGGGGGTTTGAATTGTGACCCTTTTTAAAATTCTTTTATAAATAATAACTTAACACGATATTTCTTTTAGGGATTAGTTAACAAGTAATCAAAGAAATAATGTTAAGACAATAACGATCACTACTAGAAAAAGTTTAAATACCGACGGAATTTAGAGACGGAATTTATTTCTTCTCTATTAGAGACAACATTAGAGACAGAAAAGAATAATTAGAGACGAAAATTAAAATATTTGTATTAGTGACAGATATTAGAGACCGAATATTCCGTCTCTAAATTATTCTGTCTCTAAATTCGTGTCTACTTGATTATTTTTTTAATTATTAATAGAAAATAATAGTTGGAGACGGATTTTAGAGACAGACTTTATCCGTGTCTAATATTTTTTGTCTCTATGTCCGTCTCTAATGAGTCAACTTTTTATTAAAATAGCCAAACTTTTGCTAAAGACGGAAAATATCCGTCTCCGAGTATTTCTATCTCTATCCTCCGTTTCCATTAAATTAATGTTATGCTATTTTATTTTGTGCCAATTTTTACTTGTCTAAACATTATAATTTTAAACGAATTTTTTTAATGTTCGCCCAAACTAATTATATTATAATAAACCAAAAAACTAATTATATTATAAAAAAATAATAATTAATTTAATAATATATAATATATTATAGTAATAGTAATGTATTTAAGTTTTATTTAAATTACCCGTGAACTTAACTCAGTTGATAAAAGCATCAAATTATATATGCAGGAGTTGAAGTTCGAACTTCAGACCTTCTCAAAATAATAGCATGATATTATTAATACTTGGATTTATACAGAAAATTAAAAGGATTTAATTTATATACACTAATGGTGTAAAATTATTTTACACGTGCATCCAATAAAATAACGCCATGTAGATTTTTGTTGAGACATTTTAGGACCTAACTTATAGTGTGATGTGATTAGATACATACGTAAAAAAAAATTATATCGTCAGTATATATCAAAATAATTACACATAGATGAAAGGTAGCCGAACAACAAACTTCTCCACTAAATCTTTTTGGAATAAAAATTATAATATCACTCTATAAAATCAAATTAAATTAGTCTTTATATGAAATAAAAATAGGATTAAATATGTTTTTGGTCCCTATAGTTTCCCAGAATTTCATTTTTAGTCCCTAAAGATTTTTTTCGCACTATAAGACCAAAATCATATTTAACACTAAAAGTTATACCAATTTTTTTTATAAGTTAAAAAAAATGTTTTTTTGATAATGATAAGTTAAAAAAATTATACCAATTAATTATAACAAAAAATTCTACGAAATTATAAAAATGTGTTAATTGTTTTTTAATACTATAATTTTAAATTTTTTTTTTTTTTAGGATTTGAGGCAATCATTTTTAATTTTTGTTTTAAAATATTCTTAACTTAAATACCGTAAAAACAAAAAAAATAATCTTAACTTTCCTTTTTTTTTATGACGCAAAAAACACTTTTAACTTTTCTTTTTGAAGATATCCAAAAACCCTAATAATTTGTTTCTTAAAGGTATCTCTTCCCTACTTTCATTCACATCGCTCTCTAGTCATCTTTTCTCTTATGCTTCTTCTTTCTCAAATAAATTGAACGGTATAACACATGTCGGCCCTTCTAAAAATCGCTCTACTCTCTTTTCTCCTTGCTTGCTGCGTGGATATCTCTTGCCCAAGGTTAAGGGTGAGTTTGTTTCTATTTTCAATCTTTTAATATGCTTAAAATTGAGGAAACCCCCTATTTCTACTTTGAAACCGTAATGCTGTTCAATGTTTAAAATATGAACATTATCATATTTTTTTGTGTGAAAAAACCTAAAACATTTATTTACCTATTTTATTGATCTATTTGACATCATAATTCTCGTTTTGGATTTGATTGACCAAATTTTATTGTTTAAATTCACGTCTCTTCTCAACTTGTATCTCTAAAATCATATTAATAGACTAAATTTTGTTTCGAGTCTTAATTTTCCTTTTTCTTTAATTTCAAAAATAATTTGTTTTTGAGTTTGATTAAGATTTGTTTGTTTGTGTTACTATCGGGTTTTGGTTTACATTGTGGTGGTAGTTTGTGTGGTATGAGGTTTGACTAAGTCTATGATTCTGTTTAGTTGCTTTTGGTTCATTGTCTTCGGTTGCTATGAGTTTTGCTTGGGGTTTTTGTTTATTTAGTTATTTTTTGTGTGTTTTGTTGTCTTTTGGTGCCTTTATTTTTGTTTTTTTTTTCTTTCGGATTGACAGGTGGGGTTTCTTCCCTGATTTGTTTTCCTTGTATCTATCTCTAAGTACTTGTTGTACTTCCTTGGTTCCTAATATATTTTGCAGTTTAAAAATAAAATAAAAAAATTAATGGTATATTCTCTTAAATTTACTTTAGGTTCTATGATGCCACTAATTGGTCGTATGATGTCAATGCTAGTTGTAAATTTTTTCTTCAAGTTTACTTTTCTTATTATGAAAGCAGATTCACCACCATGTTTTTGTTTATTCACAAGAACTTAACAATTTTTTTTTTATAAATGCATCAGGAGATTCATCCAAGTGGGGAGGAAAGTCATGAAATGCTTTGTTAGAAGGGGCACATTATTTGGATTAGGATATCAATTCAAGCTGCCACTATCAAAGAATGTTTGAAATCCTCACCTTCAATTTAATTTTTGTTGATGTGGTATCATCGAATAAAGTTGTTGCTATGGAGGCTAAGGTCGAAGCATTATCCGTTGAACTTGAGCAAAATAATATTAAACAAGAAACTGTAAAACAAAAGATGGAGCATTGAGCACGGATTTTTGGAAGGTTTGGGCATAATATTAATCAAGTTGTCCACTTCAACCAAAAAAATATTGATGTTAATTAAAATGACGTGATGGGTGATGAAGTTTAGCTTTTACTTTTTTGTTTACAAGGTTGGCAATGAGGATCGAACCTAGAACCTCATGTATACTAGACCAAACCTTGTGGCTTGATGAAGTTTAGTTTTAGTTACTTTCTTTTAGGTATTTTTGTTAGATCAATTATATGTATTTTTATGTCTTGTACAACTTGAAGTTTGATATTATTATTTAGTGTCGTAATGCTGCACTTTATACTTTGTAAGAATTCCATACATTTGGTGTCAATTGAAATTTTATTTTCTCACGTTCTAGAATTATATAAATCGCATATAGTAAATAAAAATTAATATTTGAAAAAGTGTATAAACATTTAATTGTTAAATAGACAAAATAATAATAATAATAATAATAATAATAATAATAATAATAATAATAATAATAACTTGTTAGAAACGGAAAATGTGTTTGGTCTCTACAGAGACGAAATTCTATGCTTAGAGACGGAATTTTAGAGACAAAAAAATTTAAATTTAGAGACGGGTAATTTCGTCTCCAACAGAGACGGATTTATTGTGTTTTGAATTTGATGTTTAGAGACGGATTTTTACTTATTAGTGACGGGTAAATTCCGTCTCCAATCAGAGACGGAATATAAAATCCGTCTCTGATAGTTTAGAGACGAGGAAATTAACGACATAATCAAATCCGTCTCTAATTCTGTGTCTAACATGTTTAGTGACGGAATATTTGTATTTTAGAGACAGATTTCGCCCGTCGGTATTTAAGATTTTTCTAGTAGTGGATTGCAAATGTATAAGTGAAGGACCAGAGAGCTCTGGAGATATTTAGTTGGTTTTAGTTGAGTTGTATTTTAAGAGATTAAGATTTTAAAGAAAATACAACACCAAGACGTTATCCTGGTTCACCCAAACTTGGGCTAGTCCAGTCCTCACAACCTTGTGAGATTATCCACTAAAATGCTCAGATCAGAACCTTCTGCTTGGCACCAACTTTTGATCAACCCTTGATCAAAATACAATCTGTTTTTCTTCACTCGAAAAGACTTTTACAAACTGCTTTTCCTAACTGGAAAAGACTTTCTCACAATGCTTTTCTTTACTAGAAAAGACTTCCTCACAATCACTCAATCTAACCTAAAAGATAGATTTGAGAGGTTACAAAGTGTTTGATAATTTGTGAGCATCAACTCATATAAGAGATGATAGAAATAACAAGCGTGTAAACAATATAAGTATGAGATTTTTTGTAATTAGCTTGCTTTGTGAAGAGTTTGGAACTTTGTTGATTTTTGCTTCAACAATGTAAAATTAAATCTTTGTGTAAACTCTTGAGTTTTTCTTCATGTAGCTCCTTGGTATTTATAGACCTTTCAATTTCTGAAGAGGAGCGTATGAGAGAGATTTTGAAATTCAAAATCTGTCAAAGATACGTTGTAATCTTTGTTGCCATGTTCTGTTAATAGTGTGTTATCGTCAGTTCACTTGTGCATTACCGTCTGTTGAAAAACTGCTGCAATGCTTTGCATGGCCTTTGAAGCTTTTACGTGGCTTCTAACTTGTCGATATGAGAGGATCAATTTTGAATTTGTGATGACAATGCATCAGCAAGTGGAGAATGTTGGAGGAGCCTTTGTCTTCTCATGAGGGGACCAAACTATGTAGCATGTCTTTTGTTGTTTGGTGACTAATGTACTTTGCAAAGATAGGAGGATGTGCTTGCTTATTGTCCACAAAAATCAATTCCCATGTGATGAGAAAATATCTTCTTTCATTTGTTCACAAGCTTCTACGTGGGAGTATCTTTCTCCTTTGGTGACATTCCTTTTGTTTGTTCTTAAGAAGGCCTTGATTACATAGTCCAAAAATTTGCTAGGCCCATGAAATCTTTTATGCCATTTATGTTTCCTTAAAATACTACCACATTTGGTAAGGCAAAAAGGAATAATATCATGTGAAGCTTTTCATCATTAAATCCAAGAACTTAAGTTGCTTCAATTAAATCTTGTTTGCTACGTATGACTTTCCATTGTTTTACTTGTGTATGTGTTCATCAGGTGCGTTACCGTTGTCAGACGATAACGTTATCGTTGAAACATTTCTCACAAAACACATTAGCAAATAACAAGATAATCAATATTATAATGTAATTTATATGTTTGTTATCTTTAAAACATCAAATAAGGATTTTGTTCCCAACACACTATACTTCCAGTATCTGACTCCCCTCTCTATCTCTCTCGACCCATTCACCGGAGTATGTTGGGCTGGAATGCCTCCATTCCCTCTTTATCCATTCCACTTTTTGTAAACCCATGACTCTGTGTCTCGCGCAGAAACCGGATAAAGTCAAGAATCGTCGTTTACCTTTTGAATCAAAGTAGCACCGAGTACTTCGACCATAGGGCGGAGGGAAGCTTTGTAGACAGTTTCGCATCCTCGTCGCTTCTTTCTGGCGACTAGCTTATCAAGTGGGTGGCTTGGTAAGCAAGCTACCTTCAGCATTGGTAAAATTCCTATCAATAATAGAGGTTCTTAACTAAACTCTGGGATTTGATAGATAGCATTGGATTTGTTGGATAACTAATGTATCTTACATCAATTATAGACCGGATATATTAGTTATCTAATGAATCTAAAAGGTTGAAATTTGCTTATAACTAAGACTATATAGGGAGTGCTATTTTTTATTATTTTCACAGGAATCTATATTTCTATTCATATAAACGTTTTTTTTTACGGGCTTTTATATTTCTACTCACAAAAAAAAGTCACAGCAGTGCCACCGTGCATATGCACGGGTATTATACTAGTTTTTTAATATATTATGAGCTATATTAGATATAGAACGGAGATGTCTAAAGGTGCAAACATAGATAGTTGGAATGTCTCGTCTTTCCTTAATGTCTAGATACTCTTAATTTATTAAAAGAAGTTATTATTATTTAAAATTTGTGAGTTTTTTTTAATTATGAATTTTATGAGATATGACACATGATTTTTTATGAAAAGTTGTTATTGAATGATTGGATAAAGAAGAAAAGATCACATTTTGTTAAGTTATTGGGGTTGAAATAGTGCCCAAACTATATTAGTAGAGTCTCATCTAAAAATTGGAGGTTAACACCAAAAGATAGAGTCACATATTTATTACATCACATTAAGATGGAAGCAAACAACCATACATCTTACACTGATATGTAGAACAACTCCAAAAACACACACACACACAAGAAAACAACCACATGATGTGTGACAAACAACTAGCTAGGAGCTTATCACACTTATTATACCACACAAATTACATTACATTGAGGAGCAGAAAGTAAACACTAACATGAGTTTCCACATGATCAGGCAATAGAAGCACTACTAGAATAAAAATTTAATTAATGAAAGAAAATTTAGAAAAAATATATATAAAGTTCCTATCTTTAATTCTGTTATCACTAAATTTAGTGACAAAGAAATTAGAGAGAAAATTTCATATTTTTTTTCATCACTCATCTTGGTCATTAATTATACTTTTCTAGAAGTGACATACAATTAGATCTAGTTTTTTAATATGCCATGAAGAGCAGGCCAACCTTCATGGGTTCGAGTTATTCTGCCATTGACAATAAAGTCTCTATTGGAAATATCAATACATGCAACATATTCTCCTTTGAAAACGTAAGCTTGATCCTTAACGCTAGAAGCAAATGCAGCATCAATTCCATTTTCATAGACTGTACCGACTAAACTTTTAAAACCATTGCGAATGTAGCGATTAACCGCGAGAGTCTTAGCATGATAGTCAATACGGGCATACTCATCTCCTTTGAATAAGAAAACATTATTCCCGTATGCCCTAATTGCAGCATCTACTCCATTCACTAACACGGTTTCCTTGAGACAAGGAAACATGGTAGTGATTGGAACAGGACCTTCAAGTAATTTAGCGTCTCCTGAATCTGGAGCATAGTCTATTTTGGCACATTGATTTCCAGAGAATATGAAGGCTTGATTGCCATCGGTCTCAAAGGCACAATCTATTACATTTTCAAATAGCGTTTTTTTAAGAAATGGAAAACCATCAGATATATGAATCGGCCTATGAATAATGTTTTCCTTCTTGGCTCCTGGAGCATAATTCACAACCACAAACATTTTTTTCACGAATATGTAACATTCATTGTGCTTAGAGGAACGAAATGCGGCATCTATGTGATGGTTTGGCATTTTTCTTATTGAAGGGTTAGTTTGTTTTATTCAAGGTAAGGGACATGAAATGTGTTTCCTTCCATTTGTGAAGGCCCCTGTTTATATAGAGATTTTATTACTGTCTTAGTGTCTTAACAATTATGTGAACCCAATAATATATTTGAAATTAATGTCAAAAACACGTTTGTACACTTAACTTCTTTAGACACACAATTAATTGGAGAGATTGTTGATCACATGTTTGCATGTGAACAATCTTAAAATGTGGGATATAACATCTTCCTCGTACCATATATTTGCACCTTGTTTAGATTTAGATAGACAATGCAAGGTTTGGTCTCTTTAAACAATTGGTTAGTCGCCGATGGATATATATTAGTTCAATCCAACTTACTCAATAGATATTAAAAACTATAGACTGTGCAAGGTTTGGTCTCCTTAAACAATTGGTAAGTCTCTTTAAACAATTAAGTATCTAGTATAATTGAGTTAAGTTAATCCAATCTGCTCAAAGGAAATTAATACGGTCTATTCCATACGCTACCTAATCATGCTTGAGTGAGCATTCAAAAATCCATTTTTGGGATATAATAAGAATAATAATAATAATAATTCTTATCCTATTTTTAAGTTTGTTATTATTAGGATAATTATCTTTTAAATATAAAAGATCATGAATTTAGAATAAGTTAGTTATTATCTTTTTTAAAGTTTGTTTCTGTTGTAAGCCTATTGTCGCGGTGATTTTCGGACGCCAAGCTATTGGTTTGCTTTGGTTCTCAAAAATTATGATTCACCACCACACTTTAATTTATCCAAGGGAAGGGGAAAAAATCGAATAAACCCATAATAATTTTTAGAGATTTAAGGTTCGGGGGTTAGTTATACAAAGGGAAGATATTAGCATCATATGTATCCGTAGTACTCTACGAGAACCTCTTGAAATATGTATTTTTGTGCTAAAATGTTTTGCTTGTAAAATTTGCTTATAAATGATTGGGTAACGATGAGAGAATTTTTTTATTAATTTTTGGGATATTCAAAAGAAAAGAAGAAAAAAAAAGTTTTATTAATTTTGAATTGGGAAGACACAAGGTCTTTTGCACTACGTACCCGCGAGGGATCAAAATCTCGTAGTTCGGGGTAAAATTTGTAAAGTGATTTGTTTGATTGATTTTAGGAGAAAAGACGAGTCGTCATCTTAAGTTTAAACTCCTTTTTAATCCGCCACGAACATACTGAAAAGTTTATATCTTTTCCTGCCATATGTCGTGGGGATATGAATTTCAACTAGAGATGAATCGCGTCTAAACTCTTTTAAAAAAAGGTTTGAAATTGAAAAGCCAAGCGGCAAAATATTTTTTTGGATTGTTTTGTATTTTTATCTTTTTGAAAATATTTAAATATGCTTAAGTGTGTTAGAGCATTTATTGAAAAAAAAAGTTTGAAAAAAGGTTTCTCGACGAAAGTCGGAGTTTATTATAAAAAGATTTCTTTTTTTGAAAATATTTGAATGTTTTTTTTGGTTTTTTATTATTTTAAGAAAATTAGTATTTTTAGAACGTCGATTATTCGGATCGCAAGCCATCCGGCAGGAAATCCGAAGTAACCGGAGAGTGGAAAGTCATCCGCCAGACCACTCCTTTTTTCATTCCTTTTTTATTTGAACAAAAATGATTTTTATTTCTATGTCCAAAATAGTGATCAAGCAAATGCGCAAAAATAATCGTAACGCGAGGTTAACGAAAAATTTCCCCTTTCCTTTGGACTTAAACAAAACAAATCACACAATATATTTTTGCATTTTTATATTTAAGCAACAATAAACAAAATAAATAACATTGCATATTTTTTGACGTTTTGATATTTAAACATAACATACAACATGTAAATAATGCACAAATAAATAAATCAAATGACATTAAATACAATAGAATAAATAAATAAATAAAGCAGGGGGACAAACAGCAAGACAGGGGGGTGTGGATAGCAAAAATGGTCTAGGTCTGGTCCAACAGGGCCCAAGGGCACTGCCTTCTACCAGTTAGAGAGGTAAAATGAGATCTGGGTCGTCTGATTGATCAGACGTCCCTGATCGGATCAAGAGGAAATTGTGATGGAATAACCAGGGGCGTTTGATCAGATCCGAAGGTTCTAGGTGTGCGGTTGCATCGTAAGGCCATAGAATGGCACACACAGGATCGGGTCAGGTATATATACACAAAAAACCCTAAAAACTTCACCGCCGCTCTTCTCTCTATCTCTGTTCTCTCTCATCTTCAACCCTTGTTCTTCATACTGAAGAACACGATGAAGATTCCGGCGAGTGCCCGCCGCGCCAGAGCGATTCCGGCGGCGGCTCCGCCGGCCAAAACCTAAAAAATTTCCAAAATCAAAAAAATTTCCAACCAAACTCTTCTATTCCTTATTCTAAACCCGAATCTAAACCCAAAATCCTCTAAATCCTAACCGAAATCTCTAGATCGGAAAAAAAAAGAAAATGGAAAAAAAAACAACCTTTGGTGTTGCTTTTTTTTATTCTGAATAATGTTTCCCTTCTTCTCTTCTTGCCTTTTCCGTCTTTGATTTGGAAGAAAAAAAGGTTTGTTTTTTTAGTTTCGGTTTGTGTTGATTTTGAAAAAGAAAAGCCTTTTGATTGGATTCTGGAATTCGTTGGATTTGAAAAGAAAAGAAATTTTTTTGTGTTGGATTTTTTTCTGTTTTTTTTTAAAAAAAGGGTTATGGTTTGTTGTTGTTTGTGTTGCGGCCGTGGGAGCCAATTCCCCCTCCTCTGAGTTTTTTCGTTCTGTTTTATAACCCAAAAAATTTAGGGTTTTGGTTGATTGAGGAAAAAAAGAGAAGAGCTTTCCATTGTTGAAATGGAATCTCCCTGTTTGGGGAAGAAGACAGACTGAATAGATGCTGCCCCCAAAAATTCAAAATTTTGACTGTTGACTTTTGATTTTTTTTTTAATTAAAAAAACATAAATAAATGAATAAATAAAAATAATAATAAAACAAAATGAAAGAAAATAAAAAGGGGAGTGGGAAGGAAAAGAATGCAGCACCCCCTGCTTCTTTTTTATTTGTTTATTTTATTTGTTTTTTTGTTTTAATAATAATAATAATAATAATAATAATAATAATAATGAAAAAAATCTAAATGAACAAAAATGAGGTATTTTAAAATACCTCTCTGCCGAAATTTCAATTGAAAAGGGCATGAAATATTCCGGACAAAAATGTATAATATATGTATATGAGGTGGGATCTTAGGTCAAAAATTGGGGTATAACAGATGCCCCTATTTAAGTCTCTTCATCCGGAGATGAGAAGATGAAATCTTCATCTTGATTGGAGGAAGAGGCTTAAATACAGAATACACAATTTTGGACCTAAGATGCCGAGAATGCTTATGATGCAAATGCAAATGCAAATACAAGACTTTGAATCTTGTGAAAAAGTGGAATCACTAGAGACAAACTTTTATTACCAGGGAACAGGGACGTTCACAGGTGAGCGAACCAAAAGTGACCTGACTGAGGAAAAAACAATGATAGAAAAAAGATTCAACTCTGTTGGTGAAGCGATGTAGATTTACTGGGGATAAGTTGCCTACTATCATATGGATAGTTTATAAAAGACAATGAGAAATATCACTTACTACCGTATGGATAGCTTAGAAAAGGTAAATGAGAAAAAGAGAGACACTGTCTACTACCATATGGATAGCTTATAAAAGACGAGTGACAAATATTGCTAACTAACATATGGATAGTCTAGCAGAAATAAAATGACAAAAATTGTCTACCAACATATGGATGGATTTAACATGTATATTACCTACTACCATATGGATAGCTTATAAAAGGTAATAACAAAAAGAGACACCGTCTACCAACATATGGATGGCTTATAAAAGACGAGTGACAAACATTGCTAACTAACATATGGATAGTCTAGCAGAAATAAATGACAAAAATTGTCTACCAACATATGGATGGTTTTGATATGTATGTTACCTACTACCATATGGATATCTTATAAAAGGTAATAACAAAAAGAGACACCGTCTACCAACATATGGATGGCTTATAAAAGACGAGTGACAAACATTGCTAACTAACATATGGATAGTTTAGCAGAAACATATGACAAAAATTGTCTACCAACATATGGATGGTTTTGATATGGATATTACCTACTACCATATGGATAGCTTATAAAAGGTAATAACAAAAAGAGACACCGTCTACCAACATATGGATGGCTTATAAAAGACGAGTGACAAACATTGCTAACTAACATATGGATAGTTTAGCAGAAACAGATGACAAAAATTGTCTACCAACATATGGATGGTTTTGATATGGATATTACCTACTACCATATGGATAGCTTATAAAAGGTAATAACAAAAAGAGACACCGTCTACCAACATATGGATGGCTTATAAAAGACGAGTGACAAACATTGCTAACTAACATATGGATAGTTTAGCAGAAACAGATGACAAAAATTGTCTACCAACATATGGATGGTTTTGATATGTATATTACCTACTACCATATGGATAGTTTATAAAAGGTAATAACAAAAAGAGACTTCCACGAAGCGAATTTATAACTCTGCCAGGAACTCCAAAGGAGATATAGGAAGGTTAGATTGAAAAATACAGATTTCTCATAACGAGAAGCCATCTGAAAAGTTCTTGATTAACATCTCTTGACCAGATATACTGAGGATGACATCACACGGGGAAATTGAGAATATATTTGTTGGTACGCAAGCTACTCAAATGAAGAGATTGTCGCTTGCTGATTGAAATTAGAACTCGATCCAAGAAAGAACTGGAGAGAAATAGTCAAAAAAGACTCTATACCCAATGAGAAATGAGCTCGACTGGGGATCTTCCTATCCACGTATTCGGAAAGGGATACAACTGAAGCAAACTTGGAATATGTTTGATGGAGACATCTCTAGACCAGACTCACTGGGGATGACTCTTTTTTGGTGAGGTATTGAAGCAAGACACATGATGGTCAATGCAGTAATGTATGAATGATTTCTATATGCATGTTGCATGTGAATATGAATGTGAGATTCTTGAACACACCATCTTATTAGACTTGGTGCACGATGGTAGCTTAAATCTGATAGCAGGTAACTCAATGGATCTTTGAGAAACTCTTATAACATCTTTCGATATTTTTGGACTCTTAACCCACTTCCTCATGCTCAACATTATTGAAATTGGCGCGTGAAAATAAATGGTGGATGGTCTAATGGTGGATGGTGGATGGTCCACTTCCTCATGCTTCAAATTAATGGCACACTCACATTTCAAATGACAGTTTGACATGACGTACAAATGTTTTCAAAGTAGGGATTTTGCTTTAAATTAAAAGAAGATAGTAAGATTGCAAAATCGTAAATCGCAACCAAAATCGAAAGTTTCTACTCATATAATTTTGTTGAATTGAAAAGGGAAATCAAAATCGCATAATCGAAAATCGCAACCAAAATCGATGGATTCAACTCATAATAGTATTCGATCCTGACCCATATAGAGTCAAGATCAAATGACACCAACTTGTTTGACACCAGATGTTACACCTCTCAATAATATTTTAACCGATATAAATTTTATAAAATCAATCGTTGGATTGAAAGTTTATATCATATAGATCATTAGTGCAAAATTTAACACAAATCCAAAATCATTTGATATGTTATTGAGATACATCAAAATTAACGGTTCTTAAAAAAATATGCAAACCGTTAATTTTGATTTATCTCAATAACATATCAAACGATTTTAGATTTTTGTAAAACTTAACATAGATGATCTATATGATATAAACTTCTAATCCAACGATTGATTTTATAAAATTTATATCGGTTAAAACATTATTGAGAGGTGTCAAACAAGTTGGTGTCATTCGATCCTGACCCATATAAGATAAATGAGTTTGGGATGGCTTTTTCATTATTCTTATAAAACAAAATACTTAAAGCCTAGAAGCTAAATTAGATCACTAATGCGTCATTTACTTGTATCATCTCCCATAGTGTCAAGATTCTCATCTTCATTAATCTCATCATCATCATTATCATTAAGACCGGGTCAAAAAGTTGAAAGGTTAATTGATATATACTTGAAAGGCTGATTGATCGTTGCAAACAGAACAATAACATACAAAAACAACAATGAAAAATCTCAATGACCAAGTTGGGTTACTATTAGAGTTAACTATGATTTTACCTGCATTGACAAGACTAGGTCAGCATTGCCATCAGATGCATGAATAACTCAAGATCATGTCTCTGGTCCTTGATTCCTACTGCCCCTTGTCGACAAACATCATATGACGAAAATCATAATAAATTCTTGCACTAAACTTAACCAGCACGTGAGGACAAAAAGTACAAGAAACAAATCAACATAATAAAAATTGCATCCAAAACATATATTATGCAGCCAAAAGGTCAATCAATCTCAGAGTCTGATGCAGTAAAATACTCCCGCTATTCCCTATTAAAAGTCTGATGAGCAGTAACTAGAATTGTATAAAAAATCTGGTCCAACTAATATACCTGGGATTGCGACTTCTCCCTCGACCACGTCTCATTCCTATACCTCGGATTGCCATGTTAAGATATCTACAAACAAATCTTATTTTTCTTAATTAGTTAAAGTCAATATATACACACATACAAGCATCAAATCATAGTATAAATATTTAAACTATTTTACCAACTAATGTTATTAAAAGGACCAAATCTTCAAATAGACAAATATATACACACACATACACAAGCATCAAATCAAAGTACAAAATTAAAACTATTTTCCCAACTAATGTTACAAAGATGACCGAATTCTCAAGTATATAGACAAATATATACACACATACAAGCATCAAATCAATGTATAAACCTTTAAAATATTTTCCTAAGTAATGTTAAAAAGAGGACCTAATCGTCCAGTAAATAGACATGTATACACATAAAAGTAAAGAAACTAAATAATTCAATAACTAAAGCAACATAAGTAAAGAGCCTTTAAATTCACTCAAGAGTATGTATTCAAACATACAGCAAAAGAGAATTGTAATGTTCCAAGAGAAAATGCGGCGATGCAGCAAAATCGGTTCCAAGAGAACCAGTGAGCTAGCGATTCGGAAGTGAGCGATGGTGCAAACGAGAATGGTTCACGGTTCTGAAGAAGTGACGGTGCGAATGAGAACCATTATGAGGGAGCAGTTAGGGATTCAGTGTTGAATCATGATGAACACTGAGGATTTTGAGTTAGGGATTTTGAGTGCGGTCACACGCTGGCATTAAAATCAGAGCAATAGTGAACATAAAACTAATAGTGTTACAATATAACTCTATAGTCTATTCTAATAATGAACCGTTACATTTGAAATTTGCGAATAACATTCTGAGTCAAGATTTCACCATCTATATTAAGCAAAAGTTTCAGCTTTCAACAACAGAATGTAAGATTTAGAAATTAAGAAGAGCATCTGTTAATTTTCACTAAACATAAATAAAAGAGTAGCCTGTGGAGTTCAAGTTAATGTATTTTTTCAAAGAATACTGAAAACTAAACACAATACCAACTAGTTTTATTCCAAATGAGAACAAAAAGTCAAAATGCAAACAAGTTTAACGGGGGAAACATCTGAATCTCTTGACAAAGAACTCATCAGTATAAAAATATACACAACAAAAAAGAAGACAATATATGGAACTAAAAATTGTCAACTAACCTTCATCAGCTTCAACAATAGATAGTGCAGAAAAGTCAGAAGAAAATGTATAACCAAGGTTTAAAAGTTTAAATCTCCCCAAAAAAGTAGCACATACCTTCAAACCATTTGCCTGCAGTTCCACTTCCTTCTAAACTCATTCCCCTTAGAGTTCTTCAACTTACAAATAATGAGACCCTTCATATGAGAGAAAATTTGGAAGTTGACCAGTGAAGAAATTGTTAGAAAGATCAGGAGTTTGAAGCCTCTCAGTCTATGACGGAATTGATCCTGCAGCAGCATGCAAGAAAATCCCTAATAAGAAAAACTTCACACTATACTTTTTCTCACCATAATTAGTTGATCACTTACATAGTTTGGAGGTTTGACAAAGTACACATGCATCATGAGAGAGTACCATACATATATTATGGCTTAGAATTCCAGTGTGAAAAAGAAAGAAACATAAAGGATGAAACAAGTAAAAAAATCATCAAGAGGAAGAAAAAGAAGAAAATTAAAAATTAATTCGGTTTATTACACTATCAACCTTTCCTTGCCATGACGCTATTAATCCGTCGAGTCTGTGTTATTAGTAGCACGATATAGTGATGTAGCATGGCAGCGAATCCCTTCAACTGTTGAAGACGAATCACAATTGCAGCATGGGATATAAAATCCACAAGGAAACCAACCTGGTATTATTCATTTTCAAAGCAAACCTTTTATGAACAGATACCTGATCGGAAAATGATTGTATCGGCGCGAGGATTAATCGCGTGAATTGGAAATGCGCGCAATGTTTCCTTTCGGTGAAGAAGACTTAGAAGTCATGTGGGAGAACGAAGTAAAAGGTGTTGAAACCAACGACGGCGTAGAACTGCAGAAATTCCCCGGATAGGTCATATGGATATTGAAATGTGTAATGATTGGTCAATAGTTTTTTATAGAAACTTTCTTAGTACTGCAGGTGCAATTATGCAAGTAGAAAAAGTGAAGTTTGTCATGAGCAATGTTGCGACCATCATGATTTGAGTTTAACAAAACCCACCGGATAGTTTTCTGACATTACCAAAGCAAGTAGATGGATTAAAAAATCACTGCAAAAACAGATACTGTAATTGGAACTCTTAGGCTTTGCATATATCCATATCGAACAGATACACAAAAACCATACTACCAAAAACCTTTCTTTATGACTCCAACCACTCAAAATCATATCTATAAATTGCAAGAAGTTTCTTTGCTCCAATATTATGCATAGCTGTAAAGATAAAAAATCCAGCAATCAAAGAACAGATAAGTGACATATTACCCCAAGGCAAAGATGAGAATTGGACTAATAATCTCTCTCGATAAAATTATCCTTGGTTCGGAGTCTGTTTTGTAACAGCTCCACACAAACTACGAGACATTCCAGATTTTCATGAGAACCATATACGCAGACTTCAGGGAATAAAAGTTCAAAGAGATTGGAATTAAAAGACAAGACTTCCAGTACAATCAAATACAATCAAACTATGAATATGATCTTTCAACAAGACCAAAGTCAAACTCCTTCATTGAAGCATATATAGGTTAAAATACTGAAAATTACATGGAAGGAAGGGAGGAGAATGTGTTGCGTGTATTTCTAGGAATCCTAATGCCCAAAAGGCACAAGAGGAAGAACAGAAAACATAAGCTTGGCTGCCAGCTAACCAAAATCAAGCTATCAACCAACAACTCAGTAAAGATTCATATTAGAAATCGTCAAAAATATGGGAAATTTTACTTATACGCTTTGTGGAAATTGGCATCACTGCATCAGGGTTTGTTCCCATGTCTATTTTCATTAGAAGACTATTATGTGTACTAATGATTTAAGAAATTAACATATATCAGCTATGTAAATTCAACAATGATTCAACAGAAGCAGATAAATTAGACATTATACCCTGAAAAAACATTTTGGCTTCGCAGTTATTTTATACATAAACGCTTAACATTCCGATAATAAAATTAACCAATTTCACATTAAACATAGACAATATCACATAACTAAATGACAGAAAATTGAAACTTTTATTGATATAACTTTCAATAAACAACAGAACATAGATATAAAAGGAAACATAATATAGAAACTTATTTGATCAACTTATACATATCCACCACCACGGAGCCTAAGAACAAGGTGAAGTGTAGATTCTTTCTGAATATTATAATCAGCAAGAGTCCGTCCATCCTCAAGCTGTTTACCGGCAAAGATCAATCGCTGCTGATCAGGTGGAATACCCTCCTTGTCTTGAATCTTTGCCTTCACGTTATCAATAGTATCAGAACTCTCCACCTCAAGAGTAATCGTCTTCCCGGTCAACGTCTTCACAAAAATCTGCATTCCACCACGCAACCTAAGAACCAAATGAAGCGTAGACTCTTTCTGGATATTATAATCCGCAAGAGTTCTCCCATCTTCCAATTGCTTCCCTGCAAAGATCAATCGCTGCTGATCAGGAGGGATTCCTTCTTTATCCTGAATCTTCGCCTTCACGTTGTCGATTGTGTCAGAGGATTCAACTTCGAGTGTGATGGTTTTTCCGGTTAGGGTTTTGACGAAGATTTGCATGCCGCCACGGAGACGGAGGACGAGGTGGAGTGTGGATTCTTTTTGGATGTTGTAATCGGCAAGAGTTCGGCCGTCTTCGAGTTGTTTTCCGGCGAAGATGAGACGCTGTTGGTCTGGTGGAATTCCTTCCTTGTCTTGGATTTTGGCTTTGACGTTGTCGATGGTGTCGGAGGATTCTACCTCTAGGGTTATGGTTTTGCCGGTTAGGGTTTTCACGAAGATCTGCATAATGATGATGAATTTGATTTGATTAACAAAAGAAAAAAGTGAGAGATTTGATTTTCAAACTACCCTAGTATTTAGATTTTGGGACTCGATTGATGATGAATGAAGGAATCGTGGTTGTTAATTTATAAGGAATTAATCGAATAATCTAGAACAATAAACCGAGGAGAATACGCCAGGAATTTTGCTTAGGGATGGGTCTAGATTATTCCACCACTTGACGTCGTGTTTGGTCAATCTTATCCAGCACGAAAAAATATCTTTTCACACCTCACATTTCATTTGACTGAAATGTCAAATATTTCTTAAAATTTTAAAATTTGTCAAATACTTCTTTGGAAATAGGTAAATACTTCATGAAATTGTAAAACGTCAATTAAATTGTCTCTTCCGTTAGTTTGTTCAAAATTTGTCAAATACTCCATGAAATTTTGAAATAGGTAAATACTCCCTGAAATTGTAAAACGTAAATCAAATTATCACTTCCGTTAGTTTGTTCGTGATGACATGGCTAATATAGGTAGACTTGGCATGATAACGTTTACAAATCTATAAAGCCAAATCATAGGGGCAATTTGACTGAAATTTGTTTTTATAAAAAAAAAAATATCATCTTCTCAAATTCATCTTCATCTTTCATCATCATCATCTTCTTCTTCGTCTTCTTCAACATTCAACAATACCAATTTTCATCAACAACACAAACAAGAAAAAAAAATTTATAATAGATGTATCTCATCTTCATAATAAAATTCATTATAAAATTAAATCAAAATCACCTCATTATCATCGATTTTGAAGTCATAAAAAGAGGATTTGGAGTTTTGCTTTTCCTCCTCACCAAAAAACCACCAATTTATTCACCAAAGCAAAACCCCAAATTGATCTTAAAACTCCAATTTATGGGTTGTTCAAAATATCAATGTTTGCAATTTTTTATTGTTCTTTCTTTATGGGTTGTTCATCCATTATTTTTAGGGATTGATTTATGGGTTACATTTTTGGATTTATGGGTTTTGTTGTTTGTGCCATGAATGTTTAAATTTTTTAATTGAAGTAATGAATGTTGTTATGGGTTTGTGTGCATGAATGGTTGATGATGGTGGTGTTGATGTTCTTCTTGATGTGATTGCTTACTAGAAAAAATTCCTTTCAATTTCATTCATCTCTACACCAAGTTCATAAGTTTTTTTTTTCAAATTTTATTATTCCCCCCCGACGTGGAGTCTAAGTGGCAGTTGTCACATACTCAGTTAACGTCCAAGTCATCAAAATAGACAGAGTTAATGGACGAAGGGGTATTTGATTGACGTTTTACAATTTTAGGGTGGTATTTGCCCATTTCTAAATTTCATGGGGGTGTTTGACGAATTTTGTAATTTCAAAGGAGTATTTCGCATTTTACTCCATTTCTTTTCTACCCCAAAGTACCAATTTTGTCCCTTGAAAGTTGACTTCGGATACGAACCGAAATTTTTATTATTTTTTTTCAAGCCCGTCAAAATTTCTTTTTTTTTCCACAGTACCCCTCTTTTAAAAAAAATTTGCCAGAATTCCCCTCATTTGGGACAATATCTGGCGCGTGGCAAGGGGTGGCGACAATGGCAGTGTCGCCATTGATTAGGGTTGTCTAATTGATCAGACGTTCCTGATTTAATGTAGGAGAACGCATATAGGGTGTTGGATCAATCCAACGATTGAGATGGCGAGAGAACACGGTGCTTCGTGTCACACTATATCCTGTATTAATATCCAAAACTTACAAAAAATTTCATTCTCTCTTTTTCTTTCTCTCTCTCAACCGATCACTCTCTCTTCTCTCTTCTCTCTTTACTCTCTCATCTCTCTCTCTTGTTCATCCATATGGATGAACTTCATCCCTTCCGGCAACATCTCTGTCGCACCGTCCAGAATACGGCGGCGGCGCAACCTCGTCGACCGCCGAAAAATGTAACACCCCAAACCCGAATTTACATAAAATTCTAACTTTCAAAAATATTTTACACAAACTCGCAGCGGATACAAAGACTTCATTGATTAAATCAAGACCAAAATACAAAACACTAGTTTGGGTATTACATTCTCCAAAAATAATACTAATTAATAAAAATAGTATTCACCGGTCTATACAATAAGTACTCAATTAATACAACATAAATATAACAGACTCGATAAACATGAACCCTTCCCGTGTCCTAATCAGAGCAAAGCTTCACCGACAAATCATACCAAAAACACCTGGGGATCTGAATCGCCCAACGATCCAGCAAACGCACAAACAGAGAGTTAGTTACATATAATCGGCATTCAAACAAACGAAAGTAAGATACTAACATTCAATCCAATTCAACATATACAATACATATATTCATCCATCATACATATATTTAGCATGTATATAATAGCAATCCAACATCATCAATAAGACATGTACATTTAATCATTTAATATACATATACATATTCACACCATCAATGATCAACAACTTATATGCACAATCACTTAGCACATAATTAGACAAATATCACATCATCATCACATATAGCACATTTAAGGTTCACCTTCCTAAATGCATCTAATGTCACCTTCATGCCATGTCCCCTAGACACGACTACATGCATGCGGTACCATTCACCAAAATAGGATACAAGAATCCTATGCGTTATGGATCAAACGTCCAAGCTTCATCAATTCGTTATGGGTCAAACGCCCAAGCTTCATCAATTCGTTATGGGTCAAACGCCCAAGCTTCATCAATAGACTCAATCATGATGCATGAACATATATATAACGTATGTTATTCACCACCATTATGTAACCTCATGTATACATAATCTTCACCATCAATTATTCATCAACACATAACATACTTATATACATTCATCATCATCATCATCAATAAGCATTAACAATCATTCATATAGAAACATCACCATCCGTCATATTCATTATAAATCCAACATCAATCATATATGTATTAATATAATACTAGCAATCCATACATCAACTACACCTTCAACAATTAATAATCAAGTAAGCCTGACTACTTCGCCAGCTCTCGCTAGCTCTCGCCATAGCGAGGCAAGTCAGAGGCTTCTCGCTATCCCTCGCTAGTTCTCGCCGTAGCGAATCAAGTCAGAGGGCACTGGGCTGGCTGGCGAGCACTGGCGAGCCCTGGCGAGTTCCCTCGCTAGTTCTAGCCTGGCGACACATGCCCAGAATTGATGCTCTGTTTTACGACCGTTCGAATTCCACCCCCAAAATCATCCGAAACGTGTTCCAGTTTTAAAAAGATATTTTCTTTGGATCATAAACAGGTTATCATACATAGGAGTACAAGTTTCATCACTTACAAACATCAAAAGCATCATCAATCAAAGATTATTCATGTTTTTCACTAAAAACTCAAAAACACATAATTTCATATGAACCTACTTGGATTCTCAAAATTGCAACCATCAACATGTACTTTTAGCATCACATAACATGAATAACACGAAATCATTACAAAAGGAAGCATTTTGATTCATTCATAAACATAAAAATGCTAACTTTAAGCATAGCAAGGGTGAGAGGGTTTGGGCAAAGAGAACATGGTTTCTCCTCCCTCTTTATCACCCACAAATTATATGAAACTACTCTCTTACCTCTAGTTCTTCAAGAATTATCCCCTCTACAAAGCTTCCTCTTCATCCTTCTCTCTTGTTCTTCATTTTCCACTATTTTTCTTCCAAATTTTCTGCCATAGTCTGAGTTCGATTTCTCCCTCCTCGGGCCTTATTTCGACGATCCGAACGGTCAAAAGTTAGCTTCAGATGTTGTGAACCATCCCTCAAAATTTCAACGAAAATCAACGGTTAACGAATCGGGAATCGAAGATTTAGTGAAGGTGTTGAAGGGAAAACGGGATTTACTTACCAATTTCATTCTTCTCTTCTTTCTCTTTCTTTTTCTTCTTATGAGAGCTTCTCTCTCTTCCTCCATCCAAAATTCATGACAAAATGAATCCTCTCTCCTAAAAGTACCAATTTATACCTAGGTCAACATCTCCTCCAATTACCACATTACCCTTCATTTATTCCAAGTTCATTCCTCATAAAGCCCAACTTAATATTCACACCCCTCAAAAACACTATTATTCTAAATACACCACCACACCAAATGCCACATATTTAAATAAATCACACAACATGGAATTTAAATAAATAAATTAAATCAAATAAATAATTAAAACAAAACGTGATGTTACAAAAAACCCTAAAACCACCGGGCCGAAATCTTTGTTTACCCAGAAAAATCACCAAAACTTCGCAAAATCCTTTCTTTAACCCTCCTAAACACCAATCTAAACTCCAAAACTCAAGATCAAACCCAAAAATAAAAAAAATAAAAAAAGAAACCCAAATCTATTATGTTTTAATACTCATTGATTTTATTATATTTTGGTTTTTCGACACTACCTCTTCTTCTCCTTTCTTTTATTGTTTTTTTGTTTTGTTTTTGTTTTAGTAACTTTGGAAGCAGGACATTAAAAGGCAATCTCGTGTTTTTTCTATTTTTTTTCTTTCTGCTGTTGTTTTAGTAACTTTTAGAAACTCACATCTATGTTGTATTGTGTTTACAGGCGTCTAAATTCATTGTTGGAAATAACAACAAGAACAAAAAAATAAGGGAAAAGAAACAAATAGCAAGATTCAGAAAACAAAAAAAAACATAAAAGAATGAAGAGTATTACGGAAGTGGCTGTGTCGACACCTGCTGCCCCCTGCCAGCGCCAGAAAATTTGCTTTGAATAAGGGGTATTGTGAAAAGAAAAATTTGAGGGACAATTGGAAAAAAAAATCAAAATTTTTAAAATTTGGGAAACGTTTTACGCTCGCTCTTTTTTCGAAAAACGTTTTTTAAAATAATGCTATATAGAGGTAGACGTATGTCACTCCCTCTTCTTCACATATACACTCAATCTAAAACTCTCCCCGAAAAGTTTTTTTTGTTTCTTTCGATTTGTGACTCAAAATCAAGATTGTAACATTGACTGGAAGTATCAACACTCATTGAGGCTCTAACACAAGGTAATTTTAAGTTTGAACCGTTTATTTTGTTGTTGTTGAGGCTTAAACATAGGTTGTTTTCGAAGCCCTTCTGACACCTGATTGTTCGGAAAATAGTTTCCGAAATTCTTCCAAAATATTTTGAAAAACACGTTCCGAATTTTTTTTAAATTGTTGATGCTTATCAATGGCTATCGGAAAACGGCTAGAAAGCCATGATGAGCAGTAAATGCTTATCATTCCGATGTCGAGCATTATGATTGCGCGAGTCAAGTCGTACGCTGACTGATAGTCGTCGACCTTTGGGCTGCTTCTTCTTGGGCCATGGTCGACGGCGCATGTAGTGGAATTCCTCAGCTGTTGGGCTATAGGCCCAGTCCAGAATAGGAGCCCCCAAGTCGTCATGCTCGAAGATGAGTATGATGACTTGAAGTCTTGTCGCAGTTTGGGATCGTCGAGCAATTGCATGCTTTCGAGGATCTCCCGAGGACTTCTGCATCGAGGATAGTTGTACGGAGCATCTTCTATGAAGGTTGTTTCTGGTCGTAAAGTTCTTCGTGTCGAGGTAGGTTTAGTACTTTGTTGCAAACTTATGAGTCTGTAAGTACCTATTGCATTTGGCCCTTGCTTCACGACTAAAACTAAGGGAACCCTCGTTATGACCCTTGAGTACGTGTTATTGTACTCATCCATACAAACTCTCATCGTTTCTACCTCCTTTTAATTGGACAATCAATAACCAAGCAAAATTTAATTAGGTGAACCCTTAATCCATTAAGCCCCTAACCTGAGTATTAGAGTTACCATCAACCTAGGTTAGCTTTATTAGCTCTTAGTCGGGGTTAGCAGTGTTGTTACGAGATTACCTAACCCTCTAAGTTACTCATCATATGCGCGCATTCATATATGAAAGTAATGGTAACATAGAAAATAATAAAAGATAATAAAATGAATAGTAAGTAATATAAACTTGTGAGAAACCAAATTACATGTCTCGAGTATTCATAAGGGAGTTGATCTACTCGACCTAACCTAAAGATATTTAGCTACTAATAGGCATATTAAAACAATATAGCAAAAATATGCATACAAAGTAACATCGATATCTTGTAGAGGAAGTTGCCCCTTCCAATGTTGGGGAGAGTGTCCTTCCGTAGGGTGCTCTTAGCCTTCCTTTGCTCCTTAGAGTCTTTGAACTTTAGACTTGTTGAGTGAATAATTGTGGTGGAGGATGACTCTATTTATAGTTTTTCATCGCATGTCATCGTAGGGCATCATGCCACGATGGCTTCAGGAAATTGCCATTGTGGCACGATATGTTTGTTTCCTTGCTTAACAAGTACACATATTTACTTCAAATTTATCTCTTGTCATAGTGGTACGATGAGTTGTATCGTGGTCTGATGGTTTTTGGCTGATTTCTTCATATTTGTTTTGCTCCTTTTTATGTATATTTCACATTTCGTGCTTCTTGGCTAAGTAACTTCATAACTTTTGGTTGTTGCTTGGATGGTCTTCAATGTTGACTAAAAATATTAAAAACTAGGGTTAAATATGTTTTTGGTCCCTATAATTTCGCAGAATTTCATTTTTAGTCCCTGAAGATTTTTTTCACTCTTTTTAGTCCCTGAAGTTTTCTCAGTAAGTGTTTTTAGTCCCTACTTTTCATTTAACTCGTGCATATCATTCGAAATTTTAATTTTTTTTTGCGGTCATGTTTAGTACATTATATGAATCTCTCTTACAAAATTTTAATTTTTTTTAACAATAGATGAATTAAATATGAATTTTTTAGTTTTTTGCACATACAAATTCATAAAATATTCATCTTATGCTAAAAAATTCTAAATTTTTATCGGAGATGTTATCATAATATTATAATCATGAATACAAAAAACCGTTCAAAAATGTGAAAGTATACAAAATTTTGATTAAAAGTAGGGACTAAAAACACTGACTGAGAAAACTTCAGGGACTAAAAAGTGTGAAAAAAATCTTCAAGGACTAAAAATGAAATTCTGTGAAACTATAGGGACCAAAAACATATTTAACCCTAAAAACTATCCTAAAAACTACCTAAGAACATCATATAAATTGATGTCATCAATGAACATTGAAGAAAGTGATTGATCCTTGGTTTGTTGTGCTTCCCTCAAGAACACACAAGATTACACTCAAGAACACTCTTGGCAGAAACTCTAAGCTCTCTCTAGAATACACTTTCACAAAGTTTGCAGTTCTAAAAAGTTGATCTCTAAAATTTTGCTAAGTGCTATTTATAGGCAAAGTCATAATGAAGTGACACATAGACAAAAAATCAGTAAAAACACGTATGCATCAGTTACTTAAAGTGTGCATCGGTTCATGCAATAAAAAGAAAAATAAAATATCCAATTAATCATTTTGTACCGGTTCATCAAGTGGATACACCAGTTCACAAAAACCAGAATGCAATTTTGCACCAGCACAAAATTCGTTATGACTTCTGAGCAAGTTTTATGCACCAGTTCATTTCAAAGTTGCAATGGTTCAAGTTTCCCAGAAAAATCTTGCACCAGCTCAACAAGGTTATGCATCGATACAAAATACTCTCTGGATTGATCTATATTTCATATCCACCGGTTCATGCCCTGTATGCACCAGTTCCTAATTTCTGCAAATCATGCATTGGTTCAACCTGTGCATGCACCGGTTCAATAGATCAGTTTTTAGAAAAACAAGATAGATGAACCTTTTGCAAAAAAAAATTTACCATAACTTTTAGCAAACTTTGCCTACTTCAAATCAATATGCTTTTATCCTAATTTTGACTTCACCCAAAACACAAGAAGAACACATGCATTTACATTTACCTCATTTTTTATGATGACAAAAGTTTACAAGCAAGCAACTTAAAGCAAAATTAGTAACAAACATTATGGCTAACTATTAGGAGCAAAACTATATATAGTTAATATTGGATCAATTTAGAGTTTACAATGTTGGAACAAAAATGAGTTTTTAAGAGAAAACCCTTATGGAAGTTTTGATGATAACAAAGTATTAAATAGACAATTGTTAGTACTAATATTTTAATCAAGTGTGCATATTGTTGAAGTGGATAAAGTTCCTTATTAAAGCACCTTTGATCTGAAGAAGCTAACTTTGAAGAGATTTTGGTGAAGTTCTAAAGCATCTCACTCTAAAGACCCTCAGAGGCTATACTGGCTAAGTCCATCAAAAGCTGAACTCTAAAGACCCTCAGATGCTGAAGTCTCATACCATTCAGAAGCTAAAATTTTCAAGACCTTCAGAAGTTAAAGTCATACCAGACCTGAAGCATACTCTGTTATACAGAATGATTTGAATTGATAAATCAAAAGCTTCTAGGATATTCTTTGATAGATGACAACTTATGGATAAAGGACAACATCTCTAAACGTTCTTATTTTTCAATCTTATCATCAAGAGGAGCGTATTGTACTGGTTGTACTATTGTTACTCCAAATGGTGGAGCAAAGGAACAAAGACGAAGTAGTGGAATTGAATTACCTCTTTTAGGACAGAAATTCAATTTCACACTTCAGGCAATAATCTTCTTACAATTGTCCATCTACAACGTCTCTATTTGTTTCATATAAACAGACGTTTTTGAAGGTCAAAGAAGAGACTAATGAACTATTGAAGAAAACAACATATACTCTGAAAAGAATCATTCTAGTTCATAATTCTCTAAGCCTCTGAAGATCAATTGTAATATTCACTAATTGTGTTAAGTGTTTTTGAGTCTTAGTAAGCTTAGAAATTAAGTTATATACTCTTGTGGAGTATGTTTGTAAAAGTCTCTTGTTAGTTGTATCTTGAGCATTTGAGAAGTCTCTTGTTTGTGTGCTTGAGCATTAGGATTGTAATCTTGTGTGATTATAGTGAAATCCCTTGGAAGTGCAAGGGGACTGAAGTACTCGCGGTTTGTGAGGGGAACCAATATAAATCTTTGTGTGTTTGCTCTCTCTCTCTCTCTCTCTCTCTCTCTCTCTCTCTCTCTCTCTCTCTCTCTCTCTCTCTCTCTCTCTCTCTCTCTCTCTCTCTCTCTCTCTCTCTCTCTCTCTCTCTCTCTCTCTCTCTCTCTCTCTCTCTCTCTCTCTCTCTCTCTCTCTCTCTCTCTCTCTCTCTCTCTCTATTGTGTTTTGTGTTTATCCGCTGCAAAAGACTTTGATAAATACTCTTATCTAGAAAAAGTTTTTATTTATCAAAAACAATTCAACCCCCACTTGTTGTGTGTTTTCACACCTTCATACAACACTTAATTGATACTACAGTTCTCATACAAATTAAATAGACTAAGACAACATTCAATAATAGCTCCAAACTCGGTGTTATCATTCTGCCTTGATCGAAGTGCTTGTATCACCTGCAAGCAATCAGTTTCTATAACAATTGACCATATTAATCTACCAGAATCCCGCAGCCAGTGCAACACATCCAACAATCCTTTCGCTTCCGCTTCAACAATAAGAGGCTTACCTGTTATTTTCTTCAACAACGCTTACACGAATCTGCCACCGCTGTCTCGGATACAAGCGCCAACACAATAAACATTTTGCTCTACGTAATAGGATGTATCTATGTTGCATTTTATTGTTCCATTAACATGTTTTGTCCACACAAAACTTGTCGTAGTAGCAGCATTTATGTGCATGTTGTTCCGCTTTATTTGCATATGGTTCCAATCTTGCAAAGCATCTCTTGCACGCCTGAGCACGTAGAAGACATGAGGGATTTGATCATTCCAACACTTTTTGTTGCATCTCCACCAAATTGTCCATAACACCATTACAATCGTGGCCACTGTTTGTGATTCCAATTCATTTATTATTGTAAGTATCATGTCTACACACCCTGCAACATTTATCATGTAATTGTCAATTCACTTCCAATCCTCAGTTTCCTTCCACACTTCCTGCGTGCTAGCACATCCGAAGAAACAGTGTCATTCATTTTCTTCAAAACTATCACACTGAGGGCATTTGTTATTACATTGCACGCCCTTCTGCACTATACGACTTCGAATGGGAAGACATCCTCGCAGAAGACGCTATAGAAATAACTTAATTTTTATAGGAATACACAGCTGCTACAATTTCTTCCAATTCCCTTCAACTTTGAGATGTAAATTTTATGCGTGAGCGAATTGCGACTCGTCTGCGAGCGAACACAGAGACTGAGCAAGATAAGGTGGCACTAGATTACAAATATCTTGATATTTTACTTAAAAGTAATCATGACTTTCCAATGGCTAGGGAGTAATCTTGCTACTTTACACTGTTGCATCCAATGTCCATGATTCCAAACTTAGTTCATAAGTATAAGGCTTAAGAAAAAATTTGAGACCCTCACACGGCCAAACACACCATCACCATGGTATACGAGTTTGAAAGAGTTTTATGCTTTGTTTTGAAATAGTTTTGGTATACGAGTTTGATCGTTTTAAGTCGAAAACTAGGAGGATTTCATAGTTGTATTTCAAAATGAAACTATTATCTATAACAAGAAAACAAATAGCAAACTGTTAATAGGTTTCATTGGATTTTGATCAATTGGAGAAGTCTCGAATACATTATCCGAGTGCATTAGAACCGACCTAAAACCCCATTTATTTTTAGGGGATAGACTTTGTTTATTAAGGGAGAGGTTGGAGTATTTTATTAATTGTATGTTGTCTGAGAAAGTTATTGGAAGCTTGAGGTAAGGGCACATTTTACTTAGTTAATATATTACGAAAAAATTCATTTTTACTTTTACGCACATGTACTTATTGGTAAGGGTGATCAAGAAATCATGATCCGACCGTGACCCGTAAAATCCGAGCAAACCATGGGCCTTTCGGGCGGGTAAAAACGGATTTTGGGTGCAAAAAGAAGAAAGAAACGAGTTTGTATGAGTTCTTTAGGGCGGGTTCGGATTTTAAATATTAAATCCAGCGGTGTACAGACCCGCCTGAGGTATGCTCTCAAGGAAGTCCAGAGGATTTACACATAGACACGTTCTCTTATTTGTTATGTAAGACTGTAATATTGTCACAACACTGCACATAAACACAGACAAATCATGTTACACTGCAAAGTAAATGTCAAATCTAACTTTATCATTTACTCCACTAGTACACGCCACTAGTAGAAACACTGACATTTTTTTAATATAATTTTAACAAAACATGCTTACTACTAGAAAATAATACATATAGTTCTACAAAAAAAATTAAAACAACAGATAGTATATTAGTACATACTGTAGGTTTTCGTTAAAAATATTGTCTCCTTCATCACTTATAATTCATTCTCACGTTTCTATCTCATTTGTTCATCTTCTTTATTCTATAAAACACAATGATTTAGTCACCCCATTTGATCTACTCACTCGTTGGATTTTATGCAACAAAAGCTAATAGATTCAATAGATTGAAAGTATTTTACAAGAGAAACATGTTATGTTCTGATTCCTTCTTTCTATATCTATATTTACATTTATTCTTCAAAAAATTTCTCCCTTTCCACTTGATTTAAGGAGGATTCTTCAAATTGTTATGATTCTTTGGAAGTTTAAGATTAAAGTTAAAACCGCAACAACTGAACCGTTAAAACCGCTGTCCATCAAAATTGTAACCCGACGAAACCGTTACCAAAATCAGTCGAGAATAAGTCACATATTGTCCTGTTCGATTAACCATCAGATGTAAATTTTTGGTCGGAAACCGACCAAACCCGCCTAGTGCTCATCCCAAGTTATTGTCATGTGTGTGTTTGATTGTTGTTATGTATTCTCGTGACGAGAACTTTGTTTGGGAACTTGTTATATTTTACACATATTTGAGCTGCTGTTGTAAATTTCATATGTATGAATAATATGATATGTTGATGCATGTACATGATTGAATATCTTGATGTACAAAATGTTAAGTTGTCTTACATATGATTTTGTTATAAATATATGTATTGACATGTGGTTGTGTATTACATATGCGCGGAGAGTATGTAATTGTTGTATTACATTAGATAAGAGTATTGTATATTCATGCATTTTCATAGTCACATAGGGGATGACCCTATGACCCTTTTATGTAGGGGATGGACCTGATATGGTTTTTTGTGTTTTTGGTATTGCGGAATTTGATGGGATATATTTGATGGAGACATCGGAGAAGAAAATATATTGTTACATGGAGAATACTCTCATGTTTTGTTTTTTCTTTCTCATTATATTATTCATAACTATATGGCTCTATATATAGAGCTACATAAAAAACAAATCATATATTTTAAAAACAAACTAATTCTAAAAATTCTAAACAAATCTTAAATATTCTAAACTGAAATATAAATCTTAAATCCTAGTATTATTTTATTTCAAATATAAATCTAAAATATATTTAAGACTAAAATCTTCAAAAAGATATATAAGCATTATTCTCAACACTCCTCCTTGACTGAATATCTTTTTGTTGTACCCAATCCGAGATTTGTGATGAAATTTCCTTTTTTGTTTGTTGTCGTTCCTCAATACTCCTACTTGACTAGATATATTTGTGTTGTATCCAACCTGAGATTTGAATTGAAAAACTTTTGAACACTCATCCCCGACTAAATATCTTTGTGTTGTATTCAACTAGAGATTCATTTTTTTTTGTTCATCCACATTATTTGTTATTGTTTTTGTTTAATACTCATCTCCGACTGGATATCTTTGTGTTGTATATAGCCTGAAATTCATGTTGATTTTTGTTTTTGTTGTTGTCTACATCTTCATATGATACATGAGCATATTTTTCATGTATTGGTTTTGGGTTTTGTAATACATGTGTATGTGTATGTATCCTACTTTTCATGTATTGGTTATGGGTTATGGGTTATATAATACATGTGTATGTATCATACTTTTCATGTATTGGTTTTGGTTTTGGTTATGGGTTATGGGTTATTACATGTTCATATTTCATGTAACACATAAAGATGTAGTTATGGTTATGATTTTTGGTTATGAGTTTTTGTTGATTTCTTCTTTTTCTTCTTCATCTTCATCATCATCTTCTCCTTCTTCCATCTTCACAGGGCCGAATGAACATCGGCACTCTGATACCACTGATATGGTTTTTTGTGTTTTTGGTATTGCGGAATTTGGTGGGATATATTTGATGGAGAAACCGGAGAAGAAAATATATTGTTACATGGAGAATACTCTCATGTTTTGTTTTTTCTTTCTCGTTATATTATTCATAACTATATACATAAAAAACAAATTATATATTTTAAAAACAAACTAATTCTAAACAAATCTTAAATATTTTAAACTGAAATATAAATCTTAAATCCTAGTATTATTTTATTTCAAATATAAATCTAAAATATATTTAAGACTAAAATCTTCAAAAAGATATTTAGGCATTATTCTCAACAGGACCTACGGGTATGCATTTATATGGGGGATGGACCTACAGGCGTGCATTGACGTGGGAGATGGATCCATAGTCTTTTAGTAGGGGTTGGATCTACGACTCTCTGCGGAGAGGTTAACTTCCGAAATTCATGCACGTGACGATCAGTGATTGGTGTCACACTTATATAGAGTCTACATTGATAGACTACTTGTGCACGTTATATTTTACTCGTTGAAAAGAAAATGTTAAATTTGTAACTGTTTTCCATATATTGTATATTTGACATTTGTGTACTTGATACTATTACACACTCTTAGATCAGCCCCTTTTTGTGTATGGCTGTAGTACGCACCGAGTTCATGACTTGCTTGTATTTATTTGTTATGAACTAGGTGACGTCTTTTGGTCGTAAGTATTCAGGTACCACACTTTGCTTCTCCGCGGAGTACTATGATGCATATAGTACTATTCAATTTTTATATGGTTGTACCAGTGTATGCTTTAGTTTCTTTGTATGTTGTAATGTCGGGTTTACCACTTATTTAATGCGCGCTCTGTTGTTTTTTAAAAAAAAAATATACCCCACTTTTGGTTTAAAAAAATTGGGGTGTTACAGTAATGACTAGGGTTAGAAGAGAAGAAGAAGAAAATACTAGTTAAGAAACTAAAAGAACTTATAATATTTTACCAATCATTGTTTTAGAAAAGCTTTGCTTTGTTTTAATTTAAAGACAATCATGAATGTTTGATTTCAAATGCATGTTGTAAAAAAGAAAAAGTGTCTACTTTTGGGCTTTGAAAATCGGGTTGTTACATGTCATAACTACACCAGTGTTAAAAATTTGTTGGTCCTCATAGTTGACTTTGAAGCGCGTTCAACATGTTCTTCAAATGCTGATTTCTACTATTAGAAGTAGATTTTTAATCTATTTGAACATACATTAGAGTATCCAATTATTCTCTTATACACTGTTAGAGACATTGTTTTAAAACCATTTTGGCTAATAAAGTAAAATTGAGGGCCGAACAAACACTTAGCAGTTCCGGTGTTAGTATGACCAAAGCAAACTCATCGTAAAAGTGAAGCGGCATAAATTGCGATATAAGATCTACAATTAGAAACGTTAACGACAGTTACTCTAGTAAGAGAAGAAAGTGCTTCAAAGCGTTTAGATGTACAATAAACACAAGAAGCGTTGTTATCAAGCGATACATTACAATTTAATTGAAGTGATTTGAAGTTTCCATGTTATATTCTTGTGCTGTGATTATGTTGTTTTATTTTTCTCTAGGCATGTTTTATCCAACAACGAGGTGCACATCTAGAGACCAAAATGATAGGTTCCTCATTTCTAAACCAATGCATCTAAGACAAATCATTTCGGTAAAGTAACTAAATTTTGAGTGTTGGGTAGAGAAGTTGTCACATACTTCGATCCCAAAATATAAAATACAGTACATTTGACAAAAACACAAAAATTAAGAAAAATAGTTTTTGCATTAAATTTTTCAATATTGTACACCCGCTTTATAAAATAACCTCTTAATTATTAAGAGAGTGAAATGATGATCTTTTAGTTCTCTTCATTTAATTTAACTAGAGATATTTTGTGAAAATTTAATTAATACACTTTAGAAAAAATCTTATAAACGAGACAACACATTTTTTTAAAGAGCATTGCTATTTTGTAAGAAAGAATTTGAGCAAGAAAGGCAAGAATAGACACATGTCATTATTTTAGAGGATAATTTTAATTTATTATAAATTTAATTTCTTTTTTAATAGAAATCATGGGGTAGTGGTCTTAATGGATGGTTGAGATTTATTCTTCTCTTTCTTATTTTTACCCATTCTTGCAAATAAGCATTTCCCTTTTTTAAAAACGCAAATGCTAACGTGCATTTAACTACCTATTATCCACTTATTTTACTTTAAATGAAGTAATTAATAGTCAACTTTATTAATTATAAGTTATGATTCTATTATGTTTAATTAATTAAAAAAAAATTGGTAAGATGCCAAATTTATTTTATTTTATTTTTTTAAGTTGGAAACAAAAATTAAATTATTATATAAATAACATTTCAAAATATATTAGCAATTCAAAAACATAAAACATGTATTTAATAATGTTGGAATAGAAAATATCTCTTAAGATATGCATAAGTTTTATATTATATTTGTTGATAATATATTTTTAGATTTGTTTGTTTTATTCCCTATCATTAAGGGATTTAGTTTAGATTTAAAATTATTCACTTGGTTATAAATACCAATACCAAGGTAGTAATACTGTTTTATTATGTAAATAATGTAAACATATTCTTTTAGATTATCAATAATATTTTTGCTGTATTGTTTTCTCCTATTCTTTTACCTAAATACCTCAATTTCAACATGGTATCAGAGTCATGGTATCCACCTTGAAACATAATTCCGCTGCTTTACTTAACTTTGTTCATATAAACCCTAGCCGTCATTCTTTTTATTTTGTTCCACCTTTTATTTTGTTAACCCTTTTCGTTCTTATTTACTACTTAACTTTGTTTTACCCCTTTTGTTACCCTGACATATGCAGCCCACATGCCACTTTTTCATGAGTTCCCGTTACCTTTACTTCTGTTACCCGTTTGTGATGTTTTAATCCGCGGTCCCGTTTGTGACACTTAATCCGCGGGTCTCCGTTTGTGATGCTTTAATCCGCGGATGTTTTACTTAATTTGATATGTATTCATGCTTCGGCCGCTGCTCTACTACTTACTTGATTGCTCCTCTCGTTGCCGCTTTCAAGGACTTTAACTTACTTTTAGGGTTTATTTTGTATCAAGCTAAAGCTTAGTAAGCTTTAGCTTGAGGGGGAGTGTTGGAATAGAAAATATCTCTTAAGATATGCATAAGTTTTATATTATATTTGTTGATAATATATTTTTAGATTTGTTTGTTTTATTCCCTATCATTAAGGGATTTAGTTTAGATTTAAAATTATTCACTTGGTTATAAATACCAATACCAAGGTAGTAGTACTGTTTTATTATGTAAATTATGTAAATAATGTAAACATATTAGTTTTAGGTCATTGTCAATATTATTCTTGTTCCTTATTATTTCCTCCCTTTCTTTACCTAAACACTACAATTTCAACAAATAAGATGCATTTCATTTAATCTTGTTTTGTTTAAGCTTTTTTATTTATTTAATTAAACTTTTGAGTGCTTTGTATTTGATATATTAACTTTGATGAATGTTGACCGAGTATTATGTTTATTTTTTGTGTCGGTGAATAGGAACGAGTATTATGGTATCATTTTTTGTGTCGGTGAATAGTTATTAGTGTTATAATAATTTAATTTTTGTTTTCAACTTAAAAAAATAAAATAAATTTGGTGTCTTACCAATTCTTTTAATTAATTAAACATAGTAAAATCATAACTTATAATTATTAAAGTTGACTAATAATTGCTTTATTTAAAGTAAAATAAATGGATTATAAGTAATTAAATACACCTTAACATGTGTCCTTAAAGCACATGTTAACAAGACCCTTTTAAAAAATCTTATATATCAGAACGAGGTTATACTATATAATTAATAATTTTCTGAGGATGTTACCCACTCATTGTAGGCTAGTTTGGAGGAGGATGTTACCCACTTATTTTATATATTTTTGAGCTTATGCGAAATTTTTGGAGCAAATAAATAAGCTTTTATGCATTATTATAAGTTTTTTTAGGTAATTTATAAGAAAATAACTTATAAAAATACAATCTTTGTTAATGAAAACTTATAAATTAACATAAAAATTTATTTATTTGCATAAGCTATTTTTAAAAGTTCAAAAATAAACCAAATCCAAATGGACAAATAATACAATGGCCCCGTTTGAATTAGCTTATTTTTGAGTTTATGCAAACAACTTATGCAGTTTTTATGTATTATTATAAGTTTGTCAAGGTATTTTATGATAAAATAGTTATAAAAATACAATTTTCAATAATGTGAACTTATAAAATAACATAAAACCTAATTTATATTGCATAAACTGTTTGCATAAGCTCAAATATAAATTACTCCAAACAGACCCAATGTCTCCTCAGGTAAGCTCACGTGAACTTATGAAAATTAAAAAATGTACCGTAAGCAAAATCTTTTTATGTCTACAAATCCTAACTCAACTGACAAACAAATGTTGAAACTGTTATGTCGGATGTTATGAACAGGGTTTGAACCTTGACTCATTCAATTGTGTTCATGACTTTAATCAAATTAGGTTTAATTAGTTTAATGGTCCCTTAAAGACATTTTAGGTTTCACAATGATCCCTTAAAGAAAAAAAGGTCCGCTTTAGTCCCTCAAAGACATCTCCGTTAGCCAACAAGGTCCTTTCCGTCAAAAAAATTCAAAAAACGTTAGTCTTTGTTGACTAAATTGTGGATGTCATACAGTATAAGTGGTCCACCAAAGATCTTATTCATTTTATAAATTTTAACCATTGATTTTTTTTGTTAGAAAGGAACCCATTGGATCTTGCAAGTCTATTGTATCTTACGGTGAACCATCAACACCTAATTTATTATAGAAATTCTAGATCTAATTTATGATTCTGAACAAGAACAACACAACAAGCAGAATCATCTTATTTCTCTTCATCCTTCCACCTTCCCAAAATCATATTTTTCTCCATCTTGTTTCAATCATCACCACCTCCTCCATCCAAATTGAAAAACGTTAGTTCTTCAACAACACAGAATTGACAAGAACAACGCAGCAAATACCAAAACAACTTAGTTCTTCAACAACAACAAGAACAAAATCAAATTCCCCAAATTTAAATCCTATTAATTTTTCGAAATAATAACAAAATCAAAACAACAACAACAACATAGTTGCTTTTGTTTTGGGTATGTTTGGGTATTTATTTTGGTGTTGAAGTTAGTATGATCTTGTTGCAACATTTATAAATTTGGGTATGTTTTGTTCTTAGTTAAGTATGAGATAAAAAAATTTAGATATTCTGGATCTTGTTGCTTTTGTTCTTTGTTGATGATGATTTTCTGGATTTTGAAGAAAAAAAATTCTGAATTTTTTATGAAATCATGAACATGGTGATGAAGATGAGGGAAGAAGAAGAAAAATGAAATAATCAAGTGTTGAGGTTCATTGTTAGATATCATAAATTTACAAGATTAAACGGTGTAGATTTTAAGAAAAAGATCAAGTGGTTATAATTAAAAGATTTAATGAGGTCTATGGTGGACTATTTACAATGTTAGTGCATCTTATACATTTGGGGTTAAAATTTAACAGAAATGACCTTTTTGGCTAACGGAGATATCTTTAAGGGACTAAATCGGACCTTTTTTACTTTAAGGGACTATTGTGAAACCTAAAATATCTTTAAGGGACCGTTGAACTAATTAAGCCAATCAAATTATAATGGAATCACTTCACCGTGAACCAAATTAAACTGGAGTTGAAAAACAAAAAAAAAAAAGTTTTTTTATTATTTATTTATTTAATTTTAAAAAGTAAAAAATAAAAATAAAACTGCTTCATCATCATGTTTGCTAGTACTTCTACAGCTGTCCATGGTCTCTTTGTCTCTCTCCTCTGAAATCTTCTCAATTGAGTCGACCTACAACTCAAACAACCAGATCGAACTCCCAATTCATCACTTCCCCGTTGACTCTAGTCCAAAGATCACATTTTGATTCCAAAACAACAACACTATGAGCGTAATCGACCTTCTAACTCGAGTTGATTCCATTTGCAAAAAGTACGATAAATACGACCTCGAAAAGCACAAGGATGCCAATGTCTCCGGCGACGATGCTTTCGTTAGACTATACTCTTCTGTCAACTCTGACATTGAATCCCTACTTCAGGTAACAACAATTTTGTGCCCTAATTTTTGAAATATTTGAATTTGGGCAAACGGATTCAATTTTTTTTTATATTGGAATTTGTGTAGAAAGCAGAAACAGCTTCCAAGGATAAAGGGAAGGCATCTGCTGTAGCGATCAATGCCGAGATTCGTCGTACTAAGGCTCGGTTGTTGGAGGAAGTTCCCAAGTTGCAGAGGTTGGCTGTCAAAAAGGTTGTTTTTTTTTGTTTTGTTTTGGTTTTGTTTTATCATCAAATTGTTGTCTTTTTAGAATGGAATGAGTAATTGAAAATTTGAGGTGTTTTAATTGTCAATTCTTAACAATCTTGCCCTAGAGCTTTTTTATATCTGTAATGAAGAAGGGATAGATCTACCAAATTGTTAATAATGTATGTGACTAATAAGTTGTTAGCAGCTAAGATAGTTTGTTCGATCAATTTGAAGATTTCTTTTAGGAAGTTTGAACTGTGAGAAAAGACAAGAGAAATAGATTCAATTTCTCTATTGTAAGACAGCCATTTTTAGTTTTAGAGTTCAACTATTTAATCTTTGAAAGGGACAGACTTGTTATTTTTGCATATAAGTCTGATTTTTCCGTCTATTATGATATTCGTGTTTTCAGTAAAGCTAAATTGTTTGTCCGTTAGCATGCAAAGTTTCTAAATTTGCGACTTTTATGCATTTCTATGATGCAATGTGTCCACAGGTAAAAGGGCTTTCGTCGCAAGAATTTGCTGCACGCAATGATCTTGTTCTTGCATTGCCAGAAAGAATCCAAGCTATCCCAGATGGGACTCCTGCCGCGCCAAAACAAACTGGTGGTTGGGCATCTTCTGCCTCACGCGCTGAAATTAAATTTGATTCGGGTATTTGATGCTATCCATGTCTCTCATCAGGGTGATGCAACTATAGTAGAATTTATTGTGTTTGGGGGGTTAATAGATCAGCTCCACTCGTTATGTTTGAATAATTGAATCATCTTAATTACAGATGGACGATTTGATGATGAGTACTTTCAATCAACTGATCAATCAAACCAATTCAGGCAGGAATATGAAATGCGTAGAATAAAACAGGCAAGTAACTTTTAGCAGTTTTTTGAGGTTTCCTGTGTTCATTATCACTCCTGCAATGGTTTCAACCTGCAAATCTAATTGGATGCCAATTTTTAGGATCAAGGTTTGGATGTGATTGCAGAAGGATTAGATACTTTGAAAGACATGGCACATGATATGAATGAGGTTAGTTGTCTTTTAAATTTTATATCTTCCCACTCGTGGCTGCATGTATGTTTGTTCTAACACATTTTACGTTTGTCATTTATATGATGAATGCAGGAACTGGATAGACAAGTTCCCCTGATGGATGAGATTGACACTAAGGTGAGAAATATCAAATTTTGCCTTTACTACAAACAAAGTCTAAAACCAATAAAACATAGAAATTTATGCTTTTGAAGTTTAAATTAAAAACGTTGAAATAATATGATGCAATTGTTTTTCATCTTTACAGGTGGACAAGGCATCGTCTGATCTTAAGAATACTAATGTTAGACTTAAAGACACAGTGAATCAGGTTATCTAATTATAACACTTTTGGTCTTAAAGTTCCACCCATTTCCATTTTTATTAGTAATTATTAATAATTTATTTGTTGCCGAATCTTACATGAGTTTTGGCTTTTTTCCAGCTTCGATCCAGTCGAAACTTCTGTATTGATATTGTTTTGTTGATTATAATTCTGGGAATTGCTGCCTACTTATACAAGTAAGGCTCCTATCTCTTTTCAGTTTTCATAAATTTGATAAAGCACGACACTTCACGAATTTCAAACATAAATTTAAGACTTAGATTTCCTATGATAACCTTAAGCTGCATCTTAAATCTAAATTTGAGCACAGGATGCGGCCTTTATTGCAATACACAATCACATTTTGTTATCTCTCTGTCCTATTTCTCACATGTAATTTCGTTATCTATTTTCTTTCATATTTATCAATCCCGGATAACGGGCAATTCATAAATTGTTATAGCACTGCGTCAAAAAACAAAATGTTATAGCAAGATAGCAGCACTATGCACTGAACCCCAAATATGCTATAGCGGATAGTGGAATGGCCACTAATATGAAGACTAAAAAATAGTGTACAAAGTAAACATAAATTCCAACTAAGATACATAAATACTCAAAAATAGAAATATACACAAAATTAAAGGAACAATCATACATATTAATTATAATCAAATTTGTCATTTCCCATCAAAATAAGTTCTAAATGTAATCAAAATGACATCCCATCAAAATGATAAAACCAAGTTCCAAAAATAAACAAAGTGACATGCCATTAAACTCAAGTTCTAAAAGTAATCAAAATGCTTCTGCATCTGTCTCATTCACATTTAAGTTCCACCACATCAATATTATCTTGTTTGTCACTTGATTCAAACTCCTGTTCCTCCACCTCCAACTCCTCATCTCCATTAGGCACAACTGCAGTCAGTCCAGATCAATGTAGTCGGGATCGAGATTCTAAGTAGGATCGGTAGGCTGGTGAAAATACGAGGGCTGTAGCATGATTCATAAGATCCTACTTAAGGGCAAAATTGTAACTTCACATATATGCATACACACACAAACACATAAAAATTATATACATTAACAAAATTACAAATCACAACATTAAACTAAGTTAGTTAATAATTCATAATCATCATTCCAAAAGTTCATAATAACCAAGTAAGTTCATAAAATAACTCAAAACCCAATACGGAGGGAGGAGAGGTGAACGACAGTGAGCGAGAGGTGAACGACATCGCTAGAGGAGGTGGATGGTGGCGTTGCAGTGAGGGTGGAAGGTAGGCGTTTAGGGTTTGTGTTTCGGTGTGAAGGTGAGTGAATAAGGAGGTTTGCACATGCGTTTTAGATTTTGTGAAGGAAACAAGATTTTAATTATAAACCGACCTGCTTTGCAAACCCGAACCCGGTTGGCAAGGCCCAGCTCTTTTTTTTTTATGCTCCTGCTACAGGAACTCGACCCTGACCACAAAATGTGCAAAATTGAACCGGAACAAAAGCGAAGCACGGTTGACCTGCTGTAGCATGTAAAGTCATACAATCCTACGCACCAGCACTTGACCCTGACTACCTTGGTCTAGACTGCTATAGCTGGATGGCAGATTGCCACAATTTGCAGCCGTGCCAACCACCACTGCTATGCTATTCCATTATAGCGGCGATATTGACAACATAGGATGGCGGGATGAGCGCTATTTTGAAGTTATACATTTTATAAAATGTATACTAGAAGTGGACAAGATTTCATGGTTTGTCTGAAACCGTACTACCTACCAATTTACAGCTTTGAGTCAATGGGTGGGTGAGAAAGGGTCTCAAGTCAACAGTTTTAAAATATTGAGTAAGAATGGATTGGAACGATCAGTCTCGTATAATACATTTAAGCAGTGACCGTAACCGACCGAGTCTACGCAATTTGAAGACAGAGAAATACTCTATAATGTAAAAGTCACTTTAGTTTGACGTGACCATTTATTGGAAGCCTAGCGTTGAACCTTTTTCTCTTATTTGCGCCTCTAGTTCTGTCTCCTGCATTGGTATTTGTACTTTGTTTTAATGGTTTATTCAGATTCGGTAATAGTAATACTTCAATATGTTAGTAGTGTTTGATCTTCCTTGTACAGTGTGCATCATTTGTCATTGTAATTTCCAATTACCATTACTCACTTATCTGTCTAAAGAAGGATTTTTGGACAACTGCCATATGCAATTTTTGAAGCAATGCCCGCCATAGGCCGCAATGGTTTGTTTATATGGCGGATTTCTGTCCTTCCGCGAGACACATTGAGAGAGGAGAAGCGCAAATGTTTCTCTTGTATTTTTTAATTACAAAATCCTAAAATACCCCAAGCACAAAACCCTGACCTTAAATTTTAAGGATTTTTTTTTATTTTTTTATTTTTAAAACTCATTTTAAGGTCAGTGTATGACATTTTAGCAACCACACCATCTGCTATTTTGGCCACTGCAGTAACTACTATATCTGCTACATTAACTACTCCATTACACTGTATCTCCAGTAGAAGTCAGGGGCCTCACCCATATAGTGCACCATTGACAATACTTTTTTCATCATGATCCACATTCACCTATCCTTTGTTTTCGATTTACAATAATCATCACTTCCTTCCCTAATATTCTACTGAACTTTGATAAAACTAGGGGAAGTTCAGGTGAAGTGTGCTTAAAGCATTCATTTGAAATTAGAGGAGAATGTGATTTTCTAGTAAAACAAAGAAAGATAAAACATAGAATAGGAATTAAAGTATATTGATATGGAACTTTAGGTCTGAATAAAGTAGATATCAGGCCGAAAACTACTGAACTACAAGAAGAAATTGCTGAGAAAAATAGGAAAAGTGCAAAAACAGAGGGATAGTGCTCTAGGCGATTGATTGAGAGGACAAGTCTCCCATACTCTCAACTAATTGCCAGCTTGCCTATCTCTCCCGCCACCCCCATGCTTATACTCAGAATCTCTACTCCTACTAGCTATCTAGGCAATTGGGTAAGACACTTTCATGCTAATTCTGACCGCCTTCTCCCAAAGGGCTTCCTCTCCATTAACTGCATCAACGAGTTTGGTATCTGGCGAATCCCAGGATGCTTCCCGTCTTTCCATCCTTTCCTCTCTTCCACAGCTAGTCTACTTCTACATAAAACAGTTCTTTTTTTCAAGTAGCAAGGCTCTGCTGCGTCATGTTATCAACATTGCCCCTTCTCTTTTCAGCTAGCCACTTGGTTAAGACACTTCCCATTATCATCATGTGCGATGCACCATCTAAGTGGATCAGGTGTGTCACACCTTCTGGGCTCCTCCTATGCACCCTAGTAACCTTAGGCCTATGGTCTGCCATCACGTTATTTGCGAACTACTATAGCTAGACGAATTTTGAGAAAATTTTAAATGATGCCATCATATACAAGTAAGTTTGATCACATAAGAGGAGATCTTAAGGGTGGGCATGGTTCGGTTTGGGAGGAAAACCGAACTGAACTGTTTTCAAAATTCAGTAACTGAACTGAACCGAACCGTTTGTCTTCCAAACCAAACTGAACTGTTAAAATGGTTTGGTTTTATGGTTCTGAACCGAACCATAACTAACTTTGAAAAAAATATAAAAAACCAAACCAAATCGAATATTAGGACCTTTTAAAAATCGAACCGAACCAAACCGATAATCATGAACCGAACCGAGCTGTTTCAGTTCTGTTTCAAAACTGTTGGTTATGGATCAGTTTTTCCGGTTTGATTCAGTTTGGCAGTTCGGTTTTTTGGTTTTTTTCCCCACCTGTATGTAATATTTGAAACTATGGCGTTTGTTTGTATTTTGTATCTCTTCCCTCTTTTGTTTTATTCGAAATAAACAACTAGAGTGTAGATTAGTTTCATTGTTACAATACCATGGTGTTGAAATATAATATATCCTATCTGTACTAAAAATTTGAACACATATTTGGGGCATTATTAGCGGATACTTGCACTACTGAGGTTTTAGCTGTTCGTTACTTTCCTGATAACACCACTGAGACTTTTTAATATCATATCATGTATTATAGGGTGGTGTTTTTCCAGTTTCCATGTTTTCTTGGCTTCTTGAGATAACCTTCTGACTTGTCATGCTCATTTTGCAGTGTGCTAAAGAAATGATATGATACACGAAGACTATCAATGTACTCCTATGGTACCTATTAATTTGAGAATATTGTGTCTGATTTATTTCTTAATTTTTTTATCATTGTGAAAATGTCCACCCCTCTTGAGAGATATACTGTCCTAGTATCCTTTAAAAAAGCAGCCATGTGCATGCTATTATGTTACTCACCATTAGTATGTTAAATAGTCGCGGCTTGTTATATGTACTTTTTTTTTTCTTTCTGAAGACTTGTTTTATGTACTTGTTCAGTGTCATACTCGGTGAATTGATGAGAGGTTTATCCTTGTGTTTTATATAAGATTATACTTTTGTTTTTATTGATATCGAGGAATTAGGTTTGCTTAAACTTGTGTGGAATTGGCTAGCTACAGGCACAAAGAAAAAGAAGTAAAAGGACTATGAAGGTTCCCCTTAGTAAATGAAACGAAATAAAATTCTTGCCTTACTACTAAAGTAATATTATCTCATTTTTTACTTTCTCTCATTTTCAATGTTCATTCCACAACCAAACATAGCATTTGTTAAGGTTCTGTAACAACTAACAAGTATTTACAATGGGTAAAACTGGCATACCACATCCTCAACCGTCTAACATGTTTATTATCCATGCATGGTCATGACAAACAACAATACTATTAAGAGTTCTTCTTTTCGTGTCCCCGGCCTTTCATGCGCCATATGCAAAACTAAATGTACGTCAATTTTTTTTTATTTTTTTTGACAAAGTCTAGACGACGTTGGTAATGGGTTTTTAAGGATTCTTACCTATTGGTGTGTTTAAAATTGAAAAACAAACACATGAAAAAAGATTGTCAACTTAACCAAAAAAACTGAGTTAGCTAGCTAATTTTAAATGTTGAGCTGAAGCAGAGCAACTTATATGTAGCATTTCTTTGAGGCAAGGGGAATATCGCTGGAGTTGCTTTTAAGAGATATACCTAAGTGTTAACTTATTAGTCCAAAGAATTAAATGCAGTTTTGTGCTATCAAATTTTATAAATTATTGATTTTGGTTTCTTTTAATCGCTCAATGTTAACCTCAAGTTTTACAATTGTTTGATTTTATCCTTCAAAACTTCAAGTTGTTGAGGTGGCATTTAAAAATAAAAAATGTTTTAATAGAAAAAATGTTTTCAAACTAAATAAATAAAGATGTTTTTACTATAAAACAAAAAATTGTTTTTAATGTTTAAACCAATTTTAAATTTGTTTTTTAAAATAAAGGAATATTTTTTTAAATTTTTTTAAAAACATTTTATTATTATTTTTAAAATATTATTTTATTAATTTTAAAAAAAACTTATTTAAAATGCCTCATCAATAATTTTCAGTCAGAAAATTAATTGAAAATTAACCTACAAACGATGTTAAATTTTAGGGTTAAAATTGAACAATTAAAACTTTAAAAATTAAATTCGAACATTTGTAAAATTTAAAAGGTTAAAATTTAACAGTTAGAAGGTTAAAATTTAACAGTTAGAGAAACCAAAATCAAACAATGGAGCAATTTGGTTCGAAAAGAAAGATGAGCATAAGCTAAAATGTTGCTTCTATTTGGCTTTATTGGTACTACACCAACGCCATATAGTTCTATGACACAAAACTCCAAGAAGCAGAACATGCATAAAATCAAAGCTCAGGAGACATAATAAGACATGATTCTGTTATTTGGTTTCTTGTTGGAATTAATCAAATCCAACAATGAACTTAATGGACAGGCTGTTTAACATTTTAGGCCATTATTTTTTTTAACACTTTAGTCTTTTATTTTTTTATAATACCTAGATCATTTATCTTTTTTATTTGTAATATATATGTCATTATTTTTTATAAATAAATAAGATAAGGGGCCAAAATATTAAAAAAGAAGAAGATAAAAGACCAAAGTGTTACAAAAAAAAAAGATAATTACAAAAATAGTAAAAGACCAAAGTGTTAATAAGAATAAAATAAAGTACCTACACTATAATTTTGTCTAAAATTTCATATCAATAAGGTTAAGAGTGGTGGACAATGGGGACTTCAGAATTTATGGAAATATTATACCGACATCGATCTAGTATGTTTGTGTGAACACGTTAAGTGACCACAAATTGCTGGTAATTATGTAAGAGAATAAACAACATATATGAATTTAAAACTTGAAGAAGATATGATTAAAGAAAATGCTGTAATCTTCTTGTGTGTTACATTAAGTGATGAAAAACCCAGGTCGAAACCCAGGATAAAATGTTGGAAAATGCTAGTAGTACTAGTTAAGAAAACAAAAATAAAAATATCTTGAAATTTGTAGTATAAAAAGTATTAATTTCATTATAAATTTTCTTTTTTTAGTTCTTAATTAACTAGTGTACGTCTAGATTTACTAGTAAGCATAATCCTAAAATATATTAATTTAACAATTAATTATTAACATTGGCAATGTCAAAATAATAAATAATAATAATAATCAATTAACATATTGCAGAAATCAACATACTCAATTGTACCAATAGTTTATGATTTATAATGAGAATAAAAATTGAAGTATCTCCACATAAAAATATATCTCACCATCAAAAAACCATATCACACGTCACATCCCCATTTAAGTTAACAACTTAATATACTACTAATCAGTCAGACACACCTTAAATGGCAAAAACACGAATTGAATGAAAATGTTGATAGAACAATACTAGGACCTCGATCCACCGAAAAACTATTGTGTGAAAAAAAATCTCTTTAAAAAAGTTCTGTTAAAATAGAAATGAAATTCAGGAGATTTTGAGGTGTTTAAAATTGGTAAGCAAAGACCAAACTAAAGTGCAACTTAAAGAGAATACTATGTAATTTTTAAATAAAAGTGATAGGTGTCTACACTTACGGAGAAGATGGAGAATCCATATTGAGTAAATTTATATTAGGGATATCTTTTTTTTTTCAACATACTAATATATTTATTTTAGAGTAAATAGTCATTTTTGTCTCTGAAAATATCATTCGCTGTAATAGTAATATTTGAATCAAATATTCGTCAGTCAAACTATTCTCTGACGTTATCATTGATCTCAAAACTATTTGTTCTTATGACATGTACCATTAGTTGACTTATTGAACCGTGACATAGCCATTCTCATTTAAAAATGAAGTACACGTAAACAAAAATCAACAACATTAATATCCTTTATGGGGTTTTGTAAAATAAAAAGGGCGTGGTAATGATAAAAGAGAAAGTAATCATTAGAAACCAAAAATTGAGGTGAATATGAGAAAGGAGGATGTTAATGATAAATTAAAATAGTGATACCAATATTTTTTCCCCTTCTAAATATCAATAGAAAATGTCAATATGAAAAACTCTTTTTCAAAATGCATTTTATGTTTAAGAAGGGTCGATGTGGATGAGAAGTTTATTCTAAGAAAGATGATGAAAGAGTTATATTTTTATCCACTACGATTGAAGGGTCATACATTATGTGTTTGAGAGGTTGTGAAGATTTGGGTGAGTTGAGAAGATAATGATTAATTTTGAGATTTTTTTTTCAAAATATCCCTCTTTACTTAAAAAATACAAAAATATCCCTGTAGATCCCACTGTCTGCATAGGTGGGGATATGGCTCCCACATGAAGTTGGCCATTCAATGGGGTATGGCGCCCACCCTTGGTGTTTTTATTTTTTATTTTTTTTTAATTTGAACAGGCAACGGTTTTTAACTGTTGCCTGAAACTTTAAAAAGTGTTCTCTTAGAGCTTGGTACATTTTTTATTTTCATTTTTTTATATTGGAATCGGCAACAAATTTTTTTCGTTTTTAATTACAATAGTCATTGATTATATCTTAAATTAGGAGTGTTTAAATTCAAATTGATCCAAATAAAATAACGAATTGATCCGAATTAAAACCGCAAATTGCTCCAAAAATTACCGAAAACCGCAAAAAAACTGAATAATTTTAGATATTGTTTTCGGATTTTGGATTGATTTTTGAAAAACGAACTCGAGTTGTCACGGAAGATTCATCCTAAAGGGTAGAGCTGTCAAATGGGACTATATAATTATCAATTAAACTCAAGTTTGATTCTTATTAAAGAAATTAAATCAAATTAATAAATTATAAATTTAATTTTTTAAAAAGTTTTAGGTAAATACGACCCTTTTATTATGCTTACACATTTAACTATATTTTTTATAATGACTTTTCAATTAGATGATACTCCCTCCGTTTTTTTATAATTGTCCTGTTTCGTCAGATTTATCGTTTCTAATTAATTGTCCATTTAGTGTTTTAAGGATACGATTTGTCAATTGTATCATTTGTCAATTACTCTTATCTTTTTCAATAAAAGTAATTAATCAACAAGGTTTTATACTGTTTGCATTTGACATTTTTGACTTTCTCGCACCAGAGGCGGTAAACCTTTTGAAAAGAGTTCAAAAGGTCATGCATAGTAATGTTGTGTCGCCTAGGTCTATGAATGTAGTTTTCCAAATATTAGGTTTTGCTATACAGAAAGGTCTAGCGGCGCAGCTTGTTGTCCGTCTACCTTTGGCTCATGTGTAATTATCTCATTATATATATAAAATAATTCCATTTTATTAATGCTATATATTTGGAAAACTAAAGGTTATTTTTTTAATCTTTTTTTTTGGTACATAACATATTAAATATATTTTGTTTGTTTTTGTACATAATATATTAAATTTATTGGAAAGATAAAGTGTGTGCAAAAAATAGGAATTTATTGGTGAATTAAAATTAGGGTATATTAGGAAGATAAGATGCAAAAATACACTTTCTTAATTTGTTGTTATTATTCTAAATGGTCACTTATAAAAAAAACGGGGGGAGTAATTTTTTATGTTTTTAATTGATATTATTTTTACAAAAATGACATTTTTTTTTCGATAATAGGCCGGCCCGAAGCCCAATGGGCTATCCTGGCTCAGCCCATTTTTCATTTGGGCTACTTGGGATTGGGCAAAAAACGCCCGGTGTCATTTGGGCTATGTTTTTATATAGTCTCATTTGACAGCTCTACCCTCTAGGATGAATCTTTCGTGAGAACTCGAGTTCGATTTTCAAAAATCAATCCAAAATCCGAAAACGACATCTAAAATTATTCAGTTTTTTTGCGGTTTTCGGTAATTTTTTGATCAATTTGCGGTTTTAATTCGGATCAATTCGTTATTTTATTTGGATCAATTTGAATTTAAACACTCCTAATTTAAGATATAATCAATGGCTATTGTAATTAAAAACGAAAAAATTTTGTTGCCGATTCCAATTTTAAAAAATGAAAATAAAAAATGCACCAAGGGTGGGCGCCATACCCCATTGAATGGCCAACTTCATGTGGGAGCCGTATCCCCACATGTAGACAGTGGGACCCACATAGATATTTTAGTGTTTTTTGAGTAAAGAGGGATATTTTGGTGCTTTTTGAGGGAAAGAGGGACATTTTGAAAAAAAATGGATGAATCTCTTTCATCGTTTTAGTCCCTCAATGTTATTTTTTAAGTTATTAATTGTACTTCACTTTCATTTTTGTCATTGTATATGTGTACTTGTTTTTTAAGTGAGATATGTCACGTCATAGCCCAATTAGTCAACCAATGGGACATGTCATCAAGAACATACGGTTTTGTGATTGATGATAACGCCGGGATCACTTTGACTAATTGAAGTTAAATTCAAGGCGTTTAAAATGTTTTTTATTTATTTTATTTTATGATTTAGGCGATTCTATGACAACGAGTGACACTTTAAGGAATAAAATGGATGTTTACTCATTTATTTTTGTGGGCCTACATGCAAGTGTTAAGAAGTCCCACATTGGATATGAGTTGGCCTGAATACGAGTTTATAAGTAAGAGACAATCGTCACCTTACAAGCAGATTTTATAGGATTGAATTAGGCCAAACTCTTAATTCTAAGATGGTATCAAAGTCGGGTTAATGATTGCATTGTGGGAATTGGACCCATGCCCACACTAGGCTTGAGAGTGAGTGTTGAAGTTGATTGAAATCCCATAGTATTGCTCAAGTTATTGGACTGTTAAGTGTATAAATGTGCTTGGGTACTCTCACTATTTGAGATAATTTTTGGGATAAGATCCAAGCCCATTTAACAGCAATTAGACCGTCTTAAATATTTTAGAGTTCACTACAAAAATATTCAATTTAGCCACAATTTAACTGTCAATATGTATAGGGACTCTATTAAGTCTCAATTAAACATCGACAAATGTGTAGAAATTTTATTTAAACCTAATGCTATGGACGGACTCTAATGCTAGAGCTGTCAATAAATGCAGGGCTAGTCTGCCAAGTCTGATTGAATGTAGGGTTTAGGTCTTAAAATATTAGCTTGGATTATTTTTTGTTTTTTAGCCCGGTCCGATAAAGCTCTTTTAAAATACGGGCTAGTCCGCACGGGCCACCGGTAGCCCGTTACCCATATAAAAAAAAATAAACCCCCAAAAAATTAAAATAAAAACTAAACCAACTATCCTACAATGGCTTAATATAATGATTGTACTTGATTACTAAAATATGACTCGTAATTGTTTCATATTTGTTCATGGAACTTCACAATTTCTTTAATTTCATATTCAAAATCTCATTCTAAAGTTACACGTGATATCATTCACTTGCATATTTTACAATTTATTTTAATATCTCTTCCTCATATGTTTCTTCTTCGTATAGTATTTTGGTGAACAATTTTACATTATTTTTTTTATCTAAAAAATTAATATGGGCGGCACATCAAGCCCGCGGCCCATATAGGGCCGGACTCGGGTGTTGTTTTTTAAATCCGTATTTTATTAAGACTTTTTGACCCGATCCGATAAAACTCGAAGCTTGTTTGAGTCGGTACGTTTAGGGCCAAATAGTCTGTTTTGACAACTCTATCTAATGCGAACCAATTCACTTGGTCATTTATGTTTTTTAGAATTTAGAATCCAAAGAAATAATTTCTTGGTCATTATGTTTTGGGATTTTCTATCATGTGCAAATTTGCACATGTTAAGAAGTTTAAAATAGTAAATTTGTATTGAAACTTGTGTATTTTATATTAAATGTATAATTTTTTAATAAATAATTTTTTTTTTTAATAAAAAGTTATTACTTTTAGTTATCTTAACATGTGCAATGTTGCACATGTTAGACAAACCCTTATGTTTTTTTATAATTTTTGGCCATTATGTTTACTTTTAACGGTATGAAATTATGTTTTAGACTACTTAAGGTGGATTTTCAAGCCACTAGACTACTTAATTAAAAAAAAATATAGAAGTTATCTTAAAAATCATGCGATGTCATAAAAAATATTGTAAATATGTAGGGATCGACTGAAATTTAAAATTTGAAATTCCTCACTTATTTATTTACTTTTAACTGAGAAAATGATAATGACTCTACTCCTTAAGAAAAAAAGTTGCACTAAAAAATTAATAGTGGCACATAGACATTCACTTTTTTTACACCTACTAGATATTTGGTTAATTTGTTAAAAAAATAGTTGATGATTAATTAAAAAATTCAGTCAAAATTTTGATTAATCAACTACACAAATTAATTAGAAACAAAAAAAATTATACCGTTAAACTATCAAAACGATAGTTAATTAAAAATAAAAATAATTTCTTCTAAAAAAACAATTTTAAAAGAATGGAGGGAATACTATGGCCCCGTTTGGCCCGACTTATTTTCTACTTTTCTAATTCGCTTTAAACGAATTAGATAAGTAAAAAATTATGTTTGATCCTATTTCTCCTTGTTTTCTATTTTTTTACTTTATTTCTCTATTTTCTTTTACGTAGAAATAGGGTCAAAAGCAATTTTTTACTTCTCTATTTTGTTTAAAAAGAAGTAGAAAAGTAGAAAATAAGCCGGGTCAAACGGAGCCTAGGTCCCAAGCTGATGATAAAAATAAAAGCTTAATCACCAAGTATATCTTCAATACTACCCGACGCAAGTTGCAATTGTGAAAGTCTTGATTTCTCTATAAACAGTAGATTCGATTGCCACTAGCTACACAATCCTACAAATATATGTTTATGTTAGGATTGATATCAAAAGTTATAGCTTTATCTATGGATTATGATTGCATGTTAAGCTTCCATATAATTTCATCTAATAATTAATATATCAAAGTTAATTTGAAATCGAATGGTCTAAATTATGCGGTCAAATTATATAATAAAATAATTACAGTTGTCGATTTAAATCGGACGGTTGAGAACTGTAACTATATGACACAGTTACAACAAAAAATCTAATTCCCTTTGACTTTGGAGTGCACCATTATTTATTTATTTATTCTTTAATAATAATTACCACATTTAATAACTCAAATCAAATGAGGTAATAGCTTAGAAATCCAAGTAATTACCGATAACGATGGTTTTAGATAATCAATATATCAAGGACTTTAAATTGGAATTATGCCAAACTAACCAATATAGTTGAATAGTTTTATAAAAAAAAGAAGCACTATACTTGAATTGGCTCTATATATCTATATATACTTATGATCTTATACTTCCTTTAACCATTTGTATTTATAAATGGAGTAAATAACGTAGAATGGTCCTTCCTTCTATTAATTTTTGCATGGTTAAAACACGTAGGTTTATGCTCAAAATAGGACGGTAATTAGGGCTATAGACTCACCTTCTCCCCATCTAAATCATTGATTTAAAAGTCAATTAGCTAGTCTATGATAATATATATATGGATCAAGTTGATCTATGAGTAAACAAAACCATTTGTAGAAGAAAATTTAATATACTTTGACAAAGTCGGTGCCATCTATGTAATAGTTCATCATATTAACCTAGTGGTAGTTGTGGTTAGTTGAGGTGGAAATAAAAGGCCAATGTTGTATACTACTTGTGATGACAAAATTTGTTTATACATGACACACGTAAGGTTGTTGGACATAGACCGAAAGGGTTATAACGAGGAGGAATAAAAAATATATAAATTTGAAACTTTAATTAGTAAAATGAAAAAAGCTTAATCACATATGGTATATATATACATCATGAGGTTAGTCCCATATATTTTTACTAAAATAAATAACTAAAAATACTCCCATATATATATATATATATATATCACTAATGCTACGGTAGACCACCTTCACAAGTGGTCCACCGTGGACAACTGATCTACCGAATATGAATTTTACAAAATTCACTGTTGGATTGAAAGTTTATATCGTATAGATCATCCATAAATTTTTTAAAATTTTTTGAAAATTATTTGATACGTTATTGAGACCCATCAAGATTTATGTTATTTAACAACCGTTAATTTTGATGTGTCTCAATAACATATCAAATGATTTTCAATTTTTCTATGGATGATCTATATGATATAAACTTTCAATCCAAAAGGTGGATTTTGTAAAAAAATTATTCGTTATAGTGTTATTCGTGACTGGTCCACCATGGACCACTTGATGAAGTGGTCCATATTAGAATTTACCATATATATATAACTTAGCTTATTGGCTTACTTTTTATTTTTTACAAGGAAATTGATTATTGGCTTAATTAAATTAGTTAATGTTAATCTACTAATAATGATAGATTGAGTGGTAAGTGTCTCAATCTCATAAAATGGAGAATGTGAAGTTATAGTCTTAGTTCAAACGTTCTAGGTGAGAGATTGTAATAAAGAACTTAAATTTCATGCCCCAAGCAGTCCTTCATGAATTGGTCTTAAAATCAAATATACATTGTAAATCTCATCAAAATAATGTGCAACCATTTTCAGTAAATCATATAATGAATATATCTAAATGGTAAATCTTATTAAACGTACGTATAATTTTTTTACATCGGTATATGGAAACTAAAATCAAATATTAGTGTTGTTGTAGGTAAAATCAATTTACAAACAAAAGGAAAGTTAAATCAATTCAAAATTTAAATTCATTTTAAAATACTTAAATATAAACAAAAAATACAACATTAAATAATTAAATTTTTGAGTATCTAATAAAATTTTAGAGTGTTAGTAGCTCAGTTGGTGTGCAGGAGTCCGAGTTCGAACCCGGGACATTCCACTTATTTACTTTTAAGGTGGATTTTCTAGCCACTAGGTTATTTGACAAAAAAAATTTAGAGTGTTACAATGGACATGCATATAGAAGGATTGTGCAGATTTTAGTGCAATATATACATATATTAGTCCGATAGATTTCTAAATTTATGTCATCCTAAAATTGTAGATTTCGTAATAAATTTGGGTTCATACTGTTACTAAAAAATATAGGATATCTCTAATTGTATTGGATTGGATCAAATAGGAAATTTATCCCAACAAAAGAAAGAGATGGTTAAATAATTGTCATGTGGGTTTGTGAGACCATATTAGTTATCAACTCATTAATTGTAATAGCAAGATTGTAAGGTGGGGTGTCTTTGTCAGTCAAGTAATCCCCAAACCTATCGTGTTTAGTTAGGGATATTCCTTATATGATATACATTTTTTATCAATGTTTTCTTATATATTTTTCTATCATTGTGGAATTTAATTCCTTTCAATAGCGAGTGAAATAGTTAATCCTCCTCAATAATTGGCCTATTTGAATATTCTTTCCTTTTCATAAAAATTAATAGATTTGCTTTTATATATCATGTACAATTTATTGTGGGGTCCTTGTACCATTTTGTTGTTGTTAGAAGTCCTTGTTCAATAGATATATAGCTCAGTGTATATATATGAGTTAGGATCAAATGACACTAAGGTGTCAAAATTTATTTGATACTAAATTTCATCCATTCTTTTCATTTAATCTAAAGGTTTAAAACAATAACCAAAATAATTGATACGTATCAATATCACCTAATTAAAAACAAACTTTTTGTCATAATAAATTCATAATTAAACCTTTCCTATTTATTTTTCCAATTTTTTATTTGTTCAATAGCATGACAAACTTATATTTTTGTTTATGTAATTAAAAATAATGGCAAAATATATTTCTATGGGTTACGGCCATCGAGCACATCACAAAATGTATATATTTTTTAAGCAATATATATATATATATATATATATATATATATATATATATATATATAGTATATTCTTGACGGAATTAAGCAATATATTTTTTTATAATTTATATTTCTTAAGTAATAGTATATATAGAGCTCATTTGGATTCAGTTTAGCTTATGCAAATAAATAACATTTTATTTGATCAAAAAAATAAATAAAGTTTTATAGTACGTAATTTATAAGTTTTCACTAACAAAAATTATATTTTTATAAGTCAATTTTCATAAAAATACAATTTTTGTTAGTGAAAATTAATATTCTCATAAAAATACTAACATTAGAAAAGTTTATAATAATGCATAAAAACTTATTTATTTACATAAGTTCAAAAATAAGTAAATCCTAACAGGTTCATAGTTGGAAGGAAACAAGATCGATAATTTTAATTAAATATATTTTAATTTTTATCAAAAAATATTTTATTTTATTCACAAAAAAAAACCGCAATTTGTAAAAAAAAGAGATGGAAAAACACTTGAATAAAAAAAAAGAGAAACCAAGTAGGAAATGTTTGATTATGAATTTATTATGACAAAAATTTGTTTTTAATTAGGTGATATTGGTGTATATTAATTATTTTGGTTATTGTTTTAAATCATTGGATTAAATGAATGAGTCGGTGAAATTTGGTGTCAAATAAATTTTGACACCTCGGTGTCATTTTATCCTAACCCTATATATATATATTTTTAAGACAGAAAGAAACAACTCTTATAGATTTTCAAATAAAAAAATGGATCCGCTTGCATTGAATTATTTTTTAACTTATAACTAGTATAAATCTATTGATTTTTGTTTGATATTTAAATTTATCAATAGATTAAGGTAAAAAAATTATTTATAATAAAATATTTAAAAAATTTGTTATATAATATTAATATAATTGAAACTATTGTGTTATTTCTTGTAAAACTTACTCCCTCCGTTCCAAAACAATTGTCGCAATTTGACCGTGTGTACTATTCATTCAAGCTACTTTGACCGTATTTTTTACTAATGTAGAAAAAAAAATTAGCATATGAGATTTTTTTAGATTTGTCTCGATGAGTACTATCAAATATCAATATTTCATAATTTTTAATAATACACAACTAAAGATATTAATAATTAAAAGTGTGCAACGACAAGCGTGCAATAGTAAAATGTGACCGTTATTTTGAAACGGAGGAAGTATTAAATGAATAAATTTGATTATAATTATTAATGACAAATATTTATCCAATTTTTTATGTATCAGTAACAAATAATGGTCTCATATTAGAGACCTAAAATTAAATTTTATAATTTTTTAATGACTTATTTAACTCAAGTTGTTTTATAATTTAAGTTATTTTAAAATTATTAAGAATTACCTCATAACTCACTTTTTTCTTTTCTTGACGCTATTAAGTATTTAACATCTGCCTTTTTAACCAATATCTATGATATTTAACTCTCCTCACATTTGTTAAAATAAATTTGTAAGTGCATACTAACTAAAAATTCTAAGGGCTTGTTTGAAATGATTTTAATTTTTAGTTTTAAAAATATATTTTATAAAAGTGTTTTGGAAAACAGTTTTTAAAAAACAAAACACCTTCTGTAAAAAAAAAAAAAAAACAAAACACCTATAAGTTATTTGTGTTTTTTAGTTTTTAAAACAATAAATGTTGGAAACAATTTTTAAAAACAGTTTTTGAAAACACGACTTTCAAACAAGTTTTTATCTTTTTTAATTTTTGAAAACTAAAAAAGAATATTTGAAAATTATTTCAAACAGACTCTAATATTCTCGTAGAAATAAAGACACACTCTACTCAATATGACGATTGAACAATTCAATTCTTGAATTTAAATGTTTGATATTGACTATACAAAATGAGTTGTCTTCATGTGATGGTTGAAATTTGTAATTGTTAATTAGAACTTGCAACCATAGAGACAATCCATTTTCCATGTGCAATGGTTGGTTTTGGCAGTGTTGAATGTAGGATTCAACTATTGAATCCATTGCAAGTTCCATGTTGAATGTTTACTGGCGGAGAGAGAAGATGAATGGTTTCAACACCGTTGAATGCTGCAACCGGGGACACATGGCGCGTTTTCTTTGGCTCCCTCTGGCGCGTGCATAACACGCACATACAACACGCGTGAAGGAAAAGGGAAGTGGAGAGAGAAAGATGCGCATGACAAATGGCAGCACATGATTTGTTCGTTGAATTTTTATCACATTAATAATTTAAACTCAATTATTTCATTGCAAATTATTTTATTATTTTTTTACCAAAATTCAAGATTTTTTTTTGTCTATAAATAGAGACTTGGTTCATTTGATTTGGACACAGAAAAAAAAAATTAAGTTTTTCACTATCTTAATCTTGTTAGTATTATCTTTCTATTAGTGTTTATTTTGAAGTTTTAATCTTGTTTTAGTGAAATGGATATCAATAATTGTTCTAATTATCCCAACAATTATCAAAACTCCAATATTTGTTTCGTACTATACGTTATTTTTGTGTTGTTTCATATTTTAAGTTATTAATTTGCATCGTATTAATTACGTTACTTGTGTGTTGTATTGCATTTTAAATTAATTTGTATTGTACTGATTACGTTATTTGTGTGATGTATTGCATTTTAAATTAAGAAAATAAAAAAAATTATTTAAATAAATTTTGTTAAGTGTATTATTTTAATTTAATTTTAATCAATAATTATAATTTTATTTAATCATAAAAACAAAAACAAAAATTTAAATTTAAATAAGAATACGAAATATAAAGTGGTGGGGTAGAGTGTTGAATAAAAAAACCATTGGAAAGGGTAAAAGTTGAATGAATGTTGAATGATTAGGTGGAAGAAAGAGAAAATGATCTAGAGTGAAAAAGTGAGTGTTGAAGGTGTTGAAACCATTGTATATAGTCTAATGATGATAGTTTCTTTTTGCTTGAATAATAGAAAATGAAAAATAAAACTAAAATACTGATCCTCAAACCACATCAAACGGATGGTGAAAGCAAAAAAAAAAAAAAAAAACTAACATGATAGTCCTATGTACTACTAGCATCTATATATATGCCTTGTGACTTCTCATGAAGGTTGTACCTGTAAGGCCACTGTGACCTAAAGATAGAGGTATTGATCAATAGCACTTTTTAGGAGAAGGACGGTGCAATGCAAGCATGAAAGGGTCCCCACCATACACCACCATGGTCCAATATTTTGGGTCCTACACATCAGGAAGGACCCCTGACATAGACAGAGGTATCACGGACGGTCCTATCACAATTGCATAGGGAAGAAACCCCTCAATTCAATAGGTCCACATTGAAAATGGACCCCACATTAATATATTACAATTGCATGCATTAGTGTCCGTGTTGTCTGTGAATTCTGATGATCTCACCTTTCATTTAATCTCTCGCATGCTAAAAAAAGGATATTTTGTTCATTGCTGTAATTATAGCTTAATCATTCTATCCCTGATTAAAGAATCTAATAAAGGTAAACCACTTTGCTGCTGCTACCCTTCTTCTGTACTTAGATATCCCAACAACCAATTTCCCGGCCAATCCTTTCATCATCTTTTTCATACTTTCTTTAACCTTTCATTTCCTATCAAGCTGCATGCAACTACACAAACCGTAACTACACAAACCGTATAGAACGGATTTAGATTTAACACAGTTACTATGTGACGCAGTAACTGTTTTTGACCGTTCGATCAGATTTCAGTGGCCCAGATTCTTTAATGCATGTAACTGCGTAAAGCAGTGGATCCAGATCCGTATAGAAGCATCTCTATTAGTATATTTTATATAATTAAAAACAAATTGAGTAGTGAGTAGTGTAGTAACTAGACTTAGATTTTTTTTTCCTTCAATTTTTACTATCATAATTTTTTTTACAACAATCGTGTCCTATTTTTTAATTGAATTTTGCTGATCAGACATGTGGACCAATGGCTACATTATCACTTTCATAAATTAATTTCAAACAATCTCAATTGTTGATTTGAGATTAGACAATTTAAATTACACGTTCAAAAAATTATTTTTCAACAAACTCGAGCACTAAGTTGTCGGATTGAATATATGTAAATGATCGAGTAACAACTTAGATTAGGGAATGGAACTTGTTATATGTGCTTGTGTCAAACTGTCAATAGTGTTTTGTGCGGTAGACATGATTATTTTGTCTTTGGCCAACATGGTTGTCTGATTTTCCTGTTACCTCACCCGAACAATTTATGTTTCTCATTCTTTTCTCTTGCTCAAAATGGTTTTGGAGTCCGTTTGGGCAATCTCCTAGTAAAGAAACAACATTTTCACAGTTTTTTTTTATCACATTCGTTGATTGACATTGGATAGTTCATATTACATACTAATAAAATCAACTGTATATAATCTCAAACGTCAATTTTAAATCGGACTGATGTAACGAGCAGTTACTCCGTCAAATTCAAATTCGTCGGTTTGGTTGTCATGGGCTAGGTCTCGTTGCAGTTGTGGCTCCACATCCAAAGTTGTTTGTTGGTTAATTGTTTGTCTTTTAGTTCTTTTTTTTCTTTTATTTTCCTTTTTTTTAGTCAAACAAACTTACTGCATTTCATTAACTATTAAATGTTCAATACATAAGGGAATAATCTCAAATATATGGAAGCTAGACCAAAAATTGGCCGCCTTAGCAAGAGTATGAGCAACCGAATTCGCTTGTCTTCTAACAAACTTAACCTCAAAATTTAGAAAAGACGACATAATACTAATAATATCATGAACAATTGAAAGAAACTCAGAATTATCTATACGCTTCATATGAATGGCCTCTATCAACACTTTCGAATCACTTTCAAATTGAACTCGATTCAGTCCTCTATATACTTGTATTCACAGTTTGCTACGATTGTGTCATATACTTGTATTCATTATACTTTTATTATTTTCCTTCTAAGTACTTGTATTCTTTATACTTTTATTGCTGTTCTCTTTTTATAATTATAATTTATATTTGTCATAAAATAAAAACTTACAACCGGGTAGTTCCAATTTTCCATTATACTATCTAATAGTCTACTAGTAGTAGTACTAGATTTTAGCTCTCGAGATTTTAATCAAAATATTATAATTTATTCAATACTACTATGAAAAGGTATAGTAGTACTTCAATAGCCTTTTCAATAAGAAAAAAGAAATCAGCTTTTTAAGTGAATTAATATATAATTGGGTTTTGTGCTCAAATATTATTGTTATTCTACAAAGACACAACACATTCAAATATCTGGTTTTACTAGGCAAAAACAAAAAGGAAAAACAAAGGCACAAACACAAGACACACTATTCCACAACATTGTGCGTGTGACTTGTGTCTGTTTTTGTGTGTCGTTTATGACTATGAGAGAGAGAGAGAATGTGTATGTGTGCTTTGTGGTGGCCCATTAAATATATGGCTCACCTTCTTTGAAGATACAAGCAAATAATAAGATGAGAAAGAGACTACTCCAAAAGACCAAAACAGCAAGAGAGAGAGCCAAGACAGAGAGAGAAAGAGAGAGAATAGTAGTTATTTGATTATATAGCTATGCTTTTGGTTTTATTATCATCTCATAAAAATGAAAATCATCAAACAAACAAGAAAGTAGATATCACAACTTGGAACCTCTTTGCATTACTATATAATTTCTTTTTCAAGCTTTAAATATTTTTGGTTTCATTCAAGTTTCGTTTATGGCTTTTTCTTGTCTTTTGGCAGAACCATAAACATAGCCAACAACAACTCTCTCTTTAAAGAATTTTTGGGTACCATCCAAAAGAATTTATGTTCACTTTCTTGGCTTTTGCTACTCCAAAACCATTGTTTTCTTCCTTGTACTGACTGAAGATACTAAAAACCTTTGAAAGTTAGTGGTTTTTAATTTCTTCTTCTTATCTCTTACTTTCATATAGCTACCTTCCACCACAACCTATTACTATATAGCTTCTTTTTCACTTTCTTTTCCAATATGCAAATGATTCCCAATGACCCTTTTTCACTATCCACTTCACTTGGAGTGTTTAGTACTCAAGAGCAAAACACAAACCCTAACCCTAAACCTAATACTCCTCCTGTCCCCAAGAAGAAGAGAAATCTTCCAGGAACACCAGGTATTCATTGTTCATTACAAAAATTGTTACTACTTTCCATTATCTCTATTTTTAGTTTGGATCCTCTCCAGTATGCTACATAGTAGTACTGGATAGGATCCAAGTGCATGTTAAAATTGACGGTGAATTTGACCAACAGAATCACAGAATGTTTGTGATTATGTGATTTTGTTGGTCAAACTCATCAAAATCACAATGTCACCGTAATTTCACCAAACTCATGGCTCATCCGAACCTACAAAACTATGTTTTTTTCTATGATTCTCAATTTGTAAGTTTCTCTTATTATATTTCAAATTAGTTATGGAAAATTTCATTATACAGATCCAGATGCCGAGGTCATTGCTCTCTCACCAAAGACACTCATGGCAACAAACAGATTCATCTGTGAAATATGCAACAAAGGGTTTCAAAGAGATCAAAATCTTCAACTTCACAGAAGAGGACACAATCTTCCATGGAAGCTTAGGCAGAGATCAAACAAAGATGTTATTAAGAAGAAAGTTTACATCTGTCCAGAAAAGACTTGTGTCCACCATGATCCTTCAAGAGCACTTGGTGACCTCACAGGTATAAAAAAGCACTTTAGTAGAAAGCACGGTGAAAAAAAGTGGAAATGTGAAAAATGTTCAAAGAAATATGCAGTCCAATCTGATTGGAAAGCTCACACAAAAACATGTGGTACAAGAGAATACAAATGTGACTGTGGCACCCTCTTCTCAAGGTATAAATAAATAATAAATAATAATTAATATATACTCTCCTTTTATTCACCAATCTTTTGTTTCTGTTAAATCAATAAATGCTTCTTTAATTGATTCATATTCATATCTATGACATGTACGAGGTTTTTTTTCCAATCATGTGAAGTGTTAGGTTCAAATTTAATGCTTTCTTCAATGGACTATATTTTTATGAGTCTAGATTTAAGTTTTAACTTAAAGGTGTTTGAAGGATGATTTTAAATTGCAGTTTGCAACCGCAATTGTGGCCGCAATTGCAACAACAATTTCAGCGTAAGTTGCGTAACGGAAAATTAATTAAAAACATGGTATGAAGTAATTAATGTAATTTGGTTGAATTTTGAACAGGAAAGATAGTTTCATTACACACAGAGCTTTCTGTGATGCATTAGCAGAAGAGAGTGCAAGGATAACTTCAGTTCCAACAACAAATCTAAATTTCAAGAATGAAGAAGGTAATGGTTCTATGATGAGTTCACATTCACATTCACAACATGGAATTTTTCATAACATAGGTGGAATTCCACATCCACAATATGGTTCACAACATCATGGATTTCATGTAGATTTCAACAACTCTTTGATGATGGATCAACAAAGACCAAGTTTATCACTCTGGTTGAACCAGGGGAATCATGAAATGGGACAAAGTTCTAATAATAATAATGTCCTTTTTGGTTCTTCATGTTTATCTGAGATTGTTCAAATGGGAAATACCAATAACAACAATAATGCCTTGATTTGTTCTTCTTCTTCTTCATCATCATCAATGTTGTCTAATTTTGGTTCAAATTCAACCTCTGCTGCAAATCTTTCTCAATCAAAAACTGCAGCAGCATCTGGTTCTGGTTCTGTTTCTGCTACACCAATGTCAGCAACTGCTCTTCTGCAAAAAGCAGCTCAAATGGGTTCAACTAGAAGCAATAATAACTCTGCTACTACTACTACTACTACTACTAATAATAATAACAACTCTTCCATTTTTAGTTCTAGTTTTGGAGTAATGACATCACCATCTTCATCAAATAATTGTTTTGATCATTTTTTAATGCATGGACAACAAAGTGAACAAGGAAAATTAAATATTTTGCATCATGGTGGTAGTACTTCAAACTCTATGGAACAAGGTCAAAATAGTAATTTGACAAGAGATTTTCTTGGTGTGAGTGGAAGAATTAGTGGTCCTCCTCCTCAGTTTCTACCTCAAGAGCTAGCAAAATTTGCTTCTATTCATTACACAGGAAATTAATCAATGAAGGGCTTATTGGGAAATTCATCAAAGTTTTTTGGTGTTTGGTGAGGGCTTGTTTAGTGTTGTACTTGTTGAGAGGGATATTGAACGGTTTAGAAGGGTGTGTGTGGGGATTTAGGGGTCCACATTGCATGTATTTGGAGACAGCTGGAAAAATATTGAACAAACCAAGTCATGCATGTTTTCTTAAATTGTTAATGTTGTTTTATCTTGTGTCTTAATCTTGTTATCGTTTTTAATTTGGATTCTTTTTCTTGAGAGAAGGGAATGGATCCATGAAGTATAAAATAATTAAGTTAAACTCCGGTACCTGAAATTTGTTTGGATATATACTTTCGGAATTTTGTGGTAAAAGTAAAATAACTTATAGTCAAAGAAACAACACATTCATGCAGTGGGTTGTAGATCTTAGGATTGAAATTAGACTATAGAGATTTAGTGCTTAATAAATAAATAAAGATTATTATAAGAGTTTAATGAAGATAGTGACCGTGTAAAATAGTTTTGCACGATTATCCAATAAAAAAATATCAATTTATCATGTCATATGCTACTAAAAAAAATTCATGTTATATTAAGAATGTGAAGTGTCATGGTAGAAAACATGAATGTGTAAATTATTTTACAATATATATGCATGTATATTCCTTTTTATCTTATTATAATAGATTGAACAAGTGCATGACATCATATTGTAGTTATCGGAAACAGATATGCTGCAGTAACTGCAGTGGTTACTAGTTGATTGCGGTGAAACTCATTCTGCTCAAAAGTGAAAACTATACATATCACGTACTACTTAGTATAATTAGAGCTGTTAAATTGGGTCGGGCTAATGGGCCGAGCCAATAGCCCACGGGCTTGGACGGACCGGGATTCAAAAAACCTAGCTCAAATGCAAACGGGCCTTTCTGGCCCAATCCCATGTAGCCCAATAAAAATCGGACTAGCCCATTGGGTTTTGGGACAGCCCGTTAGCCCAAAAAATTATGCAATTTTTTGTAAAAAATATCAATAATAACATAAAAAATTATCATCTAATTGAAAAGTTATTATAAATAATATAATTAAATGTGTAAGCTTAATAAAAAAGGTTATATTTCTCTAAAACTTTTTAAAAAATCAAGTTTATATTTTATTAATTTGATTTAATCTTTTTTATAGAGATCAAAGTATAGTTTAATTAATATTTAGTGCTGCTATAAAAATTATCTACACTGACATACAAATATATCTCAATAAAATTGGTAGTTATGAGGAAATAATACATAAAAGTGATATAAAAATATTGAATAAATTGAAAATAAATAAATAAAAATGGGCCGGGCCAGCCCATTAGCCCACATGGCCCTACGGGCTAGGCCGGGGCTTATTAATGTGCAGCTCAACAATAATTGGGCCGGGCCAAACTGACCCATGTATGTTTGGCCCATCGGATCGGGCCGGGCTGGGCCGACCGACTCATTTGACAGCTCTAAGTATAATTGACATTTGTATGTATGAAATTATCTTCAACTAAATAGTAGAGAAACACTTGCTTAGACACAACATCAAATAAAAAGTGTTAAGAGTCTGTTTGATCTGTAAAATGTTTAAATTGGACAGAATAGTACAGGGCAATACAAGACAGAACAACACAGTACATACATTTAAGATATTGAATAAATTTTGTTTGTAGGATGTTTGATGGACAAAAGGTTATTTTTTTTACTTTATACAACTTGTGCAGAGAACAAAAAATTGTCTCGTGGTTCAGTGGAGGACAAAAATTTCAGTTTTTGTCTCGTCCCTTGGCTCCCAGTTTGTCCAATACCAGGAAAGGTTTTAAAATTAGACACAGTACAACTGAAGTTGTCTTGTCTTTTACTTCTTAACAGATCAAATGCACCCTAAGACACATAAACTGATATACATAACTTTGAAAAATTAAAAAATAAAATAATTAATTACTATTAAATGATATGACTAAATTATTTAATATTTACTTTTTCTCTTATTTGTATGCGCAAATATATTTTATTTAAGTTGTACCCAAGTAAAAATTGCTTGACAGGGTAATTCTCTTATCAAAACTGAAAACCCACATTTTAATTTTGTAATTCGAACTTAGTTGATTTCTTCTTAAAAGTGGGTTCACTGTGCTAAATCAAATTGTGTGACTTTAAAGATATTATTATTATATTATATATTTGGGATAAATATGTTTCTGTTTCCTATAAATATTTTAAGTTTTATTTTTAGTCCTCTAAAATTTTTCTTCTACTTTTAGTCCCTCAAAAGTTTTCAATTAACATTTTTAGTCCCTACTTTTAAATCAACTCATGTATAAACTTCATATTTTTGATTGAATTTTTTTTTTTGAATGTTTAAAATATTTTAAGAATCTCCCAATTTTTTTTTTAATTTTTTAACAAAGCATAAATTAAATATAACTTTTTATATTTTTTATATTTTTTATGCTTAATTCATATTTAATTCATGTTTTGTTAAATCAACTCATGTATAAATTTCATATTTTTGATTGAATTTTTTTTTTTGAATGTTTAAAATATTTTAAGAATCTCCCAATTTTTTTTTTATTTTTTAACAAAGCATAAATTAAATATAACTTTTTATATTTTTTATGCTTAATTCATGTTTTGTTAAAAAATTCTGATTTTTTTTTTTGTGAGTGATTGTTAAAAAATATTCTAGACTTTTTTGGAAAATCTCATTAAAAAATATGAATTTTACACATGAGTTGATTTAAAAGTAGGGACTAAAAGTGTCAATTGAAAACTTTTGAGGGACTAAAAGTAGAAGAAAAATTTTAGAGGGACTAAAAACAAAACTTGGAATATTTATAGGGACCAGAAACATATTTATCCCTATATATTTTTATAATACATTAGTTTTTTATAATACATTAGTATCAAAACTAAGGAAAATTTCAACGACGATATATATTGTTGTTTGAAACTATAAGTTAATGATCATTTTATTTTTACGACTAAAATAATAACTTATTTAATACTGGTTTGATTAAAACAACGAAAAATAATAATATAATCTATATTGAACTGATTTCAACCATGTCATTATTTTAACCGTAAATACTAGGAGAGTTTTGATTTTTTTTTCCTCTTAAATTAAAGAATATTGTCAAGAGTCTTAAAATTTATGATAATTTAAAGCACTAGTGCACAATAGACCACCTATAAAAATGATACACCGTAGCACTAAACTCAAAACTCATGCTTAAATAGGTGAAATTCTCTATACCAATTCTACAAATACAAAACTCAAAACTCATGCTTAAATAGGTGAAACTCATGCTTAAATAGTTGGATACGGGTGGATGCGAGTCTCTAAAATTCTATCTCTTAGTAACCAACCGACCGAACAACAATTAAAATGAAAATTATTTTTTTTCCTTCTCTCCCTCTCTCAATCTCATATATATACTTTTCGCTTTGTTTGTTTTTATTTATCTTTGATATAGGAGATACATGTTATATTTTACAAGCTTATAATATGTTGATGAAAGAGGTGTATAAAATATTCTAATATATTCTAGATCTAATTTATTTAGACTCCTCTTCTACTTGCTCTATTATTGTCTATAGATATACAATGTTGAAACAAAGTAAATGCATTCCACCTTTTTTCTCTTTTCATCTAATTATTCTAGCTTTTGTTGCATTATGTGCGATGTATTGAACTATTTGAAAATTAAGAATTTTGGATAATAGAGTTTTAAATGTAAATAAAGTTTCAATCTAACCATAATAGCGGGCTCATTCTACCCGCCTCTCAAATGACTCGACACCCGAACAAACTGAAGATGTAGATGGTTAAAATTGAGTCCAAATTAAATTATTGTAGTTTTTATCGATTTGGTGATTTTTGGTCCGAATCCGACCAAATTCGGCCGATGCTCAAGCGTAATTGTTGGTATAGAATGATATCAGTCATATAGTAATATCTCATTTTAAATATCATACAAATGCATAAGTAATATCTCATTTTAATACAAGGGTAGTTATATCATTTACAATTTGAAGGAATAATTTCCATGTTCAGTCATAAATTATTGTTAGGAAAAGCTATTTATTGAGAAGGATAATCCAATTTGATTCCTTTGGATAAGTTTTTCTACTATTATGATTTGGTTGTGAATTGTGATAAGTTATACAAGAGTTTGTTGATGAGTAGATAATACTTGTATGAAGAATCTAGGTGACAGAGTAGGTATTGTGGTAGACCCTGGCCTGACTGATTCCCTAGTAGGAGTAGTAACTTTGAGAAAGTGAAAAACTCCAGCTACTAAGGGGGTTAAACAGTGAAGGTATTTCCAGCCGTTAGATTTGCAAGTAGTCTGTCTATTCACGAGTTGTTAATTACGTAGAATCATGGAATGGTGGTCAAAGTTGTTAATTTGACTCCCCAATTAAAATTAAATGGATCATCGAATAGCGATTGATATTTCATTACATAGATGACAGAAGACAGCTTCGTGGTTTTGCTGCACATGCAGTAACTGTAAAGTGTGTCCTTGACTGCTTCCAATTCAAGTTGAGATCAATGTCCCAAAACAATGCAAATCCTACTTCCTCTCAAGTAGGAAAACTTTTGTACTAAATCGCTTTACAATATTAATTAAATGTTTAATATTATTTTTTCTATTATACCTTTAACTATTTATTTTTTCTCTTCTTTTAATTCTTCGATTTATCTATCACATATAATTAATTATTTATGGACAATTTTATAAACTAACTTATAATTTCTTTTTTCCATACAATATTAATTACATTTCTTAATTTATGTAATATGATAAAAAAAGACTTATATTTTAATACGGAGGGAGTATAATGGATTTAGATAACACTCTTAATTTCCATTGCAATGGAGGTTGTCCCCGAGCCAATGGGTATTGTACTTAAGGAGTAGTAGGCCCTATACAAAGGGAGCAGCAACAGAATTCTTGAAAATGTAAAGGAAGCTCATAAACCTAAAGAAAAAGCTTTTCTTGAATAATGCACAAAAAGAGAACCCGTAAGCCTAAACAAAAGGCAAAACCTTTTTTATTTTTTCATAACAGCTTTTTGAGGGCCTAGCAATCTCTTTGAACTTTAGACTTGTGAATTGGAAAAAATAAATAAAGAAAATTTCTAAACCGATTTCCTGTGTTTTTTTTTCTACTCTATAAATTTATAATTTTGTTCTTGGAAAAAATTTCGGTTTTCAAAAACTGGATTTTTTTTGCCTTGAATTTTTTTTCGATTTTTAGAAACCGAAATTCCTCTAAATTTGCAATACAAAAAAATTCGGTTTCTAATTTGAACCGAAGTTTTCAACAGGAGCAAAATTGGAATATTGGGAAATAAAAAAATGGCAGGGGTTGGAAGAGAAATTTTCATAAATAAATCAAATCAATAGTACATTGATGTGTACCTAAAGCAAAATAAATACTTCCTCCGCATTATAAAATAAGTCATTTTGATCAAATTATATAAATTAAGAAATATAATTAATATTATATATATATATATATATATATATATATATATATATATATATATATATATAGAAAAGAGAAATTATGAGTTAATTTACAAAATCGTCTTTTATTAATGATAAATGAAAAATAAATTGAAAAATTGAAAGAATAGAGAGTGATAGATAGTTAATAATATAATAGAAAAAATAGCATTAAATGTTTCGTTGGTGATGTAAAATGACTTATAATTTAGTGCAATTTTTTTCTTAAAGTTAAAGTGACTTATAATTTGGTAGGGAGTAACAATTAATAATCAAGTAATACAATAAGGGAAAAGATAACATATTCCATAAGAATACATGTTAAGAATACAAATGTAGTAATATTTCCTTGTAACTTGTGTAGAGCTTTGACATTCTATAGATTTTCCTTTACCCTTTGATTTCTTCCATTTATGAAGCTTTCTTGTGAAGCTTTCAAGATATTCATCATTTGGATCTTCGTGCACAAGTAGAGATTTTTCTTCTTCTTCACTAAGCTTAGCTTTCAGAGTTTGAGGAAAAGTGTTTACAATTTGAGTAGCTACAAGTTCTGACTCCTTTTCATTTTTGTCATCGTTCAGAGTAACCTCATGGCTTTTTAGATAGTTGATGAACGACTGAAGATCCATTTTATTGTAGTCTTCAGTTTCTTTGTAGTAATTTGTTCCCATTGATGAGGTAAGCTTCTGAGTAGGGGTGTACGTGGGCCAGATTGAGTTGAGTTTGGCCAAAACCAAAACTCGAACCACATATGGTACTCCGGATTGGGTCCAATAAAATAACCATTCGTTACAACATTGGGCAGGGTTGGATAAACCCACTAATTTCCAGGTTGGATTGGGTTGGGTAGTGGGTTACCCAATTATTATTTTATTTTTTTAAAATTAAATAACTAAATGACAAATCATCGTATTTTTTCAAAAAAATAACTCGATCATTGTATTTTCTTAAAAACTAGTGTAACATATTTGCACTATGAAAAATAACCACCCATTTTGGTCGGGTAGACCTACTAATTTTCGGGTTGGATAGTGGGTTACCCAAATAATTTTTCTATTTTTCTTAATATTAAATGACTAAACGATGAATCGTCATATTTGTTTTATAAAAATAACTTAATCTTTTTATTTTCTTAAAACATAATGTAACTTATTTTCACTATGAAAAATATTTAGTATTTTTATAAAAAATATTCAAAAAACTATAATACTATTGGGTCGGTGGATTTATTGGGTTGGGTCCAGTTTTGCCCGAAACCCAATTTTATTTATGGGTTTTTCATTTTTGAAATCCATATCCACCCAATTACCCGAATCAACCCAACTTTTTGGGTTGGATTGGGTCGACCGGGTTTGCCCAATTCATGTACACCCCTACTTCTGAGTATCTTCCATATGAGATCAAAGGTACTTTAGTTTCTTTTCAAATTTCTAAGTTCATCTGTGAGAGTTTGAAACCTTGTAAACATGGTTTCAATACTTTCATTTTCCTTCATGGTGAACAACTCATATTGTTGAGTCAAGAGACTAATCTTTGCTCTCTGAATGCTTTCATTATAATCACTAGTAGAGCAGGGAGATTTCTATGTGTTTACATCAAATTTGGTGACTTTTTCAACAATGTCTTGTTCCTTATTGACTGAGGTTGACGCAGTATCTTCATCATTGCATAGCTGTTCATTATGAATGTTGATACCTTCTTCTAATTCATTAATGATACCAGCAATTTGATCATAAATTCTTTGTTTCCACCAGTTAAAATCAGCCATATTTCAATTGAAGAATTGTCTTCCAGACATAGTGGTTTTCAGGATCTTTGTTGTTTCACCGTGGGAGTTCTGATGCCAATTGAAGGTGTGAAAACAAAGTATGGAAACACAAGAGGGGGGGGGGGGGGGGGTTGAATTGTGTTTTGATATTTTTAAAATTCTTCTAGATTAAGCAATCTATCAGAGTTAGAAGCAACGAATAATTCAAACACAAAACAAGTCAGAGGCTAAGAGATAGATAAAGAGAGAGAGAGAGATAAACACATAGAGTTTATATTGGTTCCCCTCACAAATTGAGAGCACTCCAGTCCTCTTATACTTCCAAGGTATAATTACTGAAGATTACACAATTGCTTAAGCACTTAAGCAAGAGACTTCTACAAATGATCAAGCACACAAGCAAGAGACTTTCACAATGCTCAAACACAAAAGCAAGAGACTTATACAAAATTGCTCAAGCACAAAGCAAGAGACTTCTAATCTATACAAATAAGATGAATAAAATAGTTGCACCTTAGACCTAATTCTTTTAAGAAATGCAATCAAAACAGAATGTCTTGAAATTGGAATTAAACAATCAGAGTTCTAGTCTTGTGCTAATTTTTATCTTTCACATTTTTGAGTAGTTCGAACACTTGTTGTTGATCATTGTAAGCTTTTCTTTGTATATGTGCTTTTTGATAGTTCGAAACTTTTTTCATTCAAAGAGGTCTTGTATTTATAGATAGTTGAATAGAGACGTTTGAATGTGATCATTGTAGGAGAACAGTTTGCCCGTTGGAAGAGATAGAAGATTTTAACTTATTCCAAGAGGCAAAAAAGGCTCCTGCTTCCTTGTTCTTCGAAGATAGTTTTTTGTACAGAAAGAGTAACTTATCCCTTTGTGTAGATATTCCCTTTTAATTGACTGAAATGACATATGACATAAATCATTTGGTCATATCATTGAGTTTGAACGTTGATGAATTATCTTCAGACTTGATTCCATCAGAGAGGTTAACTTATAATTTGGTGTAGCTTCTGAGTGTACATTTAGGATGCCTCTAATAGACTCTTCTGGCTTCTAAGACTCTTCATGCCTCTGATAGGCTTAACCAGCTCTTGGTTCATTCAGAACCTCTAAGTCCTTCAGATGTTGATATAATATTTTGAGCTTCTCCGAACTTATCTTCATAATAATTGCACACTTACAGTAGATCATTGGTGTTTCCAATTGTGGATTAATACTTTGTGATCATCAAAACTTTACAAAACTCTTGGGGTTTGTTTTAAGAACCATTCTTGTTCCAACAAAGTATTGACAACTTTGCCTAGCTGCTAAGGACATGCTTTCTTAAACAAAACATAAGTCCAACCACAAGAATGGTTTGTTGGAATGCTCAGGGTGGTACCAGTGTGATCTTGAATGTTGATGGGAGTAGCATCAGTAATCTTGGTGTCTCGGGCTTCAGAGGATTGATTTGAAACTCTATTGGTGGGCACCCAATATAGGAATCTTGAACATCCAATAGAGTTTCAAATCAATCCTCTGAAGCCCGAGACACCAAGATTACTGATTTGAAACATCCTTCATGCATAATTATTAGCAGTGTACCATGGTTTAGTTTTGGCGTGGGAGCTGGACATCAATGATTTGTGGTGCTATTATGACTCCAAAACCGTGATCAAGCTATTATCTGGAATGACACCATTATGCAACGATTATCTACAATACAAAGGACATCCTCACTGGAGACTAGATGGTTAGAGTGGTTCATACTATCCGGAAAGACAACACATTACTTAGCTAAGGTTGAAACTTGCAACCTTGAAGCTTATTCTACTATAACAATTCCGCCGGATAGAATGAGTATCCTCTTGCTAGCTTATGCTAGTGGGACTTTATTTTCTAGATACTTTTTTCTTTTCTTCTTTTTGTCTTTTTTTGTCTTTTGTACATAATTTTCTCACGAAATAGCTTATGCAAATAAATAAAGTTTTATGTATTATTATAACTTTTTCAAGATAGTTTATGAAAAAATATCTTATAAAGATGCAATTTTTGTTAGTAAAAACTTATAAATCAACATAAAAGTTTATTTATTTGTATAAACTATATTCAAAAGCTTAAAAATAAGCCAAATCTGAACGGACCCTTGATATCAGAAACAAAAGTCGTGACGGAATACTTGCTGAAATTTTTTAAAGAACTACAAATAAAAGAAAATTTAAAATTTTTATAAGCGCTAAAAATTTATTTATGGTTAGATTTAAATTGAAAGGTTTTATATATTTTAGAGATTAAGCCGACAAATTTCATATTTGTGACTATTAAATATATTTATTAGTTTCTGTCAATTGTTCATGATATTATTAGTTTTATGTCGTCTTTTCTAAACTTTGAGGTTAAGTTTGTTAGGAGGCAAGCGAATTCAGTTGCTCATACTCTTGCTAGGGCGGCCAATTCTTGGTCTAGCTTCCATAGATTTGAGAATATTCCCTTATGTATTGAACATTTAGTAGTTAATGAAATGCAGTAAGTTTGTTTGATTAAAAAAAAAATATTTATATATAGTCCCATAAGTCTTAGATCAACTGGCAAAAATGCCGAGATTGTTAAGCCGGACGTCATGACCCGGGTTTGAACCCGGGATTTCACAATTATATGAGTTTAATTTTAGTGAATTACCGCTTCATCTAAAAAAACATATGTTTATATAGTGTATAGACTAAACTAAAGAGATGGTGATAAAATTTAGAGATTAAATTGATGAGTAATCAAAAGATTAAACTGTCTAAATTTAATTTATATACTTCTAGGCCGCTTTTGGTTGTTCTTGAGGGGGTTTGGCCCCTTAAGAATTTGATGTTTTTGTGTAGTAAAATCGACCAAAAGTAAACATTTTTTTTTTTTTGGTAATCAAAAGGACTTAAATCAAAACTATATCTTTTTTTGAAGGATCTCTATCTCTAAATTTCAATCATATATTTTTATAATTTTTTTTTTAATCAAACAAACTTAGTGTCTTGATTTCATATTATTTTTCTCAATTGTTTTATGTTTGAGAGAATCCATTCTCATTCTATTAACAACTTCAAGACTGACAACTTAATCTATTCGTTTTAGGACATTTGGATGCATCCAAAATAACTGTGCAAGTCTTTCTTAGCATATGAATATTCACTCATCCTTCTATTCCAACGCACATGCTTATTACTTTCTATTAATATCATTAGATATTGTATATCTCTGTTAAGTGGAGTAAATATTGAAATGTTGTTATTTGGTCTATCCGAAAATTCCAGAATGACTTAATCATAACATATCTTTGTTGGGAGATATCCATATGCCGAATACTTAATCGATAGGGTGAAACTTCTATTATGGAAGTGTGTCTAGCCAAATGCCTTTGTAACCCTTACTCCTATATGAGTGGAGGTGAAACCGATTTTGTATTGGAACCGTTATCGTCTTCTGAGGTGCGACCATTTAAGAATGGGCTTGGTAGAGTGTTATTCTTCATGGGCTTGGTGGAGTGTGGGTCTGCTTCTCGCCCATTCTGGTGATCTCTTCACTCTTCTCTTTTTTTTCTGTTATCATTGGGGGTGGGTGGCTCTAGTTTAGTATGGGGTCGCCATAGGAGTTCTTTATTTGAGAGTTCTATGTATATTGTGTTTTCTCTATGTGTGACCTTGTCATTCTTTCTTCTTGTAATGGTAACAACCTCATAATTTGTTATGTTCTACCTGTTATATATAGGGTTAAATATGTTTTTGGTTCCTATAGTTTCGCATAATTTATTTTTAGTCCCTGAAGATTTTTTTAGCACTTTTTAGCCCCTGAAGTTTTTTCCGTCAGTGTTTTTAGTCCTTAATTTTAATCAAACTCTTGTATATCTTGTATACTTTTACATTTTTGAATGATTTTTTGTATCCATGTTTATAATATTATAAGAACATCTCCGATAAAAATTTAGAATTTGTTAGCATAAGATGAATTATTTATGAATTTTTATATGCAAAAAACTAAAAAATTCATATTTAATTCATCTCTTGTTAAAAAAATTTAAACTTTTGTAAGAGAGATTCATATAATGTACTAAACATGACCGCAGAAAAAAATTTAAATTTCGAATGATATGCACGAGTTGAATGAAAAGTAGGGACTAAAAACACTGACGAACAAAACTTCAGGGACTAAAAAGTGTGAAAAAATCTTAAGGGACTAAAAACAAAATTCGACGAAACTATATGGACCAAAAACATATTTAACCTTTATATATATATATATATATCTTTGATTTATTACTCAATTCGTTCCTTTTTATTTGTCGTTTTAGGAAAAAAATTGTTTTTAAATTATTTGTCATTTTGATAATTTAAGGTTATATTTTGTCTATTATACCATTCTTCCTATTTTTTTATTGTATCTATTTTTTTTTACTAAACTTCTTCATATAATCTTTTTATTGTTTTTGTTTTATTCCTATTTTTTTTGTCCATAATATATTCTAAAAGATAAAATAATATTAGGGTATAATAGGAAGATAAAGTGCAAAAATACACTTTCTTAATTTTTAGTAAATTTTCTAAAACGACAAATAAAAAGGAACGGAGGGAGTAATATTCTAAGAAACGGGAGTTAAATCTAACTCATCCTTACAAAACCGGCTTGTAAAGTGAAGATCATCTCTTAATTACAAAATAGGTTTGCGGCACGGATATAAATGGTAAATGGTGTGATCAGAAATTGATAGCAGACGACCCAACGAATCTTGAATCGTGGTAGTTAGAGGTTGCAGCAGACAACAGATTGTTTGAGTGGTGATCAAATATAATCGGAAGTGATCAAATTGGGAGTCGAAGGTGGAAGATGGTTAAGATTACTACCACATAACCAACATGAGAGAAAAAAGTGGAGAGGATCAAAATCTGACTTATTGTTCAATGACCGGTGACCCGACAAGACAATATCAACTTTCTTTGTTTCTGATGATAAACTATGCACACATGATAAATTTATGTTCCTAAATCTACAATGGCATACAAGAAAGCAATGTGCTCAAAGTTGTCTATACAATATCAACTTTATGTAATTGAGACATCAGATCTTAATGATGCCATCAGATCTTAACTATGCACACATTAAGAAAATGTGAAAAAATATTAAGTTGTCAGCTCATTTGCCTAGGAGAGTTTTCCACATTACTCTGAATATGTTGAGGATCAATTTGAATTTGATGAGTAACTGCAGATGATTGATCAGGCGGAACTACTGCTTCGGAACCTCCATTCTGTTGATTCGATTGAGCAAGCCATCTTCTCCTCCATTTCAAAATATCCATAAGAATACATGTTCCACACATTACAGTTCCAAATCCAGCAAATGTAGCTAGTAGGATTGCCAAAACAGCTTCCATATGAGCCTGTCATAGTGCCATTTCAAATAAACATAATTAAGACATAATTCATACTTGAAATGTTAATTGTAATTCTTTAAATTTGGACCGGGCCTAACTCAACCCGAAAAATCTGGCTTGTAAAGTCAGAGATATCTCGCTATTCAAAAAGGATTAGCGGCGCAACTTGTTGCCCGTCTACCTTTTGTTAATGTGTAATTATTTTATATTACTATGATATATTTTAGGATCATATCTCATCTAATGTGTGACGCTCATCAACACTAATGATGCAAATTCTTTTCCAATCAATTACCATCAATATAATTCAAACCAACATATTGAAATCCACAATAGTGGTACTTTCTGATAGTCAATACATTTGATTAATCAACAATAGTGCTAAGAAAGAATTTCTTACCAATGAATATAGAAGATGTCCAGCAAGAACCACCAGAGCAAACTGCATGGTTCCATAAATCCAAACATGATTTCTCCTCACTAAGAAAAATTTGGAGGAATTAATCTAAATTGTGAGGAAATTCAACTTGAAGTACACTGAGATGAGTGAAAGTAGAAAAAAAGCCTCACCCATGGTTGTAGCTGTCATGCTTGCAAGAAGGCCAAGTATACAAGAAAAGGGGAGGGACATGGCAATAGCACCAGATCCCATACTTGAAACCTGTCCATCAATAACATTGGGAATTCATATTTGTTAGGGGGGATATTGTGTTAGAGTCTTACCATCTTACACCAACACTAGACAGGACATTAATATTGACACGTTGACACCAGTGATAATTTTAGAAAGTAGAATAATGAAATGTAACCATATATGTCGTGTTAGTGTCAGACACTGATAAATGTTGAACATCAGACACACATTTAATGAGAAGTGTAAGTAATGCATAGATTAGAGTAGTTAAACTTACAAGAAGCTGCTCAAGAAAACAAAAGTATGCCAGCATGTTGACAATGACAAGAATGGGGGCATCCTGCCAAACCCTGTAAAAGTATTGATTTAGTTTTGTTGTGCCTTGTTAGTACAACCCTTATCCAGAAGTTTATCAGTGAAACAATATATAAAATGAGTGAATAAGCAAATTGGTCATTGAAATGGTAAGTGTATGTCGAAATAGTATCTAATTTTTTCGATTTGATAGATACATTTATGAAATTGTAATGTGTCAGTCAAAATAGTCTCTTTATTAACTTTACATTCAGACTGATGTAATGTAACACGTTAACTGAATATACGATCCCTCCACATCGATCTCTCATCAATATCCTCACACAAGGGACTAAGTTACCTGTTAAATTTAAGTCTCTCATGGATTAGGTTGCCACTAATTAGTCCTAGTTGCATTTACAGCAAATTTGTGTTTGAGAAGATGTAAATTTCATAGGAAAATTAATACCTAGTGAGATGGTATTGATGTATGATGAACATTTAACATGACATCTAACTATAGCAGTTAACAGATGGATTATTTTGAATGACATTTTACAATTTCGAGGATGTATTTGCTGATTCTTATAAATGCGGGACTATTTTGACCGGTGCTTACAATTTCAAAAACCAATTTTTCTATTCAATCTATATATTGAACCATAAAATCATTATTGAATAATCTAGGAAGTTTCCTTCAAAACAAAAGAATAAAATTAAACCAAAGCAATGATTTTCCCTTGCCTGTATTGAGATGATTCATTTAAGTGACCTCTGCTAGATTGCAAATTAGCTTGATGAAGTCTTAAAAGAGTGACAGGTAAGTTCTGAACTTCTTGTTTGCACACATCACATGTCCTATTACCTTTAATACTAAACCATTTAACTGCACATTCTTTGTGTGCTAGTGAAAGCTCACCTTTACAGCTACACTCCAACTTAAAAGTATCACCACCTTCTCCCAATTCAACCATACAAATTCTACAAACAGCTTCTTCTTCAGGAATATCTTCACCTTCATCCTCAGTTTTAACTGAACCATAGTTGCACAAGTTGGTTATTTAAATAACTTAATATAGAGGCCTACACAAATAACTAATATCTGTTAAAAAGTCCACGTCGGTTGCGAGATGGCCTGAATGTGTGTTTATAAGTGAGGGCAATCCTCACCTTACAAAACCTGCAACTGACTTGTAAGGTGAGGATTGTCTCTACTTTATAAACACATATTCAGGCTCCCGATCAGAAACCTGATTGCAGGCGGCCCAGTTGATCGTGGAGGATTCTCTGATACCATGTTAGAATTGAGAATGAGAATTAGGCCTAACTCAACCTTACAAAACTGGTACTTCTTAACAAGATCTTCTAATTTGGAAATTAACAACTCAAAGATGTGATAGAACACAATTCATTTTTACCATTTTCACTAGTTGGAGATGCTGCAGATGTTATGGTGGCAATTTTCTCATTCAATTGTGTTATGTTCCGAACTATACGAAACTTGCCACCTACAGGAGTATCTTCTCCTGTCAATGCAGGAACAGATCGTGAACGATGAATTGGTAATTGCAGTTCTTTCTCCTGTAAAATGAGCTGAGCATAATTAGATACAGTCAAACAAATGTTCCACATTTTGTTTTTATGCATAATGATTTTATCGTAAAAACATTTTACACAGACATTCAATCATATTTCATCGTATAGATATTACTATAACGTGATACAATTCAATGGTGAAATTTGATGTGAGTGCATAGTTATTAAACCAATGATTTTAACCGTATATGCTAACTACAATGTAATTTATTGAAAATCTTGCAAAATTACTTACACTAACCATTGTTGGAAAAGCTTTCCCTCCATGCACAGACCCTGGAGTTGAACGAGGAACCGGTGATACCGGTAATGAAGATGTTTTCCTCCCTCTAGATTTCATACGTGACAATGTCCTCGAAAGAAAAGGCTTTTTTTGTGGCACTGCAGACGAACCTTCAAGTGCAAGGAAAGCCGCTTTTTCAATCTCAGAAGTTGTGTTCTTGAATTTAAAACTGAGTTTAGGAATAAGTGTTTTTTTAAGAGTTGATCTAGTTTTAGAACTAGAAGGAGAAGGACCGGGGGATTCATTGCTTGGAATGAAAAAACTAGGACTTGTGCAAGGAGAAAATACCACTCTTCTTGGTGATGGAGTTAGTGGCATGTTTATTCTCAAAAAATCTTCTTTTGCTTCTTCATGAGTTTTTTTTGGTGTATCTAAGGTAAGGTTTTGCCTTGTTCTTTGTTGTTCATTTGGGACTTCCTCTGTTATTTCAAATGATGCCATACCCTATATACAAAATAAAAAAATTAGAATAAAATTCATTGTTAAAATTAGAGAAGGAAATTGTTTTACTATGATAGTTGCAAGGTAATTGATCTTTATATATTAGTACACAAATATTAAGGAACATGTAATTTAGTTGGAAAGTACTTAAAGTTGGTATAATTTAGGTACTCTGTGGATAAACAGCTTAGTTAAGTACTTTTAAGCCTAAGCTATTCTACAATAAAAGATAGAATAAAGTCATCAAATTTTATTTTTTTATTTTTTTTATTTTATAAAACACTATATTATATATATAATTACACATGAACCAAAGGTAGACGGGCAACAAGCTGCGCCGCTAAACCTTTCTGTATAGCAAAACCTAATCATTGAAAAACTACATTCATAGACCTAGGCGACACAACATTACTATGCATGACCTTTTGAACTCTTTTCAAAAGGTTTACCGCCTCTGGTGCGAGAAAGCCAAAAGTGTCAAATGCAAACAGTATAAAAACGTGTTGATTATCAGAGCACGCTTTCTCATGTTTGCTCATCTTGCTTGAAGCAGCTTTGAGGGCAGCCCGTCCCACAGTAAATCCCCGACCCCCAACCCCACGAGTGGGGAAACTCCAGTCAAATCTACACAAGCATGTTTCCCACCTACCCATCCATACACTAGCACATCCGTTGGGAGAAGTGACGATCACCCTTCTTGTGGGTCAGTAAAAAAAAATTCACAGGTGTCTCTTTGTTCACAGAAATTCCCGCACGCCTAAAAATATCAAAAAGCACATCTCTGACCAAGTCATGCTTGTATTTGAAGCTTGGAAGCTCCCGGCAATGAACTGCATGCTCCCCAAAAGTGACGAGACACGCTTTACGACAAACAGGGCAAACTTCATCCTTAGGAAATAACGGAATCATGAGGCGGTACCTAAGGATGGTGCGATACTCAACTGGAGACATGTGTTGGTCTAACCCATCAATGGGGATATCGAAGAGAAAATCTTGAGCATGTGCCGCTTTCAAACACCCAAACACCGCTTTTTGTCTTTTGGTCATGACAAAATCAACTTTCATGTCCTGAACAGTTTTACTAAAAAGAACACTCGCCAAAACATGTTGTTCATCAAATTGCTTTTATATAAGCTATAAGTTGTTTTTATAATCTATCCTGAAAAACTTATGAAAATTAAATAAGCGGAAAACAACTTATGAAGTTGTTAACCCACTTGGGTTGGTCCGGTGGTATTTGCTTAAGACGTATCAGGTTCGATTCTCTCTAGTGCTTCTTAAAAAAAAAAAAAAAAAAACTTATGAAGATGTTTCCAAACAAATCCTTAATCAATTGAACTTATCTTCAATGAAATTAAGTATTGTTGGCAGTTTTCACCATAATTTGCAGGGAGTTCTAATTCATGAGATCTAATTTTGACTGCAAAAAGAATATGCAAAGTAGTTAAGTTGAGCATAAATGTTTGTGTGGTTTGTATGTGGCCGAAAAAGACAAATCACCAATTATTTTGCATCCACTAAAACCACAATGGAGCGCAATTATCTATAGTCACAACCACTATATCACTAAATATCTTTACAAGATATTATGATTTTCTTATGAACAATTGAAGCTTATTATTATTTTGACTAGAAGTATATGGTAAGAATTAAGAATCACCACTAAATTTTTTAAAAGTATTTCCCAATCAAATGCCACTCAACAATAGTATATAAATTTGAAGGATATTTTAGTATAAAACAATTTTTTTGACAAATATTATTCCCCCAATTGCTTCATATTTTTCCTGGGAAAATTCTCGAAATCTATATAAAACACAAATTCATATTCATATCTTTTCTACAAAGGGAGATTATTGTGATAAGTGATATGTAAAGAAAAAAACACAAGCTTTTATTGAAAAAGATAAATAAATATACTAGTGTTAGTCCAAAGTAAGAAAAAGAATAGAAGAATCTGAAGAACCTTTTGAATTGAAATATCAGCTTTATTTTCAATGGTGGTAGTTCCTTGGTGATTATTATCCTTGGAAGCTTGAGTTGCCATGGTCAATGGGGAACCCACCAAACCAAAAAGAAAAGGCTAGACAAATATGTGATGAGTTGAGACAAATAATTATTTTGGAGAAAAGGAAGATGAATTATTATTTCATTGATCATGGAAGCTGGAAATTTGCTGGAAAGAATCACAAAAGTTATATAGTAAGGTGTAGAGAAGAGAGACACCATGGAAACAAGTTGTGTTGGTGTTGGTATAATAGCATGAAGCAGTCATGTTTCATATTTTCTTAAATAAATACAAAATACATGTCATGCTTAAAAATATACCATATAGTTGAGCACTTGGGTGGCTAAAACATCACTCTTCTTATTTTATTTATTTATTTATTTTTTAATCGGAAGTCAAAGACTCAAAGTAGCTATTGAGAAGTCACATCAATTGCGACATGATCTTAATATATGTTTATAAAGTAGAGACAAATGTCACTTTACAACAAGTTAATTTTGTACAGTTGAGTTATGAAATCTCGCAATTCTAATATGATATCAAAGCATTATCCAGGATCCGCTGATCGTCTGCTATTACATTTCTGATCGGATCATCCATCATTTATATCCGCGCCTCAAACCCAACAATACTGGTGTGAGATGATTGAGTTAGCCCAAAGCTCAATTCTAAAAGTGGCTAAAAAATAAATAGAGAATGTTGTCTTGTTATATTTCACTAATTTTATAATATTTATTAGAAAATTAACAAGTGGACATTTTTTTTTTTGTGTAATTGGTAAGTAAGAATCGACTAAAATTCAACAAAGATCTAAGGTGCGTTTGATCTGCTAAAAAAATAGGGGACTGAACAACTTTTACTGTTTTGTCCTGTCTAGTACCTACTGTTTTGCAAATCAAACGCACTCCTAAGTTTGAACTTCGCCGCCGATTCAAGAATTTCATTTGTGTGAAATATAACGGTGCTTTTATTCTCTAAATTTTAAAGTTTCGAAATCCAACTCATCTAAATTTTTTTATATAAATAATTAAAGTGGACAAACAAGGTCACCTACTTTTATTTCCCATGTTCAAAATATTTTTATTTATTTTCAGCCAGCACTCTATAATGACGTGCTAACCTCCAAACCTTATGTTGTTTTTAAAAGGGAACGGTAGTGTGATGTTTGTATTGTATGCTACAAAATTTAAATGATTTATTAATTGTGCTTATATATATATATACCAAAAAAAAATAAGTGTACATATTCTATATTTTGGAAGACAAATGAAGCCAAATTCAGATAGGGGTGAAGAAAAAGAAGCCAACGTTTGTTCTGTGATTCTGGTTGTTGGAAGTTTTCGTTTTGTGGATTAGAAATGAATCCTAAATTTAGTTGGTGACCATGATTTAATTTAGTATTAGATTGACAGATATTTCATTTAGATTTCTTGAAAAACTATACTCTTTTTTTATTTTATTTTTTATAAGAACTACACAATTTTTTTGGTACAACACAATTATCCTAACCTTTTTATTTATTTAAAATGACTGCGAGACCGTCAATTCTCATTTTATCTAAAATTAAATTATTATTTTGCTAAATTAATGTTTGAACTTTTGTTATTATCATCATAGACGGCTCTTTGTTGTTATCACAACAACCACCCCACAATCCATATTTAAGGATGATAATTGGACTCGTATACAGTGTGCACCCACAAAAAATACACACGTGTATAGAGTATAGACATGAACTATGAAGTCCGGATACGTGATATGATACTGATATGAATCAAATACGGCGATACGGGAAATTTTTTAAAATTCCCGATACGATACTGCCGCGATACGTTATTTAAAAATTAAATTTAAAATTAAATATATAAATGCACAATATATAAACATAACAAAAATTGACAATGATAATCAATTAACATTCAAATTACTCAAATTGAGCAAACAATTGACGATTACAAACTGAACAAACAAGTGACGATTACATATATCAAGTTAAGTACGTACTACCCAAAAATAACATAACTAGTACTATCCAAAAAAAACATCATAAGTACCACCCAAAGAACATCATCCTCTAACATTCACTATTTAAGAGGAAACACATATTGTATCAGTATGATGTCCTCCAATTCTTTCATCATAGAACATTAGTTGTCCGATACTTCTCTGATACGCGTATCAGAGAAGTATCCGACACGTATCGGTAATTTTTTATTTAAAAAATAATATTAATTGTCTGATACTCTTCGATACGCGTATCGAAGAGTATTGGACGAGTATCGGTATCGAACACGTATCGGACATGATACTTTGCCATTTTTGGAGTATCGGGGCTTCATAGACGTGAGTATAGGTATTTTTTCAAATATAGATATGTAGTATAGTACCGTATATATACTCTATCCATTGTCATCCCTATTCATATTGCCTCTTGCTAGCCTTGTCCAAATTAAATGCTTCCACCGATAACCTTATTCTAGGGTTGGTCCAATGTAATGAATTAATGAAGACCCAATATAATATAATAGCCTAAGTTACATTAGATAGTTTTTAGGTTATGAGTCATTCTTTTTTTTAGAAGGTTCTAGTAGCATACTAATGCTATAAATAAATGGGTTGTGGAATGTAATATTCAAGCAAAATCAATGAATGCAGTTTATAGTTTGTTAGTAGATTAGTTAGTTAGTCTCTTTTAAAAATATTCTCATCAATTTATGAACAACTAAAAAGGTATTCATAACAATTGATGCTTTCATTGAGAATTCATTGTTATGGATTCTCCTCCGTATCATTATTACGACCACTATGATCCTACCATCATCAACACTCATACTTTATTGAAACCTCAAGCTTATCAACAATCAACCTACTTCAACACACCATCATCAGTGTCCAACCAATACCTTTCTTCCCCATCGACACCTTCCATCAACACCCATATCACACCTGCACCTACATACCCAATTTCCATTGCCAAGAGCTCACCTGACACCCTTATTTCTCTTATTCGTCACATTGATTATCACTACAAGAATACATCCATTTTTTGACGGATTAAATATTAACTTAGTGACCATTTAGGCCGTCAAAAAGTTCGTGGTCGTCTAGGCCACCGCAAAATGAATAAAAACTGTCACAAAATAAAAAAATATATTATTTTTGAAACAGTTCAGCCACTTACCGGCGGCCTAAATCGCCGCAAAACATGCGCTGACAGGTGTTAGAACTTGCAGCAACATTTATTGACGGCTTAGGCGGCCGCTAAATTGTAGCTGAGTCAAAAAAAAATTGAATGTCACACGGCTAAGTGAAACCGGTTTAAAAAAGAAAAAGAAAAATGCTTATTATAGCAAAATCTTTCTCACAAGTACCCACGAATGATGTGGCGCACACCCCCACTTACATTATTTATCCATTTAATAATTTTGTTTTTCTCTTACTTCCTTCATCATCCACCATTTACCCAAACAACAACACCCTCTTCTCTCTCTCTTCAATTTCTCTAGTTCTCTTCTTTCAAACTTATCTCTCTCAAATTTTTGGTTGGTTTGTCATGGTCTTTTTCATTGTTTTTCTGGCAAACAAACTCATGTATTGAGGTTTCTTTCTATTATCCTCTCAAACTTCTTTTTATTTTTTCTCAATTGAATTTTGTTCTTTTACTGAAACAAGGCACAATATTGTTCCTCTTACTTCCATTCATTGTTGTTCTTTACATTCCAATTGCAACATCCAAGTTATTAACATAGCAATAGCATTAATTAATTAATTGCATAAAGGTCCTATATATACACATTTCTTTTACACCATGTTAATGTCTCTCCAAAATTTTCTCCAACATCTCTTTAAGTTTTTTTCTCCAATTTTTATTAGTTCATCACTACATTTTTTAGTGTTTTTTAGTATTGATATTTGAAAGTTATTTTGTTTTTAAGCTACTAGTTATATTTTGTAGTTATTTATGGTTTTTATTATATGTTAAATTTTTTTTTTTAAATAAAATACCTTTTTAAAATATTAATAATTATATTTTATAAATTAATATTTAAAATAAATATTTTTAAAAAAAATAAAGATAACATGTGGCTTTACTTTGCGGCCGCTTGGGCCGCTGCTAATTTGGTCAACACGTGGCAGCACCTGTCACCTTACTTTGCGGCCGCCTGGACCGCCGCTAAGTGTTATCAGCGATGTTTTTTGCGGCCGATCATGGCCGCCGGTAAATTGGACAATTTTTTCATTTTGTGGCCGTTTTTTCCACTTTGTGACGGATTTAGGCTGCCAATATATTCTTGTTTTCTTGTAGTGTATGCTACCCAACAACTTCAACAGTCCCAAAGAGCTTGCATCCAAACCATTTCCAATTTCGTCGCTGACATTTCCACATTCAACAAAAGCTTCACACATCCTAATTACAACTACCTCAACCATCACCTTCCAGATCAACTGTGTGCATCTCCCAGACCTTTCAATCACCAAGATTCACACCAAAATTTCCACCAATCCCGATCTAATCTTTGAAGCTACGGAGGAACATCAAGAAATTGTTGCTGCAACTTTCTGTTAATAGTGAGATCCATAGAGAGAGAACATATGGTGGCTAGGGTTTCATTAGGGAAAATAACCAAAGAGTCATAAAATACAAATAATAGAAAGGTATAAATACTAAAGTATAAAAGACTAAACTACCCTTGATATAATATATTATCTAACACCCCTCCTAAAACTCATGATGCATTAATAGGAAGATCGAGAGTTTGTCAATCAAAAAATGAAAACGTTTAATAGAATGAGTTTTCGTGAACAAGTCAGCAATCTGCAATGAGGAAGAGACAAATGGTAAAGTGATAGTGCCATGCTGAAGATGATGATGAGTGAGGTGACAATCAATCTCAATGTGCATGGTGCGTTCATGAAAGACTGAGTTATGGGCAATTTGAATGGCACTCTTATTATCACAATACAAGGAGTGGGTTGAGACAGTGAAACCCCCATATCAGCAAGAAGCCAACGTAACCACACTATCTCTGAAGTGGTAGTTGCCATAGCACGATACTCTGCTTCTGTTGAAGAACGAGATACAATGTCCTGCTTCTTGCTCTTCCAAGATATAAGAGAATCTCCTAGAAAAATACAAAAACCTGTAGTAGACTTGCAATCATTGGGATCACCAGCCCAATCTGCATCAGAGTAAGCATGTAACTCCAAAGAAGAAGATGAAGGAAAAAGAAGACTCTGAAATTAAGTTCCTCGAAGATAACGAAGAATGCGAAGAATAGCTGCCCAATGCACTGTAGTAGGAGAAACAACAAACTGACTGACAATGTGCACTGCATAAGCAATATCTGGTCTGGTAATAGTAAGATACACCAAGCTGCCAACCAAAGTATGATACAAAGTGGGATCCGATAAAAGAACACCATCCGAGGAAGCATATTTCACATTGAGCTCAAGAGGGCTATCTGCTGATCTAGTATCAGAAATGCGAGCTTGCTCAAGAATGTTGGCAATATATTTAGATTGAGATAGAAGATAACCTCTAGGAGAGTATGCAACCTCAATCCCCAAGAAATAGCGAAGAATGCCTAAATCATTCATCTCAAATTGTTTAGCTAACTGTAATTTCAACTCATGAATCCCATTAACACCATCACCTGTTATAATCATATCATCAACGTATAGAGATAGTAGAATACGACCATGAGAATTGGTCCTAATAAATAAAGCAGAATCATGATTACTAGAGTGGAAGCCAAGAGATGTAATAACGGTAGAGAATTTCTCAAACCAAGCTCGTGGAGCTTGTTTCAGACCATATAGAGCTTTCCTCAACTTACACACATCTCCCTGATTATGAGAAATACCTGGTGGAGGTACCATGTAAACTTCCTCTTGAAGGTCACCATTTAGAAATGCATTTTTAACATCCATTTGAGAAATATTCCATTGACGAACAGAAGCAACATCAATAAGAGTACGAATAGTAGTCATCTTGGCCACAGGAGCAAATGTTTCTTCATAATCCATGCCATATTGTTGAGAGAATCCCTTAGCAACAAGACGAGCTTTGTATCGCTCAACTGATCCATCAGATTTGGTTTTGATCTTATATACCCAACGAGACCCAATAGCACGTTTTCCCGGTGGAAGAGGTACTAAATCCCAAGTATTTGTCTTATGCAAAGCAGCAAGTTCCTCTGCCATAGCCTGCTGCCAAAGAGGATCAAGAATAGCTTCTTTATAGGAAGAGGGTTCAGACAAATTGTGAATGGAGGTTAGAAAAGAGGCAAAAGAAGGGGAATAAGTGGAATAAACAAAATCAGGCAATTGAGTAGACTTACGATCACGAGAAGGATAACGAGGAGAAGGGGTTGCAGATGGCGTTGGATCAACAGTCGCAAGAGGTTGTTGGGTAGCCGTGGGGACAGAGGGAGCATTTGTACATGGAGTGGTAGTTGTATCAGCCCTGCAATTTTCAATACTACAATTGCAAGAAATATTATCATCAAAGGCAAAAGGATCAATATGAACAAGCTCGGTGATCACGGTCGTTTCGTGATCAAATAATGTTTTAAGAAAAGTAGTACAAGGTAGTTAACCTTGGTCGTTTCCCAAAGACTCACAATCAGTTTAACTATATTAGAAACAATTCAAAAACTGTAAATTATGGGGGTTTTCGATAGTTGAAACAGAAAATAGAAATTTGTGGAAATTGATAAATAGCAAGCAATCAATCCGTTGGTTTCATCTAACTTCGTTCATCATCTATCATAGGTTCATGGCAAAAGAATAAATTCGTTTCAGTTTCTATCCTTGATTGATCATAAAACTAACTAATCAAGCGTCAATTAGTTTTATATGAATTCGAACTGTTTGAAAAGCTTATAACAGAACGTTCAATTGATTATGATAAAGCAAACAAGCGTTACAGAATCACGATCAATAATATAAATTAAAAAAACGTGAATTCAAATCAATCCTATAACAAGCGTGTGTAGACTCTGTAAATTCCTAACCGAATTAAATTAAACAAGCGGTAACTTAATTCGAATAATCTTGTAAACTTGCAAACCGAATTATATGTAATTAAGCATCAAATATGATAAATGAATTGCAAGTTAATAAGTAGAAATTTACAGAGAAAGGAATAGAAACATGAATTGAAATTGCATTAGAATCAAACCTCAAGATAATGAATCAAAGTTTCTCAAACCAACGGATTGATAAAAGGAATTAGTTCTCCATTCAAGTGGTGGCTGCTCTAGGGTTTTCAAAATTCGTGAATGGAGTGTAAGAAGTGACCTAGGTCTGAATTTTGGGTTTTTATAAGCAAGCAAAACGGGCCACAAAACAATTGGGCCGAAAAATATAGTTATGCTGAAAACTAATTAAATCTTTGTAAGTCTGAAACATGACGAGTAAATATGACTCCTTTGCGCTCCAAATTGGCTTTCGGCTTCAACATGAAAGTTGTAGCTCTTTCTCTTAGCTTTCCAACGCATCTTCCCGCGCCTCAATCCGATATTCGTAGCCCAAGTTATGGTCTGCACAATGAGAAGGTGTCAAATTACTGTTTATTACGAAAATAAATAGCAAAACATAAATAATAGCAAAACTAGACTCTAAACACAAAACATGATAAAAATACCAAATTAGCAGGAGAAGTCATAAAATTGCCATAGCACAGAGTGATTAAAAAGTGCATTAAAAATGCACTGATCACTCGGATCTGGTATGAGTCTGAGAATTAGAAGAAAGAGAGTAAAATGGTATGTGTTCAAGAAACACAACATGACGAGAAACATACAATTTTTTATTAATAGGATTATAACAACGATAACCCTTTTGACCATCCCCATAACCAAGGAAAACACATATTGCAGAGCGAGGACACAATTTACTACGTTCAACTTGTGGAAGAAGAACAAAACAAGTAGAGCCAAATACTTTTAAATAAGAATAATCAGGAGCATAACCATACAAAGCCTCAAATGGAGACAAACCTGAAGTGACAGATGATGGAATCCTATTAATGACATGGACGGCTGTACGCATTGCTTCACCCCAAAAATCACTTGGAACTGCAGCAGATAACAAAAGGGAACGGGCAGTTTCAACAATATGACGATGTTTTCTTTCAGCAACGCCATTTTGTTGAGGAATATCGGTACATGAAGTCTGGTGAATAGTGCCATCATAAGCAAGCAAGTCAGAGAATTTATTAGAAGTATACTCGCCACCTTGATCACAACGAAAACACTTTATAACAGCATTATGTTGAGTTTTAACCATAGCACGAAACATATGATAAATATCATAAAATTCTGAACGATTTTTCATAAGATAAACCCAACAATAACGACTATAATCATCAATAAAACAGACATAATATTTAGATCCACCTTTGGTAAGAACCGATGATGGACCCCACACATCAGAATGAACTAAATCAAAAGGTGCATTAGAAACAAAAGTACTTTTATTAAAGGGCAAAGCAGAAAATTTTTGCAAGTTTGCAACCACAACAATCAGAAATATCACTAGTTTGCAACTTTCCTAAAGCTCTGGTAGAAGCCAAGTACTTTAATCTAGAGGCAGAAACATGTCCAAGGCGGGAATGCCATAAATAAAAGCTACAAGAAGACGAATTTAAACGAAAAGATGATAAATCAACAGTAGAAGTAGACATTGAGGCTGCAGTATCTGGAACTCTCAACTCATCCAAAATATAAAGTCCCCCTTGTCTACGGCCTGTCCCAATCTTCCTCCCGGATTGTTGATCCTGCACATAACAAGAAGTGGAAGAAAACACAACTGAATAACCAGAATCACATAATTGACTAACAGAAACCAGACTCAAAGTGAGGTTAGGAATATAATATACATTAGATAAAGATAAGTTAGTTGTGGATACAGACCCAATGCCTGCTAGTGGCATAGGAGTGCCATCAGCAGTCAAGACCGACATAGATGATGCAGGATTTAAGGACACAAATGACTTATGATCATACGACATATGATGCGATGCACCGGAATCAAAAATCCATATGGAAGAAGATATACCTGACAAGTTAGAGGGGGCCAAACCTTTAACAGAGGAGGCAGACATAGCATGTGGCTGAGTTGCGAGAAACTTTTGAAACTACTCAGCAAGATCATATACATGTGAATTCGTCTCAGATGGGTATGTAGGACCAATACCAGAACAAACGGACAGCGGAGCAACATTAGAAGTAGCAGCAACATTAGAAGAGGGAGCCTTAAAATTTCTTCTTGCTACCTTCATTAACTTTGGACATTGTGCTTTCCAATGCCCTTTTTCCTTGCAAAAAGCACATTCATCAGTACCAACACCAACCCTCCCTTGAGGTTTTCCTTTATTAAAAGGAGCAGTAAAGACATATGGAGGAGATGTATGAATTTATTTATCCAAACGCGTATGAGAATTAGACTTGAGTCTAATTTCTTCTGCCAATAATTCATTAACAACTGAGTCAACATTGGGAAGAGGAGTACGATGTAGAATACTCCCACGCAAGGCCTCAAATTCATCACGAAGATCCATCAAAAATTGAACTAATCGTTGCTCTTCTCTTTGGTCAAGGTATGCTTTGACGGCTTTTAATTCAGTCGATTCCATAAGAGCCAATTCATCCCACAAATTAGTCATAGCCGAATAAAATTCTTGAATGCTCATATTATTTTGCTTAAGAGCTCTAATATCACTTTCCAACTGATAACGTTTAGCAAAATTAGACGTATTATACAACCGTCCCAAATGGTCCCAAACCTCTTTAGCAGTATCGTATTTTGCTAATTGCATACCAATTGACTGGGAAACAGAATTGTTGATCCAAGTAATGATCTTTGAATTAATAGCATCCCATGTATCTAACTCTTTTGCATGTTTAGCTTCATCTTTTTTTATCGGTGGGTTTAACAGAGGTTCCATCAACATAACTCCACACCCTTTTTGCTTTCAAAAAATTTCTCATTACATAACTCCAATAAGGATAATTTTTTCCAATCAATTGGACACTAATAGATTGAAGAGAATCATCCTTATCACTAGCCATTGCAATAAACTATGAAGGAACCAAAGGAAATCAAAAATTTGTTGCCAAAAAATAAACAAAGGTACTCACAAAGATGTTCCTGATACACGTAACAGTAGCAATCAGAAGCACTTCCAACATACACACTACTTAATAATCTAAATCAAAAGAATGCCAAGGCTTTTAAACAAATCCACTCACAAACACATTTGAATGTACACGCAACAATTTTCATTCAAGTTTGAGAAGTACAAATCCAAAAAATTGAAGGAGAGAACAAACCAAACCTTATTGAAGAAATTGATTAAGAGTAGACATCAAACTTTCAAGTTCTAATTGAATCAGCCAAGCTCTTGGATACCATGTTAATAGTGAGATCCATAGAGAGAGAACATATGGTGGCTAGGGTTTCATTAGGGAAAATAACCAAAGAGTCATAGAATACAAATAATAGAAATGTATAAATACTAAAGTATAAAAGACTAAGCTACCTTGATATAATATATTATCTAACACTTTCAAGGATCTATATCCCTTGAAGTTAGTACCAGATCACACAATCCTTTCTGATCCCAATCACGTGTCTGAAGTCGTTGGCGAACAACACGTCTTTGTTAATGACAATTTCAACGATGTGGCTTCATCGAAGCTCGCCGATTTCTCAACACCTAAAATAGACGAGCAATCAAGTGATGTCAGTGTCACAATGAAGGTCCACGGCGACGATAATTGCCGCTGTTAAATCCAAAGTTTCATAAGCATGGCGTTTATTTTTCTCACTTCTGGTGTCATCTTATTTGCAATAGTAACTCCACTATGCTTTTTTGGGCTTCTCTTCCCTTCTTATGGGAGCCATGGGATAGGGGAAAGAAGAGTTAATTCTCAGAAGGTTTTTCCGATGCCGGTTGAATTTGCATGGATGAAGTGGCATCGTGGAGCACTTACAATAAGAAGCATCAGGGTTACAATGCATTTCCTCTCTTGATTGTGCTTAAAACAAAAAAGCCCATGTTGTTGTTGTTTCAGTAAGGAAAAAAAAAAGTAGTAGACTGAATTTTATTTTTTGGACTTTGATTAAATTTTTAGTTTGTTACAATATATTGTGGAATTTTTGGATTACACCTTGAGGACAAGGTGTTTGTGCAAAGTATCAAAATACTGTTTATTCATGAAATAAATAACGAAAACAAAATAAAAGCTTAACTGGACCGAACTTAGAAACACAATAAAATTACTAGAAATAAAGGGAGAAATTATGCAATTGCCATAGCACAAGATATAGTAAAATTCATTAAGAATACACTGATTAATATGCCATTTGTTGAAAGTTTATCTTAATCGTTCTCGATAGGTTCTCCGTGGCAGTATAGGATCGCTGTGAAAACAAATGGTCTCTTCCTCTTGATGATGATAAGCCTCACATTATTGGGGTTATTGGGAAATGGCATACTTTCCCAATTTGTTCTCCTCTGAACTGGCGTCATTCCATCCGTTGTCTTCCTCATCAGATGACAAATCTCCATAATTTCTCATTATGGAAAATTTCTCGTTGTAATGTTGAATCGTTGTGCCTACAATTGTATTTTTGAAATAATCTTCATTCTCCATATCAACTAATGTGTTCCTTCGTATAATTGAAAAGAAGTTATAAGGAACAATAAGTAACACGCTTCTCACTTATTCGTAGGGGTTCAGAGGCACACTTTTAGATATATTTGAGTATACTGGTATTTTTGAGATATCGTTTACTCTGTTGGATGAATGGTTAATCATCTGGTGCTTTAGATTCATTTGATATAAGAAACGGGAGTTTCTTTTGGAAAACTTTTTGCCTTCTTTCTTCTTGTTTTCTAACTTCCTTTCTTCAGAACTTTTGCTAGCAAAGATGAGTATCATTCCCTCATTTTCTGACCTTGATTAGGTTTTACCTAAGATATTGGCAATATTGTCGGTCAATTCTTCATAAAAGAGTTTAGGAGATGCTTACTTGAGCGTCGATCATCGCGACAATTAAACGATGCTTCCTGTTGGTATAGATGTTATGATTTGTAGTTGCCAGGAAATTTGAGTTTTGCCAATCTACGAGGTAGTCTTTACATCAATGCAGGTTCTTATCCCTTTGAGTGGGCATTTATCAAGGTTTTTCATTTTTGTGTCAATATAAAATTTGTAAGGCAACTAAAGGTCTGTTTTTTAATTTGTTTTGTGTTGTCCGTAAGGAGGTAAACGGTCTTCAAAGGATGATCCAATTTCAACCACCAAAGAGGTTCTTTGAGGATTACTCAGAGTCCATGCCGAATTTTTTAGATAGATATTATTCGGAAATTAAAATCCAAGCTCCTTCAACCTCTTAGATTGGGACATCATTGTTTTTCACTTTTAGGCTTGTAATGAGTTTATAAACAAAGAATGAGATAAATAGGCTCAAAGGGGCTTAACAAATGGATAAAATATCAGGGTAGGCTTATTTGGCCAAAAGTAGTGTTAGGTTTTTGAAATTGGCAGTATTTTACAAAAACAACATTAAGTCAGATGTAGTGTTAGATGTGTCTACATTTGGAACAACATTCGGAAGTACGAATTAACGAAGAGTTTGTTACAAGACTATCTGCGCGCGCTATCCTTCAAGCCTATCCGTTTATCATATGTTAGCGTATTGTTTGTTCCTCAAGACTTGGAACTCGCCTATTTGTTGTATATATATCCAATAGTGTATCAAACCTAAAATATATTCCTATATTTTAGGATTTTGTTGGATTTGCTTAACTCACAAGCTGGTATCGGATATGCTGCGATTTTAATAATAATCTGAAGACCAAAAATCAAGGAACCACTTTTATTTTCCACGAGCTATATATATTGAAGAACATAGACGTTTGAAGGTTATTGAAACTCTTGTGAAGAAATATATTTGTGTGTCTAGGGTTTTAGACTTGTCTCGTATTTTATTGTGAGCCTATCTCGTATCTTCTTGATACTTGCTTAGGACTGGGTTCTTGTGTTTTAAGGGTTTTAGTCTACTCCTAAGCTTTTAAGCATGGAGATAGGTTATTGTTTGAAGTGTGACTTCACGGTTCTCAAGGTTAGATCAATCACACTGGTTGTGTGGTTAAGAGGAGTAGAGATAAGGGTCTCTAATCTAGGTGGTCCTAGGTTGAAGGAAGCACGGGTAGAAACTAGGTGACGAAGTGTAAACGGGTCGTTTGCTGGAAACTTCTAACTAGTTTTATCATAGAGGATTCACTTCTGGATTGGTATCCCCCAGAGTAGGTCGTGTTATATGCCGAACTGGGTTAACAAACTCCTGCGTATCTTTAATTTCCAGTTGCTTAATTTTTTACATAATATTTATTTCGTTGTGAACGTTGTAGTTGCAAAGGTAGGCACATCCAGTACCCCATTGCTACGCCAGAATTTCAATTGGCATCAGAGCAGGCACCCTGTTCTGCTAGTAGGGTGAGCTTCAGGGAACAATTCTGGTTGCTATGGAAAAGGAATGAGGAGCTGTGAGTAGGCCACCTTTATTGGATGGTACTAATTATGATTACTGGAAATCACGCATGGAAGCATTCTTGAGGTCTATGGACAGCAAGACATGGAAGTCTGTGATTAATGGCTGGGAACATCCTACTATTACAGATAAGGATAACGTTGTTTCCTTGAAACCTGAGGGAGAGTGGACAAAGACTGAAGATGAACTTGCTCTTGGATATCACAAAGCTTTGAACGCCTTATACAATGGTGTTGATAAGAACATGTTTAGACTAATAAAGAGATGCACTCAGGCTAAAGAAGCTTGGGAGATTTTTATAACTACTCAGGAAGGGACATCAAAAGTCAAGAACTCCAGACTTCAGATGCTGACTACTAAATTTGAGAACCTCAAAATGAAAGAAGATGAGACGGTACATGACTTCTATATGACTGTTTTAGATTTTTCTAACACATTTGACTCTCTAGGTGAAAAACTTTCTGAAGAAAAGATGGTGAGAAAGATGGTGAGGTCTTTACCCAAGAAGTTTGACATGAAGGTCACTTGTATAGAAGAATTTAGAGACTTATCTGAAATAAGACTAGATGATCTGGTTGGGTCTCTACAGACTTATGAACTTTCTACTAATGAACGATCTGGAAGCAAAAACAAAAATATAGCCTTTGTCTCAAATGCTGGTACTGATGATGCACAAGAAGAGGCAGATACTGATCAAAGCTTATCTGAAGCCATGGCTCTCCTAGGAAGACAATTCAATAAGGTTTTAAGAAGAATGGATAGGAGAGGTAGATAGAATGTAAAGCCGAATGTGTCCCCCATTTCACTCGACATCCACAAGAATTCTGGTTTTCAAAAGAAACCTAAAGTTGAAGAAAAAGTGAGTCAAGTGAGAGGAGTACAGTGGATATGGACATATCAGGTATGAATGCCCTAATTACTTGAAGAAACAACAAAAGGGAATGACTGCAACATGGTCAGAGGATGATGACTCAGATGAAGACACATCTGGTGAAACTGCGAAACACATCACTGCCTTAACGGGAGTGTGCAACTCTGACACTGAATCTAATCATGGGGATGTCTCTTATGAAGAATTGGCTGAATCTTATAGAGCTCTATGCAAAAGAAGTGAAGAGGTTTGTAGAAGCCAAGAAAATAAAAAAAGGCTTATTCTGGAACTACAGTCTGAGAAGAACAAGCACTTGGCTCAGATTTCTAAACTGAATAATGAGGTAACGCAACTAAACTCCACACTTGAAAAACTGAAAAAGGAAGTTTCAATGAACAATAGCACTATCGTTTTAGAGAAACTAATTAAATCGCAGGAAGAAGGGAACTGGGTAAAAGGTATTGGGTATGAATATGAGGATATGAATAAACCTAAGGAGTATGATCCTGAGCTGAAGTTTCTGCCATCTGGAAGAAACAAAAAACTTCCAATGCCAAAACAGAGGCTGCCCCATTGTCAACCCCATCCGGGATTCAGAAATATGAGACCACAACCCTGGATTTGTCATTATTGTGGAAGAAGAGGACATATAAGACCATTCTGTTATAGATTATATGGGTTTCCAAAGAGAAGTCAGAGGGAAGTATCTGAGAAAGAAGAGATTAATCACACAAAAGAATGGAAGCCTAAAGGTAATGATGCTGGTTTAATTGCTCACACATCTCTTAGAGCTACTTCTAGAGAAGACTGGTACTTCGACAGTGGTTGCTCCAGACATATGACTGGAATAGAAAAGTTTCTGGTGGATCTTAAATCTTACTCGACTAGCTATGTTACATTTGGTGATGGTGCAAAAGGTGAGATTAAAGGTATTGGAAGACTAGCAAATGTTGGACAACCTGATCTTGATGACGTTCTTCTTGTGAAAGGATTAACAGCCAATCTAATTAGCATAAGCCAACTCTGTGATCAAGGAATGAAGGTTAACTTCACCAAAGGTGAATGTCTAGTAACTAATGAAGAAGGTGAAGTAATAATGAAAGGAGTAAGGTCAAAGGATAATTGTTATTTGTGGGTAGCTCCAGAAGAAATTAATTTATCTTCCTGTATGATAACCAAAGAAGATGAAGTTAATGTATGGCACAGGAAACTTGGTCATCTTAATCTTAAGAGCATGAAGAAGATTATCACTGAAGAAGCGATTAGAGGAATGCCCAAATTAAAGAAGAAGGGAAGATATGTGGAGAATGTCAGGTTGGAAAGAAAATCAAGATGTCGCACCCTACTGTGCCCCATTTAACCACATCCAGAGTGCTTGAACTACTACACATGGACTTGATGGGTCCTATGCAGGTGGAAAGTCTAGGAGGAAAGAAATATGCTTTTGTTGTAGTGGACGATTACTCAAGATATACGTGGATTAGCTTTCTTAGAGAAAAATCCGATACTTTCCTTGTGTTCAAAGATTTGTGTATACAATTGCAAAGAGAAAAGGATGAAGGTATTATACGGATCAGAAGTGATCACGGAAGGGAGTTCGAAAATTCTAGCTTTGCTGATTTCTGTGCTTCAGAAGGCATTGGGCATGAGTTCTCATCACCCATTACACCTCAACAAAATGGTGTTGTGGAGAGGAAAAACAGGACTTTACAGGAATGTGCCAGAGTAATGCTGCATGCAAAGAAGTTACCTTATCATTTCTGGGCTGAAGCTATGAGTACTGCATGTTATATTCACAACAGAGTCACATTGAGAGCTGGAACTTCAAATACTCTATATGAACTATGGAAAGGGAGGAAGCCTACTGTAAAGTACTGTCATACCCCATTTTTTTGACCGATCGCTTGTACACGCCGTTTTTAAGACGGGTTTTCTTTATTCGTTTCTGACGAGATTTCGGCAGAGAGGTATTTTAAAATACCTCATTTATTTGGTTACTTCTTATTTTCCTTTTATTATTATTATTTTTATTTATTGTTTTTATTTTATTATTATCATTTATTTTCGTTTTTTTATTATTATTATTATATATATTATTAGTTTAATTTTTATTTGTGTATTTTTTTTCCTTTTTTGTGTTTTTGCCAATTTTTTAAAGAGTCCAGATCAGGTGTTTTTGTCCAGACCCAAAAGGGGCAATTTTGTCCAGATAGGGAAAATTCATCTGCAAACCCTAGTTTCTGACACTGTACAAATAGTGCATTTATTGCACAGTTTCCAAGACACGGAATTCATCAGCCGCAGCTTGAATCCAAATCAAACTAAAAACAAAAATAAAAAAATAGAAAAACCAGATCAAATCTGTTCATCACCATTAACCATCATCATCATCGCAAAGGAAACCAGAAAATCAACCAAAAAAACCAAAACAGCAAATCAAATAACATCATCATCATCTTCCTCATACGAAACCAGTAAACGTTTGCTTTCTTCAAAAACCCAGAACCACCACAAACCATCGATAATCATCATCATCATTATCCTCATCGTTCATCAACAGAACCAGAAAAGTTACAAACCCAGAAATTCGTTCATCATTCAACAAATTTCGAAACCAAAATCCAAACTGAAACATAATCAAATCATCAAGCCATCACAACCGAATCCAAACCAAATCAAAACACAAACTATTCCATTAATCCCAAATCGAAACAGAAATCGCAAAAACAAATGCGAAGAAAGGAGAAGAAAAGAATCAGAACTCATCCAACAACCAAAGGTTGTTCTTCATCCGCGTTTTCCCCTTCTTTCGATCCGGCTTACTTTTGGTTTGTTTGTTTATTCCGAGTTCAGATTTGTGATTAGGAGATGTTAATGTATGGGTTTGATGTTTGATTTTTTTTCAAAAGAATGAAAATTAGAAAAGCCGAGAGAGAAGAAAGAACACAATCGCAGCGGCGAGGAAGAAGGTGTTTGTGATTTTGTGATGTATTTAGGGTTTTTTTTTTCTATTTATACCCTATTTTGATTCTGTGCGCGCAGGTGCACGTCCTTATGGTGCACCTGCGCGCCTTTGGCCATCTGTTGTCCATCATATGTCCCTGATTCATTATCTCTCTGATTAGATACGAGCTGTCTGATCAATCAGACGGCTCTGATCTGATTTTTTATTTTACTTCAAACACCCCCTCTGGGCCACGCCCCCAGCTGGGCTTGGGTCCAGAGTTGCTGTTTGCACCCCCTTTTCTGTTTTTATTGTTATTTACACCCCCTTTTGGTTTTCTTTTTTTACATTAGATTGTATTTTTAGGATTTGATGTAAATTTAGATAAATTGCATAGCATCCTCTTGCATTCATCTCATATTTATTTTTCTTGCAAATACCTTAGAATGTAATTAGGAACAAATGTACACTATAAATGAAAAAATTGCATCTCATGCATATTTATTTATCGCTTTCCGCAAAAACGTTAGCATATTAATTCCGAGGGAAAAGACACCGTTTTGATCAAAATATCATTACGGTTCGTCTTCACGCTTATTTAATATAATGTTAATATCGTTCTTTTCGCGCGTTAGCCATTATCCGTTTCTTTTATATTAAAAAAACGAGGTCAACACCTCTTCAAAAAATAGTCAATCACTTTATTCTAAAAAATGAGGTCAAAACCTCTTTCAAAAAATGTCAAAACAATTCTTTTTCAAACATCAAAAAGCATCAAAAACATTTCATCATCAAACATTTTCAAACTTTGGACTTTAAACCAAACGTTTCTTTTTATCGCGAAAACCTTGGATTTTAACCCAAGAGTCTTTTTTTACCGCAAACTTGGATTTTAAACCAAGTGCCGTGGATTTTAAACCAACGGCGTCTTTTATCGTGAAAACCTTGGATTTTAACCCAAGTGTCTTTTTTTATCGCGAACTTGGATTTTAAACCACGTGCCTTGGACTTTAAACCAATGGCTTCTTTTATCGCTAAAACCTTCGACTTTAACCCAAGTGTTCCTTTTTCTCGCTAAAACCTTGGATTTTAAACCAAGTGCATTTTCTTCATTCATACATTTTTAATCATGCATAAACCTTGGATTTTAAACCAAGTGTCTTTTTTATCACTCAAAATATTTTCTCAACAAACCTTGGATTTTAAACCAAGTGTCCGCGTTTTATTTCACAATCAAATTTTAATCAATTTAACCATTTAGACTTTCTTCATAAACTAACATCAATCAAACTCACACTTTTGCCACTTTTGGCTTTTGGTCTTAAAACCATTTTCAAAACCTTAAAATCAAACAAACAAATTTACTCGTAACTTTTACCCCGAACTACGGTGGTTTGATCCCTCGGGTACGTAGGCATGAGACTTGTCTCTCCAATCAATAAAATCAACAAAAACATTTTTCTTCTTTTTCATCACTTTAAACTTTTTCGATCATCACTTTAATTTCCCACTTATACTTTTTTTACAAGCAATTAAAATTAAAGCGCAAAGTTAGAAATAAAAACAAGAGGTTCCTATAGAGTACTATAGATACTTAGGGTGCTAGTACCTTTCCTTCGTATAACCAACCCCCGAACCTTGTTCACTAAAAATAGGGTTTTTTCGAACTTTTTCCCTTTCCCTCGGATAAATTAAAGATCGGTGGTGGAATATTAAATTGCGATTCGAAGTTAATTAATAACTCGACATCCAAAAATCACCGCGACAAGTACTTTCACATCTTTGGAAGTAAATGTTACATTCTTGCAGATAGAGAACCTAGAAGAAAATTGGATCCTAAAAGTGAAGAAGGAATTTTTCTAGGATATTCTACAAACAGCAGAGCTTTTAGAGTATTTAACTCAAGAACTAGCACGGTAATGGAATCTATTAATGTCGTGGTTGAAGACACCTACTCTGCCAAAGAAACAGATGCTGATCCCAATGCTGACTCTACTCCTGCCCCATCTGATATTCTGGAAGAAGAGATCCACATAGATAAAATTGAAAAGTCAAACAAAGAGACTGATTTGTACAATGCTCCAGTGAACAAAGGTCCCTCAGTTAGAGTTCAAAAGAATCACCCCACAGATCTGATAATTGGTGATCCTGATCAAGGCATTACTACTAGAAGGTCACAGGATGTTGTGACAAATGCATGCTTTGTATCTAAGATTGAGCCCAAGAATGTTAAAGAAGCATTGACTGACGAGTTTTGGATTGAAGCAATGCAAGAGGAATTGAATCAATTCAAGAGATGTGAAGTATGGGATCTAGTACCAAGACCTACAGACACTAATATAATTGGTACCAAGTGGGTGTATAAAAACAAATCTGATTCACAAGGAGTGGATACAAGAAATAAAGCCAGGCTGGTAGCTCAGGGATATACCCAGATAGAAGGTGTTGACTTTGAAGAGACATTTGCACCGGTAGCCCGGTTAGAATCTATAAGGTTACTCCTTGGTTTGGCATGCATCCTAAAATTCAAGCTTTACCAAATGGATGTGAAAAGCGCTTTTTTAAATGGATGCTTGAATGAAGACGTATATGTCGAGCAGCCAAAAGGATTTGTTGATCCAAATCACCCTGATCATGTGTATAAGTTAAAAAAGGCATTGTACGGTCTCAAACAAGCACCTAGGGCTTGGTATGAGAGACTTACAGAATATTTAATACAACAAGGCTACAGGAAGGGAGGTAATGATAAAACCTTGTTCGTTAAGGCAGAAGAGAAAGATCTGATGATAGCTCAGATTTATGTAGATGATATTGTATTTGGTGGAATGTCTGACAGGATGTTACAACATTTCGTACAACAAATGCAATCTGAGTTCGAAATGAGTATGGTTGGTGAACTAACGTTCTTTCTTGGGCTACAAGTGAAACAGATGGAAGATACTATTTTCATCTCTCAGAGCAAATATGCTAAGAACATTGTGAAGAAGTTTGGTATGGAAAGTGCAAGCCATAAGAGAACTCCTGCTCCTACCCATTTGAAATTATCTAAAGATGAGAAGGGGGTAAAGGTTGATCAAAGCCTTTATAGGAGCATGATTGGAAGCTTGCTATATCTTACTGCAAGTAGACCAGATATCACATTTGCAGTTGGAGTATGTGCGAGATACCAGGCTGAACCCAAGGTAAGTCACCTCACTCAAGTTAAAAGAATTTTTAAATATGTGAGTGGTACCAGTGATTATGGAATGTTATATACACATGGTGATAATGCAATGTTAGTTGGTTACTGTGATGTTGATTGGGCTGGGAGTGCAGATGACAGAAAAGTACATCTGGAGGATGTTTCTTCTTAGGAAATAACTTGATTTCCTGGTTTAGTAAGAAACAAAATTGTGTTTCACTATCTACAGCTGAAGCTGAATATATTGCAGCTGGCAGTAGTTGCTCTCAGTTAGTGTGGATGAAACAAATGCTCAGTGAATATGGTATTCATCGGGAAACTATGACTTTATTTTGCGACAATATGAGTGCCATTAATATATCCAAGAATTCAATACAACACAGCAGAACCAAGCATATTGATATCCGACATCACTTTATCAGAGAACTAGTTGAAGATAAAATTGTGATTTTGGAACATGTTACCACAGGTGAACAACTGGCTGATATTTTTACGAAGGCGCTAGATCTTAATCAGTTTGAAAAACTTAGGGGCAATTTGGGAATTTGCCTGTTTGAAAATTTGTAGCAATCAGTGTGTTGTGTGCATGCAAAGAAGTCAAACTCTTCATATTTTGTGCACGCTAACCAAGAAAAGGAAAGAGAAATTTTTTCACTATCTTTCTATCTTCCACACGCTAAACCATTCCACTTCTGCTACTTTGTTATAACTCAGTATCTTCACTCATTATACAGATACATTGTTCCTGCATCGTTACACATTCTAACCTCTCTCCAAGATTTTCATTTTCCTGTTTCAATCATGTCTGCAAACACTCAAATTTCTCCAAACGAACGTGATTCTGATCGTTCCATGACTCCAGAGACAATTGCATGTAACGATTCTTCTCCGATTCATCAACAACAAAATGATGAAGCGAGTACAGTGAAAAAGGTCAAATCTTCGAGACGAAGCAAAACCTCTGCTTCTTCCAGTCAACCGAAGTCCAAGAAACACAAAAAGAAGAAGTCTTTCCATTCGTCTGGGCTGATTAAAGAGAAGAAGAGTAAGAAGAAGAAATCCGGAAGGAAGCATGAGACAAATCGCTCATTCTCAATAACTGATCTGTACCTCACACCAAATCCATTCAATCCCGATGATTCCTCCAATATTGATAAGTCTGGTGAGTCTCCGGTTGCCACACATGATTCTGTAATTCCTAATTTGAATGAAGAAATTTTGAAAAATCCCAAATCTACTGTTGCGTCTGTTTCTGAAAACCCTAATTCAGACAAGGAAGAAGAAACACCTCCTGTGCATGATTCTGTGAAGCCAGGTGTTGTACATGAGGATATTAATCAAGAAAATGTAACCTTGAACACTGTTGATGAAGAATTAGAAAAATCTCCTCCAACGGCTGATGTTGCTGAAGATGTTGGGACATTGTCAGGCCCTTCTGGTGTGTTACCAAATAAGACCACTGTCACTGTTGATGGTGGATCATGGACAGATGATGATTATGATGTTAATGAAGACCCCACTACTCCTGTGGAAAAAGATGTCTCTGGTGGTAGAGTTGAAGAAATTCAAGATGTTGCTGTTGAAGAAGACTTGATTATCACAAATGAGAAGATTGTGCACACTACTCCTGCTCATGGTGTTGCTGGCAGAACTCGGCAAAGATATGGGCGCAAACCTATTTTGCTTGATCCCCCAAGGACCAGGAGCAAAGGTTCTCCTCCTACAGAGAAGAAAAAGCAAAGTCAGAAGAGAAAGGAGATAAGTGCTAGTGAATCTGACTATGAGGTGGAAGAAAATGTTGCCCCATCTGTTGGCACATCAAGAAAGAAGGCAAGGAGAGGAAGATTTCAGGATTCAGATCTAAATGCCCCTCTTGACAACATTTCATTTCACAACATCAGAAATGTATCTCAATGGAACTATGTGTATAACAGGAGGTTGGCCTTAGAAAGAAGTTTACACAAAGATATGCTGGACTGTGCTGAACTGATGGATTTAATTCGTTTTGTTGGGTTGGAAAAGACTGTTTGTGACCTTAGTAGGTGTTATGAGCTTTTGGTCAAAGAATTTTTGGTCAACATAGGACTAGATTGTGATGATCCTTTCAGTGCTGAATATCAAAAGGTATTTGTTCGTGGCTTGTGCATTGATTTTTCTCCATCCATCATCAACCAATTTCTGGAAAGAAGTGATGCTGTTGTTCCTGATCTGGAGGTAACTGAGAATGAGGTCTGTAGAACTATCACAGGGAATAGAGTTTTACAGTGGCCAAGGAAGGTAAAGCTATCTACAACAAATCTCACTGTCAAGTATGCCCTCCTGAACAAAATTGCTGCTGCTAATTGGGTCCCTACTTCCCATAACTACTCTGTGGCTACTGGATTAGGTAAGATCATCTATGCTGTGGGCACTAAAACTCCTTTTAACTTTGGTTCCTATATTTTTGAGCAAACATTGTTGCATGCAAAGTCTACTGCTACTAGTTTACCAATAGCTTTCCCTACTGTTCTTTGTGGAATCATGCTCTCTCAACATCCAAATATCATTAGGAGCTCTGATGTCCTCTGTAAAAGAGAGGCTCCATTGACATTTGACTGTAGGTTGCTCGAAGGACCCCATGAGGTGGACATAGCTGTCCCATCTGCCACCCCATCTGGTGTGTCCATGTCAAGAAGGAAAATGATTGCAGATTTGCAGGACGTCAGTAAAGTCCTGGTTGACAAAAAGCTGAAGGTGGATAAGGTTATTGAGGCCTTGATGCTTGAAGAAAAGAACACTACTGCTCATTCCTCACAAGCTCCAACTATGGATACTGTTGTACAAGACTCTGACGAAAGTCTTGGGTTCTAATTGTGATACCTTTACTGTGGTGCTAGCTGATGTTTTACTCCAAGTTTTTTTTGTTTCTTTTGCTTTATGGGCTATGCCCTGGATTTATAATGCACCTATGAGTGCTTTTGGTCTGTAATATCTCCACTCTACTACTCTGATGACTCTCTTCTGGTTATCTTTGCCAAATTTGATGACTAAAAAGGGGGAGTAAGTTTTGATAGTTTTGATGCTTATTGTTCTGTGTTATGCATGTGGTAGAAGTGGTAGTTATATTTGTTTGAAGTTGCATCTGGTGTGTGTGAGTTATATATGCATACCGTGAGGGGGAGAAAAATATCGTATGTATGATTTCAGGGGGAGTAGATCCCAGTGGTTATATGTGTTGAGGAGGAGTAGATGAGATGCTGCTAGTGGTGTTGCCTCATCCTGGATACCATCCAGAGAGTCTGAATGGAGAATTTATTTTTCTCTATTTGACTGATTTTTTTTGTTTGTCTTCTGATGTGATATATGTGTGTTGTTGAAGACTTTACTATGAAAAAAAATTTATGCCTAATCAAGTTTGTGAATCCACTTTGAAGAAGTTATAGCATATGTGATAACGTTATGTTTTCAAAGAACTTATTCCGCTGTGCCAAGCTCTGATGTTTGTTATATGGTTTAATTCTCTTGAAGTGTAGATGGTATAGTATTATTAATGTGTTCTATCCACATCTTGTGAAAATCTGCCTAATATTGTTTTAGTCAAAATTTGTCAAAGGGGGAGTTTGTTAGGTTTTTGAAATTGGCAGTATTTTACAAAAACAACATTAATTCAGATGTAGTGTTAGATGTGTCTACATTTGGAACAACATTCGGAAGTACGAATTAACGAAGAGTTTTTTACAAGACTATCTGCGCGCGCTATCCTTCAAGCCTATCCGTTTATCATATGTTAGCGTATTGTTTGTTCCTCAAGACTTGGAACTCGCCAATTTGTTGTATATATATCCGATAGTGTATCAAACCTAAAATATATTCCTATATTTTAGGATTTTGTTGGATTTGCTTAACTCACAAGCTGGTATCGGATATGCTGCGATTTTAATAATAATCTGAAGACCAAAAATCAAGGAACCACTTTTATTTTCCACGAGCTATATATATTGAAGAACATAGACGTTTGAAGGTTACTGAAACTCTTGTGAAGAAATATATTTGTGTGTCTAGGGTTTTAGACTTGTCTCGTATTTTATTGTGAGCCTATCTCGTATCTTCTTGATACTTGCTTAGGACTGGGTTCTTGTGTTTTAAGGGTTTTAGTCTACTCCTAAGCTTTTAAGCATGGAGATAGGTTATTGTTTGAAGTGTGACTTCACGGTTCTCAAGGTTAGATCAATCACACTGGTTGTGTGGTTAAGAGGAGGAGAGATAAGGGTCTCTAATCTAGGTGGTCCTAGGTTGAAGGAAGCACGGGTAGAAACTAGGTGACGAAGTGTAAACGGGTCGTTTGCTGGAAACTTCTAACTAGTTTTATCATAGTGGATTCACTTCTGGATTAGTATCCCCCAGAGTAGGTCGTGTTATATGCCGAACTGGGTTAACAAACTCCTGCGTATCTTTAATTTCCAGTTGCTTAATTTTTTACATAATATTTATTTCGTTGTGAACGTTGTAGTTGCAAAGGTAGGCACATCCAGTACCCCATTGCTACGCCAGAATTTCAATTGGCATCAGAGCAGGCACCCTGTTCTGCTATTAGGGTGAGCTTCAGGGAACAATTCTGGTTGCTATGGAAAAGGAAGGAGGAGCTGTGAGTAGGCCACCTTTATTGGATGGTACTAATTATGATTACTGGAAATCACGCATGGAAGCATTCTTGAGGTCTATGGACAGCAAGACATGGAAGTCTGTGATTAATGGCTGGGAACATCCTACTGTTACATATAAGGATAACATGCATGTGAACAAGTGTTTCAAGAGTCAAGTCAAGTTTTAGAAGTAACTAACAATATGAGTGAACCACACAAGAAACAACGAATTGCTGGTAGTTCGAAAAGGTTTAATGTTCTATCACAAATGATGCACAATCTAGTATCAAGTCAACTTATCACACTACACAAGCAACAATGTTATCCATATCATGAGTAAAAAAAAAATGTTATCCATATCATGACATACGCCTCTAGGCCTAGGTAAGTGAAACTATTCACAACAGTTGTATGCATGCCAAAATTTTTTTTTTATATTTTTTTAAGAGAAAGATTAAAATTAAAAGGGTAAATGGTTGTTTACCCTTACAAAATTATCGATTTTCCATTTACCCCCCTACTTAGATTTTTTTGCTTTTTACCCCCTGCAATATAAAGATTCTGTCATATGTCCCCCTGTGTAGCAAAGTGTATATCTGACTCTATAAAACTGTTGACAATGTAGACATGGAAAATAATTAATTTTTTTATTTATTTTAAATGCCACGTCAGCAACTAATTCTTTTTTTTAAATAAAATATGAAGAAAAAAAATTAAATAAAATCTGAAAACTTTTTTGTTTTTAAATAAAATCTGAAATTTTTTTTTTTTTTTTTAAATAAAATCTGAAAACTTTTTTATTTTTAAATTAAATCTGAAAACTTTATTTTTTTTGAAATAAAATCTGTAAACTTTATTTTTTTTAAATAAAATCTGAAAACATTTTTTTGAAATAAAATATGAAAAATTAATTTTTTTTAAATCAAATCTGAAAACATTTTTTGTAAAATAAAATCTGAAAACTTTATTTTTTTAAATAAAATCTAAAAACATTTTTTTTAAAATAAAATCTGAAAACTTCTTTTTTTTAAATAAAATCTAAATGCCACATCAGCAACTAAAAAACAAATTGGGAACTTTTTATTTATTTTATTTGACAATAAGATTCAGAAATTTGTTTATTTGGGATTTAGGCAAAAAAACAAAAGATTCATCACATATCGTGTAGAATTCATTACATGATTCCAAAAGAATAATATTAAAAATAATTTTGTCAAAAAAATATATTAAAAAGGTTTAATAATGGTTTATAAATATTGGTTTAATAATAAATCAAAAAGAAGTTTTCAGATTTTATTTTAAAAAAAATCTCTTCAAGACGGAATCAAAATCTCTTCGCCTGAAATAGCTACATTGATTTGAAGACAAACATTACAATCACCACATTCACAAGCAAAAATTTCAGAAGATTTTTCTACTTCAAGCGAAGTATATAATTCATCCAAATCAGATTGTAAAACATTTTGTGGTGTAATATATTTCATGCATTCACTTGAGTTCATGTTATTTATTTTGTGTTCATCAGATGGAACATACATTGTTTTAATGGGCTCACCTGGAGAATTATCGAGACGTGTATCACATTGTATTACCTCCAGTAATGCAACAGGTTGTACCTCATCATGCAACATCTTGTTCTCTTGAATTTGATGAATGATGGAGACTATTTGATCACCTTGGACTTTTATAACTTGAAGAGATGATTGCATATGTTGTTGAAATTGCAAATTACTTTCAGCCATTTGCTTATTATTTTCAGCCATATGCTTGATCATATCTTTCAAATAGGATCGTGTTTCAACTCCAAATGATTCATTTTGCTGAAACTGTTGATGCGGCCAAATAAGCTGCTCTTCAAGATATGAGTTATGTTCCCAGTAGTATTGTTCTTGAAAATCACCGACAAATTGAGTCTCACCACAAAAAATAGTATCTAACAATATAGGACAAGCATCACTACCATGATAATTAGAAGAAAAAATATTAAAAATCGCAGGAGGAATATGATTTTGAAAGCATATTTGTTGTTCTCTTGCTTCCATCAAATTAACAAGATAAGTCAACTCATCCAATGAGCCCCCCATTTTTTTTTTTAAATTTGTTTGAAGTTTCTTTTTAGTTTAAAAAAAATGAAGAGAAAAATGAAAAATCGAGTCAAATAAAATCTAAAAAAATATATATAAATACCACCTAAAATCTCTAAAAATAAAAATAAGTAAATATAATTTTTATGCAGAAATTAAAAGTGGTCTAAACGAAGGAAGTTCGGATTTTTAGCCTAAATTTTCCTATCCTTGATACAAAAGTATTATTCCTTGATTTTTTCGGATTTACTGACCAAATTTCGGACAAATATGAGCATCCGGTTGGAAATTGATTGTTTCAGCTTCAATACAAAATTCAACATCAGAACTTGTAACACAGCAAAAACTCACAAAACAAAAATTGTTAGTAATGTTAGTTGATTGTCAATTCTAATCAGAGATCCCCGGCAGCGGCGCCAATTTGTTCGTTGTCGTACGTGGTCAAAAATAATTAAAATTATAAAATGTAGTAACAAGGTAGTTCTTGGTCGTCTCACAAGGACCTCTGATTTAATAATTGGTAAAAATAAGAATCGAATAAAAACCGGAAATTTATGGGGGTTTAAGGTCCTGGAATAGAAACAGCAATTAACAATAAGTGATTATAAAATAAACTGAAGCGGCTAATCCACTGACCTCGGTTCCGACTTATCACTGATTATAATTCCAATCTCCTATCTATTCCTATTCGATTATAAAACTCACTGACAAGTGCAACTGGTTTTATGTGATGTATGCTCCTAATATCCGAATTAAGCAAACATATTTAAGCCTTCGTGAATTAAGCAAACACGAATTAATCAAACACGATAACGAAGAAGCTATGCTAACATGATCACGGTAAAGGAGCATACAACAATCGAATTGAATCAATACTACTATATGATAATTGAATTAAGCAAACAATGATCAAATAACAACATTGAAAGGAATAGAAACTTGATTGAAATTAGAATAACCTCAAAGTATGATGGAACCTATGATCAATGGAAATTGCGTTGAGATTAGTTCTCCATGAACATTGTAGCTTTTTAAATTTGTGAAATGTATTATGCAGAAATTATGTGACCATCCATTGCTGTTTTCAGTTTAAATACATGGAGGAAATATGAAATCCAAAGGTCACGGGCCAAAAGCAAAGTTTGGGCTGAAGTTATTTTAATTCTAAATTAAGTCTGGAGCTTCAACGAAATATAAAAGGATTTTGCACTCCGAACCAGATTTTCCATTCAACATAAAACTTGTAGCTCTTTCTTTTATATTTCTAATGCATATTTCTGAGCCTCAATCCGATACTCGAAGCTCAATTTATGATCTGCGGAATGAGAAGATGTCAAAATATTGTTTATTCATGAAATAAATAACGAAAATAAAATAAAAGCATAACTGGACCGAACTTAGGAAACACAAGAAAATTACTAGAAATAAAGGGAGAAATCATGCAATTGTCATATCACAAGATATAATAAAATGAATTAAGAATGCACTGATCAATATGCCATTTGTTGAAAGTTTATCTTAATCGTTCTCGAAAGGTTCTCTGTGGCAGTATAGGATCATTGTGAAAACAAATGGTCTCTTCCTCTTTGTGATGATAAGCCTCACATGATTGGGGATATTGGGAAATGACATACTTTCCCAATTTGTTCTCCTCTGAACTGGTGTCATTCCCTTCGTTGTCTTCCTCATCAGATGACAAATCTCCATGATTTATCATTATCGAAAATTTCTCGTTGTAACTTTGAATCGGTGTGCTTGCAATTGTATTTTTGAAATAATATACATTCTCCGTATCAAATAATGTGTTCCTTCGTATAGTTGAAAATAAGTTTTAGGGAACAATAACTAACACGCTTCTCACTTACTCGTAGGGGTTAAGAGGCACACTTTTAGATATATTTGAGTATACTGGTGATTCTGAGATATCTTTTGCTCTGTTGGATGAATGGTTGATCATCCGGTGCTTTAGATTCATTTGATATAAGAAGCGGGAGTTTCTTTTGGAAATTTTTTTGCCTTCTTTCTTCTTGTTTTCTAACTTCCTTTCTTCATAACTCTTGCTTAGGTTTTACCTAATATATTGACAACATTGTTGGTCTATTCTTCAGAAAAGAGTTTAGGAGATGCTTACTTGAATGTCGATCATCAAAGAGGTTATTTGAGGATTACTCAGAGTCCATGCCGAAGTTTTTAGACAGATATTATTGGGTGAGCACGGTATATGAAATGGCTCATGCGTTTATGTGTATCATGCCCCCTTTGGATGAGCAGGGGTCAACTATAGATGAGAGATTCTGTCAAGACCTTTTCTTTAAATACAGGACACGTGATCACTTCCTTGGGCCTGTTGAATCATATGTATGTGCGGATCAAAACCTGGATAGAGGAGAATTTAAACTAGCTTTACAAAGATTTATTGGGTCTTTTGAATGTGACCTTCCTCTTATTGTTTTGAATTTATTTACAATTGTGGCGTCATTCGTACTCTTTCGTAGTTTTTGATTTATCTACCGTTGTGGCATCGTTTGCACTCCTTCGTAGTTGGTGGTGGATATCCTAAAAAACAAACAAAGATTTATTCGTAGTTTTTGTATTTGACTTTTAAATATAACTAGTTTAAAGACGGTGCATTTTGTATGGGTCATTGATTTTTATTCGATATTTAAGTGTGTCATTATATTACGGCAGAAAATTTATTTAGAATAAAATATTTAAAAATTTGTTATATAATATTGTTAAAATAAAAGTGAAACTATTGTGCTATTTTTTGTAAATGAATAAATTTGATTATAATTATCAATGGAAAATTATCCAATTCTTTACGTATCCGTCACAAATAATGGTCCAGTGTATATTTTTTAATAAAAAATTAGAAATTTGATTAGGGATATTTAGGATAATTTAGTAAATTTGATAGTAATTAACTTTATTGTATTATTATTATTATTAGTTAGTTAGTAGTATATTGTTTGTTTTTTTAATGGAAAAATATACTTTCTATTTCTATATTCTTATTTTTTCTATAATTGTTTTATCGACTTTTTTATTTTTATTTTATAGAATTGACTATTTTTATTTATTTTATAAGAGATTATTTTATTCTTATTTCTATGATCCTATGATCTATTTTATTCATTTTTTAAGCATATAATATTTTTATTGTATTTATCTTATATTCTTTTTATATATTTTCTTTTTTTAAAAAAATTAGTGAGATTGTTGAGTTGATCATATTCATATCATTTGTTGCAATTTTTATGCGTATAGATTGTTCTATTTTGTTCCTATATATAATTTGTTTAATTTCTATTTATAAGCATATATTCTTTTTTATTGTATTTATCTTATATTATTTTAATATTTTTTATAACGAATATCCTCTTGGAATGTGGTTAAAACTAAAAAGGATAAATTAGTAAATTTGGTGGTAATCGATTTTAGTATATTAGAAGTAGATAAATATCAAGTAACAATTATCAACAATTCAATGCATGATGTATGATGATATTAGCTTAAGCCTTTGCTAGCCGGTTGCTATTAAATGAATTCATACTAGTTATTTTTGTTTTGGTTTATAACACTCTAGTTCTTAGGCGAAGGGGCCCTAGTAATCTAGAGTTCGGCTGCGAGATCAGTAAAGTCTGGTCAAGAAATTGTTCCACCCAGAATTCGAACTCGGGTTCTCCCGAACGATTCATCTTTTGGTGAAGCTCATTAACCACTTGAACCCAATGACTTGATTAATTCATACTAGTTTTTTTTTTTTTTGCAACAATTCATACCAATTATTTTGAAAGACTTGTTGCTATTCTTTTTTTGGTCAGATAGCTAGAAATTCCACACATAAAGTGGATAAGTGGAGTGTCCGGAATTCGAACTCCGGCTCTGCATAAAATATGCAATGTCCCTTACCAACTGAGCTATCATTTTTAAAATTACTTCATCCAGGATGTGAAAGGATGAAAACTATAGTAGATTTTATTTTTTCGGGGAAATAGTCATTTTGGTCCTGAATGTATAATTCGCTGTCATATTAGTCCCTGACTCAAAGAAAAATACAAAATAGTCCCTGAATTTGAAATTCGTTAGTCACTTTGGTCCCTAACGATAAAAGCGGCGGTTAACTTTACAAAAAAAATTGATGTGGCGGTTTTTGGAACACGTGGCACACTGAATAGACACATTAGGTGGACAAGTGGACTGATGACGTGGTGTGGGACCAAAATGACAATAATGTTTTTCTTCATTTCTTCATCTTCCTCATGCATTCATCAATGAAACATAGAATTTTAACCAAATATTCAAACAAAATATCTAAAACTCTAAAATTTTAAATTATAAAATTTATAAGAATTGAAAAAGCAAAGAATTAATACATAATAGTCAGAATCCATATCCATCTTCTTCCTTTGATTCAATGAAGCTTTATCAATGGTGGTATAGTATCAACAACTACATAAATAACAATTTTCACCACCTTCAACAATGAAAAACCCTCGTCTTCAAACCCTACAATTTCATCATCTTCACCAATCTCCCAACAACAACAACAACAACAACAATAATCTCCTTAATTTCTTATACCATCGTTATCATCATTGTCTCTCTCTCAAGATCAAGATCAACAACAACAACATTCACAGTTACATTCTAGAGTAAAGAGTGATCTAATTGCCCCAAATCTCACTATGTTAATCTTTGAGGTAAACTATAATGCATAGTTAGATTAACTTCATTGAAATTGTGCACAAACTACACAGCTTCTTCAGCCAACCACTTTGGTTCCATAGATACCCTTTTGAATATTGCATTGTTTCTTCTTGTCCTAAACTTCCACAACAAAGTGCAAAATAATTAGAAAATCATGGCATGTAAATGATGAATGTATTGGGTTTATTGTTATATGTTTTGGAAAATGATGATTGTTTTGGATTTTATTAATGAATATATGAAGAAGAAGAAGAAGAAGTGATAAGTGTGCCAACTATGGTCTTGACCACCTCATCGATCCACTTGTTCTATAAGTGTGCCAACTATGCGTGCCACGTGTCCCAAAAAATGACACGTCAGTTTTCTGTAAAGTTCACGGTCAATTTTAACGTCAGGGACTAAAGTGACTAACGGATTGCAGAGTCAGGGACTATTTTGTATTTTTTCTTGAGTCAGGGACCAGAATGACATTGAGTTACACATTCAGGGACCAAAATGAAGGTTTCCCTATTTTTTACGAAAAAAAATAGTAGTTACGATTAAAAATTATTATTTTAATTACTTCACAACATGTAAAGGTTCACTTCTTTCTATTATGGGAAGGGTTCAATTTGTGAAATTCGTTATTGATGGTATGCTTATATATTATTTCCATGTCTATGTATGGCCTAAAAATATTCTAAAGAAATTGGATGCATATGTATCATCTCTCATTGCATTGCATGCTTATGTGTACTCTCTTTCTGGATGCAGATCTGCTGCAGTAATTATTAATACACTTTCCCACTGTTAGAAATCATATGCACTGATTTTTTATCAGACGGCTGTGATTAATTTGTCTCTATTAAATCTCAATCATTGATTTAGATCGGACGGCTGATATTACTACTGCGTCAATGCAGTAACAACATGTTATCCATTCCCCTCTCTTTCTAACGTAACCCTCAATTAATTTGTTTATTATGCATTAAACAATATAACTCTTTGAATAGAAATTTTTTTCACATTTTTTATTTCCTGGCCTTTTTTATATAAGCAAAAATTGAATTATAAGGGAGTATAATGGGTACTCAATCCCTTGCAAAACAAAGCAAATGATTATATGTTTTGTAAATATACAACAGGTTTAGTACACCAATCCAAAAACGAAAAATTTGAATAACACCCGACACGACCGCTAAACCAAAGCCAAGAGACAACTACTTGTTCCTCAACCTGCAAAATCCATATACACCAGGTAGTAGTTAATCAAATCAAATGTGGAACAAACTGAAGGTGTGAAAACGCAAAAAGGGGGGGGGGGGGGGGGGGGGGGCGTGAATTGTGTTTTGAGGATTTAAAATTTTCTTCAAGATTACAAAATCTATCAGAGTCTATTTTGGCAACGTATTACTCAAACACACAATAAGGTCAGAAGCAAGATTGAGAGGATGAAAGAGAACGAGAGAACACACAAAGATTTTATACTGGTTCCCCTCACAACCTGAGAGTACTTCAGTCCCCTTGTTCTTCAACAAGAGATTTCACTATAATCACCAAGATTACACAATTTGCTCAAGCACACAGCAAGAGACTTCAACAGATGCTCCATATCATACAGCAGGAGTCTTACTCTAATTTGCTCCAGATCACACAGCAGGAGACTTCCAAATTGCTCAAGCACACAGACAAGAGACTTCACAAATGCTCAAACACACATGCAAGAGACTTTGAATCTTATACAATAAGATTGCTTACAAAGATACACCTATGACTAACTATTACAAACATTATCAAAACAGATAGCTTTGACGTTGAACGAAGATCTTGAGTTTAAGTCTTGTGCAGATATTTGCTATTACGTTCTTTGGTTGAATAAACACTTTCTTTCTTTCTGTTGTGTACATCTTCTGAGTTTTTAGCTCTTTTTCGAAGTTATTTTATTCAATCAACCCGCGATCTTAATTCAAAGAGGTCTTGTATTTATAGGCATTACAAATAGAGACGTTTGAAAATAAGACCGTTGTAGAAGATCAGTTTGCCCATTACAAAAAGGTGTTCAGACCATATTTTAACTTATTCCATAAATGGCAAACTGCTTCTCTTTTCCAGGTTCTAGAAGATAGTTCCTTTGCATAGAAGAGGTAATAATAATACCGTTGTCTTGATATTCCCTTTCTTGACTTGTAGGACTGACACACTCAGCATCCATTTCGTCCTTGTGTATTTTAAGCTTGAGGGAGAACATATCCAGACTTGATTCCATCATATTTACATGATTTGAATATTCCTCCTGTGTAGCTTCTGAGGGTACACTTAAATTGCTTATGACCGACTCTTCTTGCTTCTTGATCAATCTTTTGCTTTTGAGACTCTTGTGGCTTCTGATAGACCTTCTTCAGACTTGATTCATTCAGAACTTCTGAATGCTTCCAGATGCACATAGATTTGCTTTGAGCTTCTCAGATTCTATCTTCGTTGTTAACTTCATACTTGCTTTTCTGAGACACTTGTAGCTTCTGATTGGCTTTCTTCAGAATTAGTTCTTTCAGAACTCCTGAATGTTTTCAGATGCTTGTATTCTTCTTTGTGCTTCTCAGAATCTATTTTCTTAGTTTAACTGCACACTTTCAATTGAGATCATTAGTGTTCTTCAATTGCATATTAATACTTTGTTATCATCAAAACTTTATCAAGTTCTTGGGATTTGTTCTAAGAACCATTTTTGTTCCAACACAAACAAACCCCTTTTTGATTTGACAATATTACAACACATTAAGAAATTATTCAAACCTTCCTTCCCCTAAAGGCTTGCATCGTCCCAACCATTTAAATATAGCTCCCAAGCATTTTCAGTGAAGTGGCAATTATAGAAAAGGTGATGGCAATCTTCTGTGTTTAAAAAACATACTACGCAAGGATAATCATGTGGATTTGAAATAATACCTTTTGAACCTAAAATTGCCCGCATTGGTATATTCTCTAATAATAATTCCAACTGAAAACACTCAGCTTCGATGGAACATCATTCTTCCAAAGCTTTTTAAGAGTTAGCACAAAGCTTTGTCAACTAAGTCGATTTATTAGCCTTCAAAGAAACATGTTGTAATAACATATTATAGCAAGATTCAATCGAAAAGTCACCAATATGATTTTGCATCCATTGCCATTTGTCAGAATTGTTCCAATTCAAATTAAAACCAAACAGCAACTCCTTTAGATGCTCTTGCTCTTCTGTTTGTGTTAACATTTCACGCCACTCCCACCTGCCCATCATACCCTCCCTACCCCTACCAAGCCCAACAAACTGACCAAACTTCGTCCTCTAGTTTTGACATACTCCCCCGTTACTACCTTTTCTTTCTCCTTCCTTAAGTATTGCAATGAAATCACCCCCTAGAACCCAATCACCTTTCTCATTATTCAATTTGAAGTTTATTAAATCACTCAACAGTTTCCTTTTACCGCTGCAAGGTGAATAAATATTGACTACATATAACAAGTTTTCCTTCCACTCCACACACTCCTAAGAAACCGACCCCTATGAAAATAAAATAGATTGTAAACAAACCAGTATTCCAGATCAACAACAGACCCCCTGACAAGCCATTAGATTCTCCCAAAGATTATGAATCATAAAATCTTCAAAATCTATTCTTTTTGTTTCTTGTAATAGACACAAATCAAACGCACATGATCGAATAAGAGAGATCAATCTTCGGAGTTTTGTTGTGTTGCCCCACCGACACATGTTAATTCTTCATTGGCAACCTTGTTTGTGTTGCTCCCTCAACTTTCTGGCTACCTTCTCTGTTTTCGTTGATCACAATCCTCTCTACATACCTCTCTTCCTCCTCGTCACCTACTACTCACAACTTTGTCTCCCCTTGACAGACTTTTGAAGCGACCTCTTTATCATGTTTAGACCAAAATTGCTTGTTCCAATTTCGAATTTCTGATGATTTGAGTGAGCTACAACATAAAATAGACCCAGATGAAGAGACCGTATTCTCCGTCTTCTTTGTAACAACTCGGGCCCATATTAGGCGATTCCGGCACCGCCACCTCAATCTTCTCTATCTCTAGTAGAGTTTTGCCCTTCCGTGGGAATCAAACCACGTAACTTGTGGTTCAAGTACATGTTAAATAGTAAAATTTAGTTTAAATTTTCATTGAAATAAAACGTCACATAACTATATATATTTTTAGAATCGTTTAAAAAATTTATATGAAATGACCCATTGCCCCAACTCAACCCACTCACCACCGGATTAAGTTGGTTCTATTTTAACATAAAACATATGAATTTTACATCAAACCCATCCCTCTTAACATTGAACGAATCGAATAATGAATTCGACTAACATCAACCCAATCCGACCCGCATAGGAGTAGATAGATTAACCGTTAAAAAAAAAGGAAGTAGATACTCCCTCCGTCCCAAAATAACTGACATAAATTTGACTTTGTGTACTATTCATATGATCTACTTTGATCATATTTTTCTACTTATATGTACATGCAAATATATGCATATGAGATGTTGTTTGATTTGTCTCGATCAGCATTTTCAAAATATATAATTTTTAATAATATATAATTTAAGATATTAACAATCAAAGTTGTACATTGACAAACGTAAAAGTGGTCAACTGAGTCAGTTATTTTGGACGGATGAAGTAAATTAATAGATAGCGATATCCAACTTTATTAGTGGATATTCACCGGAAAAAAAAAAATTAAAATTTTGAGCTGCTACATTTTAGCAAGTTGTTGAGTGAGACATCAACATCATCAAGATCATGCCACGTAAACATAGAAGAGCCCACATCTCCCAACATCCACTCCATTCAATGAGTTTGTCACTGTTTTGTGTTCTGCTATGCCCTATGACTGTCCCTTCTTTTCCACACCCCCCAAAATCTCAACCTTTCCTTTTTCTTCTTTTTCTTAAGCCTCAATTTCTAATTCACCCCACCATATTCATTCAATCAAAAGATAGAACTTCCAGAAGAACAAAAACAGTTCCTCATCCGTGACAAATCCTAACAAACTAGATCCTCATATATATCTTATCTCATCCACTTAAATCTCTCTTTTTTCTGTTACCATCTTAAATTTTCTTCTCATTTATCTTTAGTTTCAATCTCCTGTATACTTTCTAATTCAGTTACAATCTTATCTTATATCTCACCCTATATAAACAACACACTGATACCAATTCAATATCGATTCTACTTTGTTCCTATATTCAGAGTAGCATCAATTTTTTTGTTTTGTTTTTTATCACCGGTTTAATCTGGTTCGGGGTCATCACGTGGTTACAGGCCCCTTTCGATCGCAGTCCTGCCAAGTTCAGCTTCAATCACTACCGAGGAAGAAGAAAAAACAATTAAGTTCCATGGATAAGTGCTCCAGAATTCACAACCCTTTTGGGTCACTAGCAAGAACTATGTTTTTCCGAACATTAATTCTTGCTTCTGCTATTTGCACAGTTTCTCTGATTTACTCACTACCCAACATGGATTTTGGATCCATAGCTCCCAAAACCTACGATCATGATTGTGTCCTTGAATTTGAAGATGATGATTCAAACCTCACTGTAACACCAGGTTCTTACTTATTCCAAAGTAGAATCTTAAACACTTTTTGGGGTTCTTTTGATTCATTGAATTGCAAAAAAGAAATCAACTTGGTTTCAAGTGTTGTCAAAGAGTTAAAGGGTCAAGGACTATTGTTGAATTCTGAAGCAGAATCTCTCTGTCTTGGTGAATATTCAGACATAGCTGTTTCCACAATGCAGAAACTTGGTTTCTCCAATGTCACTAATCATGGATTTCTCTCATTCAATAGGAAGTATTTCGTTTATTCGCTTGATGAATACCGCGACTTTTCCTTTGATTTTGTTTTGTCGAATGATTACGGGAAAGTTGTTGTCCCTGCATTGGTTGTTCTTGAAGTTGAACGTGTTCTTAAACCGAATGGAACCGGTGCTTTGCTTTTGGATTTTGATAGTGATGATGTTTATTCCAACAACAATGATAATATTAACATGATAAGAATTGCTACACCGATTTCGTCGTTGTTGAGATTTTCAACTATTGTTCATGCTGGTGTTGTCAATAATCATGGCCTTGTTGTTTTCAAGAAAAATTCAGAATCACAAATTGAAAGTGAAAACAAAAGCTCTTCACTCTATCATGATGATCTTCCAGAAGATTGTAAAAGTGTTAAATTCACTAAGCCATTGATAAATCTAATGGAGCCACTTGTGAAGGAAAGACCATATGACAAAAAAATCACTTATTTGCCAAGGTTTAAGGATGTTTTTTCTAGCAAGAAGAATTTGGTTTATGTTAATATTGGTGGAGGGTATGATTGGTTTCCAGAATCTTATCCAATTGATAAGGAAGATTTCAATGTTTATTTTCTTCATTACAACTTTTCTATTATGTTGTCACACGTGAAAGGACCGCGTGTTACATTCGTATATCATCCAGAATTGAATGCAAATTTTAAGGCCAATGTCACCGATACAGAACACATGGATCATTATTTGGGGGAAGATAAAGAGTTTGATTTGGTTGGTTGGTTTAAAGAAACTGTGGAGGATGCTGATTTTGTTGTGCTTATGATGAATGCAGGGAAAGTTGAAATGAAATTTCTTAAGGATATATATGAAAATGGAGTTATATGCTTTGTTGATGAGTTGTTTCTCAACTGCTCAGAAAGTGAAGATGGTGGTGACAGCTGCATGGATATTTACAATGGTCTTAGAAGCAATGGTGTCTTTGTTCATCAATGGTGGAATAATGAATTGCATGAAGGGTCTCATGCAGGGTGAATGAGAGAATTTGATTGTGGTATTTGAGAGATTGATTTTGATTTTGAGTTTTAAGCATTGCATTGGTTACAGAACTCTTTGTTCATCTAGTAAAGATAGTTTTTTTTTTTCTTTTTAGGAAAATAGAATTTTAATGCAAATGAAATAATACATTAATATGAAGCATGAACAAACAAGTTCATGCTTTGTATATGTTTGAGTGAGTAATTGTAAATAAATTTTCATCATTAATTTTTTTTTGCTTGTTTGATGCTTGTTTTGTATTTTTCCTTTTCATCATTATTAAATGTTTTGGGGTGTAATGGCATGTAAATTGAAGGATAAGTCATGTTTGAACTTACATTAAGTGAGGTTTATCTCTACAAGTCATGTCTATAAAAACTCGTATTGTGGGAATCTTTAACGCACCCTTACGTTCAATGGTCCTATAACGGAAATTTGATAGTAAATACTTAAACAGATCATAGAGATACTTTGATACTATATTAAAATTAGATGTTAGAGCTAATTTAACTCTACGAAACTGACTTATAAGAGAAAAAATTGCCTCTACTTATAATTATAAAGTAATAGCTAGGTCAAAGGTTGAATTGTTGTTACCATGTTTGATACATCAAAGGTTGTAACATCCTCCTTAAGTGTTGTTTGTTTTTATTTTTGTTATTGGTGGATGTCTAGTTTATTGATCCGTACATAATAAAGATGGTTTGCACATGATTATTGTTGGGGTGTGTGTTGTATTTGTATATGTACACTTGAGATCTGGTCGTAGTAATTTTTATTTGCAAAGAATGGTGGATCGATGATCAGCATGCTTTGAACACCAATTATTAATCGGGTTTAGAGGACAGAGGCCAACGCATTGGATGCAATTTAAAGACGGTTTTACCATTTGAATAGTGAAACTCGTGTGGACATTCCCTCGTAAATAAATTCTTTAATGACCTTAAAGTGGACTCAATGTTGCATAAAACTATGGGAAGGGTTAACAATTGTTAGTTGGTCTAGCGGTGATTAATGTTGGATTTGATAGGAAAGGTCACAGTTTTGATTACACGCAGTTACAATCGGAGGGGACCGAAACCACTTGATGTCACAACCGACCCCCGAACCAGATTTGGCGGTTCAGTGGGTCAAATACTGGTCGCGAATTTTTTTTTAAAAAAAAAAAAGTATGTGAAGGGTTAGGAGTTTGGTTTTGGTAAACCCTTAAAGCATCAGACCGAAGAATGCTCTCCATCTTCGCAGGTGGGAATTCTCAAAAGGTCAATTTGTAATCATTAGTCGATCCTAACTTCGCCAAAAAATCAGAACTAACGTTACCTTCCCTAAGAGAATGAGAAAGGCAGAGGTTAGGAGTTTTCTCAAACCCACCTTACTTACTCATTTTTCTATTAAGCAAGTTCTAATGGAAAGATTTGAACAACAACAATTGTATCCACCATCTCTGGTAGAATTATCCCCAAAGAAGAATCATTCAGTATAACCAACCGCAAGACAACGGAAGTGGTTTCCAAACCACTAAGGAGACTTCCTCTCCTAGTAGATGGAATATCTAATGAAGAGCTTCCTCTCCTACTAGTACTAGCTACCATAACTAACCACGATGTTTCGTGGATATTGATTGATGAGGGAAGCTCGTGTGACATCATGTACGAAGGGCTATTCCATATTTTGACGTTGAAACCAGAACATATGACGCCGTATGTTGGAGGACCATTGACAATGTTCAACGAATCTCATACTCAATCCTTGGGAATTATCGCTCTCCCTACCTCATTCTAGGACGAAAGAACCGGTACGTGCTTCGATAAGGACAATTCAAGTAAAATTTCTAGTAGTATCGTGCTCATCCGTCTACAATTACATTCTAGACAAACCAACATTGGCATTCCTGGGTGCAATGCCCTCGATGGTACACCTCAAAATAAAGTGTCATGGCAAAGACAACAGGGTCGTCACCGTACACACAAATATATGAAGGGAACACAAAGATGCCTCAGAGTCGTCATGAAGACGCTCCATAATAAATATAATAAAATAAAATTGATTACCACTAAATTTATTAATTTGACCTTATCAGTTTTAAAAATATTCTAAATTTTATATCATTCATTGTAACTTTATTCTATTAATAATCTATGCCTAAAAATAAGAACAAAATAAAAATAGTAAAAAAATATATATGAATTTTTGCATAAAAATGAACAAAATAAAAACAGTAAAACGATGAACAAAAAACATCAATAAAATGATTACAGAAAGTTTAGTAAAAAAATTATAAAAATAAATAAATCAAAAACAATAAAAAGATTATATAAATCTATGCGTAAAAATAGGAACAAATCAAAAACAATAAAAAGATTATAAAAATTTTAGTCAATAAAAAAAAGATTATAGAACAAAATAAAAACAATAAAAAGATAAAAGAATGATTAGTCAATAAAAAATTATAAAAAGAATAAGATGGATACGCATTAAAATAGGAACATAAACAATATTCCATCCGTTCCTTTTTATTTGTCATTTTAGAAAATTTACTCCAAATTAAGAAAGTGTATTTTTGTACCTTATCTTCCTATTATACCCTAATTTTATTTTATTTTTTGGAATATATTATGGACAAAAAAAATTGGAACAAAACAAAAACAAACAAAAAAATAGGAACAAAACAAAAACAGTAAGAAGATTACATGAAAAAGTTTAGTAAAAAAAAAATATACAATAACAAAATTATATAAAATTTAGGCAATAAAAAATAGGAAGATGGTATAATAGACAAAATATAACTTGAAACTGTCAAAACGACAAATAATTTGAAACAATTTTTTTTTTCTAAAACGACAAATAAAAAGGAACGGATGGAGTATTAATTACTACCAAGTTTACTAATTTGTCCTTTTCAATTTTAATAATATTTCAAATTTTCTACTTCATTGTAATCGTTTTTTTATTAATATGTGACGGTAGCTTTAATAAAACAAGTTTATTAATTTAATACTCCCTCCATTTTTTTTTTATAAGTGTCGTTTTTCGTCGGATTTAGCGTTTCTATTTAAATGTCGTTTTGATATTTTAAGGGTATGATTTGTCAATTATACATTTATACTCATTGTCAATTACTCTTATCTTTTACGATAAAACTAATTATTGCTACATATTTTAGAAACTAACAAATAAAAACAAACTTTATAAAGTTTGCTTTTATTTTTTATTTTTTTTGTACATAACATATTAAATTTTTGTATTGTTTTGTAGATAATATATTAAATTTATTGGAAAGAGAAAATGTGTGCAAAAACTAAGAATTTATTGGTGAATTAAGATGAGGGTATAATAGGAAGATAAAGTGCAAAAACCACATCCTTAATTTGGTGTTCCTATTCGAAAAAGACACTAAAAAAATGGAGGGAGTACGTTTTACACGGGATAATATATAGTTTCACTTACGAGTATATTTTAACAATATTTTATAACAAATTTTTAAATATTTAATTTAAATAAATTTTTATTTTAATTAATATAATGACAAACTTAAATATCGAATAAAAGTAAATGGATTTGAATGCGTGCAACAATTTGTGTTCTACCGTATGTCATATCTTTATTGGAATTGGATTACATACACTCGAAACAAAATATAGTCGCACGATTTACCATTTAATTTTAATCGAACCAGATCTCCTGAACTTCACCACCCCACAACACAAAATCCAACCTTAGTCTTCCCTTCTTAAGTTCTTAAACCTTTGCCTTCCCTCCAAAACTCAACCTTTGCTTCCCCTTTTTCAGTTCTTGTTGAGCCTCAAATTCTTCATTCAATCAAAATAACTTCCAAAAGAATAATAAACAGTTCCTTATCCGTGAAAAAACAAATGAATAACCCAAATCCTAAGTCCTAACAAACTACATCATCTACTTAAATCTCTCATTTCTGTTACAATCTTGAATTTTCTTCTCATTTATCTTATAGTCTAAATTTCCTTATAAATATTTTCTAATTCAGTTATAATCTTATCTTATATCTCTCCCTATATAAACAACACACTGCTACCAATTCAATATCGATTCTACTCTTACTATTTTAGGGTAGCATCAAATTTGAAGAAAAAACGATTAACTTTCAAATTTCCATGGCTACCTATTCAAAACGCTTTAAAATTCACAAACCTTTTGGTTCAATAGTAAGAAGTTTGTTTTTCAAATCAATAGTTCTTGCTTCTGTTATTTCCATAGTTTCTCTACTTTACTCACTACACACCATGGATTTTCGATCCATAGCTCCCAAAACCTATGATCATGATTGTGTAGTTGAATTTGAAGATGATTCAAATCTCACTGTAACACCAGGTTCTTACTTATTCCAGAGTAGAATCTTAAACACTTTTTGGGGTTCTTTTGACTCATTGAATTGCAAAAAAGAAATCAATCTGGTTTCATGTGTTGTCAAAGAGTTAAAGGGTCAAGGATTATTGTTGAATTCTGAAGCAGAATCTCTCTGTATTGGTGAATATTCAGACATAGCTGTTTCCACGATGCAGAAACTTGGTTTCTGCAATGTCATTAACCATCGATTTCTCTCATCCAATAAGAAGAATTTCGTTTATTCGCTTGATCATTACCGCGACTTTTCATTCGATTTTATTTTGTCGAAGGACTTAGAGAAAGTTGCTGTCCCCGCGTTGCTTGTTCGTGAAGTTGAACGTATTCTTAAACCGAATGGAATTGGTGCTTTGCTTCTAAATGTTAATAGTGATGGTGTTTATTCCAACAACGGCTTAGACATGTTTACAATTGCTTCACCGATTTCGTTGTTGAGATTTTCAACTATTCTTCATGTTGGTTTTGTCAATAATCACGGCCTTATTGTTTTCATGAAAAATTCGGAATCAAAACTTGAAAATGAAGAAAAAAGTTCTTCACTCAAACACTATGATCTTTCGGAAGATTGTAAAAGTGTTAAATTTACTAAGCCATTGATAAATCTAATGGAGCCACTTGTGAAGGAAAGACCATATGATAAAAAAATCACTTATTTGCCAAAGTTTAAGTTTGTTTCATCTAGCAAGAAGAATTTGGTTTATGTTAATATTGGTGGAGGGAATGATTGGTTTCCAGAATCTTATCCAATTAATAAGGAAGATTTCAATGTTTACTTTGTTCATCACGACGTTTCTTTTCTGTTGTCACACATGAGAAGACCGCGCAGTACATTCGTTTATTGTCCCAAATTGAATGAAAATTTTGAGGACGACGTTAAGGATAATATGGTGGATGAATATTATATGGGGGAGGAAGAGTTTGATTTGGTTGCTTGGTTTGAAGAAACTGTGGAGAATGCTGATTTTGTTGTGCTTATGATGAATGCAGGGAAAGTTGAAATGAAGTTTCTTAAGGATATATATGAAAAAGGGGTTATATGGTTTGTTGATGAGTTGTTTCTCAATTGCACAGATGGTGGAGATGGTGGAGATGGTGGTGACAGTTGCATGGATATTTACAATGGTCTTAGAAGCAATGGTATCTTTGTTCATCAATGGTGGAATAATGAATTGCATGAAGGGTCTCATTTGTGACATGCAAGATGAATGAGGCAATGTGATTGTGGTATTTGAGAAATTGATTTTGCTTGTTTTTATTTTTCGTTTTCATCATTAAATATTTTCTTCGGAAAAAAGGTTTTTGGTGTAATGGCAAGTAAATTGAAGGAATTAAGTCAAGTTTGAATTTTCCTTGGAAAGTCTTTGTCACACGATGAAGTCTACACTATCAATTCATAATTTTGGGATATTTATTTAACAACTAATGAGAACAAATTATATCCCAATTATTAAGGGACAGTGAACCCACTTAAGTTGGTTTGGTGGTATTGGCTTGAAACCTGAAAGTTTGTTTCTCATTTTCAGATTCGATTCTCTTTTGTGCCAATTTGGATGGACTAATTTAGCGTCTTCAGAAAAGGGGCAGTGTAGAAAAAACTATTTGGCCATGAGGGAGGGTCTCACTAGACTGTACGGGCACACTGGACCGTGAACAATTATACAAGTGACTTTAATACCACACTTTCATCCAAAATCTTAAGACACTAGGTTTATGAGTCTACGTATAAAATGATCAACATTTACTCTCTCGACCAATGTAGAACTTAACTCGCACTTAATATATCTCGCCAAAAATTTGTCAGGATCCAACACACACCTGAAATTCATGAATGGAACTTGAAATGCTGTCGTGTTTGAATTTGATAATCAAAGGTTGCAACATAGGAGTATTCGTTAATTGTTGTTGTTTATATTATGGTTATTGGTGGGTGTCTAGTTTATTATTGATCCGTACATCAATTATGTGTGCATAACAAAGATGGTTTGCACATGATTATTGTTCGGGTGTGTTGTATATGTACACTTTTAGATCTGGTCGTAGTAATTCTTTCCAGTTTTTATTTGCAAATAATGGTGGATCCTCAGCATGCTTTGAACACCAATTATTATTATTATTATTATTCGGGTTTATAGGACAGAGGCCAACAAGGCATGGGGATTAATTTAAGGACTTCTTTACCAATTGAATAATGAAATTCTTTAAGGAGCTTAAAGTGGACTCCATGAATCATCATTTTATAAAATTAATTAATGTGAGTATCACCAAATACTTTGCATAAAAGTGTGTGAAAGAGTGAGGAGTTTTCTGCCATGTGTCATATTATAAGCTATGTTTTAAAACCAAATAAGAAATCAAACTTACGAGGTCTCAAGACGATGTTTCAACCTCATGTTAACATGTGCCCTTAGGGCACATGATAAGCTACCTAAAAGTAGAAATTTTGTATTTAATGATACAAGATATTTAATGTTCATGTAGTTGATATTTACATGAGATGCAATAAATTTTTACCACATTTGTATTCTTAACATGTGCCCTTAAGGGCACATGTTAACATTCCCCTTTTGTTTTAAATGATGGTTTAACTGGTTTACACTTACACATCACTCAAAATGTCACGAAAAAGCAAATGAACAGTTTAACGAACTAAACTCTAGTGGTCCGTTTAGTTATAGGGAGAGAAAGTGAGAGGAAAAAAAATTACGTAAACCAATAAATAAATTTGGACTACTTTACAATTCAAGTTGATCGGTTTACGTAATTTTCTTTCCTCCCACTTTCTTTCCACCATATCGAACGGACCCTAAATGTAAACTGAGAAATTATTTTATCACTTTCTCACACATCCTAATAAATTATTAAAATATTCATATCCGCTACTTAGACAACAAACACAAGGTAACGAATTCAACACCACCATAGAAGCAAAAGAGAAGAAAAATTTAGTCACACATAGCTTATTGCCGTAAAATTGGTTTGCTCAAGTTTCTCTGCAATTTGCGTAGGAGTAGAGATTTGTCATAATAGTGTAACTTTAATTAGCTAACCAGAGGCACACACAAACCTGCAAAAACAATCACGCAGCACACATCAATCTACTTCTAATATTATGCAAATTGATTACTACTGGGATTACTAATTTGTCATTATCAGTTATAATAATACTCCAAATTTTATATTATTCATTGTAATTTTAGCTCTATTAATATGCATAAAAATAGGAAAAAAAAACGATAAAAATAGATTTAATTGCATTTTTGGTCCTCCTATTTTGTCATTTTTGTAAAATTGGTTCCCCTATTTTAAAATTGAACATTTTAGCCCCTCTATTTTAACACTTATTGCAATTTTGGTCCCCACCCTCGTTTTAACCCTCAAAACCAATGATGTGTCACATTTTTAAATGAGGTGATATGAAAATGATGATTTGGCACAATCCAAGTGGAAATCTTAGAATTTAAATCTTTAGGGACTAAAAAGTGCAAAAAAAAATCTTCAAAGACTAAAAATGAAATTCTGAAAAACTATAGGGACCAAAAACATATTTAACACTAAAAATAATATGCATAAATAAATATCTTTTAAAATTAAAGATTTAAATATATAATTTAAATCTGTTGTTTAAAATAAGATAATATTAAAATTTATGATTTAAGATTTTTTTAGGATTAGTTTATTTTTCTTAAAAAGATATGAATTAAAAGTTTGTTTTATTTGTAGCTCTATATGGAGATAAATAAATATAAGTAAACAAGGTATTCTCCATAAAACACTATAACACCAAATCCCAGGAGACTCTGTCAGACGATTAAGGTCAATTTTTTGTTTTTCTAGCCAAAAAAGGAAGTGACCCGAAAATCTCTTTCTTCGCTAAGGTGAACTTCGGCAAATTGCCTCCTAACGGCAGCGCGTACTATTTATATGTTGGGGGGGGGGGACGAAACTCATGCCTTTGCGTTGAGACGGTGACGTCGACGGAATGAATTTTACCAGTTTGACACTTTCATCTTTTGATCGTGGTGAAATGGAGAGAAGGGGGGGGACGAAACTCATGCCTTTGCGTTGAGACGGTGACGTCGACGGAATGAATTTTACCAGTTTGACACTTTCATCTTTTGATCGTGGTGAAATGGAGAGAAAGGTGTTGAATTTACAGAAAGAAAGTGAGGCTTTCTTGAAGAGTACATAAAGAAAGAGAGGCATTGTTACCGTTGAATCTTTGAGAAGGGAAAGACTGAATAATAACGGCAGCAAAAGTGGCGGTAGCGCTGTGTGTAGAGAGTGTCTGTTGGCATGGCTGAGAAAGATGACTGCGGATTTCCATTTGTGCGTTCATGATGAGGTGGTTGTAGGGTTCAAGACATCGCCGGGACCGATTTCCATGCCGATGAAAAATTATTTGAGAAAGGAAACACCGAACAATAACGAAGGCGGAAGTGGCGGCGACACTGTGTGTAAAGAGTGTCTGTTGACGTGGCTGAGAAATATGGCTGTGGATTTCCATTTGTCCGTTCATGATGAGGTGGTTGTAGGGTTCAAGACACCAGCGGGGTCGATTTCCCGACCAGTGAGAAATTATGGCAAGAATGGTCACTAATTTTTGGGGTTGTTTAGTTTTAATGCATATATTTTATAGTTTTTGTTCCTATTCTTATTTTTATATAGTACTCCCTCCGGTCACTATTATAAGCAAATTTGACTTTTTTGTACATTGGAAAAGTAATGTATATAGTCTATATTGTGAACCAAATACATCATTTTCTCAATGTACCAAAAAAGTCAAATTTGCTTATAATAGTAACCGGAGGGAGTATTCTTCATTAAAAAAAAGAATTGGATTGTAAATTGTATTCTTTCTAAAAATTGATTGTATTCTTCATAATTTTAATTGCATAATTTTTTATTGTTTGTAATGAACCAATTCTTAACGAATCGATATGAGTTCAACCCAACTCGCCTATTTTCTATAACAAATGTGTTACATATCCATACTGTATTGTATAATGAATTTAAAAATAAATTCATGTATTTGTATCACATATCTGGACTCCATAGCTAGAAATCAAAAGGCGGCAGTACTCAGATTCACAAACGATTGACATTCACCTGTGAAAGCAACTCCAAACTTATACTTCCACGCCCAGAAGGAATAAAACCCTTTCTACTACAAGTCATACGGTCAAGTCAAAGATTGAACACAAATAACTTGGTCCTTATTGACTCCTAAGAAGGGTTTACTATACTATACATGCAAAAAGAATTAAATTTACACATGCTCAGTTTCATAAATTCTAGTAGACTCTTAACGTGTTTGTCTTTATACTAGTAACAATAGTAGAAGATGTTAGCATTGGAGAAAGTGAGAAACACATAAAATTACATTGAAGCCATTTAGAAGTTAGAAGTGAAATCAAACAAGCATAGTGGTGGGGAGGCATTTGCTTATACAGTCAGTTGCAATGCCAACCAATCCATGTCAAACAGAATGTCATGCATATATATTCCAATTTTTCATTTTTTTTTTATTTTATTATTGGAAAAACATGAAGAAAGTAAGTGAAATACATTAACTATAATATAACATTTGGACTGTACAGGAAGCTTGTGTTGTCAGTAACAGTTTATCTTCTTCACTCCTCAGACTCAGCAGGTTCCGGCCCAACTTTGATCTCCAACAGCCTCTCAACTGGTTGTCGGCATATCGGACATCTATTTGTCTGGAACCTTAAAACCTTTGCACATCCGCTACACATGCACTGCAACAAAGACAAGAATATATCAAAGAAGGATTCAAACACTGATTATGAGCGTGTTTGGATTCATTTATTTGAGTTTATCTACTGACATTAGCACTTATGAAACTGTTTGGGAGTTTTTAAAAACAGTTTGTGGCATGTTGATAAATTGTTTTCAGCTTATTTCCAAAAGTTCTTCAAGATAGCAGATGAAAACAGCTTATAGCTTATTCCTTGTTTGGATAAACAACTTAATTAAGCGTTTATAGCATAAAAACTAATCATGTAAGTGATTATGTATAAGCTATTTGTATAATAAAAGTTAAAATTAAGTCAACCTGTTTTCATTTAAGCTTCAACTTGTTTTCATAAGCTATACTGGAGTGGAGAGCTTATTGAAATAAGTTGAAAAAGCTTATGAACATGTAATAAAATTGTTTCCATAAGCTGTCCCTGGTCCCAAACAATTTCACAAGTACTTGTGTCAGTAGATACACCATCCGGTTCTAAATATAAGCAAAAAATCACTTTTGAATTTCATTGAATAAAGAATGAATTTGGCCTATAATATAGACCAGATTCATCCATTATTCAATGAATCTAAAAAGGGACTTTTTGCTTATATTTAGAACCGATGGGAGTAAGCTCAAAGTGCTTATACAATTGGCTTAGACACAGACATTAAGTGCTCATAGAAATAGCTTAGACACAAACTCTAAGTGCTTGTACTATTAGCTCTTAATTGAGTTTTATCCAAACAGGACATAAGTAGTAGTTTTCAACCATTAAGTTGAACAAAAATATTAATCAGTACGCTGAGATTGATCAGTGACAGAGTAACTTTTGGGTTGAGATAACAAGAAATTATAATGATCTAATCATTGACAAAATTTGGCAGCACCAAACATCAACATCATTTAACATTTCCGAATGATTTAGCAGTAGTACTAGTTAGTGATATCACGGCTAAGATCAGCATCATTCTGTTAACCAGTAAAAAAATTAAATCACAAAAAGAAAACTGTAAATACCATGTGGCGACAAGGAAGGACAGTTGTGTCGCGAGGTTCAGATAAGCAGATAACACACTCTTTTCCGGGGTCATTGCCATCCAAGTCACTCTCTACTGAAGTTCCAATACCATATATCTCCTGCAGCTCATACCTCATTCCATTCACCCACAATATCTGCTTAACAACCTTCACCCGGAATTCTCCTTTCTCCTTCTCAAACACTGCTTGAGTTATCTGAGAGTTTGTGTTTGTTTTATTACCAGATGTTGGAGTTTCATTTGTTCCGTTCGCGTCACCGGATGATGCATCTGCTTTAACTGCTACAGGATAGACGTCTTGGTCGCCCACTTTCAATAACTCAGATTCCTCGAACATTGAAAAAGTGATACCAGTTCCAGACGGTTGTCTAAACTTCTGGCCAAGACCTTGCTGGAAATTTATAGTAACAGGTGCAAGAACATTTTCCTTGGTCGAGTTAAGGACACAACCGTCGCCTTCTTTTGCAAAGAAAAGTACTGTGATGCTGTTATGGAGAAAATAGGAAACAAACATTTAGATCAAACAAATAAAAGAACTATACCACAAAATATACATATTCAAATGTGCATTAAATTTAGTTTTGGAAAATTTGGAATTGCTCATGTAAAACATGGATTGAATCGACTATTTAGAGACTTGGTAATGAACAGGTACATAATGTATCCATAGATCTTGCCACAGAAACCAGTTTTTCATATTACTTGATGCTAACTTGGCCATGAATCCATGATGTACGTGGAAGTGTCACCAATGTCTATTTTCAACATTTCCATTTTCCTAGCAGCAAGATTAGCCACCATGGATTTCAAACCAACTAATATTGGCAACTATTCTCTCAACTCAGTTAACCAACTCACTTTCGATTACCATGCACCAAATAATTTCACTTTCGATAACCATGCAAAATAAGTTAAGCAATCTTTCCACCCCCTAAAAAGTAAAAGAATTAAAAAGGCACTCTCAGTAACTTCAAGGGCATGTCTTCTATTCTCTTTGATGTCATTATGCTCTTAATTCACGGAAAAAAAAGAAGAAAAACTGGCTTTGCTTTCAATCAGGCTCCCCATATTATTATAGGAAATTAAACCTGAGTGACGCATAGATATACTTATTCAGTAAATCACAAAATATACGCAAAACATAGCTTCTCTATTTTTCATTTGAAAAATGCTATTTGCAAACCTGTCATGCACCAGTTTCTCCAATTTCCTAAGCTAGCCAGAAAATAACATGTTATGCCGATAAGTAAATAGTTACCCAAATTAGTCTACATTGACATCTATAAGAAAGCTCTCATTACATTACAGTCCAAATTCCAGAAAGACGAGTTGCCATAAAAACTTCAAAAGGACAAGTTTATCAATACAAAACAATAAGACTAATAAACATGGTTAGAGCCTTAGAGGTATAAAATTGAGTAAGTGGCTTCACCCCTTTACTTATTGTCTGTTTGTATTGACTTCTTTGATCCCATTTACTAGTTTATGAGAACAACTTATGACATGCACATAAGTTGTTTTCAGCTTATTTATATAAATTCTCAAGAATAGTTTATCAAAAATAGCTTGTAATAACTTATATGAAAACTGTTTGACTTTATCTTTCGTTATCAAAATAGCTTATTATAAGTCTCACATGATAAGTGCATAATTAAGTTGTTTATCCAATAACATTTGAATCCAAAACCAAAAAATCAGTTAAATCGTGTGTACATCAAACAAGCTCATTAACACACAAACATCAATCCAACAAAAAAGCAAAGACAGGATCCAACAACAAGTACACTAAAACCTTGCATAAGACACATAATTAACCAAAAAAAAAATAAAAATTAACTTATTACATCATAATCAGATAAGAAAAAACACTATTACCTTCCAGAAACAGTGGCATCAAACGTAAACGTAACAAGAAATTGGCCAGGATTTTCCTCATCAGGTTCAATCCTCAGTGTCTCCTTCTTGATGTTAACATCATTCTTTATGGTAACCGCTTTCTGATGTTCCACATAAGGTGCAGGTGGCGGTGCCGGATAACGTCCCCACATTGGGTCCATCGGAACACGGTGATGGTGGTCATACGGTGCCGGCAAAGGCATCGGAACAGTTGCCGGCGGAGGATAGTAATTCGGGTAGTTTTGATACGGCGTAGCACCAGCCGGGTAAACAAATTGGTTAGCCGTAGTTTCCGGTGGCGGAGGTGGAGGAGGAGTCACCGGAGGATGAACTCGGCGACCACTTCCACCGCCACCGTGTCTCCGACGATTGTTAGAACTACTATTACCCATGAGAATTGAAGAAAATTACCACAACACCACTATGGCTTTTTTTTTTACTGGGTTATTTAAAAAATCGAAAGTTGAAAACAAATATAGAGAAAAATTGGGGTTTATAAAAGAAAAAAAAGGTTATTGATTTTGTTGTGGTGGTTCAAAGGGTGTGTGTGTTGTGTTAGAGAATTTAATTTATTTAATGAAAATAATAATAATAATAACAATAATTGATGGAAATAGGAAGATTGTTGTTGGATGGATGGATGATGGAGGATGAAAATGGAAGGTATAATGGGATTGCGTAAAGCTCCACCCAGTTAGAAGCAGACCATTGAGGAGGGTTGGGATGTGAAGGTTTTTGCTAAAGTGCTTCACTTTATTATTTTTATTTTGATTGATTTTTATAAAAACACTATTTTATTTTATTTTGCTTTATTTGGTTTGTCATTTTGCTAATTATTTTTCAATATAATATATAAAGTTTTCAAATCATTATTAGAAGGATATGTTTGGATCTATGAAGCCCCGATACTTCAAAAATAGTGAAGTATCGTGTCTGATATGTCGGATATCGATACTCGTTCGATACTTTTCGATACTCGTATCGGAGAGTACCGGACAATTAATATTATTTTTTATAACAAAAAATCACTGATACGCGTATCAGAGAAGTATCGGACAAATAATGTTCTTTGATGATAGAATTGGAGGAGATGAGACTGATACAATTTGTACTTCCGCTTAAATAGTGAATTTTAGAGTATGATGTTCTTTGGGTGGTATCGATGATATTATATTTTTTTGGATAGCACTATAGTTATGTCTTTTTTGGTAGTACTTATTTAACTTAAGATATGTAATTGTCACTTGTTTGCTCAGTTTGAGAAATTTGAATATTACTTTCTTATCATTGTCGATTTTTGTTATGTTTATATATTTTGCATTTATATATTTAATTTTAAATTTAATTTTTAAACAACGTATTGCAGCCGTATCGTATCGAAAATTTTGAAAATTTTCCCGTATCGATATCGTGTCACGTATCCGGGCTTCATATTGGATCAATAGAATGAGATGAAATAGAATAAAAAAAATGGCTTAATTGAACATTTGGTATCTTACGTTTATTTTATGTTACAAGTTGATCTCTTATATTTTAAACTTTTCAAGTTAGTTCCTTAAGTGTCTAAAATTTGAATTAGTTAGTCCTATAAAGACGATTAAATAGGGCCTAACTAATTCAAATTTTAGAAGTTTGAGTGACCAAATTGAAACATTTAAAACATAAGGGACTAACTTAAAACTTTTAAAACATAAGGGATCAACTTAAAACATTAAATATCCTTCTAGCTTAACCAATAGTACTTAGATGAGATGGTGTAGGTCTCTTCTAGCTTAACCAATGTCCTAGGTTCGATCCCTGACTCAAGCATGCACCAGTATTAAAACTCTTAAGGAGAATTTAATTTATCACTTATTTAGGTCCACAAGACTCGAGGAATTATCTACAATTATGTGCAGATGATATCTAATCTAAAAAAATAAAAACAACTAAAGCCTTTCCTTTTTAAGGGTATACATGAGTTGGGTAAAATTATGAAAATGGGTCAAATATGGGTAACATCTATATCTATATACTTGACAAAAAACAAACAAGAAAATCTAGTGTAGAATGCAACCATAGTGCCACGTCACTTCCATTGGTGGATGGGACCATGGGACCATGGGGGCATTTTTTTGGCTTCTTGATATTTGTTTGTAGTTTATGATATTAAAATAATTAACTAAAATCATATACTAAAATATTTTTTCTTTTATAATAATAATTGAATTTAATTTATATACACAGTCAATATAAAGTTATTTTACACGTACGTCAAATAATATACCAATACATCATATACTGTGTTTAAAAACACATGATGTGTCACATTCATAAAATGATGTGACAACACATCGTTGAATGCATATGTAAAAAAAATTTACACTGACAGTGCACAACAATTAAACTCATAATAATTTCTACGTGGACATATATTTCTGCTCATATATAAATACACGTGTTACTTTTTTTATGGTTTTCATGTAGACCTATATTTATACTCATAGTGTATAAATATGCGTGCGTACTTTTTTACAATTTCTACACCGACTTATATTTTTTCTCATATATTAATTCGCCTGTCTGCTTTTTTATAATTTTGAATGAAACCTATATTTCTATGAATTTAATTTATATGCACCGTCAGTGTAAAGTTATTTTACACATGCGTCCAATAATATATCGACACATCATGTATGGTAATTAAAAATACATGATGTGTCACATTCATTAAATGACGTGGCAACACATCATTGGATGTGTGTGCAAAAAAACTTTACACCGACAGTGCACAACAATTAAACTCTATTTCTATTCCAATATTGTGCCTACTTTTTTTTATAATTTATACGTGGACCTATAGTATTTCTCCTCATATATAGATAAGCGTGTCTACTTTTTTTATAATTTCGATGCACAATTATATCTCTACTCATATGTAAATACGCATGCATACTTTTTTTAATTTCTACGCAGACTTATGTTTTTACTCATGTATTAATACGCGTGTTTGCTTTTTTATAATTTCTACTGGAACTTATGTCTCTACTCATCCATAAATACAAATGGCTGTTTTCTTTTTATAATTTGTACGAGGACCATTATTTCTCCTGATATACTAATACAAGTGTCTACTTTTTTATAATTTTTAAGAGACATATATTTCTACGAGGACCACCAATATTTCTCCTGATATATTAATATGGATGTTTTTTTTAATAATTTCTACGAGGACCACCAATATTTCTACTCATATAGTGATGAAAGTCTCTATTTTCTACTAATGAAAAATATCATCCCAACAAGTTCAATATTATTTATATATTAACAAGTTGTCACTGAAAAATATTATAATTATAACTACCATACACCGGATAACAATCTTGCACTGACAAGTACGTTTTTAACAGGACTAATTTGGTACTGTACAATGTTCAATCTATTGTAATTTACTATATTAATATATTTGTTTGCATTATCTTAATAGAAATATTAATTATAAATTAAAATTAAGTTATATGATAACATTAATCGTTATTTCTACCCACTAAAATATCGCTCTATCATAAATAAAAAGTAGCAATCCCGCGATCCGTGCGTAAGGACGGGTATTATACTAGTAAATATCCAAACCCAACTCAGAGGAAAATACCAACAAAAATTTTGTACATTCACCAAGCCATTGAAATTTTTTCAAATCAAGCCTAATACATATTTTCTCCTTTTACCTTAATTACTATATCTAATATTCTGTAAAATTCACAATATACTTTAGAATTACTGAATCTTAATTCTTTCATTAATAAACAAATTACACCTCTTAACTTTGATGCATTTATGCTCTTTGAGCCCTGTTATGACGGCCAATTCCAACATGAACCACTCTATAAGTAGTGCATGGTGTACAAGTTAACAATTTCATTATAACGAATACGAATTTAATCATTTGATATGTTATTGAGACCTATCAAAATTAATGGTATTTAATAAAAGGGTTAAATATGGTGTTAGATCCCTATAGTTTTGCAGAATTTCGTTTTTAGTCCCTGAATATTTTTTTCGCAATTTTTAGTCCCTGAAGTTTTTTCCGTCAGTGTTTTTAGTCCCTACTTTTCATTCAACTCATGCATATCATTCGAAATTTTAATTTTTTTCTGCGGTCATGTATAGTACATTATAGGCTTAATTAGTCTATTAGTCCCCTAAAGATATTTTTGGTTTGACAATGGTCCCTTAAAGAAAAAAAAATTGTTTTGGTCCCTTAACTATATGACCGTTAGTCACACCGGTTCTTTCCATCAATTTTTAACACTAAATGTATTAGGTGGATCAACATTGCATGTGGTCCACCAGAGATCTCACTACATCTTTTAATTTAAGACGTTTGATCTTATTGAGAAAAAATAGCCATTGAATTTTGAATGTTCATTCTATCTAATAGTGCATCTTCATCTTCTTCTCTAATTTCTTTTGACATTCATCATCATCTTCATTACACCTTCAAACAAAACTCATATCTTCAAATAAAATTCAGAAAAAACATTTTAACCCAAAAAATTTAAAATTAAAAAATTTGAATAAAAAAATTCCTAAAATGTTCATTCACATCTTCACTCTTAAAAAAAAATGAATGAATAGAACAAATATTATCATCTCATCTTCATCTCTCTTTACAAATCAGCATCATCAACAATCACACACTAAAATCAAATTTGGAGAAACCCACACTAAAATAACCAACAAACCCACACTCTAAGTGAGCTAAGAACATCAAACAGAGCACCATCTCATCTTCAACTCTCTTTGCAAATCATCGTCAACCACCGCCGCAAACCACCTCGATTTGACTAATTGTCGTATAGTTAAGGGATCAAAATGGACCTTTTTCTTTAAGGGACCATTGTGAAACCTAAAATGATTTTAAGGGACCAATAGACTAATTAAGCTTTTTCATGAATCTCTCTTATAAATGTTTAAATTTTTTTAACAAGGTATGAATTAAATATGATTTTTTTTTTGCACATAAAAATTCATAAATAATTCATCTTATGTTAAAAGTTCTAAATATTTATCAGATATGTTCTTATAATATTATAAACATGAATACAAAAAATCATGGAAAAAACTCTTGGGAAAGTGCAAAAAAAATCTTCAGGGCATAAAAACAAGATTATAAGAAACTATATGTACTAAAATCATATTTGACCCTTAATAAAAATCCATAAACCGTTAATCTTAATGTGTCTCAGTAACATATCAAATGATTTTCAATTTTTCTCGGTATCCAGCTTTAGAACCGACTAATTCGAGGGGATCAATCTCACCACCAATGTAGTCAGGTTCGTGATCCTACGTAGGATCGGTAGGCTGGTTGAGAATCGTAAGATCGGGATCGTAGCTCGATTCGTAAGATCCTACTCAAGGGTAAAATTGTAACTTCACATAAACAAAAAAAAAATATAATAATAAACAAAATAAACTTAATTAATTAATATTTCATAGACATCATTCCAAATGTTCATAAATTCATAACACAGAGTTAGAAGAAGCAACAGTAAGGTTAAAAAAAAACAAAATGAAAACTGAGGGTTGAAACTTGAGAGTGAAAGAGACGAGTTCAGAAGGTTTCCGTGAGGACAGAGGTTTGAGTGAAAGAGATAGTTGAAAGTGAGAGATGAGTGAATGAAAGTGAGAAAGGAGCGAGAACAAACAACACTAACCGCCGACGTCGTCTAGAGCTCAGGTCAAAAATCCTCTAGGATCGTAAGAACCTATGACCCGATGCGAGAACCTGACTACAAACAGGTCAAAAAAGAAACCTACATGGGTTCTAAGCTCGTTTGGCCTTCACGGGCTCGTAGGATCGCAAGAACCTAAGATCCGGTGCGAGAACCTGACTACATTGCCCACCACCCACTTGCGGGGCCCATTTAAAATTAGAGTTTTTTGCCTTGTATGAATTAGCCCACCAAAATTGGCACCAGAGGAAATCGAACATGAAACCTTGAAAGGAACATATTCAAAGGACTCGAGCCAACACTATTAAACCAGCCCAAGTGGGTTAACTAAAATAGTTTTTTCTTTTCTTTTTTTACTACTTAACTAAAATAGTTTTTTTGACTGTAAGTTAACTAAAATAGTTTTTTTTTTTTTTGACTAATAAAATAGTTGTTTATCCAATAATTGTCATTTTTATCACGCTATTGATCATCTGTTAGCTATTTATGGCCTAACTCCATTATTGTAGATCTGTAATTAAAGAGCTCACGAATTTAAGCTTTGTGTGGGGCAGAAAAAATAATAATCTAAACAAGAATATTGCTTTTTTTGACAATAAAACAAGCATAATATTTTCTTTTTACAAAAAAATGAAGCATCCCTTGTTATATTTTAATTAATTCAATATACTCCATCCGTCCTAAAATATAAGCAAAAGTTAGTCAACAAAAATGAATATATTTGATTTAAATCTTTAACCAAATACATCAAGTTTCTTTGACTCATTTTTGCTTATATTTTGGAACGGATGGAGTATATATTTTTGAACAGTTAATTTAATATATATTAATATTTCTGCTGTTCAAAATGCATGCTTAGATATTTCTGCTGTTCATAATGTTGAATTTAAGCAAAATGCATGCAGTTAATATTAATATATATTGGCTGTCAAACAATAATCCCGAACTGAATTTAGTTGTGGTATTCCCACTCTGTGACTCTTTTCCTTTTATTATATTGGTTGTCAAGGTAATCTATCTGTCGTGTCGCTTCTTAGAATTTGTTTTAGATAATCTTTCAAATATTCCAAAACATTATCGCATCAACTGGTACACATATTATATAAATATGTATTGGTAATTAGTATAGATGGATAATTGTGATTGGTTCACAAATACTTCATCTGTCTTAAAATATAAGTAAAAGTTGTCGATAAAAGTAAATGTATTTGGTCCAAATATTTAACCAAATACATTAAGTTTCTTTGACTCATTTTAACTTATATTTTGGGATGGAGGAAGTAGTATTTAATATAGAAATATTAATAAATATTATTTGTAAATCAATGAGAATCACACACATTAGTAAATGTACTAGTACATATCCACATAATATGTATACCGAAGAATTCACTTCATAAATTTTATTGAAAAATAGTAAAACTTAAATATGTTATTCGTCAAGCCACCAAGTTTGGTCTAGTTGTGAGGGATTTAAGTAGTATACTAGAGGTTCTGAGTTCAATCTTCAGCTCTATTGTAAACCGAAAAAAAAAGTTTATTCGTCTCTTCAATCATATTTAAAATTGTTGATGAAAATAATTTATATAATGTTTTTAGATAGTTTTGAGATTAGTTTTTAGTTATTTTAGTAGCTTTTTGATAGCCAAAGCATAGAAAATACATGGGAAATTAAGTTAGTTGACCAAAAAATAAGAGTAGAAGAAATTACATAAAAAAAAAAGTAAAAATTGAAGAAAATCAGCTCAGCTCAGGGCACATCATGCCACAATGGGATTAATTTATTTGAAGAATTGAATATCTATGCAGAAAAATTAATTTAAAGAAGATCTAAAATCACATCTTGCCACAATGGCACCTATCGTATCACGATACAAAATTTTAAAGCATCGTCTCATGATACACTTATATCGTGCCACCATGGATGCAGGTCCAAACCCACAAGAATAGTGTCCTTCACTCCACAATTATAGGACTATTATGAAAATATAGATCAAAATCATAAATTTGTTAGTTATATTTTACTAGTGAGTATTGTTATATCATTATATGGCACGATACTACTCGCACAAATTTGAATGAGTACTTTATAACTGATTTTATTAAAGTAGGTTTGGTAAGTCCAATAAGATAGCTTTTAGTTTTATTGGACTAGTTTATAAATTTGTTTGATAAAAATGGACGTATTTAGTGACAAGTTTATCTAATTAAATTATAACGTTTTTTGATATGCTATTTCAATAGTGTATGAGCTTATATCTTATACCCCATCCGTCTCAAAATAACTGACCCAGTTAACCACCTTCATGTTTTCCAATGGACAACTATGATCGTTAATATCTTAAATTATCTATTATTAAAAATTATAAAACTTATATATTTTGAAAATACTCATCGAGACAAATCAAACAATGTCTCATATGCATATATTTGCATGTACATATAAGTAGAAAAATATGATCAAAGTAGATCATATGAATAGTACACCAAATCAAATTTATGTCAGTTATTTTGGGACGGAGGGAGTAGTTTTTTACATGTGATTTCATATTTACCCTTATTAAACTAACTTATCAACTATCAAGCTTATAGCTTATTTTTACCAAGCAGATGATATATTCTTTTCCTTGACTTCACTATGATATAGACAGGGGCGGCCCTATACCATGGCCAACATGTGCCATGGCATAGGGCCTCTTAAAAATAAAGACCTCAAAATTTTTTTTATAGAATAATAGTATAGTAAATTAAGGGGTGTAAAAAATGATTATATTACAATACTATTAGGTTTAGGTCCAGTTTTTGTAAAAAAAAAAAAAGAAACAGTGACATAGAATACGAAGACTTGATTGATGAATTTGCTTAAAAAAAATGATGGAAAAATGATTCGTTTTAAGTAGCTATATTGTATTTTGTTGTTATTGTTAGACAACGAATCTTTTTTATATTAATTACTCGAATGATTATATTTTTTTATGTTATTTACAATTTAAATCGATGATGTTTTTTTTATAAAAAATTTACATTTCTTTATTAAAGGGTCACTTTTATATTTTTGCACATGACCTCCAAAAACTCGGAGAGCCCCTGGATATAGACCATTCATCCTATTGTTTGCCCTTCCAAAATTATGATTGATGAAGCAGTAATCTGTTTGAACTTAAAAAACGATAGGATCAGTTCCGCTAGAGAGGGGCTTTATTGATAAATTTTGGTTAACATGGAAATATAAAAACAAAACATAAAATGGATCATAAAAATAAATAAAATATAGTCAAAAAAAGTACACACCAGTACGTTCGGCTAGTTAGTCAATAATTAATTTGGATGAATCGCTTGTTTAAATGATGTGCAAATTCTCTAATTACGTTGAAAATGACGAGACTTTTTTATCCTAGGATTCTTCCTACCTCTGAAATTCTCAGAAACCTTTTCTTCAGTCAATTAAGGTGTAATGGCTATCTGTTCATCCCTAATTTTAACATGCTATTATTATAAAAACAATTAATCCTCTATTAGTATCACATGCGGTTTTAATTGTACTATTGATATCTAAAGAGCCACATCTCTTATATTATAAGCTTGTTCCGTTTTGCTATTTTTAACCCTAATTTTTTTCCCGCTCTTTTTCCCTCTCATTTTACCCTAAATAAAATAGTTAAAATAAAATGTTAAAAAAAAGCCTCACCAAGAATCGAACCTGCAACATTTAAGATTTATTTTGTGTTTTTTGCCACTACACTACATCAATAAATTTGTTATTATTTTGCAATCAATATCTAATAAATATGGAATCTCTCACCATGTTAAATATTTATTATTATTATTATTATTAGCTTTCTATTATTATATATATAATAATAATAATAATAATAATAATAATAATACTTGAATACGGGTAATATGTCTAATGTCTAAGGAAAAAAAAAACTTTTGAAATATATCTCATATTATTATTATTAATATATTTTATTATATATATACAACATAACAAACTTTCAAAAATTTACGATCACTTATTTGATATACATACACGATAGAACCAACTCTTTTGAAATATATACCATATTATTATATTATATATACAACATAACAAACTCTCAAAAATTTACGATCACTTAATATACATACACAACATAACCAACTCTCCAAAATTTAGGCACACCACTCTAAGTTTACGATCACTTAATATACATACACAACATAACCAACTCTCCAAAATTTACGATCACTTAATATACATACACAACATAACCAACATATATATACACACACTCCACTCTAAGTTTCAATTGAAAATCCGATTGATTGCGGTATATATAGAAGAAATATTCAAATTGAAAGTGTAATTTTTAACGGGTTTTTTGTTCAAAGATTGAGTTTTTATTCAATTTGTAACATGTTTTTTATCTGTTTTTTTTTAGGTGTTGAACTTTGAAGTGAAATTTAATTGGAGGTGAAAATTGAAAGTTGGACTAATGAGTACATATAGTTAAGGTTAGTATGTTTTATTTCCTTTCAATAATATGTTTTGTCTCTTGACTGATCTTCCTTTTGTTCCTTCATTCTATTTATTTATTGACAGTCGAATAGCAGGTTTCAATTGGATGTCTCCTTATTTTGACAAGAAATCAAGTAGTTGGAAGAGTCTTATGTTTCTTAATTCATTGTTACAAAGATATGATGATGGTTGTTTGAACGTTTAACTTGATATGTATCATTGTGTTCATCGCACCAGTTTTAATTCTTTTGTTATCAAATCTTTATATAATAGTAAGTAACGATAACAATTTATATGGAAAAAAAATAGTATCAACGGGACAACGGCCCAATCATATATAATTCACTTTTTTTCTTCTTCTTTAAATTGCTAATGAATCAAATATATTATTAAGTAAATTAATACAGATTCTTTCTGTTGGTATTCTCTATGCATCCTATTTCCTATATAATTTGAATTTTAGGTTTTTGTTTGTTTGCTTTTAATTTTCGAGCAAATTAATAGTGACTAAATTCTATTGGTGTTCTTTATGAGGCCCACATATCTCAAGTGCATTTTATGTCTTTTATTTTGCTCATTAATCAGGATCTATTGATAATCTATATAAACTACCATATTTGCATATTAATAATCTATATAAATTACCTGGTATTTTTTTTTTACATTTTTTGGTTTGTTATTTTTAAATAGAATTGTGGAGTATAAATTAAAGGAAGTTCTCTTTTATATATGAAAATTTGAAATCGTTACGAAATAAAATTTTCGCCTCAATATTTGATTTATTTGTTTTAAAATGTGGTGTTTGTTAGGCCAATAATTTTTTTATTTTTTTTTTGACTAATTGTTAGGCTAATAAGTTGATCGGAAAGATAATATATTTTTAATCTCTTTTTATTTTATTTTGTATAACTAATTTAGCTAATTGTTTGCAATTTATACAAATTTCTTAACCAATTATGTCGTTTTCATGAAGCTAATTGTTTGGAAAGAATACATCTATTTTTAATTTTTGGTAGCCAATCTATATATAATATCTTATTATTTCAATTTCATTAAATTCATATTTTGATTTTTTTTTTTACTTGCAATTTTTATTATAACAATTTAATTTGTATATCTTACACTCCATAAAACCCGTGCAACGCACGGGTTGGATTCTAGTTATTATCAAAATTTTGTAATCAAATACTTTTTATTTATTTTTAAAATATGTATTAAGTGTACTGTTAAAAGAAATATATGTTATTAAATGTATCAAATAAAAAATGTATGAACTCTAGTACTTTCACTTATTCACTTATTTGCTGAAATTCTAATCACTAAACTACTCAACAAAAAACCGAGTAGGAGAGATAAAAAATAATATATACATTTAGTCAAAATATATAAATAAACATTTAATTCCGTAGAGGTCTATTCACTTATTTGCTGAAATTTTAATCACTAAACTACTCTTAAATTTCAATTAATTTCCGTAGAGGTTTTTTTATTTAATTTTATAAAGAAACATTAAATTTCAATATTTGTTTGATTTCGTCATTCCGAAGTACGATAATCCTAGTTCTATGAAAGAGTTGTGGCCCATAGTCTTGTGTAATGTGTTTGTTGACCGCCTTAAACTGTGTCTTGACAAGTGTATTTCGAAGGAACAATAGATCTTTGTAGAAGGTCGGTCCAATTTCACTATAAGAAAATGAGAGTTTTGCAACGGTTCTGAACGACGCTAGCGGCAGTTTTGAACCGTCGCAACCTTGTCTAGCGACAGTTGAGCAAAGACTGCAAATAGGGGTGTACATGGATTGAGCAAATTCGATCGATCCGGTCAAACCCTCCCAATCCAACCCAAAAAAGTGGGTTGGGGTCGGGTAATTGAGTGAATATGAATTTCAAAAATGAAAACCCCATAAAAAATCGGGTTTCGGGTAAAACCAACTCAATCCAAAAAACCCACCGACCCATTAGTGCTTTGATTTTTAAAAATATTTTTTTATTAAAATAGTAAAGGTTTTTCCATTTGATCGTTAAATATTTTTTATAGTGAAAACAAGTTATATATTTTTTAAGAAAACAAAAAAATTGAATAATTTTTATAAACAAATATGATGATTAATCATTTAGTCAATATTAAAAAAAGGAAAAAAATCATTCGGGTAAACCACCACTCAACCCATAAATTAGTGGATTTACACCGAAAATGAGTGATTATTTTTTATAGTAAAAAAATATCCTATTTTTTAAGAAAATACAACGGTTGAATTATTTTTATGAAAAAATATGATGATTTGTCATTTAGATATTTGATATTAAAAAAATAGAAGAATAATTTGGGCAACCCACTACCCAACCCAACCCAAAAATTAGTAGATTTATCCAACCCGGCCCAATGTTGTAACGAGTGGTTATTTTAATAGACTCAATCCGGAGTACCCTATGTGGTTTGGGATTTGGTTTTGTCCAAATCCAACCCAAACTGTCGTAACATAGTGGCGTCGGTTAAAACCGTCTCAAAACGTTCATGAGTGTTTAAATTTTGAACCCTTCCGTGGCAGTTTTGAATAGTAGTGGTTCAATTCAATTAAAATTTGTTTTGAATTAGCGTCGGCTTTAAACCGTCGCTACAACTTTTTTAAAGAAAAATATAAAAAATTGGCCCTTTTTTGCTGCAGTTTGTTAGAACTAAAATTGTTCTTAGAACAAACCCCAAGAGCTTGATAAAGTTTTGATGATAACAAAGTATTGATATGCAATTGAAGAACACTAATGATCTTAAATGAAAGTGTGCAGTTAACAATGAAGATAGAATCTGAGAAGCTCAAAACAAACTATAAGTGTCTGAAGCATTCAGAGGTTCTGAGAGAACCAAATCTGAAGAAAGTCTGTCAGAAGCTACAAGAGTCTCAAAAGCAACAGAAAGTCCAAGAAGCAAAGAAGAGTCTGTCAAAAGCAGCTTCAGTGTACTCTCAGAAGCTACACAAGAATGACAAATTATAAATCTGATGGAATCAAGTCTAGAGATATTGTCCCTCAAGCTATAAACTACACAAGGACGAAATGGATGCTGCTGCATGCCAGTCCAACAAGTCAAGAAAGGGAATATCAAGACAACGGTATTAAAGTTACCTCTTATGTGCAAAGGAACTATCTTCGAGAACCAAAAAGGAAGAAGCAGTTTGTCATTTGTGGAATAAGTTAAAACAAGGTCTGAGTACCTTTCAAACGGGCAAACTAATCTCTCACAACGGTCATATTCAAACGTCTCTATTTCTAAAGCCTATAAATACAAGACCTCTTTGAATTGACAAAGTTGTCGTTGAATGATCAAACTTTTCAAAAGAGCTTAAACTCAAGAACTACACACAAAAGAAAAGAAAGTGTTCATTCAAACCAAAGAACGTAATAGCAAATATCTGCACAAGACGTAAACTCAAGACCTTCATTCAACGTCAAAGCTTTCTGTTTTGACAATATTTGTAAGAGTTAGTCCTAGGTGTATAAGTGTAACCAATCTTATTGTATAAGATTTGGAAATCTCTTGCGTTTGTGCTTGAGCAAATTAAAAGTCTCTTGCATTTGTGCTTGAGCAATTTGGAAGTCTCCTACTGTGTGATCTGGAACAATTAGAGTAAGTCTCCTGCTGTGTGATCTGGAGCAATTAGAGTAAGTCTCTTGCTGTGTGCCTGAGCATCTGTTGAAGTCTCTTGCTGTGTGCTTGAGCAAATTGTGTAATCTTGGTGATTATAGTGAACTCTCTTGTTGAAGAACAAGGGGACTTGAGTACTCTCAAGTTGTGAGGGGAATCAGTATAAATTCTTGTGTGTTCTCTCTTTCTCTCTCACCTTCTTAACCTTGCGTCTGATTGCATTGTGTATTTGATTCATCCGCTGCCAAAATAGACTCTGATAGATTTCTTAATCTTGAAGAAAATTTTAAATCCTCAAAACACAAATCAACCCCCTTTCTTGTGTTTTTCACACCTTCACAGTTAATTGTTCTTTTTCATCTTTTTTTTCTTCAACTTAATAACTAATATTGAAATTCAAACATGCTAACTAAATTAATTCAATAACAAAAGTTTTAATACATCCAAAATCTATAACACAACTAAAATATATAACAAAACAAAAGTGACTAAAATACATGAAGCATATAAGTCTCCACCATTAATAGGTCTCTTTCTCTTTGCAGCACTTCAGAGCCTTTGTGCTAATGTTTATGAAATCTGGATCAAATTGCTCATAAAAGGATTCAAGTGCCTGATGATACCATAGGAAATATTAAAAACCATGATAAATTTTAGAGCTCAAGCACAAACTATATCCATTACAAATGAAGACAGTTTAGGAGAAAACATGAGTTACACAGACAACAACTCTAGGACATACAGTCGACTACTTTGAATAAGTTTTTGTGGGTTTTTCTTGGAATAAGTTGTATGGGAAAATGTAAAAATAATTTTTATTGGTTGTTATTTATTGAGAAAAGGGGAGAGAGAAAATTAAATGCAATTTGCATTTAATTTTATGAGAGTAAGAAAAAAATATTCTGGAAAATGGTTTTTTCCTTATAATTTAGAACAAAAAAATGGAATTTTCCCCCTTATAATTTGGGACGGGGAAAGTATTTGATAGTAGAGTATTACCTGAATTACGCTGAAAAGACTTTTTGCCTAGGAAGAGGAACATGTTGTTGAGTGTTTGTGCTTTTTTGGTAAATTGTTTTTGTAGAACAATATTAGTGACTTCTGAAAGTGGCAGCTAGATACTTTTGAAAGTTATTCTGTCGAAGGTGTTTATCAAATAGTGAAATGCCAAATACCCCCCTGAAATTTTAAAATTCGTCAAATACCCCCCTGGAATTTGGAAATAGGCAAATACCCCTTAAATTGTGAAATGTCAATCAAATTGTCCCCTGCTCCGTTTATCAAATGTTAACAACGGAGGATTAAGTGGTCTGCCCGAACAAAATGGAGTTCAGATCCTCTCCATTTTGGGAGGAAATGGCAATCTCAATTTCCTTTCATATCTTTCTGACATGTGGAAAAAAACTTATCAATGGCTAAGATTAATTTTCAGTACTTTTAATTAATTAATAAAAACCAAAATGAAAAGGCGCCTTGTTTTCTTCGTCCCTGTCAAGGTTCCAATACTTTGCATCTTTCCAAAACTCACCAATGTTTTAATGTTTCTCTGTTAAAAATGACATGAAACAATTAAAGACAACAGAGCAATGATTACCAAAAATTACTGTATTTCTTCATCTCATGACCCTTCCTTGCCCTTAGTCTTCAACACGGCGTTCTTCACCGTCGACACCGTGACATTCAACAGTTTCCGTCAACACAATAATTGTTGTGTCTACTGTTTAATGCTTCAAAGTCCAAGCTTAATCTCCTTAAAAACAAAATTATTGTTATAATCATTCTAAATATTGGTTGATTATTAATGAAATATTCTTTTAATCTTTATGTTATCATTACATGATTCAACCACATAACTTTTTGGTTTTGAGGTTACATCATTCATAAATCATAACCAATATGAGAAATAAACAGACCAATTCGTACCCACTACCCACTTCTGATACAACTCAAACAAAAGCGCAACAACGACTACCTCATGTTTGACAACACGACCAGTGTTTTAAAAACCGGACCGGTCATCGAACCGGTGATGGTACTGGGTCACTGGTTCATTGGTTGAACCACCGGGTCATTGGTTGAAACGCATGCATAAACCGGATCAAACCAGATAAACCGGAGGAATGAACCGGTCTCTTTAATAAAATTATATAGCTATTAAACCAGTCGAACATGATGACTCAGTCTCTTAAAAAGTTAATGACACCTAAAAATTTAAAAAATTTAAAATGTCATAATGTCGCAACTCACAAGTTCTTAAATTCAAATCTTAAATATTGTCACCACGCACTATAAAATAAAATAGTACAAATTACAAAACCAAATAGATTTTAAACAAAGTCTAGTTGCAACATTATCTAATCGCAACATAAACGAAATAACAAAGTTTAATAATAAATTTAATTCCAATGAGACATATTTGTTTCGGACACTATTTGTTTTAGTTTAGTTTTTTCTTTTTACTTTTTAAAAAAAAAATAATTATGTAAAAAAAACAACGTGATTTTGATTTGAAAAAAAAAAAAAATAGCAGACGCAGTCAAACTGGCGGTTCTGGAAAACCGTCGGTTTGCCGGTTTTTAGCGGTTCGCTCCGGTCTAACTACATGTCCGGTCCAACATTTGAACCAGACCGGCTACCCCTCCGGTTCGCGGTTCAACCGGTCCGACCGCCCGGTCCAGTCCGGTTTTTAAAACACTGAACACGACTATGGCGGCGTTACGATGCAATGTTGACATGAGTTTGTCAAGGTCAGTGATGAAAGGCACAACAACGCGATGCAATCGATTCGTAAGAAATTTGAGATGGGTTTCTCAAGGTTTGAACTGTGAACAACTATGGCGGCGAAGGAAGAGGGTGTGTGTGTGAGAGAGAGAGAGAGAGTTGTTTTCTAGGTTGTATTTATTAAAATTAAAATAAAATAATTTATGGAATGAATCCACACCGTTGAGATTTACTTTGTCAGATGTCTTATTTTTATGACTGAAAATTGAGATTGCCATTTCCTCCCAAAATGGAGAGGATCTGAACCGGACAAAATGAGGTGACTTGGAATAATTTACTTACACTAAAAGTGTTTAGATTTACGTTGCAGTTATTTCAAAATAACTAGTCATTTATTCTTTGAATGTGATTTTTTTTTTGTAATCTTTGGAGAGGTTTAAGTGGCTGAGAATTGATACCACATTTTTTCTATTGATGTTCATTTTCATGCTCTTCAATTTGGCAATAGTTATTTGTTTAAAAAGGAGACGCGCAAGTGTTTGATGACAATTGAGACGGCGTATTGTTGGCTTCTTTTGAAAGAAAGGAATAACACGTTCTTCTCATAAAATGTTTTAGTGATTGAACTTATTTAAATTTGTGGTTGTTCAACCCTTTATTTTGTTTAGGGATTAGAACTACTTGATTCCTTTGATTTTTTGTAATTTCCTTCTTATAGGGAAAAATCGATTCCATCTTTTCTTTAACTTTTTATATTTTTATTTAATTAAATACATCTTATATTTGATTGAAATTATTTTAGTTAATATATTGTTTGGCTTCTTAAGAGCATCTACAATGGAGTTCCCCAAATTTGAGTTTTTAACTGGGTCCCACGTGTACATATTACTCATTTATTATTTATTTAATGATAGTTCTTAATAAGCACTCAATCCCTCCAAAAATTCTAAATGAGTCCCATCAGTAACTCTACATCACAATATATTTTAATTATAAATAATATATAAAAGTAAGCAGGTTCCATAAAAAAAAAAATTTAATGAAAACTAAGATGGACCATAGAAGAGAGAGAATTCTTATTCAAGAATCGATTCATATTAAGAATTCAAAAGTGAATTGCTTCGATGGTAGTTCCTATTAAGAACCGGTTCTTAATAGTGTAAAATCCACCATTAGAGATGGTCTAAGAAATTGATATATTGCACTGCAGGCACACTGAAAAGGACCTTAAAAAAACAAAACAACTCAAGAGATGTGCAATATATCAAATTGTAGGTAATAATAATAATAATAAAAAATAATATGAACGTTGTTAGTAGTAGTTACACCCAACCATTATAATAATAATTTTCAAATTTTCATTAAACTCTTATTAACTTTTTTGTCAACTTTATCACTTAATTAATACCATCTTGTCATAATTAATCACCATAATGTCTTTTTTAACTTATATAATTATTGATGGTAAAGAAAATAGGTAGTTGAGATTTTATTTAGATATAATTCATTCACTTTCCATAATCTTATTCCAAGGTTATCATATATAAATAGTTAAATGCATCTATGAGTCTATTTGAAGTTTATTCTAAATAATAAATGAGGCAGGATGAAATGAAACCAAATGTTATATCTTTCAATAATGTTTTAACCGATATAAATTTTATAAAATCAATAGCTGAATTAAAAACTTATATCATACAGATTATTTGTGTAAAATTTTACACAAATCCAAAATCATTTAATATGTTATTAAAATATATCAAAATTAACGGTTTGCATCTTTTTTAAATACGACGGTTATTATAGATTAGAAACATATTAATATTTTTTTTCATACAATCAAAGATTTTGTCTTTTTTATTTTTTACTTAATGGATTTTGTCTAGTCTAGTCTTGTCGTTTTCCAACCTCAACTTGTATACTTCCAAAAGTAATCCGTCGTCAAATGAGACTTTGGATAAAAAAGAAGAAGAAATTAACAACAAGAATTCCTATAAGAATTTGTCAAAGGGACAATAAATATGCAAAGCTTACTTTACTAGACCAACGTGTGTTTATTTTCTTCTACCCTTTTCCTTCAAACATGTCATTTATTCTCATCCTCTTCACACTCACACCTTTCCCATATATACACCCAATTTCAATAACAAACCAAATCTTTTCCTACTTTTCTGTTCTTTAACTATGAAATTCTCACTTTTCGCTTGTTTCTCTTCTTCAAATAACAACAACAAAAACGGTATATTAAACATTCAAACTATGTCTTAGTGTCTTGTTCTTTTTAATTGGTCTGTCTTTGTTCATCATGTTTTGATCTGTTTTGTTTATATGCAGATTTCCCTGAGGCAGAGAATGATGGAAGTTTTCGTGTATTTACTTATCACCAATTGAAATTAGCTACTGGTAATTTTGGTGACAAGATTGGAGAAGGTGGATTTGGCTCTGTTTATAAGGTAATATATTTACATTTTATTTATGATTTTTATTTTGGTTTTAACGAGTCGTTGTCTTTTTTGGTCAAATAGTCTGGTGACGAGAATCACTCACATTATATATGTGAACCTACACTTCAAATGTCCTTGCAATTTTTTACCATATAAGTTGAAATGGACTTTCTTTTTGTTATGTTTTCACCACGAGTATCCGGTCCATTGGACCGTTTAATCTGATTTGAAGGTTGGTTCTAGCATAAGTGGTTATAACCTTCTTCTGATCGCAGTTGCGGGGATCAAACCGTGATCCTCTCTACCAAGTTGAGCGCTAATCACCACTGTACCAACTAACGATTGACAGTTGAAATGAACTTTAGAATGCAATTAGTTATTATTGTAATTAAATTATGAAAATTAGCTTAATAGTAGTTATGATTATTTGATGGAAAAACTGATTGGGGTTGACTTGAATTTTAAAGGGGAGGCTCATTGATGGATCTTCAGTGGCAGTGAAAGTGCTTTCTATTGAGATTGAATCCATGCGAGGAGAGAGGGAATTTGTTGCAGAATTGGCTACACTAGCAAATATAAAGCATCAAAATCTTGTTAGCCTTAAAGGGTGTTGTGTTGAAGGAGCAAAAAGATATTTAGTCTATGATTACATGGAAAATAATAGCCTCCACCACACTTTCTTAGGTAATTCATTTTAACTTCTCATTCTATTTATGCTTCTAGATTTTCCAAACAACTGTTTGCATTTTGCAACAATTGATGGTTTACACCCATGTTTTAAAAATTGAACCGACATTGTTCTAGCTTATGAGTCATGTCTCAACTGTTTTAAATTGCTTGAAGCGATACAAAACTACGATCGAACTGTCAAAATGACTGAACCATAGTAAAGGTGGCTTAGCATACTTGACCTAGACATATAAAATATCTCTTATTGTGGCTTATGATTGACAGGTTCTGAGGATAAAAGGATGAGATTCAGTTGGGAAGCAAGGAGGAATATATCAATTGGTGTGGCTAGTGGAGTTTCCTATCTCCATGAGGAGTTGAAGCCTCATATAGTACACAGAGACATCAAAGCCAAAAATATACTCATTGACAGAGATTTTACACCAAAAGTTGCAGATTTTGGTTTGGCTAAATTAATGAGAGATGAAACATCTTACATTAGCACTAAAGTTGCTGGGACATTGTAAGTGTGAACATTAAGAAAAACTATACAATGATTAATAATTTCAATCATTTTTATTCATTAACTAATGATACTTTTTTTATTAAAATATTATAGGGGTTATTTGGCTCCAGAATATGCTAGTTCAGGACAACTAAGAAGAAAATCAGATGTTTATAGCTTTGGAGTATTGCTTTTACAAATTGTGACTGGCTCGGCTGTTGTAGATGCTTATACAGATATTGAACGTTTCATTGTAGAAAAGGTATGAAAATTAGAATCATAAAGTTATTTTACCTTGTAGCAAAGCTATAGCTTATAGGAATACTCACTATAGCCTATAGGAACCAAAGTCGTTTATATCAGACAAAACACGCATTTGCTACAACTAATTATCCCGACCATTGAATTAAGATTCCGTTCATAAGGGTCATTTTCTGTTGTCGTGACGCTTTGGTTAGGCCGACTACTAGAGGTTACTTGTGGCTTCCGCTTACAATGGTTATTTGTTAATATATTACAATAGTTTACACTTACAATTGTTATTTGTTAGTATATTACAATAGTTTAGCCAGTTGATCTACTCATCTCATCCCAGATTGCATGCAGTTACTGACTGCGTGTTATCATGCGGTCAGAACTCTGTGACGTCCAGTGGTCCAGATATCAAGCTCATTAATTTTAGTTTTAAAGGAAAATGAAAATATGCTTGAGATTTGGACAGCCACGGAATTTTTGACTGAGTGTTAGTAGTAGTATTTGGTCAGTGATGGCAGACAATTTAGATTTCAATTTCATGTACTAAATTGTCAATTTCATCTACATGGAAAGAAAGAATTAATACCAAAAGGTGTTCCCTTGTTTTTGGTTGGTCAAAGTGATTAAATGTGGTCTTGTTTGAAAATATATGCAGGCTTGGGCAGCTTATGAAGCCAATGATCTATTAAGGATAGTGGATCCTGTGCTTAATACAAACTATTCAGCAGAAGAAGCCATAAAATTCCTCAAAGTTGGATTACTTTGCGTGCAAGAAACTGCAAAACTTAGACCAAGAATGTCAGAGGTTGTAGAAATATTGACCAACAACAATATTGATACGAAAGATGTTCACATTTCAAAACCAGGATTTGTTGCTGATCTCAGAAACATAAGAATAAAACAACACATGACAACAGATTCGCCGCAAGGATCTAGTTCTTCGGGAACAAGCTTTGCAAGCTCCGTTTGGAGTGTTAAAAATCTCGCTCGTTGATTTAGATCAATAAATCAGACATATATCTATTAAAAAAATATTTTACTATAGATGATTTTTTTTCACCTCCGTGTAATTTTGCACGAGTTTTTTTTACTAGTTTAGGAATAGGTTGGTGTCAAATTGGTCACCATGTATAGATAGCAATAGCGCTTAAGAGATTTGATAAAATCCTTCGAAGTGTTCATAATCATTTTTTGTTCTTAGGATTGGTTGCATTTTTATTTATTTTTTAAAAATTTTGTGTGGAATTGTTTCCTATGTACTAAGAATTATTTCTTCTGACTTGCATTGGCAAGTTGAGGGACATGCTATTTTCAATGTCTCTAGTTGACATTGGATATTTAATGAAGAATTTAAAGCCTGTAATTTTTTTAATCAATTTTTCAAGTTAGTTGAACTTGAATAAAGCAATTTATTGTGGAAAAGACATGACAGACAAAAGAATCGTCACCCTAAATTCGTTTGTAATAAACAATTTATTTTATTGTAGATAATGTATTTCATTTTGATTATGATATCCTTGTCACTGATATATACTGGGGCCAATAAAAATAAGTATCAACATGTTTCTTATTGTATACAATAGACATTAAATCTTTAATTATTAATCAGCGTTGGTTGAGAGTACAAAAAATTTAAAGAATTAAATTATTTTACTGGTCTAGAATCGGGTGAGATGGATAGTTTAACTGGTTGAACAAGTTGAACTAAAAATTAAAAGAGATGGAGCTTCAAAGTTCAAAAATTTACACATAATTTTTTTTATGAGTATGTTTGATTTACAAATAAAAAGTAGCGGACAGAATAAAATAACATAAGACAACATTTTAAAGTGCTTTTTTTTTGCCTTTTATATGTTTGGTAGATAACAAATTATTTTACTATTTTTAGATAACTTGTGCTTAAAGCAACTTTGTTTTATGGTCAGTGAAAGATTAGACGAAATTCAAATATTATTAAGTTGATGCCGGTTTGTCTTGTTTCAAAAATAATTTTAAAATAAAAAATTGTACAGTTGATCTTTTAGAAAAATAAAATGTATCTTAAAGAATATTGTACCAAAAACAACATTTACACCTTATATTTCATTACGCTTTTGTCTTAGCAATTAAATCATTTTCACACCATTAAGAATGTATTTGATTCGAGAGAAAGAAAGAATGAAGAGAGAAAAACACAAGAATTAATGGATAAATTTGGACTAAATGAATTTGTGTAGTCACGGTTTTAGGGTGCGTTTAATCTGCTAAAAGATAGGGGACTGCACTGGACAACTTTTTTTGTACCCTGTTTGTTTCAGAAACTGTTTATGGGACTGGACAAATAGGTAGTAAGGGACAGGACAAAAACAAGATTTTTTGTTCCCCACTAAACCACAACACAACTTTTTGTCCACAGTACAACTGTAAAAATTACAAAAATACCCATTTTATTTTCGAATACAAAAAATATTATATCTTTATCTCTCTCCAATGCAATTTTGTCCTGTCTTGTATTATCTTGTCCTGTCCTGTCACTACAAGAAAACAATGATTTAGTGGCCGCCAAAATCCGTCACAAAGTGGATAAATCGGTCACAAATTGAAAAAATTGTCCAACTTACCGGCCGCAAAAATCGGCCACAAAAAACCTCGCTGGTAAGAGTTTGCGGCGGCCAAGGCGGCCGCAAAGTGTTGAGACAGGTCTGACACACTTTTGGCCAAGTTAGCGGCAGCTAAGGCGGCCGCAAAGTTATGTCTTTAGTTTTTAAAAAACGTGTGAAATTAGCGGCGGCCTAGGCGGCCGCAAAGTACTTTTTTTATTTTTTTAAAAATATTTTATTAATTTATAAAATATAATTAAATTATTAAATTAATTTTTTTTAAAAAAGCTTATCCCGGTTGGACCAATTATGTCCTAATTATTTTTTTGGAATTTTGTTTTGTTTAATTAGGCATTTTTATTTATGGATCCACTTTGTTAAAATAGTCAAATGTAAGACACCAATTTGAGGAGTTCAGATCACCTCCAGTCCTTTATGCTCCAGTTTTTCTAGTCTAGTACCCAGATCTTGACATGTGAAAAACATTATTTCAATGGTACAAATTCAAGAAGGAAACAAAACAAAAACAAAAACAAAACAAAAAACAGAATGTAAATATAATTTTGAATCTAACACGTTATAAAATTTTTTAATCTAACAAACCACAAAATATAATTTTGAAACACAATTGAAAAAAAAACCTTAATTTCGAGATCTGAGAGACAGAGATTGGGAACAAAAACAGTGTGCAAAACTTGATACCAGAAAACAATAAAAAGGACAAAAAATTAAATAATAAAAAAAAAAAAGAGGAAACAGAAGACAACAGAAAATCCAAAAAAAAAAAAAAGACAACAAAAAATCAAATACAAAAAAAAAAACCTTTTTTTGTTGTCTTGTTCTTGAACAAAGGGAGTTTAAAGTTACAGATCTAGGGTTTTAAGTTTAAGGTATTGAATTTTTGTTCTTGTGTTGATTCGGTTTAACAAGGGAAATATGATTTTTGGTTTGATTTGGATATTTTTTGGGTTAGATTTGGTGTTAGAAGGAAAAAAATGATGAACAAATTGAGAGAGTGGGAGATGAGAGAGTGAGGGATGAGTTCATCCCTTGTTCATCACCATAGTCCAACGTTTATTTTTTTTTTTAAATCAACTACAACTTAGCGGCCGTCTAGGCCGTCACTATGTTTTGCAACGATTCTCAAGACCTATCAGCTGCAATTTTGCGGCGGTTTAGGCCGCCGGTATGTCCTAGGACAACTTTGCAGCCACCTAGGCGGCCACTAAGTTGCTGACGCGTTTCATTTTTTATTGTTTTTTACTTTGTGGCCATTTATTTTAATGTTGCGGCCGCCTAGGCGGCCACTAAATTAATATACAATCCGTCACAAAATTGATGTATTCTTGTAGTGTGTATTGTACTGTTATGTCCTGTCTAGTACCTACTGTACTGTATATTGTATATTTTATGATTTAAAGATTTATTGAAGTTTATTTATTTATTGTATTATAGAGTACATATGAAACAACTATGGTCTCGAGCATCCTTACCTAGACACAAAGATATAGACACAAAATTTAGGCGCACTTACATCAATAAAAAAATTTAAAAAAATAAAATAATTACATCAATTAATATAATTTTAATAATATTTCTTAATTTTTTTTTCTTCTTATGTGTGTGTCTAACACCTCAAATATATGACTGTGTCTAAATAAGAATTTCCCCAATGACCTTGAGTGTGGGTGCGTTAGAGTAGAATAAGGTGTGCTAGAGTTAGATTTTGTCAAGTTTAGGTTTGATATGTTTAAAAATTGATGGTTTGAGTTTGATCGTAAAATGTTATAGACTTATTTTGTAGCCATGCATGAGTTTGACGTTTTGAAAATCTGATATATATGATCCGTTAACGTTTAAAAACTTATTTCATATGAACAAATTAATATTAAATAAATAATTATATCCATTATAAAATAACTAATTGACCCATAAGATGAGACTTTCTTTTGATATATGTTTAACATGACATTTTAGAAAAGTTGACTATGTATGACCTATGAAGCATGGGTACTCCATTTGAGGGAGAGTACCGATACCGGGTACGTATCGGATACTGGTACCGGGCACATATCGGGTACCAGTACATACCCGGTACACATACCATACATACCGAAAGCGTACCATTTTTTTCATACATGCACTGCAAGAATACCATATGGTACACCACGGGTACACGTAACCAAACACATAAAATGTGTTTATTTTCTTTGGTTTTTTATCGAAAAAGAGTAAAATTTATAATGAAGGAGTAAAAAATATGTAGGATATTGGTGTAGATAAACAATATCTATTTAATCGAGGCAATACTCTTTGAAGTTGTTAGTCTTTCTTTCGATAAACTTGAACTAAACGCCGCTTTTTTTTAGCAAATTACTTTTTAGTTTTGATATTTTATTGTCATTTGAACAATTTGAATTACTTTTAAAGTATACTTTTTTTTATCTATAATTATTTATTTTAACAATGTGGTTTTATTTATATAATTATATTAAAAAATATATATTATACAGACGTACCCGTACTCTAGTTTTTTTTTTAAATGCCGTATTCCGTACCAGTACCGTACCTGTACCTAGGCAACATAGGTATGACATCATATTATATATATATATAGGCATGACAATGGGGAGGGGAGGGGCGGGGTGTGTAACATCCCGATTTTCGTAACTCGATATATTTTACTTTACTTAAAATTTAGATATTTTATTTCTTTATAACTTGGTCGTTTTTGCCGTGATTGATATATTGTTGGTTTTGAAAGTTTCCATTTAAATTTTTAAAGGGCTTGAAAAGGAATATTTATTTATATGAAAATAATATTTATTTTATGCTATAGTTTAAATATTTTATCATGAAAGAAATATTTACACAAGCTAGTTATACTATTTTATAAGATCACTATCTTAATTTAATTGAGCTTTGTGTGTTAAATAAATGACATGAATCTTTATTTTATTTAAGATACTAAATATTTATTATTATGTAATTTCATTTGTTTATTTAAATACAAAAACTTGATAGTTTATAATATGTATATTATATAACGTGAGTTTTATATATAAGCTAAGTTAGTTTAATTTTATATAGTAGATATAAGATCTTTTAGTTGCAAAACAATAGCCATAAATTGGTTATTATATGAATATGGAAGCATCTAGTTTGAACTAATATATCTTTTTCAAATAATATCATTAGAATTTAGCTATAGTACATTGTGTTTTGTATAAGGGTAAATATTCAGTTTTATTTTATATTGATAAATCTTTTTAGAAAGAAACCGTATGCTAGGTGAATACATGAAATCAAAGTCCTTCATTGTTAAGTAACTCACCCAAAGTAATTCACCTCCTACTTAAAAGGAAAACCATATTAAGCTTAGTGTCCATCAACATGGCATGATATTAGCATAGGAAGGTGATTATTAAGCATGGTTAAATGATTTTTTATTCCATCCAAAATAGTATAAATAGGTGACCATACCTTCATTTGTTTCATCACAAACCAAAATGGTTATGGTTATTCCCTCTCATAACATCACGTCTCACACACTTTCTATATACAAAACATTCTCTTTTCTTTCTTTAGATGAGGGAGTTATAGCGAGGTTATTTTGGTTCGGTTTCTTTCGAGTAAGTTTTAGTGTATCCTTGTGCTGCTGATATATTTAGAGCATTGAGTTTTCTTCCGAAGATTTGTAAAGGTATTTTTCACTTAATTTAAATATTTTTCTTAATGTTATTAGAATGTCGGGATTATGCCCAAATTAACTCAGTTTGTTTCAATTATATTTTATATAATATAGTAGAGTTTATAAATCTTTATAATAAAGATTTTTACGCCGTTACTAGGCTTCTACTATGATTTTATTTAAAAGATATTATAAGCTTTTAATCTATATTTTATTTACTTACATATTTTAACTACTAGTGAATTATCGGCAATTACACTGTTAGCAGGATTACTACCGGAGGTGCTGTTTTTCAAGACCGTTATCAACAACTAAAGGTCGGGCAAGATTCCGTACACGTTGGGACGGTTAGCGTAAAATAGCTTAATATATATGTGTAGTGGTGTCGACAGCCACTACAAGCGATAAATAACTAAGGAGAGCTTATTCTCTTTTTGTGATTTTCACGAATTGCTAAATGAGGGTACGCCGGCCTTAATTATTTATCATAGGAATTATCTATGATAATGTGTGTTGTATTGTGCTTGCATTACTTGATTAATTGTCTAAGTGTTTATTTGTAAATATGTGATTGATTGTGATTGTTAGACTAAGAAAATGAGTTATACTCTTTAGAGTGAGAAACAACGGTAGATATGTAAGATCCCCAATAACATAAGGGTAGTTTGTTACTCTGAGTTGATGTATTCGGTTGGATTCTGGCTAAGGAAAGACTTGGTAGACTATGTCTCTTACGGTTACCTCTCTTTCCTGGGTAGTCAACCATACACTATTCATTGTACGGATTGAACTTATTGTGAAGAAATGAGGTTTGTGTGAGGAAAGAATGATAAACATACTTTGAGGTTATTGATGGAAACTGGCACTCAACCTAGGTGACTAGAGTATATTATAACTAGATTGATTGATGTGATAATTCTTGAGGGTTGAATTAGTGCTTAGAGTTTGAGTTGCCATAAGTTGATTGAGAGTGCATATAGAATTGCATTTAGGAATGTGTAAGTCCACTGCCGTACGGTATGGGACGTACGAGGTTGATCAGCTGCCTGAATCCTGACGAGGATTATTTCTGCGCGCTTGGCAAGATAGTGGGATCTTGGCCTGTTTTGTTAGGGGCGATCGACTTATAACACTTGGACTCCACGTGAAGTCAAGTGGCGTAGCTCTTGGTAAATGAGAGGACGTTGGTGGCAAGTGGTCTCGTGATATCTGATCTTGGTAATTGGGAGGATATCCTTGACAGCGTCTAGTGGCCCGAGTCAGCATATAGTTCAAGGATGCATTAAGATAGATAGAATCTATTCATGGAGAATCTGGAGAAAAACATTATAGGGATAAGACGTTTGATTGATTACTTGTGTTTGTGTTTGGCATATATATTCCTATTTTACACCCCATCCCCACTTTCTAAACTTGTACGTAGTTTTAGCCCTATGTTTTCTGTGTCTTGTATTTTTATCTATGTACTCAGATCCCATAGAAGAGGAGTTCAAGGCTAATGATGGTACAATACTTTCTACTCTTTATACGGATGGCGATGTAGATGCAAGTATCGCCGAATGATAATCAAAGTCTTGTTTGGATAGCCAGTGTGTCTTTTGTAGTCTTATATTTTGAGTCTTTTGAAATATGATGTACTTTCCATATTTGTTTTCACGTGTACAACGCGGTATATGATAGATCCGCAGACACCTTTGTCTTTATGATATAAATAAAATAAGTTTTGACTGATATCTATTATTTGTTACTTATCTATTTAATTTTAAATTTCTCTGTACTTCTGCTGAGAGAATAAATATAAACGGGTTAGAATAGTTACTTTGGTTTCACCGAGACGGGGCGTCTCAGGGTGGGGCGGGGACGGGTTTTTCCTTTCTCAAACCCAACCCCATAAAGTTCGGGTTTCCCCAAACCCGTCCCAATTAACTATAGGTAAGAAAAGTAGAACCCCAAACCCATATCCAACGGGGTTCGTATTTTCCCGCGGGGTTCGGATATCTCCATTTTACCTCACATCGATATGAACTTGCGTTGAATTTTGATACTTTTTTATTTAAAAAATGAGGTAAAAATCGAAAACTATTTTGTTTCAACGATATTATTTTTTTAAACAAAGAATATAAATTGAAAAAACAACTTTATTTAATACTTAACTTAAAAATAAAAACAAAAATATGAATGTAATTTAAGACTTTGTGTAAGTGTTATAATTTAATAGAGGTAAAATATAATTAGATATATGCGGGGTGGGTTCGAGGACGAGTTCGGGGTGGGTATCTATGTTCTCGTTACCCGCCCCATCCCCGTCTTTTAAATTTGGGGAAAACCCAAACCCGAACTCAAACCCGGTCAAATCGGTTTTTCCCCCTCAAAATTGGGGCGGAGCGGGCGGGTATCCACAGGTATGGATTATATTGTCATGCCTATATATATATATTAAATGCCAAGTATAAAATTAAATATATAAGAGTCCGAAAATAAATAGAGTTCCCCCCGGTAGTATCCCTACCGAGCGACTCCGAAAGAAACAACCGAAAGCATAAAAGGACGATAGCTCCTAAGGCCACATCCGGACTCGTCAGCTACTACTGATCATCTACATGAAAATCTACGATTGCACGTCGTAGGGGCAACAAGAGGTCGGTAACAAAGTTTAAATAGGAATCAAAATAATAGCAACCTACGAAAGTAGTAAAACATTTAATTCATAGCAACAATGTATCGCCATCTCAGACGATCAAACATGGGTAAATCTCATATCATAATAAGTATAAGAAAGTCAAGATAAAGCAACTGAACGTCATATTAAATTCAAAATTCATAACATATAAGGAACGTAATGAGTTCCCTATGTCGTACCCCATATTTTGACTTTCTTTTATGTGTTTATCATTTGTGATGCAACCCTCTTTCAAATATGTCTATTAGCTCATATGGTAATATTGTGGTTATGACATCGAGTCCCAATCATGCCTTTTTTTATTAGTTTTTTTATTTTTATTGTTATAGCTAATTATATTAATTTTTAAAAATAAAAATTTAATTTAAAAAATCTGGGAAATACTACAGTAAAGAAAAAACAAAGAAAATCTGAGCAAACAGTCATGGAATCAATTTACTTAACGCGCAAGAAAGAAACAAATCAGAATCAAATTGGAAACTTTTTATTCAATAATATTTCAAATTCCAATCATATAGATTCATTCTAAAAATAAAAACAATCAGAATTAGTGCTAAACCTATTTTCTCTACCTATAAATAACAGTGAATTTTTACAATGAGAGGCAGTAGAGAACACAAACTCAGAACAAAAAAAAAAAGAATAGTAGTGCAGCAGCAGAGTGCTGCGTTCCCTTGTTCATACATCAACATCATAACCACCGTACAACCTTCAACATTCTCACTACCATCGAGAGTGGTGGGAGAGAAAGGCTAAAAAACGAAAACGCGTTTTGAGTTTTGACATAATGAGAGGTTCTGTTTCCTTCTTTTCTCGTTTTTTTATACATGTTCTTTTATTTTTTATTTTACTTAGTTAATGCCATGTGTTGTTTTTTTATATATAATAATATATAATAAAATATAATAGGTGAATGAAAAAGAAGTGGGTTGACGTACGACTACCTTGCTTTCTGATTATTTGGTTACTTGACGTACGACTTATTGTGGCAAATGTGAGTGTTAAATCTCACATTGCTTAAAATAGTGGATTTCTCTTCTAAATAAGAGGACTCATAAACCTAACGCCTTAAGGTTTTAGGTTAGAGTGTGGTGTCCAACTCACTTGTAGAGTTGTTCTTGAACTCAATGTGGATGATCCCCTGGCTGCCCCCTCGTGACGACCCAACAGTGGCATCAGAGCCGATGGTTCGACGAAGGGTTGAACTGGCTCCTTGTATCGAAAGTCTTCCTGACAAAGATGGTCAGGCGGCGTGTCTCGTGTGCAGTGTGGCAACAGCGGTACAAGTGTAGTGTAGCTGTAAAAGCTTCCGCTTGAGGGGGAGCTTATCCTGGTATGGATGGACTCACACTTGAGGGGGAGATTGTTGTGGCAAGTGTGAGTGTTAAGTCTCATATTGCTTAAATAAGTGGAGGTTGAACACTTTATAAGTGAGAGACTCATAAACCTAACGCCTTAAGGTTTTGGGTTAGAGTGTGGTGTCTAACTCACTTGTAGAGTTGTTCTTGAACCCAATGTGGATGATCCCCTGGCTGCCCCCCCGTGACGACCCAACAAGACTTGTGGTTCGGATAATCGTCATTGCCCTAAAAACATTGAAATCAATTTTAACATACCAAACGTTATTCTTTTCGCGCACTTTTCCACCTGCTTCATCTTATACTCTCTATATGCATGTGATACCAAATTCCAAGGTCAAAATTATGTATATTTCACCCTCTATATGCATGTGGTACCAAAAAACATGTGGGTAAAACATTGTAGCGATCGTATTTCTTTTTGAATTTTAAATTAGACTCTGCATGTGGTACCAAAAAACATTCCTAATATATTAGTAAAAAATAATCCTAATATATTGTATGTACGTGTCTCAAAAAGAAGAGAGAGATCTCATAACTTAGAAATTACTTGATAGATGTAATTATAAATTATACTTGATTCCTTTTATAATAAAAAATATACTTAGTTCATATTTCAGTTGACTAAACCGGTCTACAGTACAAAATTATATAAATATTAAATTGATTGTAATAATAAATTTCTTCATCAACTTTTGTATTTTATAAATAAACAAATTCATGTAATATTAAAATAAATTTTTTCAAAAAAAATTAGTTTTAGCTTATACCCAAATATTTGTAAATATATGTTTTTAATTACAATTACAATTACAATATTTTATTAGTTAAATGCTTAAAGCATATATATCAATAAGATAATTTGATTTTTTGTTTTTAATAAAAAATAGTTGTTGATGAAATCGGAGACATTTGGAGTTTTAATTTAGTAGAATTTTTTTTTTGAACTTTTAAATATATTAATTGAAATGTGTATATGTATTATTCCCAAGTTTGGCCGGTTCCTCCTCACGCGTAAGTTAAAGTACCGATAATGATGGTGTTGTTGTTGGTGACTATGCTTCTATCACACTAATTAACAACTATAATAATTCAATTAATGTGATGTAATTTAATTTAATCTCTTAACCGTTAGCACTTGCATGTTGCAACTGTAATAACCTGTGTAGTGTGATCTACATTGCCAAATTTGTATAGTCGTATCACTAATTTCTTTTTTGGAAAAGCAAAGTAGAAAGCATTGAAATTGAAGAGGCTACAGATTTGCATGGTACTTACACGTGCACAACTGCAATTCATCTCTAAACTGAATTGCACAATTATTTGCATAAAATCAGTATTTTCCATACAAGGAATATTGAATTGCACAAGTTTATTTGCAGAAAATTTTCACTATCAACTGTCTATGAGTAAATGGGATCTTTTGTATTCCTTGTATGGAAAATACTGATTTTATTCAAATAATTGTACAATTCAGTTTAGAGATGGATTATAATTGTGCATTCGTTAGTACCATGCCAACATGTAGCCTCTTCAATTTCAATGCTTTCTGCTTTGTTTTTCCAAAAAAGAAATTAGTGATAAGACTGTACAAATTTGACAACGTAGATCACATTACACAGGTTATTACAGTTGCAACATGCAAGTGTTAACTGTCAAGAGATTAAATTAAATTACATCACATTAATTGAATTATTACAGTTGTTAATTAGAGTGATACAATACAAGCATAGTGATCACCAACAACAACACCTTCATCTAGTGCTTTAACTTACGCGTGAGGAGGAACCAGACAAACTTGGGAATATATCTCATATACACATTTCAATTAATATATTTAAAAGTTCAAAAAAAAAATTCTACTAACTTAAAACTCCAAATGTCTCCAATTGCTAACTTGTTGTTTAGACACTCAGTCATCTGATTTTTTCTACTAACTTGTTGTTTAAACACTGAGTCATCTGATTCGATCAGTTTAATATTATATAAGAATTTAATTGTTGTGTACTGTCGGTGTAATACATTTTTACACATACATCCAATAATATATCAACACATCATGTATTGTATTTAAAAATAAATGATGTGTCATATTCATTAAATGATGTGACAACACATCATTGGATACATGTATAAAAATCTTTACACTGACGGTGCACAACAATTAAACTCTTTATATAATTTTGTATGGGTAGTCAACTGAATTATCTCTATTGATTTTTCAAAATTATTACCATTGATTTCTCCCAAAAAGTCGAAGCTATTGAAATATGAATTAAGTATATGTTTTTTTTTATAAAAGGAATCAAGTATAATTTATAATCACTTGACTATATCAAGTAATTTCCAAGTTATGAGATCTCTCTCTTCTTTTTTAATTTTTTTTACTAATATATTAGGAATGTTTTTTGGTACACCAATTACTAATTTAAAATTAATTAAATTAGTTTATTTCACCCTATGGACACCACTATAGCTACTGATTCACTATAACTCGACGGTGATTGAATTATTTGGTTCGGTTTTTAGAAAATAACCCTTCACTAATTACTCTTAAAAATCTTATTTAAATCACTTCCCTAATTAACTAAGGGATTGTTTTAAAGTTTTGCTAGCTTTCATGCTCATGCAAGCTCGCTAAGCGAGTACAAGAACCTAGAAACCCATCATTTTGGTATTTTTGACTTTGGTTTGACCTTGGAGCCTCATTCAAGGCTCCAATTCATCCCTGAATGATCTTAAACTATCCATAAATCTTTCTGTATATTTATTATATTCAAAACATGTTTTAATTTGCTCCAATCGTTGATTAACAGAGTTAAATTCTCACATTTATTATTATGAACAACTCCCGACACCCAATAACAATTTTGATTAAAAAAAACAGAATTACAGAGAATCATCACCTCAAATTTATAGTGTTAAAAACCACATGAAATTGTAACAAACAACAACAATCAAAATAGACACGGATTTGGATTCATAGAATCGCCAAAGAAAGGAAAGGGAGAAAACTACCCCATGGACACTAAAGTTTAGTATTCATAGAAGAAAATTTGTCAAGCCTCTTACTTGGATTGTTCTGAAGGTTAGAAAAACACACAGGGGGTTGAATTGTGTTAACCTTTCTTTAATCTTTTTGCTTCTGAACACTTATCGGATTCTGAATGACTTCAGAGATTGATAGAACGTGATTTAAAGAGTTTGCAGTGGATAAAAAGCTAAGAGAATGAGAGAACACAAGAAAACTTATATTGGTACCTCTCACCAATCGAGAGTAGTTCAGTCCCCTTACACTTCCAAGGGGGTTCCACTATAATCACTAAAATTACAAATGCTCAATCACTAAAAAAGACTTCTGTTGCTCAAACACCTAGTAAGAGACTTCATATGCTTAATCACAAAGAAAGGGACTTCCAATGCTCAATCACTAAGAAAGAGATGTGTATACACTTGATATACAATTAGAGATGTATATTATTAGTTCAGGATCTGACTCTAAACTTGAGGAATTTCTAAGATATACACAATGATAAGAAATTCTAAGTTAAAGGTTATGCTTTTGAACTAGACAAGGTTTCAATTCAATGCATTCAGAATCGACACCAATCTTCAAGTCTTTAGCTCCCTTAAATAGGCCGGCAAGAAAATAGTCGTTGGTGATGACTTAGCATAATCGTTGAGTCATATAGAAACTTGATCATGAACATTGAGATATTGCTTGATATGGATAATGTCGTTGAAAAGACATTTGAAATCCATTGCTCCAAATAGAAGTACCCGTTCATTCTCTTTGCTCGATAATGTCTTTACTGATTTCTGCACAGAATCCGTAAAAGACAAATTTGAGTCTAACTTTGAAAGTGACAGTTTAGAAGGTTCTGGAGCTGACATGTCATTTCAGGTTCTGACACCTCAGAATCAACATTTCAGAGTTTGACCACTTCATATTCTGGCGTCTTTAGGTTCTGACCTTCATAACTTCAGCTTCTCTTCACAATTGGTTTTCAACTCTTTATATGTTCTTTGACATATAAAATTCCTCATAAGATATTTAGGCTATTATCCTACAGACTTGAATATATATTAACAAATCCAATTTGTACTTTTAATACTTTGTTATCATTAAAACTCAAAAGTTAATTGTTCATAAACCAATTTCTGTTCCAATATGTTCTGCAAATTTTTCTCTCTCAACTTGATGGTTTTCGGTTGCCCTTCCTCTTCCCCGAGTATCTCACGCGTGTTCTCCCTCTCTCGACTTGCAGACATTCTAATTTTCTATTTTATGTAAATTGAGGCTAAACTTCTCTATTTATAAACATAACCTAGGTTAATTTTCAACCCTTTTACTTTGGGCCTAACTCCCTTTTGCACCTCCCTTTTCACTCATACACACATCTTCCTAAGCCCAGCAAAACAAAAAATCCATCATATGTGAGGTGGTGAGGTGTAGTTGCCTCGACAGGGTGTTGGGCTTATCACGGTTTTAACTTGTAATGCCTCTACAAATAAAATTATTCTTTGTCATTATTAAATTCTAGAGTGAAGATTTATTTTGATACTTCACAAATTTTTAACTGGTCAATTTAGTTCCTAACAAAAATAAAACTTTAAGAACCGATTTTTATTTGTATCATGAACCGAATTGTTCCATTACAAATTTATAAAGGATGAAAGTAGATCTTCACTCTAAATTCTATTATACTACGATCACGAAGAAAAGAATGTTACCTTCAAAAGAAGCAATTCAAAATAATCTTAGTAGCTCGAGCAAAAGCTTCACTCTTATTAATTGTCAAACATTTGATAAGCACTTTTAACTATATTCCTGCACTGAAAAGTTATCCAACAAAAAAATACATTGCAAGAGTAACTCTTCCTTACAATGAAAAAAGTTTCTCCTTCAATCTCATCCCCTCTCAAATTTCTAACAATATCAGCCACATATATAATGAATTTTTCGAAATATATACAAATACAAATAGAAGATATATATGAGTGATGCCAAGATGTTAACTACTCAATTACAAAAGAAATATGACAACAGAACTATGAAAATGATTGGTGACTACGTCCACTTGTGAGTGTAATAATGTTCTTTAATACATGGACGACTGCATAAGTCAATTATTAAGCTCTAAACTGATAAAGAAAACAATGTTAATAACAATATAATAAAATATAAACACCACAACAAATTGTCATATCCTTGTCAAAAACAAAAACCAAAAAATGACATCATTCTAATTTGATAGTAATTGTAAATTATATATTCTATAAAAAAAAATGTTACATATATCAATTCAAAAACATGAAGAAAAAAAAATTAAAATATTCAAAATCTTAAAATAAATTAAATATAATCACATTTTTGCAAAAATTACTACTTACTAAATTAATACAAATAAAAAAAAAATCCTGAAATTATTTGTCATCTATAGTACTTCATAAAACCTACCTATACACTATATAATCTAACCAAGTCAAAGGCATCTTGGACTAGGAATCTCATGGGACAACCTAATTCCCTTTAGAAATATTATTGCATTATTACTAATTATCTTGATACCTAAACAAAGAAGATTCAATCCAAAGAACTATCACCACAACCACTGCTCCAAATGTAAGAGAAAAGTAAACAAATAATAGAAAAGAATGAAAGAACATGAAACATAATTATGAAGAACATGCAAATTAAGAACAAAATCTTGTACAAAATATAAAAAATATATACAGCATGCATGGCTCCTCGTACGCCATTCATTAAAGTCATCACCATTTTGATGAACTCTACAAATGGCATACAGGGAGCCAGGCACGCGATTAGTATATATATCTAAATCTATACATATGTCACCACACAAATTCTAAATTTAATTAATTATAAGCTAACTAATCTTACCATTGGTGATGCTTTTTGCTTCAACAAGAAGTGATCTGAAATGAATTAGAGCAATTGATCAGCAACATATATATACATTAAGAAAGTAGGAATGAAGAAATTGAATTCCCTTCCCTCCCCTTTCAATAGTTTTTTCCATAAAAAAGACAAAAGGCCCCTCATATAGTTTCATAGACTACTATTGAAACTTTGAAAAAAACCAACAAACCAAGAATAGCTTTTAAGTTGGAAATTTTGAAATGAAGTAAAAGCAAAGTTTGAAAGAGTGAAGACCAATATCATGTCTTTTTCCTACACCTTTATAAATTATCTCAAAGTTAAGATGACTTAGTTGAAATTAAAGGGACAAATATAAGTGTGTGTGTGATGAAGGTGAATAACAAAAAACAATTATTTTTCATTATTTTTTCCTATGTTTATTATTACTAGATGATGCTATTATTTATGATGACTCTAGCTAGGGACTCTTGGGTGTTGAATTTTATTATAATGTTTCAATAACATTACATAAAGGGGAATTCTTTAATTGATGTTCTGAAATAGATTTGTCTTCAAGTGTTTGGATCATATTAGATTCCTATCACCCCACTATTGAATATCTTCAGAGAACGAGATCTCTCACTCCCTTGTCCTTTTCCATTTATACTTTGTGTTGTTCCTTTTTTTTTAAATTTAATTATTATTACTTTTGGTACACGTGATATTGTATACATGAATGAATCAATAATAATACATCAGAGTCTTACTATTAGGAATAGCTTAGGTACTTGTTCCCCTTCCTTTGTTTTTCTTCCTTTATGTCCCTTCTTTCTACATGTTTTTGTAAGAATTTCAAATCAATATTGCTAGGGTCACAAATATATACTTATACATATACATAAATAAAATTAAAATACATAGCTTCTGCAATGAGACAAGTACCATCTTATATTATTAATAAAAGCTTAATATTAACTATGTTCTTAACTTTATATTATCATTATTAAAAAACATGTGACACTTAAAACTTGGAACATGACACTTAGATTTTTTTTAAAAATAAAACCTAGAATGACAAGTGTCAAAAGGTTAAAAGGAAATAAGTTTTCATAAAATACTTATAACTAAGGTAGTCCTACTAACAAAATATAAAACAATTCAAAATGTCAAAATTATATGTAGCCCAAAATTTAAGGATAAACATTAGGCACTAGGGATTTATGTATCTGATCTATATTTTAAACAATAACGATTGATATTTTGAAAATGCGCTAACGACATGACACATACACTCTAGTAGTTTTGTTTTTTATACAATAGTCTTCTTCGTTAGTCTTGGTAATTCTTTTCAAATCAAATTAGATATCAAATCTAAGAGACCAACAAAAGTTAGTAAAATATATTGAATCAGACTCGAAATCAAACCAATTGACGAATTCTCATTTTTTAATTCATGAGATCTCAAACATTTTAAGATACTATCTATCACCTCTTTGAAAAGGATTGCCCAAGTTCAATTTAGAGTTATTAACCACTTGTGAATAACATGAATTTAAAAATTAAATCAAAGAACTTTACTAAATCTCAAAAATAATTGCTTGATGCCAGAATCGATCAACCGAACCAGATTAGCGATTCAGTGAATTGGATACCGGCGGTAAAAACCATAAATCTCAAAGATAAAAAATAAAAAAAACAAACTTAAGGGCATACAATGATAAGAGAAAAAACAGAAAAAAAAAGTTGCATACTAAGAAAAAAGAATAGATCTATACCATTCATTGGTTTACATAAATAGAAGTGACTGGCAAAGGCACATGCACAAAGCAGTGTGACCGAATATAAAGGTTCCCTTCAAGTAAGACAGGGAACGAAAGTAGGACCATTCAAACAAAAACAATACTACTGCCATACACTTTAAAAAAACAGTCAACAAAATATATGTAAATGTTTTTTTAACACAACAAAACCTTAATTTTTAGCATGATTGCAAAGATGAACTCCAATTTGTCATCTTTGTTTTTCTATTTTCATGAGAACTTAAATATTTGGCATTGTCTGTATGTTTGGACTAACCTTGTTACCCTTTGCATTGAAGATTCTATGCTTCTCTTGCTCTTGTTTTTTTCTTCTTTGTGAACTTTGCATTATTATTCTACATGAAGGTGGGGTTAATTATAAGACTATGGTGAAATAGGTCAAGGATTCAAACACCTTTTATAACATGGACACATAATATTTTCCAACCACGTAACGTTAAAATGACCTAAGTAGTCAATAACACTTTTTTGTACACATTCATTCCCCTAAATCTTCTCCTTGAATGGTGAAATCAACTATTGTATTTCATATATAGAATCAGTTTTTTGTTGTTAAGGTAATAAAATAAATTAGGCAAATAATTTATTTTTTGAACAAATAATTTTTTAATTACGGATATTATTGTATTCCATTTTCATATATAGAATCAGTTTTTTGTTGATAAGGCAATAAAATAAATTAGGCAAATAATTTATTTTTTGAACAAATAATTTTTTATTTACGGATATTATTGTATTCCATTTTCATATATAGAATCGGTTTTTGTTTTATAAGGAAAGAAAATATATTAGGCATATAATTTATTTTTTGAACAAATATTTTTTTATTTACGGATATTATTGTATTCCATTTTTATATATAGAATCAGTTTTTTGTTGATAAGGAAAAAAAATAAACTAGGCAAATAATTTATTTTTTGAACAAATATTTTTTTTTTACGGATATTATTGTATTCTATTTTCATATATAGAATCAGTTTTTGTTTTATTATAAAATAAAAAAAAATAATCAGTTTTTGTTTTATAAGGAAAACAATCGTTACTGCAATCGGGAGGAGGCTGAAACCACTTGATGCCAGAACTGACCCCCGAACCAGATTAAACTGGTGGTGAAAACAAAATATATATATATATATATATATATATATATATATATATATATATATTAGGAAAATAATTTATCAATTACCGATATTTTTTTCTATGTATATGAATTTTAAATTATTTTTTTCTCACAATTCTTTAATGAGCCAATTTAGTCCTGAAGGTGAATTCTCCGGTACACATATTATGTGGATATGTATTGGTACATTTGTTAAGGTGGGTGATTCTAATTGGTTTACAAATAATATTTTTTTAATTTTTCTATATTAAATACTATTTGTGAATCAATCACAAGTTGTGTACCGGTACATATCCACATAATATGTGTACAGGAGTGTTCACCCCTTAACAAACATAAAACTTAAATTAGTCTCATACATTTTATTTTATTTTTGTCAAGTAGCATAGAGGCTGGAAATTCCATTTATAGGGTGGATAAGTGGGATGACCGGGGTTCGAACCCCGGTCTCCTGCATATATAATGCAAAAAAAAAACTCTTAGATATATTTCTACATGACTAAGAAGATTGTATCAGTTGGAGAAACTTAGGGGTAGAGCTTTGTAGCTTGCAGAAAGCAAGGCCGGCCCAACATAAAAAATGTAAGAAAGTTTATCACAAAAAAATATAAGCAAGAATAACATTAAAAATTTATTTGGTAGATAGATGAAATGACAAAATCATTATAAATTCGCACACAAATGTAAAAGTGTATGTACGAATCTTAGTCATAATGTCCGGCCTAACAATTTCGACATCTTTTTACCAGTTGAAATAGAATTTGTCAACACAATATAAAAGTTATATTTTGTTAAAAGATAAACTAAAAAAAAATTGCTTGTAAAGTTAAAAATGTATCAATTATATATGCAGTAAAACTAAAATATATTATTTATAAAAAATAATTAACATAAAGTAGTGCTATAATATGAACCAGCGAAAAGACAAACATAATTTTTATTGTATAATATTTATTTTATTCATTTTAGTTTAGTTTACTTGTTTAAATTTTATAATATCTATAAGGTATAATGCATTCATAGGTCCTTTAAGTTTTACTTTTGTATTAGATAGGTCCTTTAAGTTTTTTAAGTATTAGGTAGGTCCTTTAAGTTTTACGTTTGTATCAGACAGGTCCTTTAAGTTTTTTAAATATCAGATTGATCCTTTAAGTTTTAATAAGTTTGTATCAAATAGGTCATATTTCTTAAGGCTCTTTAACGACTTATTTGATACAAACTTAAAACTTCTATCTGATACAAACGTAAAACTTAAATGATCTATTTAATACTTAAAAAACTTAAAGGACCTTTGAGATACTTAAAAATCTTAAAGGACATATATGAGGTAAACGTAAAACTTAATATCTATAATATTTAAACTTATCTAAATTCCTTTTCAATATTTGTGATGTATATTATTTATTTTTTGTTTACACGGAGCTGAGGATCAAACATACGACGTCTAGCATACTACCCAAATCTTTCACCACTAGACTAACCCTAATAGTTTTGTATTGTATATTATTAAATTTAAATAAAATTAAGGAGAAAATATTTTACAGATCAAATTTAAATAAAAAAAATCCAATCAAAATTTGTAGTTATTTTGTATTCTCTATTTATATCATAGTATATAGATAATAAATTTTTTTTATGAAATAATTAATACTCTCTAAATAATTAAAACAATATTATTTTGTCCAACACAAAAAAATCACTTGTACCGAAAATAGTAAAAAAAAATTACAAAAAATAAGGAAAAGAAAAAACAGCTAGGAAAGATACAACAACTATGCTAGGGGTGTCAAAATGGATGGATTGGATTGTTAATGGACGGAACAAAGTAATCAATTAACAATCCATTAAAACTCAATGAAAGAATCCAATCAAATCCATCCATTTAGAGAAAAAATTCATTCAATCCATCTATTATCATCTTTCCAATGGATGAATATCCATTCGATCCATCTACAAAACCATTTTTATTTTTTATTTTTATAAAAACATATTTATTAATTGATTAATAATTTTTAAAAAATATATTTATTATTTAATTATTAAAATAAATTTAGTTATTATTTTAAAAACATAAAAAAATTATGGATTGATATGTAATCCAATCAAGCCAAATTTCTAGTTTTACTAAGCCTAACAAAACCATTTTGGTTGAGCCCACTATATTCTTGTCATTTTGGTGAGCCCATTTTAATAATATTTTAATAAATAAATTAATAATAAAATTAGGTGGTGGTGGGTGGCCGGTCAATGGTCTGGTCAACGCCGGACCACCGGCGGTCCACAACGGAGCTCCGGCGATCAGCGGCGGCAGACCCCCATATTTTAAAAAGTGTTGTAAAAACGATTAAAGTATTCGAATCAAATACATTTTTTTAAAAAAACTAAAAACCGAACAAAACTGAACCAATGAAGAGTTCATTGGTTCGAACAATGGATTCACTCAAAACCGATCTAAACCGCTCCAATTACACCCCTAGGCACGTATATTTCTACTCGTATATTAATACGCGTGCTTTTTTGATAATTTCTACATGGATATCTATATTTCTACTCATATTATTTTTTTGATAATCAAAATATTTAAATTATAAGGAGTACAAGAGGTACTCAAACCCTTACAATTCAGAAGGAAATCTATCCTTTAATACATGGTCGGTGCCGAGTTTTTAGAGGCCACATGCAAATTTTAAAAGTGGCCTCTTAATAAGAAATAAATATAAAAAAAAAATCCTAAATTTTAAATTGCAAATAGGCAAATACCAACACATTATATCATACTACTACACTGAGATGAAAGTTCATATTTAGTAGCCTTAAAAAATAAACGGCAAAGTGAGTTCATATTTAGTAGATTTTTTATTCTTTTTTAGAAAGTTTGGGCCTAACAATTGGGACTTTATATTTTGCAGCAATATATTAAGTTTTACACTCTCTGTTTTACTCATGTACTCTGTCAAAATTTTTTTG